>CM064330.1:85024848-86236931 GCA_032595735.1 Pelochelys cantorii | reverse complement strand
TTGGGATAAGTAAACCATATTCGGTTTTGAACAAGCTGTTTTCTGTCACTGTTTTTACAAGCGCAGTCACTTCCAGAGATAATTCAAAATCTAGTTGGACCTGCTGAAAATAAACACAGTCAAACTGTAGTTTAGTGCAGTGACCTTGTGATCCTGTCTAAAGTAGGGTGGACTATTGAATTCCACTAAGAGAAGGGCAAGTGCAGACTACCAATATAAAATTCCATTTAATCAGTTAACTGGTTAAACTTTATATGTAATTGATTAATTGCTTAAACAGGGTGGGCAGGAGGTTTATCATGTGATCACATTACTGATTACTACACATTAATCCTGTGTACCAGTTAACCAGTTGTTAGCCACAGGTGGGCAGAGAACTACTCCAGCCCAGCTGGGCAAAGTGCCTCCCATTTAGAGCACAGCTGGGCTGGAGCAGCCCCGGCCCACGTCACCCTGCAGGGCTGCCAGTTAACCAATAATTGGTAAGCATCACCCCCAGAGTGGTTAACCACTGATATTCCTAGTGCAGACCTAACATTTGAAAGAAGCTCCCACAGATAGACTGAAAGAGGGATCACAAATAATGGTTACCCCTGAACTCTAACAAACCAATTCTACATGAAATAATTGTCAGTGGTTATAAAGTAAATAATAATGGCTTATTAAATGAGCATTCTCCTAAGCAATATATGATAGGTTCTGAAAAATGTAATGCACATGCATTATCAGAATCATCAAGATAGACAGTTCATCCTGTCATCTGATGTACTTAATACTTCAAAAATGAAGGTTGTGTGTGTAGCATTTAAATTAGCTCCTCGCAGGGTGGGATGAGGCTTTGTGTACTCCACCTGCCCCCAGGCCAATCAGGGCCTGGGGGCGGGGGAGCTGCACAAAGCTTCCTTCATCCTGCCCCCACCCAGCATGAGTATATGGCACTTTGAAGTACCGTGCGCACCTCGCAGGGTGTGTGTGTGGGGGGGAGGGTGCAAAGGAAACTTCTCATGCTCCTCCTGCCCCCAGGCCAATCAGGGTTGGAGGCGGGGAGTGGCAGGGCTTCCGCGGGCCGGATCAACCCGCTTGGTGAGCTAGATCTGGCCTGCAGAGGCCCTTTTGCCCACCCCTGTGCTATGCCCTCCAGAATAGCTCATTTGAGTTTGTCAAAGGATAAGGCTGTGCTAAACATTCCCTCTCCATTTCTGTATTTCAAGAGTTTTCTGAGGCTACATCTAGACTGCAGAGTTTTATTGGAAAAAGATACGCAAATTGCAAACCACAATTTGCATATCATCTTCTGCTTTTTTTTCCCCCATAAGAGGCTTTTCTGAAATTTGGCTCACCTATACAGGGCCAAATTTCAGAAAAAACTCCTTTTTTCGAACATCCCTTATTCCTCTCACCAAGAGGAATGCACCTGCTTTTTTGGAAACTTCTGAAAAAGCAATGTGTTCCCTGGACACCGCAGAGCTTTTCCAGGATACCTCTGGTATCCCGGAAAAACTCTGCAGTCTAGACATAGCCTGAGAGATCAAAAGGCCCTCCACTTGTTAGTCACTCATAATTTTTCTTGTGATTTTCTAAATGCATCAGGAGATGATAGCAAACCTATTCAAAATCAAACCACAGGAGAGAAACTCTTTTCTGTCTTCAAGATTTATGTGCATAGCTATTTTGGATTCTACTTTTGCATATTTACACTTCCAAGTGTGGAGTTCAATTTTCATTGTACTCCAATATGAAAGCAAACTCAGACTGCAGAGTTTCCTAATCCTGGCATGATTCAGATGAAAAGAAATTATGGATAAGCTTTATGGTCAGGGTGAGTTTTTTGGCACACAGTACAGAACTGAAAAGGGAGATATTTTCTCTCTCTGTCAGGGCTGCTCCAAACAATCACAAACTCAAAAGGCAACTTATTCTCATAACATTTACTGCTTGAATTTTAAAAATGCATATGATTTTAGTAGTCCACACAAAAATCCATCTGCAAACCATCAAGGAAAAACACCACACACGTGCTTCTAACATATGCTTCAGTCGGGAACTGTCTTGGAATTATAAGAACAAGTGATTAAACTAAAATATATGTTTGCTCATCAGTTATCAGTATAAACTGAAGTTAACCAGCTATTAGCATAATCAAAGGAAAACCTAAGAACAAGGGGGTAAACCATTAGCTAGTGTAAATTGTCATAGTCCATTGAACTTTAACATTTTTTTTCTAAATTAAAAAAAGATCAATTTTAATAGTTTTCTTCTGCAGATTGTGAAATTTTCTTTCTGGGCATAAAATTGCCACAAAATTAGAATATCTTAGCAAAATTTTACTTATTTTGCAGCTAGGAAGTACCCAAACCAGTGACATAAAGGAATATCCATGAGCATGTCATCGGAGAGCAGAATGTGGATATAGAATAAAGTTAACAGATTAGATTAAGATCAGAAGGAACCATTGTGAGACTCTGATCTCCTCCATAACTCAAGCCAATAGGAATTCCTTCTTCAAGTCAAATAACTGGAGCATATCTTCTAGAAAAACATCTGATCTTGATCTAAACATTTTCAGTGGTGGACAATCCACCATCCAGTGATGTTGAATTGTTTAATTATCCTCATTAGTAAAAATATGTATTTTACTTCTAGTCTGAATTGGCCTAGCTTTAACTTTCAGCAACTGAATTATTATACTTTTGTCTGCAAAATCAAATAGCCTTGTGTTATTGAACTTCTGTTCCCTGTGTATGCACTCATGGGATACAGTCAAATCTCCCCCTAACCTTCTTCTGAATAAGAAATAAATGTTGTTCCTGAAGTCTATCACTAGAAGGCATGTTTTCCAATCCTTTTAACTTTTATCCTGGTGCAGAGACCCATGGAGTAGCCCAGGACCCCACTCCAGTCTGTTGGGTCTCACCACAACACGCTGGTAGGGTCCTCTCACCTCAGTGCCCTTTCCCACACTTGCATTGCTCCCGGAACTGCCAAATCAACTACCCTGAGCTGGGACAAAAAGTAATCAGGCCTTGGCCAAGGTGATCGCCCCAATTCCATGGCCTATGCCCATCTTTATACCCAAGAATAATGTCTCTTTCTGGACACCACATTACACTGGAAGCTCATATTTAGATTATCATCCACTATGACTTCCTGGTTTTGTTTTGTGGGGTTTTTCCCCCAGCATCACTGCTTCTCTTTTTTCTCATTAGATTTGACTATGAAAAGAATGTCTCCTGAAACTTTCCAAGAGAAATTCTGAGGTAGAGGATGTTGGGCACCTCTCAGGGAACTCCTGAAATCCAGAGATGGGGAACAAATATTGGGTACTGTGTTATTCACTGAGGAAAAAGAATTATGGGTTGTTCTGAAGGGCTATATACTTTGTTCCTAGATGCATTTGGCTGTATTGCTCAAACAATCTGTAAAGTCCTGCAAATCCACAGACATCTGTTTTATATCAACAGCATCCATGGATGTGGATATAGATATGGATATCCACAGCTCATTTTTGAGGATGCAGATGCAGACACAAATTTTGTATCCATGCAGGGCTCTAATGAGATGGATCATTATGTATCAGAGACCTATCCTTTTCATTATTTCCACTTCCGTAATCTGTGTAATCTCCAAACATTTGTCAGCAATGATTGTGTGTGTTTACATAATGTAAGGGGGAACAGATTGAGAAAATATAATGGATGAATGTAAAGGAGTTGGAACAGGAAATTTAAGGAATAAAAAGATTGGTAATAAAGCATGGTGAACTGAGCAGGACCACGATAAAAAACAAGGAAAGCTGCAGACTGTATATTGATGACTTAATGTGAGAAGATGGCTACAGGACACACAGGGCTTGTCTACACTGGGGAGTTATTTCAAATAACTCCCCTTATTTCAAACTAACAAGCAAAGCACCCACACTACCAACCTTGTTACTTTGAAATAAGGGTATGGTTATTTCTAAAAAATAACTCCGGCTTGTGAAGAATAAGCTTGTTTCAAAATAGTTATTTCAGGAATTATTTTGAAATTACTTATTTCAAAATGACCTGGTAGTATAGACATAGCCACAGAGAATGACTCCTACTGTGAGAAATTTTGGGTACCAATGAAAATCAGCTTCAGAAAAAAACTAATTAAATGGAGGCCCATATTGATAAAAAGAGGATGGGCTGAGGACAGGACTCAAGAGTACACATCTCCCTCCAGGGTAACTGTTCATCTAACCTAGAACAAATAACTAATTTTGGGGGTTGAATGAAAACATTTCATTCATCCCAAGCAAGAAAGTGTTTTAAAACCTTTGTTTAAAAATGTAACATTGCAGTGAAATTCTAAACGAAAGAGTATTTTGATTGATGCATACTGAAAAATTGAAGTGTTACAAATTTTACCTGAATTTTCAATGTTTCCATTAAATCAAATCTGCATTTTTCAGCTGAAAACCTATACTCTACAGTAATCAAATCCTCTAGTGCTAGAACGCATAATTAATACTTATAAAATCATACAGCTAATTGACTTACATCACTTTTATTCAATTTAGCATTGAAAGAAAGTTGGTTTATCAATTAAACTTTAGACAACGCATTGCACTGGGAAAGCACAAATGTGTTTCACAACCTCTGTCTATAGAGCTGATGAATCCTCTGCTATACTACATTCTTAAAATTTTAAAACAAACAGCGAAACTAGTAATCTATTTCAACGATATTACCAGCTACATGTGCTGAATAGACTAGAAACATACTGAAATGCAGTTACATTGTTTAACTGTGTCTACTGCCATTTGATAAAGAGCTATGAAGGGGTCGAAAGACATGTATACATTACGTAGCTACAACCTTCCAAAAATAAAAAAAGACATTTCTTATTTTGTTGCTGCATTAAAATCATCTCTTGATTGTTTGCGATGTTATATTAAAAATGCAAATAAAATATTAGTCATTTTATCAGTTACTAAATGGTTACAGAGTGGATAGAGCTATAGTTGTTGGCCAGCTGTCAAAGGTTTGACAACTAATAGTAATTAAACTATAGTATTGTTCACTGATCAATACAGAAATGTCAATTTCTATTAAACATCCCCTGGGACAATCTGGGTCATTGTCAGTAATTCTCACAACTGTCCCTGGTCTTATTTTCAAGGATGATCAATAAGAAAAAAAGAAGGGATTCAACTTCTGAGTGTGTGCATGTAGTTAGAGGGAGAGGAAGTTAGTACAGCAAAGCATCAGTGTCTCAGTTTTATTGATTACAAATTGCTCTTGGCTGTCCTCCTCCTTTGCAGTGTCTGCAGGATTGTCAGCAACTGCAGGTGACCTCCTTAGAAATCTATTTTTATATAGCCCAAATCCTTGGAAAGAGCATGCCATGACAGAGCTGGGCTTTGTACTACTCTGCTGCACTGTAGAGGCAAAGTCGGGGCGGGAGGGGGGAGGGAGGAGAAAAGGGAAGAGAGGGAAGGAATGGAATAATCCTTCCTCTGAAGCAGCTGAGCAGCAGCAGTAGAGTCCATGTCCAGGTATCACTTCACTACATGGAAGAGGAAGGAGGAATTAACCAGGGGATCCTGCATAATGGTGGATCCTCTGGCCATAACCTTTGACCCCTCTCCACCTTTTAAGAACATAATGGCTACACTGGGTCAGACCAAAGATCCACCTAGCCTAGTATCCTGTCTGCTGACAGTGGCCAGTACCAGATGCCCCAGAGGGAGGGATCACAACAGGTAATCCTTATGTGATCCCTCCGTTGTCACCCACTTTGTACAGGTGCCCTGCTAGCCTGTCCCATGAGGCAGTGGCAGGGTACAGATTATACTATTAATGGAACCTTTCCTATGGAACAGTAAATAAGAATGTAAATACTCACGTTTATGTCCATCATTCATAGTTGGTAAAGCAATTAATATTATGAATTATAGAATCATCTTAACCTGTATATCTAAAGCAGAGGATTGTTTTTAGGCTGCCACTCAAGTTAAGGCAAGTAAACATGCCAATACACTGTTAAGGCCAGCAGGAAGAGGTTGGCAATCATCTGGAATGAAGATGAATTGGAAAAAGAAACAGGAAATCCCCAGCAGTGAGGATTTACTTTCAAAGGAATATTATAGCAGGTACTAGGTAGCAAAGATGTGGAAGAAACAGGAATTGAATACAGGCCTGAACTAATGCAAGGGGACATTGCTTTGCTGAGGGGATAGCGGATATGATTGCAAATACTTCAAGTGCTTTGGAGCAAATGCAGAATATTATAATGGGCAGGATAATAACTTTAAGCTCGAAAGAATCACAGCCTATATAACTAAACCAGGGACTTGAAACAAAAAAATTCAGAAGAGATCACAGGACAGGACTTTGTGTACCTCAAAGAGACATCAAGAGAGAGAAGAAAGCTCCATGGGAAAAAAATGGAATTCATTTTCCTTATGAACTGTAATACATTGGAAAGGTACCTAACTTAGCTTAACTTTTACCAGATATCAGACTAAGGCTATGTCTACACTCGCCGTTCTTGCACAAGAATCTGCAGAGTGTCCACACTGCCCTCCCGTTCTTGCGCAAGTAAATTTACAGTACGGCGTGGTAAGAGAGGGCTCCTTGAGCAAGAGCTATGCTCTTTTTTAAATAGGTGTAAGCCCTCTTGCGCAGGAGCTCTTGCGCAAGAGGGCAGTGTGGAAGCTCAGCAGGGATTTCTTGCACAAGAAAGCCCTATGACTAAAATGGCCATCAGAGCTTTCTTGCACAAGAGAGCATCCACACTGCCATGAGAGCTCTTGCGCAAAAGCACAGCTGGCACATGGCAGTGTGGATGTTTTCTTGTGCAAGATTTCTTGCACAAGAACACTTGCGCAAGAAGCCACCAGTGTAGACAAATCTTAAGTGTTTTATGAATGAGGTTTCATTTGTTTAACTTAAACTATTCTCTCCATTCTTAACCAGTTTTGCTTTTAATTACACCACATGAAATGGAATGAATTCCTCAACTGTTTTAAAGTCTCCTGAAGAGATAAATAAAACTGCAGTCTTGAAGCAGCAGCAGCAGCGAAGATGGCTTTCTGGAGCTTAAAATTTGCATGAGGTCCTTGGAGTGCCAGTTAAGGAGTCCTCTTCTCTAATTTGTGCCATTTCCAGGGCCACTGTCAAATTAAAAAAATCCTTAAACCTTAAGGACCACTCATGAGAACTGAGATGAAGAGTGAGACAGTGAAAGAGAGAAATAGCAAATTTCTGGAACACAACTAAAACAGTCTGTAAATATAATATTTTTAGTTTTCCCATGGGATACCAGCTGGTGTCTGAGGTACTTGGTCATATTTCCATTTATTTATAGATCTATATATACACACACACACAACAACATTTAAACAGTGGTGAAGGGTGAACTAGGAAAGGTGCTAATGTCATGCCTTCTCTCTCACTAAAAGGCTAGTTCTAGTACTTATCTATGTTGAATAAGACTCTTTATGAGGAACTGTACAGGATAAACTTTGAAAAGATTATAATAATGTTTTATGAATCAAAAAGAGCAGTTTAGAAAGCAACCTAACACACACACACACACACACACACACACAGAGTCAGTTAAAGGTGATTTCCAATATCTTAGGATACCTAGATTCAAAATGTGAAAACTTGGGGTCAAGAGAGCTGGAACTAGGGGTGTTGGAGTTGCTGCTGCACCTCCTGGCTTGAAGTGGTTTCCATCATATACTGGATTTACAGTTTGGTTCAATGACTGAGCGCCTCCACTATAAAAATTGTTCCAACACCACTGACTCAGGCCTAAGTGGGGATATGGTATGTTGAATGTTCAGTTCAAATTTCTAGCATTTGGAGAATGAGCGTACCTGGACATCTGACTTAGTCAATTGATTTCAGTGATGATTCAGTTAAAAATTGACAAGGGGGAAAAGCAAAAGGTTATTTTGTTTTTGGTAAAAGCTCAGCCACCATAGTTGAGTTTTACAAACTTAAGCCTACTCTTTTAGATTCATGGTGGAAGGATATAGTAAAAGACCTCAAACTTACTCAGACAAGAATGAGAGCTAGATGCAGAGCATCTGAAGATACAAAATGCATAGCACTGCAATTCAAGAAAGGATGTGGGATCATGTTTGGGACGGGCAATCTGAACTAAACTGGCAAAAACAAAAATTAATTGGACTTCAGGCATGTTAATTTAAGTATGACCATTTCTTTTACTCTTCTCTCACCTTAAGGGCAAAGAATTGCAGGTGAATAAAAGATATTTGCAGGAAGCTTACAGGAGGCCACTGAGTGTACAGAGGGGACAACCTTTGCACAGCAATTACAGACATACAAAGAAACGCACAGAGAGAGAAGTCATTCAATTAATGTTTTTCAAAGGGAAAATATTATTTAAAAGAAAGTTTGTATTTCTGATGTCTCCCACTGACACAAAGGCAATACCACTGTAGCTCCATCTCAAATTCATTTTAACGAGTACACTAAATAGCGTGGATATGTTTCAAACTTCAACAGATCAAGTACAAATATGGAACTTAATCACTGTTTGAAAGAAGTTTAGAAATACACAAAAATTTGAAGCATCTCTAGCCAGGTTCCAGACAGCAGCCAACTACAAAATAAAGTCAATATGTCTTAGGGTTTGTGAATAAATATAACAAAGTATCCTAGCGTGTAAGAAGCACTCAGACCCTGTTGCTTGGAATATTACAGAACACAATGTGCCTGGTAGAGTAAAGCAAGTATGGGTTGGCCATCCTCTAGAAAGAGTCATTCATACACACAGGTGTGTCTAAACTACACCCCTCTGCCAAGAAAGGGATGTAGATTAGGCACATCGCTATTGCAAATGAAGCGGGGATTTAAATATTCTGTGCTTCATTTGAATAGAAATGGCCACAGTTTTTTGCCACCGTGGCACTTTGCCGGCAAAAAGCGGCAGTCTAAACGTGCAACGAGGTTTACAGAATCGGTCGGAAAGGGCTTTCCTTGTCGATTGATCCCCGTCTAGACTGCTGCTTTTTGCTGGCAAAGTGCTGCATAGGCCATTTCTATTCAAATGAAGTGCGGGATATTTAAATCCCTGCTTCATCTGCAATAGCGATGTGCCTAATCTACATCCCTCTGTCGGCAGAGGGGTGTAGTTTAGACATACCCACACTGAAGTTTCTCAGTGAAGAATTAATATTGCTGTGATGCTCTATGGAATATGGGAGATTACTTACAATATTAGTGATACCAATATTGTAAAAATGCAAGGAATCTGACAAGATATGCTGTGTAAAGTATCTGTCAAAATGTTATTCTACACTTTGCCAAATATGATAATCTTGTTTACTTGTTTCTATCTCATTTGGTATGTAGAATCATAGAACTATAAAAGATTAGGTTTGGAAGAAACCTCAGGAGATCATTCTAGTCCAATCCCCCTGCTCAAACCAGGATCAACCGCAACTGCAACTTAAGATCATAGAACACTAGAATTGATAGGGACCTCAAGAGGTCGAGTCCAGTCCCTTGCCCTCATGGCAGGACCCAGTGCAGTCTAGACCATCCCTGATGGATGTCTATCTAAACTGCTCTTAAATATCTCCAGAGATGGAGATTCCACAACCTCCCTACTCAACTTATTCCAGTGTTTAAACACCCTGATACTTAGGAATTTTTTCCTAACGTCCAACCTAAACCTCCCTTGCTGCAGTTTAAGCCCATTGCTTCTTGTCCTATCCTCAGAGGCTAAGGAGAACACTTTTTCTCCCTCCTCCTTCTGACACTCTTTTAGATACCTGAAAACTGCTATCATGTCCCCTCTCAGTCTTCTCCTTTCCAAACTAAACAAGCCCAGCTCTTTCAGTCTTCCTTCACAGGCCATGTTCTCTAAACCTTTAATCATTCTTGTTGCTCTTCTCTGGACCTTCTCCAATTTCTCCACATCTTTCTTGAATTCTGGTGCCCAGAACTGGACACAATACTCCAACTGAGGCCTAATCAGCACAGAGTAGAGCAGAAGAAGGACTTCTTGTGTCTTGCTCACAACTCCTGTTAATGAATCCCAGAATCATGTTTGCTGTTTTTACAACAGAGTCACACTGTTGACCCATATTTAGTTTGTGGTCCACTATGACCCCTAGATCCCTTTTTATAGTACTCCTTCCTAGACAGTCGCTTGCCATTCTATGTGTGTGAAACTGATTGTTCCTTCCTAAATGGAATACTTTGCATTTGTCCTTATTAAATTTCATCCTATTTACCTCAGACCATTTCTCTAGTTTGTCCAGATCATTTTGAATTATGACCCCATTCTTCAAAGTGGTTGCAGCCCCTCCCACCTTGGTAACATCTGCAAACTTAATAAGCATATTCTCTATGCCAATATCTAAATCGTTGATGAAGATATTGAACAGAACTGGTCCCAGAACAGACCCCTGCAGAACCCCACTTGTTATCCAGCCAGTTATGCACCCACCTTACAGTAGCCCCATCTAAGTTGTATTTGCCTCATTTATTGATAAGAATATTGATAAGTATTTTCCTAGTTTATTGATCATTGCTTCTTCTGCCAGTCACAACCATTGAGAACAGCCTATCTCCATCCTCTTTGGAACACATCAGGTAGTTGAAAACTGCCATCAAATCCCCCCTGATTCTTCTTTTCTTCAGATTAAATAAGCCCAGTTCCCTTAGTGTCTCCTCATAAATCACATGCACAGCCTTCCAATAATTTACATTGCTCTCTGGTGGATTCTCTGCAATTTGTCTGTATTCTTTTTATAGTGGGAAGCCCACCAAAATGGACACAATACTCCAGTTGCAGCCTTACCAAGGTAGAACACAGGGGAATAATCACTTCCCTCCATGAGCACGTCTAGACTACATGCTGCTTCCGAATGAAGATAAGCAAATTCGGCTCAGATTTGCATATCTTCTTCTGGGTTTTTTTCCCCCCCGAAAGAGGCTTTTCCAATATTTGGCCTATCTACATCAGGCCAAGTATTGGGAAAAAACCTTTCGAAAACCTCCTTATTCCTCTTAAGAGGAGATTTACAGGGGGCTTTTGAAAGAGGAGGGTTTTCTGATATTTGGCCTTGTGTAGACGAGCCAAATATTGGAAAAGCCTCTTCTGGGGGGGAAAAAAAAAAAAACAGAAGCAGCGTGTAGTCTAGACGTGCCCTATATGTGCATTAGGTGACACCCTCAAACAGATTGGCATCAGCATTGCCTCACCTACTTGATGGACCCATTTAGAAGGCAGGGACTACACCTTATGAATCAAGTCATGTAGAAGCATGGTTATGAACAGAACTTTAAGACTTTTCTATGCAATATGCTATGAGCTTGTTTAGGACAAAAAGCCACATGGCAATATATAAGGCCACTTTCTCCATTTTGTCTTCAATCTTGCTTCATACATCTGGAGTAACTTTTATACATATTGAAGCTCTGAACAAAAGGAACAAATGACTCATCCAAGCTGTGGATGTGTTTCAGGGGGACTTTCAAACTAGCAAACTCACCAAAACATCTAAGAACCTGACTGATGGATTCTGAAGACTCTATGTATCTGAATTCTTTATGATTGAATTAGTTTCTTTTTCCGTGTAATAAATCACAAAAGGATTGGCTGGGAGCATGGTATTTTGGGTAAGATCCATAGTAATATTGACCTGGTAACATGGCTAACCCAGTTTCCCTTCTGGGAGACAGAAAAAAAATTCACATCCCCCTTCATTCTACTTTTGAAGCTTCTTGATAAGTGGGGAGGGGAGGATCAGAAGCACAGTTTGTGACTGGTTGGTGAGTTTAATTTCAGAGTTACCTACCAGTGTTGGGAGTATCTGCTCTTCCTTTTGCAATCTGCCCTGACCCTGACATTTTCAGTGAGGCCACTGGGGCCACAATTCCAACAGTATATTTTTAATGAAATAAAATAAAGGGATTCTTTTTTCATATTAGAGAACTAGCACTCTAAAATAATAGAATTATTTTATAAAGTAAGTGCTCCTTTATTGCATTAAAGCACATAAACAGGAATTCATTTTCAGACGCTTAAGTGTTTTGTTATTGTTTTAAGCTTCTGACTCTTTCCATAAACTCCATTTAATCAGGCCTGTCTCTATGGAGAGACAGTAAGGGGTCCCACTTTCCCACTCATTCTTCATAGTCTTGCTGAATAGCTATTATAGCCTCAACCCACACAGAGTAACTAGTTTTCAGTCATCTCTATTTTC
This sequence comes from Pelochelys cantorii, assembly GCA_032595735.1. Lineage (NCBI taxonomy): Eukaryota > Metazoa > Chordata > Testudines > Trionychidae > Pelochelys > Pelochelys cantorii. The sequence goes on along the minus strand of CM064330.1, from coordinate 86,224,711 downwards.
ATTTGGCTCCTAACCTAAGCGTTGAAAGCTAACAATAATAAAACTCTTTGAGTGCTACTATTAACAATCTGGCAAGATCTACAAGAGTGCCACAACAGCAACATTTTAATTAGAAATGAACCAAAAACAGGAATATTAGAAATAAATGAAGTCAGAACAAAAAACCAACAACTAAGTATCTAGGAAGCCAAATTTGTCACTGAATTTCACTTTAGAAATTGCTTACAGCACATCATTATGTTGTTAAATATGATGGAACTGTTTATTATTGGCACAGACCTACATGCAGTCTGGACTGTTCTTAACCTTAACACGATAACATAAAAGTAGAGGAATAAGGATTATCATCTTTCATGGCCACATTAGAGCTACTAGGATGTTACCTATATAGTGCCCTATATGCTCCTCTAGCTGCAAATTGATGGATAGGGTGGTGAGCGGATGGATCCATGGGCTTGTCCCACAACATGTTGTCCAGTAGAACTGTCTGCTTATACTTGGAAGGCAGGTGGCACCTCAAAAAAGAGATGTGGTCAATTTCTTCCCTTCTGCTATAGTTTAACAGTACCTTCGGGAACCATTGTACCCCTGTTAGGTGCCTAAAGATAAGATCTAACACCTAGGACATAGAAGGTTACCTTAGGACTCCTTTTGAACCCTTACTTGAACTGGTGATCAGTTAGTTAAACAAGTAATCCCATTGAAAAGTAAATTATTTCTTTTAAGTCTTCACAATAGAGGATCTTGGGATGATCTATAAATACTCTTTTCAAGACAAAGTGGAGATGGGAGTGTAAGGGTTACTAAACAAAAAAAATAGTTTTATTGGTAATCTATACTATGGCAGGAAACTGAGGTGGGGAGAGTCAGGTCACATAACCTAGAAACAGTCTCAGAAGAAATTAGAGCAGAAAATGAGTCCCAAGACAGTAAAAGTCATCAGAAATTTTTCCAATGGAATTTTTTTTTGTTAGAAACTATGGATAAGAACATAAGACTGACTATATTAGGTCAGACCAATGGCTCCTCCAAACCAGCATCTTATCTTCCTTCGCATCATTTAGAAAGATGAACGGAACAGAGCAATTATCAAGTGATGTCTCCCCTTTCGTCTGGTGCCAGATCTTAAAAAGCAGGTTTAAGGACACACAGAACATAAGTTTGCACCTCTGATCATTTTGGCTAATAGCTAGTGATAGATAAGTTCTTGATCTCTCCCTTTTTTTCAATCCACTAATACTTTTGTCCTTTTCTAGATTCCTGAAAATTAGTTCCTCAGGCTGACTGTGCATTGTGGGAAGAACTACTTTATTATATTTATTTTAAACAGGCTGCCTGTTCATTTCATTGGTTGACCCTTGGTTCCTATGTTATAGGAAGGAGTAAATAACTTTGCCATTCACTTTCTGAATAGTCCAAGTTGTTTAAGTAATGTTTAAGCCCTTGTGACTTTTCAGCAGGGGTCTCACCAGTGCCAAATATTTATCTGCAGTGCCAAATCTCGATATTTCCCTATTTATGAATCCGAGGACTGCATTAGCCCTTTTGGCCACAATGTTGTTCATGTTCAGCAGATGATCCACCATTTTTTGAGAGTCACTGTTCCCTGGCTACAGATCTCCATTCTGTAAGTATAGCTTGTTCCTAAGATTCATTCAATTACATGTCGTCATATTAAAAACACATTTTTATTTGCCCAAAATTTACAAAACCCTCAAGATTGTGTTTAATCTACTTAGAATCTACTGATTTAGAGCAACTATGACAATTATACTTTTAGAAACATACAACACTCTTTCATATACAACACAGCCGTCATAACCTGACTATTCATACTGAAATAATGTAATATATAACATTAGATTGTGTGTGATTAAGTAGTCAAATTCTGGAAAAAGCCCTCAAAATCGAACTACTATTGGTGCTTAATTCACAGTTCTACCACTGCACTCTGCCTCCACAGAGTGGTCCTGTTATGGGACTGTGTTAATATGTACAAGGTATCTTTTAATTTGGCAGCTGGGTCTATGTGGGGTCATTTACAGCACTCTACAGTTCACATCCCTCTATTTTGCACTCTGGCACTATGTAGATGTGCTATGGAGATTGATTTATAACTGCTCATTGTGTATTGAAAACTGTTTCATTATCTGAAACAATCATCAGGTAACTAAAAAAAACCCTCAATTTTGCTATAGTAGAATTTCCTAAGAATGGAGAAATCAGCACTAGCACAATATGCTACTGAAGCCAACAACTCCCAGATCTAGAAATGCAGTTGCTAAACATCTGGCTTAAGTGCCTAATTATAAAGGAAATAATTACAGAATCCTTGAAACAAAACTCCAGCCTTAACTATCAAAATGCAAAATGCAGTGTTAAGTGATTTCATTACCTATAACAGCCTTGTTTAGAAGAGAATATAAAATTCCATGGAGAATAATTCATGCAAAATTTCACATAAAATGTGCTCCTTATATGATTTTTAAAAGGGTTTTTTTTAGTTGTATGAAAAAAACCAAAATACCATACATAGGACTGGGAAATGATCAAAATGTTAATGATAATAAAAACTGTAATAATATAATAGCATTGAAGATTTTACTGCCAAGTAGAGAAGAGGAAGAAGCAATTATAGCAAAGATGACATGAGGAAAAAAGCACTTGTCTGACTAATGTGTAAATATAGGATTTTTTTAAAAATTTGATTTTAAAAATTAGTCAATACCCTATGGGCTCAGCTATCCATATTTTGAAGAGGTTTAAGATATCTTGTACATTTGTTTCCCTTTAAAAATACAAATTTCTGTAACAAAAATAGAGCAGTTTTGAAAAGAAAAATAGAATGTTTTAATACATTTATTGTCTGGCTATATCCAAAGGAGGACAGGAGACATTTAACATATGTTTAATCAGGGTAGAACTTTACTATTAGAAGTCTGGGACTTCCCAGTGGAAGATAGAAGTGCACACTGCAGGTAACCCCTTATTTATTCCATAGTAAAACCTAGGGAGGGGGCTTCCCCAAGCTTTTATTTTTCCATTTGGGTCCTCCAGCAAATCCATTGCTGGATCTCGGGTCTCTCCAGCAAGTCCATTACTCCTAGGACCTTATCCCTCCCCACACCCCTAGGATGGTTCAAGTGGATTATGATAATGTGGAGTTGACTCCCTGCCATACCAATCATAGGAGTCCCCAACTCCTGCCCTTGTCATCACTTTTGAATTCCTTTCCCAATTCATATAGGACACATCTACACAGCAGGGCTAAACTCAAAATAAGATATGCAACTTGAGCTATGCTATGCTAATTCTGTATTTTAAGCTGAAGTAGCTTATTTCCACTTTTGGTGCTGTCTACACAGCAGTTATTTTGAGATAGAGCACTCTTCCCCCCAACTTCCCTTACTCCTCATACAATGATGGTTACATGAGTCGGAGTAAGCAGTCCTCCAAGTCAACATCTGTGTAACCTATTTACATTTTTAATTGCTGCAGTATAGTAGGCACCCATCTTCTCTGTACTAGCTATAACTTTAAAATCTCAGAGGATCTTAGAAATTTGAAGCTAATCAGCATATAAGAAATTTCAACTATTTTTGTCTTTGCTTTTATCATACTGTGAATCATGAATTTTGCCAGTATCCCAGTATATTCCATGATTTCTGAGAAGTTTCACAATCTTTCATATTTTTATAAAATAAAATTACATAATTTTAGTCACATTAACAAATTTTACTGATTTGTCCATTCACGGGCTCAGTGGACACCCAATTAAGTCAATGGAAATACTTCCATTCATTTCAGCAGACTTTGGATCAGGTCCTTATTCTTTCAAACTATCAATAAATCCTTATATTCCATATTTGTCTGTTTTGGTTTCATCTGTTATTCTCAGTCAGACAAGTTATTTCAAGAATGTTGGGACTAGTGTTGCTGTTTCAATTCCGTTTCCATTTATTTTTATAGGAAAGAAAGAGGTCTAATGATATTTCACCATGCTAGTATATTAAAATCGGGCAATGATAGAAGTTTTTGTTTTCTATTTAGCAAGAGCTTCAAAATAGATTGTAAAGGAGATGTTTTTCTTTCCTTGCAAAAGAGAGAAAGATCAGAGATTAAATCATCAATAGAAATGTTTTCCATAGAATTATAAAAATGTACTTTTATAATCTGTTAAATTGATTGCCTAACTTACACTTGTGCTGGACCTTCCATACCACTCTATCAAAGAGCTTGCAGCCATCTAAACAAGTTAATAAGATTTTTGTCCAATAATATTCAGACAAATTTAATGAATAGTGGTTGTGTTTCATGAAAAACTTGGTTGAAAAATCCTGTGTCAACTGCCAAATGAAGAAAGCAAAGGATTTTCAGATCTGTTAGCTACAACTTGCACACATTTTTTTTTAGCATCTGCAGAGTTCATGATGTGTACTCTTTAGGTCATACTTCACACACAAGAACAAAAGGTTGATTTTTTTCCCCCCTCCATATGGGTGGCCCAGATGAAAGATCAACAAAGCATTCAGGTGCATTTGGCTCATCCAGATCTGTGATTGAAACTTCAGGAATAAAGTTCACAGCTGGGCTTTCAGCATAGCGAATACAAGGGAATGAAGATCATTAACCATTCACGGGTTTCTAGTCTGCACAATCACATGTACTATGATTTGTCAACAACGAGAGGAGGGATATCAAAATAAAAGTACTCTGAATACAGACTGTATCTAACTTAAGAAACAGACCCATTTTAAACAAATTGGCCTAGATAATTTTTAAAAAGGCCTTAACTTAGCAATTGATGACTAGATAATAAAATAAATTTTTCTCTTAAAACTATCACAATTATTTAGATTAAGTGTGTGGGAGAAGTTATCAATAATTGAATATAACAATTAATTTTATGAACAGGTTGAGTGGTACATGACCTGCCCTGAACACTTAAATCAGACAATCAAGACTACATCAGGGCTAACATACCAGCTGGCTGAAAACTGTAAAAAACATACATATTCTATGACCATTTATCAATAGTTTACAAGGAATTTACTTTAGTCATGCTCACTTTTATGTCCAATGTCCCTCAACTTTCAAAGGATCCAGTTTCACTGGTATAAATGTTACTAGGAAACAAACGACCAAATACATAGAATATTTGTGGAAACCCATCTTGTTGAGCTCCATCCAACCTTACTGTGCACTTTGTCTTGAGGAACTAAAGTGAAAGTAAATTAATAAAAGTTAAATGTATTGAGTCTATTCTCTCAATCCCCTGTCCTACTAACATTTAGAAAGTGTAAAAGAGCCATTGTAGAATTACTCTGGATATGGCCATCCTGAGGATTTATGGGATCCTACACAGTAATATTAAACAGGTGGCCTATACCCAAAGGCAACCATGGGTGGGGAGAATAGATGATTTTTTTAGAGATGTGATTTTATAATGTTCAGCAACACACTAATGAAATTTTTAAAGCAATTTTTTAAAATAATGTCAGAGTGACAAATTCAGGAACTGACAGTATATACCTGTTAATTGGCTTCATTATCACTTGCATGGCTCTTTCACATCTTTAAAGTTCTGCTAACTTGAAAGGTCTTGCAAACTTGTTAACCGTTAACTATATCCTATCTGGAAAGAGACTCACCAGACTACTGCAGCCACAGAAGAGGGATAGGAAGAGGTGAATAGGTGGAAATTAAGACCCAGAGGTGCTCCAAACATTTGGGCACCTACCTCTGGGATACAGGTGTTCCTCAGCTGGACAGGTGTTCCTCAGCTGGACTCAAAGGTGCAGCATTGGCCTGTACCAACTCTCCTCTCAGTCCCTGAGAAAGAAAAATGTCTTGGGGGCAGGAGAGGATAGAGATGTACTCTAAGTATTCTCACCTGGCTGTCAGACCAAGAAAACGATTGCAGCAAGGGCATAAATTATAGCATCTTGGGGAGGGGGCACAGAAATTTATGTTGAATGTGGCCAGGCTTACAGTAGAGTTTCTACTTCAGGAGGCACAAACTTGGTTTAAAATCCCTTTACCTCCCTTTAAACCTATTTCTAGCATGTAGAACAGTGATGTAGATACTTGTCCAATAAAGACACCCCAACACCACATGCTGTTTCTTCTACACCTTAGTAAGTTTTTTACTTCAAGAAAAAGCCGGAAGGTGTATTTGTCCCTCTCATTATGCTGCTCATCATACACCAAAATGTTTCTCCTAAAATTAATTTCAAAATCAAGTGTTTATCAGCCCTGTTGTAGTCACGATAGTAAGTAGCTTTTATGGTCATTCATTTAGAGTTTGTTTTATTACTATACTTCGCTAATCTAATTTTTCTTTAATTGGTCAAATATTTGAAGATTTAATCATGAATGACTGATTTTAGCATTTAAAACAATTAATATGTATTTAATTTGGAACAAACCTTTGTCTTCATCAGCGTTTTACTGGGTTGTTTTATTTCCAGACACTGCTGTTACAAAGTGGAATCTTATAGGTATCCTTAAGACAGTATTTGGAGACACTATACAAAAAGGTTTAGCTTCAAGTGATCCAAGACCTAATTCAACTATACTTGATAACCAATTTCACAACATTGAGATACCATTTTGCAAGTTGCAGCTCCTGAAACATGGGGAGTGCTGGAATTCCCACTTACTTCAGTGTGAAGTGATAGTACTGAATTCTACTCTATAGAGGTTGTTATAGTCTCTCAGCACCTCAGTATCCAAGCTCTTGTCACTGTTATAATTCAGTATTTAATGGATGCACTTCCTGATGCTTAACAATACTACCTTGCTCTTTAGCAAGAGTCCTAAATACTGCAGACTGAAAGGCACTGGTCAGATGGTTCATTCCAGACAGTGGAAGGTACAGAGATCGGGTAGGCTAGGGACAGACCTAAGCAAGACACAGATTATATGTTTGCAACTCTGCAGACCTTACCACTCAAAAGGTAGTATAGCCTGACACAAAAGTGGCCCTCATCTCTTTTGTGTCATCAGATACCATCAAGGGCTTTTGGGTGGACCCAGCAACTTATTACCTAGGGGAGGGAGTAAACCATCAGTCTAAAAGAGCCATTACCAAAGTTTCTTCTTACAAGGTCCTGGATTTTAATGTGGAAAAGGATTCAGCAAGTCATCTTAGTGTAGTGTTAGGACAAGGAAGGTAGACTACTGCATCTTGTCTTAATAGTAAAGTCAATTTTCAATTTTTTGTAATCTGAAATTGGGTCCTTGTTTTTTATTCAGTATTGTTCCATTGTTGGGAGGTCACCTGGGTAATTTTCTTCTCTTAAAGAAATAAATATAAATAAAAATAAAAGCCATGGAAATATTGGCTTCATTTAGAAAAGCGTGACTAAAGAATTAAGAAATTTACAGGTGTGTGCACATGGGGTGGGGGGTAGGGGGCAGTAGTCAAACAACACAGAAGTATTAAGTCTCAAACAACCTATGAAATGCAAGACCATGTGAATTCCATGTGCATGTTTCACTACTGTGACCAGAATGTCTATTGAAATACGCATTAATTCTCCATACTTCTGCTCTTTTCTTTCCACCATTCTAGAAAGTTAATGTGAGAATTAGAGCTGACTGAATAATTGATCTTTTGGTTCAATGGATGGTCCATTTAAAGATCTCTCTGGGTTCTAGAGCAGTATTCCAGTTCTAGTCAGTCCATCTACTCTCTTCCATGAGTGCCAAAAGGAACTTTCTCCTCTCTCAGTTAAGGCTTGTCTAGACTATGGGGAAGATTCAAAAGAGGCTATGCAAATTCTGTGGGAATTTGCATATCTTTTTCAGATCTCACTTTCAAAAGTGAAAGTAGTGTAGATGCGGCTTTTTCGGCAACCTCCCCCCCTTTGTCAAAAAGCCACTTTTCCTCGAAAAATAAGGTTTACGCAGCTTTACAACAAGGGGGGGGGTGTCACTGAAAAAGCTGTGTCTCCACTACTTTCACTTTTGAAAGCTCTGCTTTCGAAAGGGAGATCGGAAGATATGCAAATTCCCCGGGAATTTGCATATCCTCTTTTGAATCTTCCCCATAGTCGAGACATAGACTTAGAAAGGAATTCTTTCCTCTCCCCTCCTCTCTTTTCTCTCTCCACTCAGGTAGACAGAGTGTGATCACAGAATCTCTGGCATTGAGCTTTGTGGCCCATTTTGCAATCCCCACTGCAGACCCTTTTCTCCAGACACTTCTCTCCAGTGTTACACATCCTTTAATATAGCAGCACCATAATACAGTCACCACGCTTCACTAAGCTGAAACATGGTCAATAACATGCCTCCAGATGCCTGATGTCTACTAGAATTGTGACTATTACAGACTCGGTGTCCTTAGGCCTGAAAAATCACTCATTTGGGAAAGCAGACAAACTTGGGAAAAGAAACCCTGGAACACATCTTAATGCTACAGAGCAGAAAAAAACACCCCAAACAGGTAGGGTAAAGCCTCTCATGTCCACCAACCCCTCCTTTAGCTATGGTAAGTCAGCCAACATGGCTCTAACTGTGTGTACCTGTCTACTTATCTAAATTAGGGATTCATGCTATATCTTCCATACTGCTACAGTATTTTTCCCCACTATAAACCTTAGAAAGTGCAGTGATCAAAACATGGATGAAAAGTCCCTCCCTCTGCTCTATTGAAGTCTGAGGCAGATAATACATGTTAAAATACTGAATTTTACTACTTCATTAATGCAGTTATAAAAACCCTACTATTTTAAGACTATTGGTTACAAACAGATTTACTGTCTAAATCCCAAATACACAAACATCTTAGAGAAGACAGGACTTGATGTGTACAGGAAAGGTCATAATCTCTAATCAGAAAATGATTTCACAAAACATTTCAAATTGATTTCATTTTGTAGGATTTGAAATGGACCTCTTTTCAGATTTTTGTGACTTTTTTTAGTTATTTATTGAAATATTTGAAATTTTTCATTCCCAAATTTTCTCCCCAACTAAAAAAAAAAAAAATTCACTAGAGGAAGTAATGTAAGAAAATACTGGTAACTGTCAACAGATTTGTAGTGTTTTCTCCTCTGTGTTGGGGGTTTTTGTGTCTGTAAAATTTCTCTTTTATTAAAAGGCCCCTTCCCAAGCAAAAACCTTCCCAAAAAATATCAACTCTAGGTATTACATAAATCAGACAGGTGGAATTATAACTCTGGTCATTCAACTCCAACAACATAAGCCTCTGCCAAGTAAGCTAAAATTACTTATTTACAGTCGAAAAAAAGTCTTATTACATTATCACTGTGGTCTAGTGACAAAAGTTTGACACCACAGGCACTCACACAGATATACAGCTGCAGGTTGTGCTCAAAAGCTGTGTGGTTACATAGAACAGTATGTTCTGCTTTTTGCATATGTTTTTTATTTTCAATCAGTCATATCCACAATTCTTTGAAAAAGTAGCTTTTTTAATTTTTCCAAGGTGCAATCGACTGTTACTAACAGACTCACAGCTGTTCCAGCATATCAGACTTTGAGGATATTATCCCAAAACAACTTTGAGTCTACATGTGGTAATTCAAAAATCAGTTCTGATGGACCACATTAAAAGAACATTACCTTTCAGTTTTGGCAGCTTAATGCTGAGCTCTTTCCAGATTTGAGCCATATTGCAGATGGTTGTTTTTGTGTCCCAGACCACAGTACATATGCTGAAAGTGCCTTTAGACCTTACTCTGTACTGAACAACATGACAAATGCAAGAATAGGGCACATACTTTTGGTGATGCACACTAAGGCTACATTTATACTGCAAGCCTCTTGCAGAAGAGCAAATGCAAATGGAGCACTCATTTGCATATGCAGCACTCTCATTTGCATTTCCTTCCCCTTTTGCGCAAGCGGTTTTTGCACAAAAAAAATGCTGTGTAGACTGCACCTTTTTGCACAGAAACCCCCTTTTGCACAAGAGCTGTTCTTCCTTATTTTTTGAGGCTTGCAGTATAGTTGTAGCCTTAGTGAGGGTGATAAGATAGGTCCTCCTCTTCCTTCTCTATTTCAACCTTGTATTAAAAGATGCAGAAAATGTAAAAAAGGTAAAGCAACTGGAAATAGCAGGTAGGGTATACAATATCACTGCTTAGAAAGAATAGGCTGAACTGTTTATCTTGATGTCAGACAACCTCCCTCCTTCTCTCCCTCTCTCTCTCTCTACATCGAAATTTGAGGCACTTTCATAGACACGGTGGAAACTCTTACTGATAAGAAATTTCATCTTCCATAAACTCAAAAGTAAATAAATAGCAAGGTGATCTTGTTATTTCTTCACACACTTAAGAATTCAGGAATGTCAGAGGCCTCTCTTATCCAAAGTGTTTATAGAGCTGAAGTTGGAAGTAACCTGATCCGCTCCAAAAACCAGCAAAGTACGAAAGGCTGCAATAGTGCATCTTTAAGGTATCCCTTGTTTACCTTGCACAAAAGAGTTAATATAGAAGGGTTCAAGTGCCTGCTAGGTAGGATTCTGAGATCTCCGTTTTCAGGATGGAATCACACACAAAACTTGGCCATTTGAGCTCAGCTTTGGAATTTGGGGAATCTGAATTCATCCTTATAACCTGAAGAAAGTGTTCCTATGAAGTCTTGTCTGCCATTCTGTATATGTCATCCATTTACTCCCTGCAAATTTCCATCTGAGTTATAAAATCTCATCATTTCTAATTTCAAGACAATCCAATTCCACCAACACTATTGCCCAATATTCTCATGCTACATCATTCATGCCCCTCAGTCAGCTTTGCCTGTGTCACTAAGGCTTTCATTTCTTTCTGTGTGCACCTTTTTATGTTGATCCCCATCCCTGATGGAGCACAAATAATTATATAACCATTATTTTATAGCTATCTAGAAAGACATAATCCTGGAACAGTAAGTGTTCAGCAACATATTAAAATGTCTTTATAATGGTCGCTCTTACCTCCATGCATTTGCAGGCATTCTAATTATATTGTGATTTCTTTGGGTGGGGAGCTTGTAATGTTATATTTGTGTCACCTGTATTGCTGCAGACATGAACTAGACTTTAAAAAAAATTAAGCTACCTCATGCAAACAGCTTTGTAACTAAACATAACTAGACAAAGTCATCTATTGAATATTGATTGTGATTTAAAATGGGCTCTTCCCCTCCCCCTTAATTACCCCAAGGTTCATCCCTGTTACTCCCTGTGGGTATGTGTACACTAGCCCTCTAGTTCGAACTAGGGAGGCTAATGTAGGCATTCGAAGTGGCAAATGAAGCCCGTGATTTATTTGCATCTTCCCATCTGGGCGCCATTTTTAAATCCCCTAGTCCGAACTAACTGCCCGCAGCTACACGCAGCAGTCAAACGTTAACGCGAACTAAGGATTTAGTTCGCGTTAACGTTTGACTGCCGCGTGCAGTTAGTTCGGACTAGGGGGATTTAAAAATGGTGCCCGGACGGGAAGATGCAAATAAAGCCCGGGATATTTAAATCCCAGGCTTCATTTGCCACTTCGAATGCCTACATTAGCCTCCCTAGTTGGAACTAGAGGGCTAGTGTAGACATATCCTATTATATTAATTTAGCTAGACTATTTGGAGCTGGAAAGTTAAAAGTGTTAACAGACTCAGGCATTGTCCAACATTAAGCACGGTTTAGTAAAACTCTGCCTGGTTGGTACCATGTAAAAAACATTTTTAACCTTTTATTGAAGATGCAGAAAAGCAAGAAGTTAAACCACTGGAAATGAAGAGTATAAGATTTAGAAAGGGAAAAACTGACAGTCTTTTAGAAATGGTATGAAAGGTAACTGTCCTTTTCTGGGCAAAAGAAAAGAAGCTGTTGTCATTAAAGTCAGATCTTGTTTCTTAGGAGACAAAATAAGAAATGCACACTGAAGGGAAAGATAAGAATGGCAAAGAGAAAATGCAGTTTCTAGCTGGGGTGTTGGCTTTCACTTGCAATCTCACTGTTGGAGAAATGCAGGCATGGTTTTGTTAGCAGCTACAAGATCTGTCAAGCTTGTACCCATGTCAGGTTGTTTAGGGCATTGGTCTTTTCTTTCTGATCATGGCTTATACCAGTATTGCAAATTAGGGAGTCCTGGCCACTTAAGCCAGATTCTTCTAAGCAGAAAATGAAAGGAGATGGACAGGGAAAAGAAGAAATAAGATAGGAAGGAAAAGAGTAACACGGGAAGTGGAAGAACCAAGTCTCCCATTCCCACAACTGTTTCAAAAGAGATTGTCTAGACAGCCACAAGACTTTCAAAAAAAAAAAAGCGATCTGCTTCTTTGAAAGAAAGCACCCAGGAAATCTGGACGCTCTTTCGAAAAATCCCCGTTTGCGTTCAAGCACACCTTTTTTTGAAAGAGCTGTTTTGAAAAAAGGCCTTCTTCCTTGTAAAAGCAGGTTTACTGCTGTTGGGGAACAAAAAAAACCAAACAAAAACAAAACTCGCTGCATTCTTTTGATTTCATTTGGAAAGAACGTGACGGCCACTTTTTTTGAAAAAACTCCATAGTCTAGACATAGCCTGGGACAAATAAGTCCCAGTTGTGTTATAGGCCCTGAGAATTACCAAAGAAACAGTGAGGCAGCCATAATGGTGAAGCTTACTTTTTCCTTGTCTTTTAGTGGGCAATTGTTGTGTTCACCTCTTCTTAATTTGTCCCCCAATAAGTCTCTTTTTGAGGACCACCAAGAGGGAGTAATGGACAGAATATCCCAACCCCTTATCACTTGATTCATCCATTAGGCTTAATTTCCAGCTTGCCAATTTTGGTTAATTGATTTCTGATCCCATAGTCTTGTTCTTTTTTCTACTTTACATAAACTTAATGTGGTCCTTGAATTACATCTATAGGTCTTTTTATGTGTACTAATTTAGTCTGCATCTCTTGCACACCTTCCCCCCCTCCCCAAGAACATTGGCTGTTATAGATTGTGTCATTTTGTGGACTTCCATGTTTCCTAGTTGAGCTCACAATTAGGTGTAATTATTGGGCCTACACATACATCCTCTCTCCTGCCCTCCAAAAGTTAGTAGGACTGTTCACATATGACAATTGGCAGAATTAAGATTTGCAGGGTTTGGGTTCTTCACCATGAATCTGTGTAACAAAATGAAAACTGTTCAGCTACAGCTTGAAGCAAAAAGTCAATTAGCTTTCCCTTTAAGGTTGGGGGGGAGGGCGCTTTGGAATTATATTCATATTTAGGACAATTGTATATACAGACAGGAACATTCTGAGTATGAAAGAAAGCATACATCTCAAAAGTATTTTATCCTCAATTTTAATTCCCTTCTCACACACAAAGGGGGGAGGGAAGGTTTTGTACAACTCAGACCCCCCCCCCAGTGGTCTTGCCATCAATTGAGCTATATACATCAGATTAAACAATATCAGAGGGAAAGATGCAGTTTCTAAATTGTTTACGTGGCAGCTTTGAATAATTTTTGGGGAAAATATTAGAGATTAATATGGCTTTTGCTGTCTTTTTTAAAAAGGTAGTCATTTCTCATCTCATTGATTTGAAATAATAATTTACCACACCAAGAAAATGAACATAAAGTATTGTGTTTACTAAAAATTAACTTTTCATGATGCATTTTTCTTCTTTATTTTTCAGATAGTCATGAAAGTTTTTGAAAACACACGCACAAAGTATTGCCATTGAACTTTCAAAAGTCACTTTATTTTAACAGGGTTTTCTACTAATAAAAACAAAGATGACAATGGAAGTTATATAGCTCCCCATATTTAACCTCTCATGAAGTTGTTATATTTGATGAAGGCAGTTGCCAAGTTTTTATTTTTTAAAAAATAAACACATTACTCATTTTTATGAGTGTTTAAGACACTTCAACAAAATATGTTCTGAAGTCTCTACTGACTCAGCAGTGTTTGTATACAAGTCTGCATGTTGGTAACAAAGGGTGTGAATTACACTGTTTATTTTTGTTCTAAAAGTAGAGGCTAATGTTTACAGGCAACACATACAACAGCATGCAATTACTTGCACATGAAACTGAGTAGTACATGCAGTACAATTGTACATATAGACAGGAACATTTTGAGTATAAAAGAAAGTATCCATCTCAAAAGTATTTTATCCTCAATTTTAATTCCCTTCTCACACAGGAAGGAGGGTGGGTGGGAAAGAGTGCACTTGTCATCTAATCAACCCCATATAAACATGTCATAGAATCACAGGGTTGGAAGAAACATCAGGAGGTCATTGAGTCCAACCCCCTGCCCAAAGCAGGAACAACCTAAACTAAATGATCCCAGCCAGGACTTTAAGTCCAGGCTTGACAAACCTCTAGGGATGGAGTTTGCACCACCTACCTATGTAACCCTCCTACTAAAATAGTTTTTCCCTTAATATCCAACCTGGATCTCCCCCACTGTAACTTGAGCCCATTGCTTCTTGTTTTGCCATCCGTCACTACTGAGAACTGACTTTCACCATCCTCTTTGGAACCTCCCTTCAGGAAGTTGAAGGCTGCTATCAAATCCCCCATCACTCTTCTCTTCTGTAGACTAAACAAGCCCAAATCCCTCAGCTGCTCCTTGTAAGTCATGTGCTCCAGTCCCCTAAACATTTTTGTTGACCTCCACTGGACTTTCTCAAATGGGTCCACAGCGTTTCTGTAATGGGGACCCAGAATTGGATGCAGTAACTCCAGATGTGCCCTCACCAGTGCCATATAAAAGGGAATAATAAATTCTCTAGACTAGCTTAGCTAATTGGTCCACAGCCTGTACCAGTGCTTGGGATTCTTCCATCCCAAGTGCAGGACTCTGCATTTGTTCTTGTTGAACCTCATCCGATTTCTTTTGGTCCAATCCTCCAATTTGTCTAGGTCACTCTGGACCCCTGTCCCTATACTCCAACATATCTAGCTCTCCCTCTAGTTTAGTGTCATCTGCAAACTTGCTGAGGGTGAAATCCATCCCCTCATCCAGGTCATTAAAAAAGATGTTGAACAAAACCGACCCTAGAACCAACCCGGGAGGCACTCTGCTTGATACGGACCACTAACCAGACATCAAATTGTTGATCACTACTCATTGAGCCCCATAATCGAGCCAACTTTCTATCCACCTTACAGTCCATTTACCAATCCATACTTCCTTAACTTGCTGGCAAGAAAAATGTGAGAGACCATATCAAACGCTTTGCTGAAGTCAAGGTATATCGTATCCACCACCTTCCCCGGGTCCACAGAGCCAATTACCTTATCATAGAAGGCAATCAGGTTGGTCCGGCATGACTTGCCCTTGGTGAATCCACATTGACTGTTCCTGATCACTTTCTTCTTTTCCAGGTGCTTCAAAATGGATTCCTTGAGGATCCCCTCCATGACTTTTCCAGAGACTGAGATAAGTCTGACCAATCGGTAGTTCCCTGAATTGTCCTCCTTCCCTTTTTTAAAGATGGACACTACATTTGCCTTTTTCCAATCATCCAGGACCTCCCCCAATCACTACAAGTTTTCAAAGACAATGGCCAATGGCTCTGCAATCACATCAGCCAACTTCCTCAGCACCCTTGGATATATTAGATCCAGCCCCATGGATCTGAGTCGGACCAACTTTTCTAAATTGTTCTTAACCTGTTCTTTCTCCACTATGAGCTGCCACCAATTTCCCATACTGCGTGGCTTAATGCAGTAGTCTGAGAACTGACAGAGGCCAAAAAAAAAAAAAAAAAAAAAAAAAAAAAAAAAAAAAAGCATTGAGTACTTCAGCTTGTTATTCTACAAGAGTTTCTCCTATACAAATTTCAGACTTTCTTCAGATTTAATTATGCTTGCATTGTAGAGCCAGGTCCTTAGCAAAGGTAGCACTAGAAAAATTGCTGAAGAAATTATATAAAGTGGAAAAGTAGTAGTCACACCCCAATCTAGTAAGTACTGCATTGCCTAGTTTGCAATAACTCATTTAAAATAGAAATAAATTCAAGTGCTGAATAAACCACCCGTCAATTTGCTCTCACTTTCTATCTACCTTATGCTCAAGAATGCATCTTACCAAGAAAAACATTGGTTGAGTTACTTCTGATTTAAACCAGCATTTTTAACTTACATTGGAATGAAACTCAGTCAAAGATATTTACAACATTTCAAGCTTATCACTGTAAGTAAAATGTTCAGAAGTAGGTAAGGCAGTATGGGTTGGACCTCCCCAAACTGGGACTCTCTCATCTGGAAATATCCATGGTCCAATGGCAAAAGGGTGGTGTTTCAGAGCCCAGTGGGGCTGGCACCAGCACTGGAGTCCCGGTAGCACACGGGCCACAGCTGCCCCAGCAGCAGAGCTGAGGACACAGCAGTCACAGCAGCTGCGGTTGCAGGGCCAGAGATGCGGCAGCCGTTATAGCAGGGCAAGGACCAGAGATGTGGCAGCCCTGATAGTGGAGCTAGGGCAGTCTGGGCTGCAGCAGCCCAGTGAGGAGGGGGGGGGGTGGCTGGAGCTGGCAGCAGGGAGGATAGGTGGTCTTGAGAGCCAGTAGCAGGGGACCTTCTCTTGTCTGGCAAATTCCTTCGTTCAGGACTGATCAGGTCCCAAGGGTGCCGGACCTGAAAGGTTCAACCTGTAGCAGCTTCCATACCAACTGCTCACTTCACTATACATGGCAGAGAAAGGAGGAAGCAAGCAAGAGATCTTGCATAGCAGTATTCCCTATGGCCACAACCCTAGACCCACCTTCTGTGTGGAACTTTGGTGGTCACAGAGACTGGGCAACATTCACCTCTTTGTGAAGCATTAGGACCTCCATCCCTCTCAAAATACCCTTGCCTTTGGGTACTGCCCTGCCATAATGCCCCATACTCCAGGGGTCCTCACATTCAGAGAACTCCCAACCCCCTTCTACTCATCTTGCCTCAGTAACCCTACTGCCAATCATTATCTTACCTCAGGGGCAAGCTGCAATCTGACATGGCCAGTCATCATAGCAAGGGGGGTATGGACCTGCTGCCTCCTTGCAGCCCAAGTAGCCTCAAGCCTTGAGAGCAAGGCCTCAGCCTAGGAGTTTGTCTGGCCAGAGCTCCCAACTCTTCTGTGTGTCAGGAAGCCTCTAACATCTCTGGCAGCCAGGTCCCTCATACTCCACAGCTGAAGCAAGAGTGAGGGATTGATTCCTCCCCACTAGGAGCCTTATTTATACTGCCCTCAGCTGGGCCCTGATTGGCAGCTATCTGCTGCAGTTGCTTGTTCCACAGTCCCAGCCCGCTCCCAGGGCTGGATTTAATGCTTCTTAGACCAGTGCAGTGGGGCAGACACCCCATCATAGTAGCCCAATTGCAAGATTAATTTAGCAGACTTGCAGTGATTGACTCCTGTCACAGTTTCAGTATGAATTTTTATTTTATCTACCATTGGCACAATTGACTAATTTACTCATCTTAAATGAGGATACATTCAGTTTTTTACTTGCCTTATTTTATTTCCCTGATAAAGCTTAAGTCAACTCAAATCATTTAATAAATGTGCAGAGTTTGTAAATGTACTAAACAATGCAATTTACCATGTAAGGGCTACATTATTGCTCTGGGGATCCTGGGGAATATAGTAATTGTCATGCTGTTTGAGACCAGTAGTCTATCCATTGCAGGAAGTCCACAATTTACAAATTGGTTATGTTCCAAAAGTTTGTGAGTAAGTCAGTTGTTTAGAACCCAGAATGCATTTTCCCATAGATACGATATTATAGATGGTAGTTAGGTTCCCAGACAAGTTCACAAAGTCTACTTAACCTATAATACAGCTGAAATACTGTATATTTGCAATGAAAAATAGTATTTTTAAATTTAATCATGAATGCTGGTGCTTAAGAAAAGGCAGGTTTAATTAGAGGAGGATGAGGAGGTGGTAGGTGGAGATTCTGTAGGGAACTTCTTGGTACATCCTGGCCTCCACACCTCATGGCTCTGTGCTGGCTACTACAGCCAACCCCATTTCTGGGCCATTGCCCCTGTAGGCTGTATACAGCCCTTGCTCACTAGGAGGCAACAAGTACCATGAGCGCAGGCTGGGAAACTCCAGAGAAGCAGGGGACATAAATGCAGCTTGCAGCTGGAGGGAAGTAGCTGTTTCCCATTCCACACGCTGCTTCTCTCTAGAGCTGGCTGTGCAACTGCCTCCTGCTCCCTCGGAGTCCTCCAGCCAGCACTTGCACTGGTTGACACCATCTGTGCTTCCTGCCTGCTGCCCTGAAACTGCAGGTGACCTTTTGTTTAATGTGTGGCTGTTCCTAAGTGAGAGGTTTGTAAGTTGGGGAGTGCCTGTATTGTGTCTCCAGCAGTATACATAAGATCCTTTAGATGTAGATACTCTGCAGTAGTGACTTGTGGAACAATCACCATAGAGGGAAATTTGTTTTTCTTACTGTTTCATCCCTGACAACCACATTAGTTTGTTTGCCCTGGTGCATGAGGGTTTCCTTTTTCTTTCAAAGCACTTTAAAAGAAACCCTTCTTAAAGGAATCCTGGGTTAACATGTAGTTTTCAATATACCACTAAAAGTTCTAGATCATATACAACCCCAGAAATTCCCTGTTTACTAAACAATTTAAATATTGGGAGAAGTTTTTTATTCCATAGAATACTTATCTGAAACAAGTTCTAACCAGCCGAGTTTTACTAGTTTAAAACATTTCAGATAAGATCCCCCCCAGTTTAGCTATGGCTTATTATATCTATCTATACAGGGTAATGAATCTACAGAGTAATATAGCTGAATATGTACCTTACTGAAGATTTTTGGATGGTGATTGATTTTTAGGTCATGGTATGAACAATTTATAACTTTAGGTCCGGATATGGATAGGATAGACAAATATTGATTTGTATCTACATAAATATACATTGTTACAAATATATCTATATTCCATAGATATCTTTTACAGTCAGGACTACTCATCAAGCTTCAATATCAATGAAAATAAAACTATTATAAACCTTTATTTTAATTTAGATACATCATCACATCCTGTCAAAGTCCTTCAATTTGTCCCCTGTACTTCAACCTGTCATTGGCTGACTTACAAGTTATATAACTTGTATCAAGAGCTTTTGTGGGCTCAGTCCTCTTCTTCAGATCACAGAAGTGGGTTGTGCCCATGAAAACTCATGATACTGTTTCTATATTTTTGTTAGTCTCTAAGTACTACAGGACCACTGTTGTTTTAAGTTTTTTTTTAGTTACAGACTAACATGACTACCCCTCTGACTTACAAGCATGCACATTATTTTCAAGGACAATGATTCTCCATAGCTGTCAAACAGAAGTAGAGGTATCGTGAACCAAACATTGAATGGAAAAGTGAATTACAAAAGCCTTACTTAGTAAAACATCAGAGTTATAGGCCTCAGATGTCAATAGAAAAGTCAAGCTCTTTAAACTACAGTAAAACTCCCAATTTTCTCATCCCCTTTACCTGAAGCTAACTTACGATCCCTAGCACAAATAATGTATGCACTATCATCTCTGAATAACCAAATATTTGTCAGAATATTTTGAAATCCCTGAAATATTTAAGATAAACAGTGTTATTGTATACAATATTATTTGAGAAAACAGATGAAAATGTAAGTGTGGGTGATGTTCAATGGCTGATCTAGCAGGGTTTGTACATTCATGAAGATCATGTTGTCCACTTTAAAGTTTTGCATAGCATTGACTTTTGTGGTTTTGAGAATTGAGCATACAGGAAAGAAGTAGAACAGTTGCACCTTGTCCTACATGAGGTCTTCAAGATCTGTCATGGCTATCTGCTACCTCTGAAGACTTCACAAAAGTGAAAAACAGTAAAATATCTCTACATTCGGTATGCTCCTTACACATTTACTTTGGTCCTTGCCAAAAGAATAGCAAGTTTGGGTTTGAATAGCAACAGTTAGGTTTGATAGCTTCTCTGATCCAGAAGCTCTGAAGTTTTCAAATTCAATAATACAAGTGGGAAAGAGTCTGGTTCTAAGTAGCTTAGTTCAGAAACTGTAGTCTTTCTACTCTACTGCTACACTTAAGGTTTTCAGTGCTGTCCTTTTAAAAACTGTGCTGACAGGAGTGCTTTGCACTAGCTAAAGAGTTTCTGGTATGTTTGGAAGGCTTTTCTAGTGCTGCTCCTGTTGTAGAAAGTGATTCAGAGCTCTTTGTGTGTGTGGCAATCCTGTTCTTTACTGTAGTTTCAATCAATTTCAATCAATCTGAAGTAAGTTTACCTCTAGAGCCCTTTGTAGCTATCTTCCAGTCATTTGGTATGGAAGCTGATTTAAAGTCTATGTTACAACCCACAATTAGTAGTTCCACAATTTCACATTTGAGTTCTTTCAGAACTCTTGGGTAAATACCATCTGATCCTGGTGATTTATTACTGTTTAGTTTATCAATTTGTTCCAAAAGCTCCTCTAACACTTCAATCTGGGACAGTTCCTCAGAATTGTCACCTAAAAAGAATGGCTTATGTTTGGGAATCTTCTTCACATTCTCAGACATGAAGACCAATGCAAAGAATTAATTTAATTTCTCCATAGTGACCTTATCATGCCTGAGTGCTGCTTTAGCACCTCAATCACTCACTGGCTGTTTAGCAGTCTTCCTCTTTCTGATGTACTTAAAGTAACTGCTATTACTTTGAGTGTTTGGCCAGCTGTTCTTCAAATCCTTTTTGGCTTAATTATATTTTACAGCTTCTTTTCCTAGTATAAACTATATGGAGCACATGCAACACCACACAAGTGACAAACTCAAATGACAAACCATTCTAAAAGGAGGTTTTCAGAATGCAGTTGAAGGCTTGGGAATGAGGATGAACCTGTCTCCAAAGCCTCTCCAGGCACAGAAAACAGAGGACAACTTGTTCCTAAAACCATTTAATTGCCCAAAGGACTGCATTGTTTCTTCATGGGAAAATCTTAATAGCTACCCTTCTCTTCCTGCTGTTGTTTGCTCTCATCAGAATTGGTGTTATTTAGAACATAAGAATAGCCATACTGGTCAATACTGGGATCAGACCAAAGATCCCACTAGCCCAGTCACCTGTCTGCTAACAATGGTCAATGTCAGGTGCTTTAGAATCAATGAATTCTTACTTTGGACACCATAAGTAATTTCTGCATCAGTTAAGAAAATCAGACAATCCTTGATCTGCAATGTAAGCCAAAAAATTAGAAAATATAATGCTTCTGTTTAAAATAATACATTGTATTTAGAGGTAAGCAAAATATATGCTGGCCTCTCTGTCTGCTGTTGTAGTCACTTTGCTTCTTGTAAACTTGCCACCATTAGAGCATCTCTTCATTTATATTGTATTGTACTCTGACTGATGTCAGCATGCCTTTCAACAGGCACAGCAGGTTGTTAAGTATCAAATATATTTCTTTTCAGACTGCCCAGTCAAGGGACGATCCGAATCTGTTCTCTAATCTACAAGTTACAGGCCTAAATGGCTAGTGTACTTTCCCCAGTAAAACTCCCATTGGCACAAATGACTTAGAAGATTAAGAAAGAACAGAATAAATAGGAATGTAGAGCAGGAATGTAAAGCTCATGCATACATTGTATGAGAATGAAAGGCTCTTGTATGGAGTAAGCGATGCAAAGAGCATAGACAAACTATTTTTAGCGCTCTGAGAAGAGGACATCTTATACATTCTGCCATATGGAATAGAAAGGGAAATTTAGCTCTTTGTTAAAAGCAGCACCTTCATCATTTACCTCCTTTTTAATACAAACATTGCAAAATAAAAACGTTTGAAGATATACTTCAGTAAATAAGGAAATGGGAAAAAAAACAGAGTTAAAAGCAAAATATACTCGGATGTGACAATTTTATAAAAATTCCAATAAATCAGACTAAAATTATATAATCTACCTTGAGAACTTGCAACTGAAGTACAACTGCCAACCAAGTTTTACTATGTCATAAGAACATAAAGAACATAAGAACGGCCGTACCGGGTCAGACCAAAGGTCCATCTAGCCCAGTATCCTGTCTGCCGACAGTGGCCAGCACCAGGTGCCCCAGAGGGGGTGGACCGAAGACAATGATCAAGCGCTTTGTCTCCTGCCATCCCTCTCCAGCCTCTGTCAAACAGAGGCCAAGGACACCATTTTATCCCCTGGCTAATAGCCTTTTATGGACCTAACCTCCATGAAATTATCTAGCTTCTCTTTAAACTCTGTTATAGTCCTAGCCTTCACAGCCTCCTCTGGCAAGGAGTTCCACATGCTGACTACACGCTGTGTGAAGAAGAACTTTCTTTTATTAGTTTTAAACCTGCTACCCATTAATTTCATTTGGTGTCCTCTAGTTCTTCTATTTAGGGAACTAATAAATAACTTTTCTTTATCGGCCCTCTCCATACCACTCATGATTTTATACACCTCTATCATATCCCCCCTCTACAACTACAACTTACTATCATTTTAGATGTTGGATCCCATTCAAATTAATGTTGATAATTAGCAGGTTGGGTTATTTACCAGAAATCAGCATCTTTCTTTCAGTTTTATAAATGAGCATTTACAGAACAAAGCAGTAGGTGGTTTTGTATCGTATGCCTCCTTATCTCACAAGTACATGAAAAAGCAAAGAAATATTCTTCTAGATGCACAAAGCATTATGGTTAATCTTTCAGATTAAGTAGTAATTTTTTAAAAATTAGATGTTACTGGAGAGGAGTAGAACCAGTTATGTTGATATATAAGTGAGTAAAATTTGTATTTTTAGGCATAAACCTCTCTGAATTTGTCCTTCACTATTATTTTTCTGCATTTCCATAAGCATTGGCTCTGAAAGCATAGCTACCAAGATGCACAGATGAGCGTCATGATTGTTTACAGGCTGTTAATCTAAAATGAAATAACACTCAGGCCAAGTCTATATTGACCTGGAAATTCAGATTAAGTTACACACTCCAGCTATGTTTATTGCGTATCTGAAATTAACATACCTTAATTCGATCTGTCGTGCTAGCTTCACAGCAGGAAGTCAACAGGCGCAAACTGTCCCATTGAATTCCCTCCTCGTGAATCAAGGAGTACCAGCGTTGATAGAGACACCCTCCACATTCCATTTAGCGGGTCTTTACTAGACCAGCTAAATCAAATGCCAGAAGATTGACCTCACCCCCCCACCCCACAGCGTCAATTGTCTCGCTAGGATAGATGTGACTTATGTAGCACTGCCCTCAAGAACAGGCACTTCCAGGAATATTTTCCAATCATGCAGGTCCCTTTTATTTCTTAGATCATATCCATTTGGAGAATTAGTACATTTCAAGCTAGGGTGTAAATCTATAGCACTCTAACTATCTACACATGAAGCTTGCTACTCTGCAATAAAAGTTCTGTATAGACAAGCTCTTCGAACAGAACAGTGTTATGGTGTCCTTATTTGTTAAGAGTAAACATTTAAAGTTCAGCAGTGCAGCTTAGCTGAGTAGCCTAAAATTCAAATATGTTTTTGAGTCCCTTTGGTTGACAACAGGCTTTCCAGAAATAATTATAATATAGGGTGTTGTCAATTAGGTTACACATTATAGGATAAATATTCAGTGGGAAGAGCTGTGAACAAAAATATGCTCATTTCAATGTATCCTCTTCATGTACTTACCGGGGGGAAAGAAGGGGTTGGCTCTAGGCCCCCAGAAAGAGTGAGGCTTCAAGCAGAAGAGGCAAGCTTGACCTAGCCAGGCCTTCAGTGCTGCCTGAGGCTCAGGCAGTGATTTAAAGAGCCCAGGGCTCAGGCCACTGCTAAGGCAGCAATGGCAGCATCAGGGAACCACGGGTCCTTTTAAATCTCTGGGCCCCAGAGAAACTGCACCCTCTCTCCACATCAGCAGCCCTGTCAAAAAAATCTGAAGTTCTACTTACAAGAAATTCTAGTAGTTCAACTTTTGTCCTGATCTGGGACAAAAACTAAGGCTCAAGGTACTACATTTTTTTCCAGAATTGAAAAAAAAAAAAAAAAAAGTATCGAACCATTGTTTTGAAATTTGTAATCATACGGAAATATTTCAACATTCTCAGAGTGAAGTGTCTCATTGCAAGTGGGTTCAACATTGCATCTGCTTCATGTTACAATGACCCGTCTTCCTCTGAGAGAGTCCACATCTCTCATTAGTCATTGTGGTCATTGTGACTCATTGTGACTCACAGCAGCATCTCAGTCAGAGAGCAGACAGAGTTTATTATGGGAGAGAGAATGTGGTCAGTATGGCCAGTACACACACAACCCACATTCTTCCATGAGGCACAACAACTGCTCAGACAGATACAGTGCCGGACCGAGCCATACTTGCGCCCTGGTCAGTGGGCGTGCGGGGCATGCACGGCCCCACCCCCGGGCACAGGGCACCTGATTGACATGGTAAGGGGCATCGTGCCCCCGGGTGAGCGGCACATGCACGGCCACGGCCATGCCCCCAGGTGCCAACCTATGGGGGGGCGCCTGATTGAAGTGGTAAGGGGTGCATAGCGTCCCTTACCACTTCAATCAGGTGCCCCCCATAGGTTGGCACCCCAGGCAGCTGCCCGGCTAGCCCCCCCCTTAATCTGGCCCTAGACAGATACAGAACTGACCCCAAATGAAATACATCTGTTTGACAAAAATATATAAAAATCACTGGTCATAACATTTGACATTGTGATTGTTCAGTAAGCACAAGGGAATTCGGACATCACAGAGGTATGAATAAAGACATTGGCTGGCTAGCACTCTATCTTACACATCCTAATGACTTAACCAACTTAAAAATGGGTACTGAGAAAAGCTGCAAATTGTTCGTATCAGCCTCTTGTAACTTCAACACTATAATTCACTATTTTCTTCCCCCCCCCTTTATTTATTCTTGGATCTGGTCTTTTAATACTCCATTCATGTGAAGAAGTGGGCTGTGCCCACAAAAGCTCATGATACCATCTACATGTTTTGTTAGTTTTTAAGGTGCTGCTAGACTATTCGTTGTCAGTTTTAAGTTTTTCCAGTTACTAACTTGGCTACCCCTCTGAAGCTTTGGGACATTTGGTTACCCTCTAATGTAAGACCTTGCTTTTCAAGAGTGAGTTCTAAATAAAGTTTAATACAGACGGTCAAGAGGTCTGTATCCATTGGTACATATCTGTCATGTTTCTCCCAACTGCTCTCTCTGGGCTGCTGAACTGTCCTTCCCAAGTAAAGTACAATCCACCCTGCCTGTCTCTTCCTAATATTGCCTTTTTATTACCTGTGTCCAAATTATTAGATACAGAATGTTCTCTGTCCATCGGGGCTTTGTACAGCTTTACACTGTTATCCTATTAAGTTTCTTGAATCTCCACATCATAAATCACAATCTAAGGGATAATCATGATGAAAGTATGTGATTCTTGATACTTCAATTTTTTTTTTATAATGAAGACAATCCCTCCCCCCCCCCCAAAAAAAATCACAAAAAAAACCTGTACACAGTGTGACTTAGAAAAGCCTACATGGAGGAAAAAATACTCCTAGATAAGGGTGAAGTGGCTAGGTAAAATAAAAGCCTATTTGATTATTAGATCTTTTGCCATTTCAGAAAGCAAAATCTTGAGGTTTCAAAGTAGCAAGTTACCTTTTGCCTGGGAACTGCAGAACTTTGCCGGGTACCTGACAGGCTTAATTCTTAATACAGGTGACCCCCGACTTACAACCATCCAACTTACAACCCCCCGCATTTATGACCATTTTTTTCATGCGAGATAGCTACTAAAACCTCCTAATTTACATCCGTAGCTCGCATTTACGACAGCATGATGCAGACTCCACATATCATTCCAAAACAAGAAATGCACAAGGTCAGGCAGACTCGCCAGTCTAAAGCTGCTGCTTGAACTGTGCAAGTCTCCGCCACATCGGTCTTCACTTCTTAGTTATTTTTGTGCATTATTCGAACTATTTAGTTTAGTTTTCCTCCATTTCTGTCATCAATTTTGGTATTTTGGGGATATGAAATGGGTTTCCAGGAATGGAACCTGGATTTATAACATTGCGCCTATGGGAAATAAGGGTTCTACTTACGATGGCTTGATTTACAATGGTTCTCCAGGAACCGCCTGTACTATGAGAACTACTGTTGTGCTCATATATTTGTTCCAATCTGAAGGGAAAAGAAACCTGGTCTCATGAGACTGCCAAAAATTTTTACAGAATCGAGAACTGTAGTTAAGTGTGTTCACTCATGTGCATTTAAACCAAACTAAAATTTGCCTACAATTCATTACTACATGTCAGATCTGTTTTCATAATGGGTTGTGTAAACCAAATCACCGAGAAGAGCTGCATTTTTCTCAGATCCCAGACAAAAATCCTTAAGGGCATTTTATGAGCACCCTGATTTTGGTTTCCTTTTCACATGCCCAGTTTTTTTCTTTATTTTGCTCTGAGCAGTATTAAAAGTATCAAAATACCATCAGTTTCTATGTCTATGTGGTTTATCATCTGATTTTTAAAGCAAAAATGTTCAGCTAAGTTCAAGCGTCTAAACTTTTATAAAACTTATCTAAAGCTAAAATCCAAACTTGTGGCGCTTCACCTGCTGTGAAGATACAAATATTTTCTCTGCAAGAGTAGAAGGAAATATGGTAAAGAGAAGACTGGGGAACAGTACAATGAAGCAGGAAGAAATTTAATTACTTCATTTTAAAAAAACAAATTAATTTAAACAAAGTAATTTTGGGATAACACTAGTTGCAGAAGAGAGAGAATTTTACATCATTATCACACAGTATCTACCTTAATGACCACCACCGTTTCTACCAATCTTATTCTTTTGTTTGTGTTGCTGTTTAGCAGAAGTTATTCCTTCTTTTAATTTATCCAAATTAATTGTTACCCTATTTTCATTTATTTCTGTAATTTCTCAAGATGTTTTTAAAAAATAACCTCTCCTTCTCTGCAGTCTATCGTGTTCATAATTCCTACTTATTATCTGTAAGTGTTAATGTGTTCAGTTTATAGCCCTACTTCTAAATTACCTGTGAAACTATTCCAATATTATTGGACCAATGTAGAATTCTTATAGCTCATAACAATATTCAGTTCTGCTATTATGTGCAAGTGAGCCAGGAATAGAGGTAGAAACAAAATGCATTCGCTGCCATGGTTCTTTGATAAAAATAGAGAATTGGGATGGTGCTTGATGTCAAATCTGGAATAGTGTGGCTTTGTTGACTGAAAAGTCAGAGTAAGGTCTCATAAGGAGCTAGAACTCAGGCATTTCTTTTGGAAAATAAGCCATTGTGTCTTTTGCATGCAGATATCTAATCTGCATTTCTCATAAAATCTATTTGCAAATCCTATTAAACTCTTCAGAATGTGAAGATATTTCCTGCTTGAGTTTAGATGTGACTTTTATTAACATTCTGAAGTCAATTTCAGTCTTACATAAAACTTCTTAGAAATTTCTGTCACAGCAATGGAAGTACGATTTTGTATTGGCAAAGACGAGACACTTGCAAGTACTGTATCTGCATTTCTCATCGTGAACAATCTTTTTTATTGAATTATTTATATTTCAGTTTCACATCAAACCTAATGTTTTTCAAAGAGTAGGAAAAACAAAAACTAACTCTAAATCATTTTTAATAACTACTTGAGAAGTGATATAGTCCTGGAACTTTACTGTCAAAGCCTTTCTTTCTCTCAGAAAGTATTAAAAATCTTTATTTTTTCCTCTAAACTACTTATGTGTCATTACAGTGATAATAAAGTATCCTTTCCAAATTAGGAATAAAACCAAATTTTCTCTTTAATCTTAAAAAAACCCAGAAGTTATACTAATTGTTTATTTTCTATGACTATCATTACAAAACAATTAGTGAATGTAATTTAATCCAGCTCGAGTCACCCAGTCACCTGAGAAAAACTGGCAGTAGCATTCTAAGGCATACAATCTGACAGCAAATACTCAGGCAAGCAGAGTAACTGGAGGTTGGGGCCACAAGAAAGTCATTGGTGGCTGGGATTCTCTCCTTTTAGATTAGGCATCAGAAAGCTGTGGTACTGACAGATATCTAGTCATCAGAAGCCCATTGACTAAAGCTCTTGTCGTTCTACATGCCAGGTATGACAATGCCATTGATAGTAAAGGTCTCCATCTTCCTGGTCTTATCACAACAGCCATAGCCAAGGCCTTCACTCCTCATCTTCTGAGAGGCTTGTGGCAGCAGTGCAGCTTCTCCGCAAAACACATCACCCTGATGACTACTGGAGCATGTTTACATTAGGAAGTTATTTTGAAGTAACAGCTCCCAAAATAACTCTTTTGAAAGTGTGACCACACTACAGAGAGGCCTCAAAATTAGACCGAGGCAGGCTCCCTTCATGTGGACATGCTACCTCGACTTAGAGCCCCTGGCAGCACTGGGGAGTAATTAATTTGAATGAATTACGTTGAAATAGTGGCAGCAGAGCTTCCACACTAACTCTATTTTGAACAACTATTTTGAAATAAGCATTTTTCCTCATGGAAAGCAGGAGTTATTTTGAAATAACCAGCCCATTATTTTGAAATAATGGGCTTGGTACTGTGGCCACTCCACTTGTTATTTCAAAATAATTCCTTAGTGTAGACCAGGGCCTGGTGTGGCTGCTGCGGTCCCCATCTGTGCTCCCGAAAGAGAGATGGAATTCAAGCTCCCTTCGCCTGGCCATTAGAACAATAGTGGCAATGACAGCTGAGTCAACCCTCCCCCTTTACTAGCCATCAGAGTAATGTAACTAGCAGACAGACTGCTCTAAAAATCTGTTGAGGGGTCTATTTGCTAACATGGTTTGACTGGCTCAGCCTTCATCATTTATCTATGCAACCTTAGTTGAGACTAGAAAACTCAGTTTGATGGAGGTAGTATGGTTGATGAATCTCACCTCACCACCTCCACCTCTTCCACAAAGTCTCTGTGGATATGTCTACACAGCAGGGCTAAAGTTGAATTAAGCTATGGAACTTCAGCTATGTCAATTGCATAGATTAAGTTGAAAATAGCTTTTGGCACTGTCTATATAGCAGAGCACTCTTCCTTCGACTTCCCTTAATCCTGATGAAATGAGGGCTACAGGAGTTAGAGTAAGAAGTCCTCCAGCTTGACATTATTTTGAAATAAAGGCTTGTAGTGTAGATGTGCAGTATGCTTTTTCAAAATAACGTCAGTTATACTGAAATAACACTACTGTGTAGACATACACTGTGTGAGGAAGCAGCTACTGCAGGTCTTCCCTCCTCCCCCTGGAAAACTGAATACTTCATTTAGACAGAATCTGTTCCTTCTCCTTAGGCAGCATGTGCTACCAACCTCATCACTCTTTCAAATTTAAAAGGCACAAGCAATTTGCTAATCCAGCCCTTCAGCTACACAGTGATGATGGAGACATACTTGTAATTCAAAATGCAAAACTCACATTTTAAATCCAATGTCAAAGTGACAACATTTGACTGTATACTTTTTGTGGTAAAAGACAAGAAACATCTCTTTATTATCCGAACTTCAAATTATGCTCTCTTGTATGCTTGAAAACATCTTGGACAATGTACTTCCATATATCTCCTTATAGAAGAAATTAACATATCTGAAGATTTATCAGATCCTCATCTCAGGCATCTTTCCTCAAGACTAGACATGCCCAGTATTTTTTTAACCTTTCCTTATAGGACAGGTTTTCTAAACCTTTTACAATTTTTGTTGCATTCCTTTGCTGTCTCTTCAACATGATCACATCTTTCATAAAATGTGGTGCACAGAACTGGACACAATACTCCAGACTGAGGCCTCAACAGAGCCAAGTAGAGTGGGACAATGACCTCCTAGGTATTACATATGATATTTCTGTTAATAAACCCTATTATGACACTAACCTTTTTTAAGAACACAAGAATGGCTATTCTGGGTCAGACCAAAGGTCCATGGTAGGCCAGTATCCTGTCTTCCAACAGTGGCCAATGCCAGATGCCCCTGAGGGAGTGAACTGAACAAGTAATCATCCTGTGATCCCTCTCCTGTCATCCATTTCCAGCCTCTGACAGACATAGGCTAGGGGCACCATTCTTACCCATACTGGCTAATAAGTATTGATGACCTAACCTCCACAAATTGATCTAGTTCTTTCTTGAATCCTGTTAAAGTCTAGTTCTTCATGACAGCCACTGGCAAGGAGTTCCACAGGCTGACTGTGTGCTGCATGAAGTAAAACATCCTTTTGTTTGTTTTAAACCTGCTACCTACTAAATCCATCTGGTGACCCCTAGTTCTTTTGTTACGGGAACTAGTAAACAACTTTTCCTTATTCACTTTCTCCATACCAGTCATGATTTTATAGACCTGAGTCATATACCCCTTTAGCCTCCTCTTTTCTAAGATGAACAGTCCAAGTCTTTTTAATCTCTCTTCATAGGGAACCTATTCTAAACCCCTAATCATTTTTGCTTCCCTTTTCTGAAACTTTTCCAATACTAATGTATCTTTTTTTAGATGAGGTGACCACATATGTACACAGTATTTAAGATGTGGGTGAAATGTGAATTTAGAGAGAAAATATTCTTGGTCTTATTCTCTATCTCAGTGTTTCTTAAACTTTTTAAGACTGAGGAACACCAGACAATTTTTTTTAAATGAGGAACACCAAGGATTTTTTGTTGAGGAAAAAAAAAGGTTGGGGGAAGAAGGGGTGGGGGGAAAGTTACTGAGCCAAAAAAAAAAAGTAGCCTGCCCCTTTAAGGGCAGCCATTTTGAATTCTGTTCTCTGCGGCACACCTCTGACTGCCTCGTGGCACACCAATGTGCCGCGGAACAGTTTAAGAAACACTGCTGTATCCCTTTATAATTATTCCTAACCTTGTATTTGGTTTTTTGACTGCTGCTGCACATTGAGTGAATGTTTTCAGAGAACTTTCCACAATGACTCTAAGATCTCTCCCTTGAGAAGTTGTAGCTAAACTAGTCCCCATCATATTGTATGAATAGTTGGGATTTTTTTTCCAGGGTTCATTACTTTGCGTTTAACATTAAATTCATTTGCCATTTTGTTGCCCAGTCGTCTAGTTTTATGAGATCCTTTTGAAGCTCTTCATAGTCTGCTTTGTTCTTAACTATCTTGAGCAGTTTAGTATCATGTGCAAATTTTGCCACCTCATTGTTTACCCCTTTCTCTAGATCATTTATAAATAGGATTGGTCCC
This sequence comes from Pelochelys cantorii, assembly GCA_032595735.1. Classification (NCBI taxonomy): domain Eukaryota; kingdom Metazoa; phylum Chordata; order Testudines; family Trionychidae; genus Pelochelys; species Pelochelys cantorii. The sequence goes on along the minus strand of CM064330.1, from coordinate 86,193,509 downwards.
AGGACAAATCCTTGGGAGATACTACTAGTTACCTCCCTCCATTTGGAAAACTGCCATTTATTACTACTCCTTGTTTCCTGTCTTTTAAGCAGTTATCAATCCATGAGAGGACCTTCCCTCTTATCCCAAGACAGCTTAAGAGCCTTTGGTGAGGGACCTTGTCAAAGGCTTTCTGTAAGTGCATTATATCCACTCTATCCCCCTTGCCCACATGTTTGTTGACTCTAGTAGAATCGTAAGGCATGATTTCCCTTTACAGAATCCATGTTGATTTTCCCCCCAACAAATTATGTTCATCTATGTCTGACAAGTCTATTCTTAACTATAGTTTCAACTAATTTGCCCAGTACTGACGTTAGACGTATCTTCTGCAGTTGTTAGCCAGTTAGCCCCCATTTTGTAGTAGCACATTTGATTGTTTCCCTTCCTAAATGCACTACATTCCACTTTTATTTACTGAATATAATCCTGTAACTAAGAAGCTGCCAGCTCCCCTGAACTCTTTTCCTCTTAAGATTTTCTTCCCACGGGACTTTGCTTACTAGTTCTCTCTGTTTGTTAAAGTCTGCTTTATTGAAATCCATTGTCCTTATTCTGCTGTTCTCAGCACAGGAACAGCAGGAGATGATTTTGCAGACCTTGCCAGGAAAGTTGTTTTATAAAATTAAATCTTCAGTGGTCACTTCATAAGTCCTTTTTTTGTGTCTTTCGTTGTACTTTTAAATCAGATAGGCATGAGTTCCCATAGGCTTTAGAGTGTTAACAAAATTATGTCCTCTCTATATATGCTAGAAGGGACGTGGACAGAGTGTTTATATTTTTGTATCTTAAAAGTGCATGTCTTTCTAGGTCTCAAATTCAATTGCAGTAATAAGCTTAGACAGACCTTTTGGAACTGAATTCCCCTCCCGTAATGTTATACCCCATTTAAGTCACTGTGATTTACATTCATATTTACTAACGCAGACCAAGAAATGGAAGCATGTTGACCTTTCCTCTTAAGTGAATACGCCCAATGCACTTTCTGTTTTTGTCAACATAAGAGTTGGTTAAACATTTAAAAGACAGATATCAAGATTACATAGCTCTCTGGTCATCTTAATAGGACTTCAGTGTGGTTAAATACCAGCTACATATAACAATTAGAGTAATTTCTTACTTGCTATATGAACTTGCATTTATGATTAGTGTCAGTGAGAGGTTTATGGGCTTGATTACAAGAGTTGCAGAGGACTCAACTTCCATTGTTTCATGACTTGTTAGAGCCAAGTGTGTATAAGGAGGGAAGACTCTTTCTCTCTTTGAAGAAGCAGAAAACAGTTGCTTATTAACCAATGCAACAAGTAGAAGAACTATTACTTCTTAGCCCTTTCACAATGTATTTTATCAAAGTGTTGTATGAACATTAGGTAATCCAGTTTCAAACACCAGTTCTCTAGTTCTAGATAATTTTTTTCCTATTTTGTAGGTCAGCAGAGATTAATTTGTCCAAAGCTACATGAGTCAGTGGGAGAGCAAAGATTAGCATTCCGCAGTTCTTGGCTGCAAGCTCCATGCTCAGTCCCACAGACCATTCAGTACAGTATCTACTCTTTCTTCTCAACTGCTCATTTACATGCTTTATTTTGCAATGCATGATGCCAAAGTACATTATGCTACCTGCTATTTTGTTGGTTCGATGTGTTTTCTTTTGTTAATTATTTAATAGTAATAGAAAATGTGCCATAAGTAGAGCTGATTTACTAAAGCAATTATGCAGTGAAATTTGTGCTGATGAATCTGCTTTTCTGTACACTATACTGTAATGTGCCTAATGTTCTCAATGATATGGCTGAGTATCCTGTAATTCTTCAGAATTACTGTATGGTACATTTGTTAATAGAAGTAAAAGATGACAAATAATTAAAACATGATTTATAATGTATTTGAATGTTCTACCCAGGAGCACTGATTTCTACTGCCTTACGGTGGTCTGCACACTCAAGTTTACATGAGTTGTATCATTCTTACGGACAACCTACAGTAATCAACAACTGAATGCATACACTCATACAATATAATGTTAACTGGTATTTTTCTATAATGAACTTTCATGTGAGAATCCAGGGCATACTATCCTATACTGTAGCATTGCATTATTGTGAAAAGCAACCAGTACATGACAGATCACATTGCCTAATCAGTCAATTTATTGCCTTCAGTTGGAAGTAATTATAAATTACAAAGCATGTTCAGCTGCCACCTTTAAACACTGAGTATACAAAACCCAGCTAATCAGAATTCATTTTAAACATGGGTTTATCAGCTCTCCAGGGTGTAAGTCATCTTTTAATATTGCCATAGCAGTTAATGCTTGGCAGCCATAGCACATTTAAAATGGTCCAAATTCAGAACAGCTCCAATACTCAGTATAAATGGCCAATTTTTAAGTGGAAGTACAACAGATATACCTCCACATACTACCTCCAGACGTGAAAGGTGAATCAAATACACATTCATACAGCTGTCCATGTGTATAAGCAATTGTATGGTTGGGGAGCACAAGCTATTTATTGCAAGTACAAGAGGTACAAGTGGATTATGTTGGCATATTTGGTGTAGCCCATAACTGAGCCTTTGTCCCTTGATGTTTCAGGTATTAAAGCTACCTAATTGCATTAGAGTTTGGCCTCCTGCAAATATCAGAGATAGATTTAGAAAAATAAAAAGTGTGTCTTAGTATATTGTACAGCACTTTATTGAAAATTTTTTAAAATGTGCATTACCTACATTTCAGAGTTTTAAAGCTCTGTAAAAAAAGTGTAGAAATAGATTTATCAATCATACCAGGTTAGCTGTGGAAAATTTGTTTCAGACTAGAAAGAGTTCTCTATTGGAATACAATATTGTCAGGCTTGCGGAAAATCATTTCTGTGTGTGAATCTTCTGGTTACAAAACAAAACATTTCTTTATAAAAAAATTGTGGTGACTGGTCAGTCTGAAAAACATCCACTCAATGTGCAGTGGCAATCAAAAAAGTGAACAGAATGTTAGAAATCATAAAGAAAGATATAGATAAGATGACAGAAAATATTACGTTGCCTTTATATAAATACTCCCACATCTTAAATACTGCATACAGATGTGATCTCCCCATCTCCAAAAAGATACATCGGAAAGGGTACAGAAAAGGGCAACACAATGATTAGGGGTGTGGAATTGCTTTCATGAGAGAAAAAATTAATAAGACTGGGATTTTTCAGCCTGGAAAATGGATGAGTAAGGAAGGATATGATAGAGGTCTATAAAATCCATGACTGGTGTGGAGAAAGCAACACTATGTTATTTACTCCTTCTCAATACTAGAGGGTAACCAAATGTGATTAATGTTGAACAGGTTTAAAACAAAAGGAAGTAGTTTTCCACACAAAGTCCTTGCCATTGGATCAGGGCTGGCTTTAGGCCGATTCACCCGATTTCCCCGAATCGGGCCCTGCGCCTAAGAGGGCCCCTCGCCCTAAAGCCGGAAGTGTGCTGGCATGCCGGGCACGCTGTGGGAGGGGGCGTCGGTCCTGGAGGAGGAGCGCGGTGGCTACACTGCACCACAGGAGGGGGAGTCGGCCCTGGGGTTTGGTGGGAAGGCGGGACTCTGCCCTGTAGCTGGGGATTTAAAGTGGCTGTGGGGCTGACTTTTTGTGTGCTGGGTTTTTTTTTTTGCTCAACAAAAAATCCTGGCTGCTGGGGCCCTGTCGAAACTGTTTGAATTGGGCCCCGCACTTCCTAAAGCCGGCCCTCCATTGGATGTTGTGAAGGCCAAGACTATAACTAAGTTCGTTCATGGACAATAGGTCCATAAATGATTACTAGCCAGGATGGGCAGGGATATTGGTTTGCTGAAGATAGGAATGGGCAACAGGAGATGGATCACTTGATTTCCTCTTCTGTTCATTGCTTTTGGGTAACTTGGCTTTCACTACTGTCAGAAGACAGGATACTGGTCAAGATGGAACTTCAGTTTAACCCTGTATGTTTGTTCTTATGTGGAATGTAGATAGGAGGCATACAAAAAGACATTTTAACCATGTTAAGAGCCTTAGTGTCAAGCATATTGATACAGGTTAATTCATTAATGAAGACACAGGAATTCTACTTTTAACTTCGGTTAGCAGCTCAAGTTGGACCTCAGGATCCTCGACAGTCTTGCAGTTCAACCCAAGTTAAAAGGAGAGCTGTTTTGTCTTTTCTGATATTTTTATCTAAGTTAGTCTTTGTGGGTTAGCTAACTTGAGGTAACACCATACCTTTTATTTGCAGTGTAGACATAAGCTATTTCCTACTCTGAGTGGGGAGTAGGAACAAGCAGATTATGCTCCATGGACCAGAGAGATAACTGTTATACCACACATAGAAAAAGCTTCATTCATGTACCTCTGAGCTAGGACTCTTATGATCTGACTCAGAGAGGAAAGCCATAAGGTCCCTGAATCAATTAAAACAATGAAAGGAAATGACTTTTGCAAATCCAGCCCTTGTAGAAAGTTTACTTGTACCAGAAAACAAATGTGACCTAAGTGTAGAAAAAAATCTGAAACTAGAAATACAAAGATGAATTGTAATAATATTTTAAGACTAATTTGCAAATAACTAAACAGCCTAGTAACATGGATTTAGCCACAGAAGATTCTATTATACCATTCTTATTCATACAAGATGAAAATTCAACTCTTGTGCAAAGGATTAAGTGAAAGGTCTATATGCTGTTTAAGTCCCTGATAAACCATATTTTGAGTATGTACGTATTGTACAGATCTTTGTGTATTTCCTTCATACTGAATAGTGCTTTACTCCACAAGATGTTTCATTGAAACTGATTGAAAACCTTATTGAGTGTTGAAATGTACCAGAACTAGTCAAGGGGTCAGAATTGCTACTCTGTTACACAAAATTTATACTAGTGTTATTCCACTGACCTCATCAGAAAACTAGCATAAAAGGAATGATGACTCTAACCCCTCTGTTGCTACTAATGGATGTTTAATTAAGAACAAATAAACTCTTCCAAAAATAGGAGGAACAAAGGTTTGTGGACAAATGAAAAAATAATGAAAGCTCTCTTTGCTAGTTTAACTAGCCTGTTTCTTCTCTTCAATGTTTAGATATTTTATAGTAATAGCACATTTAAAAAATGGAGCTTGCTACCACACAATAATAAAAACACATTCACACAGACATAAAAAGGACAACAGTCTTAGGAATTCTGAAAGACACTCACTCACTGGACAATGTTAGCATCAAAACAAATTAAAAATGTATATGGGCCTTTCAGTGGTTAAACCTTGAAATCTGATTTGAGGTTTCCATCACAGGAATAATCTAAATTAAGTTAAAGCTGAATGTTTAACTGCCAGGCAGCCTGCACATTCATGCCTTAGGAAACCTCTCCAGGATAAAAGAGGAAGAAAAGACTTTGAAAAGTCTCTGGTTTTTCAAGTGAGATGCGAGTGAGGCATATATGACTTCATTGGTTCATTGCACAGTTAACAACATTAAAATGTGTTGCAAAGTAATTACAACAGTTTCCAATGGAGTTACTGTATTGTTATTGATAAATAATGCATATTATTTCATGGTGACTATGCAACTATTTTATGTTGACAGCTTTCCTGTGTTACCTGCTATTAAACAGTTGTCAGAAAGTACCTTCACATTCATTGCTTAAAATTTACAAGGACCTCTTCCTCAGCTCTCATTAAAATGTTTATGTCTTCATTAAACTCATGTTTAAACCCTTGATAAGAAATGCTATCCAGTTTCAGTCAACTGAATTGTGTTCTTCTGGTAATTAAATATACATTAAATGACTTTTTTTGGAAAATTTTGTATACTATTCTATCAATGTTGTCACTGTTACATGGCTGTTAAATACAGTCACAGCACATACAGTGTCAGAAGGCTCAATGAAGGACATGTAATATAACTAAATAATATACTTTGTGTGCTTTTACAATTGAAACAATGCATTTATAAAGGAAAGCATTATTGATGCTAGACCTGAAAACTAAGCTAGTTTTCAGTAGTCCCTTGTTGGTCCGTTGCAGACTATACATATCAGAAATGTAACTGACTACAGTGCTGCTCTCACAGGGTTAAATTCTGTCTGCCCTTTACAATGATGTGCTTTGTAGGGTAGAATTTTCCTCCCTTATGCAGCCTGTAGAGGAGCTGGACTGAATTGCAGATCACACACACTCAAGGATAGGCAGAGATCATTCCCTTCTTAGGAATAACTCAGCTAAATAAAGTAGGCGGGAAAGGGTGGGAAGAGGTTGGCCATGGTTCTCCCCCATCTATGCATAGCCAGCATTTCTGCACTGATGTATCCAAGTATGCCAGATGGCTGTTTTTGTATTTTCAATGACAGAATAGATCAACTGTCAACAGCAAAGAAACAAATTGGTAACTACTATATTAAAATATCCTGAATTGCCAGTTAAAATGCTTGAAGTGGCTTAGAAAGTAAAGTCAAGTGTGGAAGGAGGCAGATGTTGAGACACTCTCCAGAAAATATTTCTGCTTACAATCAGTGGCAAAAGGGCTTGATCATCCCACATTGCACAAAAAGAATGTGCAGAGTGATGAGATGCAGAGGGATGAGATGTGGACAGAGTGTAAAAAAAAAAATTAACCCTAACTGTGCCACTGAACTCATTAAAGCAGCCGGATGCATAAACACCAGTGCTACAGGGATGCATTAATGAGTGAAAAGACTGAGTTGTTCAAAATATATTCATCGAGAAATGCCATAAAACATAGCTCTTGATGAATCAGTGGTAACAACAAGAAATTAAAATATAATTCATTAACTATGGTCTGGCTGGAATATTAACCTATAAAGGCAGTTAATAGGGCTCAGATGCAAAGTAAATACAGTGTTGCTGTAGTCTTGTTGGTCCCAGAATATTAGAAAGACAGGATGGGTGAGAAATTCTTTCATTGGACCAACTGCTATTGGTGAGAGACAGGCTTCTGAGCTTATGTAAAGTAGTTGTTCTGATCTGGGAAATAACTTGGAGTGTCTCTGCTAAATACAAGGTGGAACAAATTGTTTAGTATAAATAGTTATCAGATATTTCAAGGGACCATTCCAAGTGGTCTATTGCTATGCCTACAGTCAATGGAAGAAAAGGAACTGTGGTGGGGGTGCTATTTGTGGGTCACAGATTGTTGTAGCAATCCAGGGTGTCTATTCAATCCATGATTTTTAGTGTCTAGCAAAATTATGAATTTAAACTCCCAGACTTGAATTTTGAAAGTGTTGCACAAGTTAAAAAAGAATAGGGAATGAAATAGACAAGAGAAATCGGTTTGTCTCTTGGGCTACACCAACTTTTGTCTAGCTCCTAATCTAGGGTTGCCAACCTTTGACTGAAGCTATTTCAGGAGACTTCCCCTCTTCTCCCTCCCCTAACATGACCTGATGTCATTTTCTTAAAATATCTTATTACAATTTCCCAGATTGTTTTCAACAATCACCAGGAGATTGATGTCAATACTGTCAGGTTCCAGGCCGATCCTGAAGTGGTGGCAACTCTATACTGATCCTCTCAGGCCTGCCATCAGGGAGGGGCAAAAGGAGACAACTGCCCCCTGGGCTAGTATTCTCCGCCACCATTGCTACAGCAGCAGTAGTGGGGGCCAGAGCCCCAGACCCCTTAAATCGCCTCTGGAGGAGAGGGAAGAGGGACAGTGCGGTGCACTCTGGGAAACCCTGAGGGCTGGCTGCCCCAGCCCTGCCCCTTTCATCTGAGGCCTCACCCCTTCTGGGATTATGGAGCCACCCCCTCATACACCTTGCCGAGGGGCCCGGCCAGTCTTTTGCACCCCTTGAATCCTCTGGACAATATTCTGTAGCTGTATATTTGTATCACTATACATGATTGACCCTGCAGTCATAGCAATATGGCCTGGCTATATTTACTATATCTCTTATTCTGTAGGCCCTGTTTTTGGCTGTTTGCATTACCCCCCTCCCCACCCAATACATCACCTCACAGTCTCATCTATATAATATAGTTTTTCTTATTTAATAAAAATTAGCTCAAATTAAACTCCTGCATCTGAATAAATCCAAGTGTAAAAGAAAAATTGGATACAAATGTGACATCCTATCATTCAGGCCTATTTCTGTCCATTACAGACCTCACATACTAACCTCTATAATTAACTTTCACCTTGGCTCTGTATCTATACCCCCTCTGCTTCTTATGGCCATAGTGACTGTCTGCTGCCAGACTCTCCCTTTGCTACTGTACTCTATCAATAGTCTGTACATTGCTATATCACCCTTCTCATGCTTCTGGATGCCCTTGACTTCATGGCAGAGTGTTGCTCTTCAAACTGCCCAGGACAGATTTATTATATTCTTGCTTGTATTTGTGATGCATGTTCAAGGGGGGAAACTTGTGGCTTAACCAGTTTTGGTGCGACCGTGCTTGCTTTTGCTTAGACATTTTTAGCTGTAATCTTAGCTTGGCTTTAACAATTTCCAATGCCAATGCATTGCCTGTGTGCATGAATGGTGCTGTGGTTTTTAATCAGTCTGCACTGAGGCAGAGAAAATCAGCACAAATCATTTAAGCATGCGCTTAACTTTAACCATGTAACTAGCCTTGATGCATTTCATTTAATAAAAGGGCATTAAATATAGACAGAAAGTCACCCAGTAGTCAACCTTTGACACTTGTAATTGCATTTAGATCCTCTGTGAGCTTCTCCTCTAAGGGAATAAGCCAATGACTGGAATAATAGGAAATGAAAGTGTTAATAGACTCTCAAAAACCATTCCTCATGCCCTGAGAGCAAAACAAAGCTTCTTGTAAACAATAATTTTGGCAAGCTAAATGTAATAAAGAATGCCTTTATTGGTGCATATAGTTCTTTGATTAAATTTCTCTTGGGGTAATCAATAAGGTAAATATACTTGAATTTATATGTAAGGTAGTATTCCTAATAATATTTATTGACAAAGCTTTACAGTTTATCCCCATTGATCACATTAATTTTTCAATGGGATTTTTGACATTTTCTGAAATAATTTAGGACATCATTTTGATAGCATCTCTTTCCAAAGATGTCACAAAATTACTAAGTTAATTTGCAGTGGTTTTGTTTTAACCATAAATACATTGCCGCTTTTAACTGGATAGACAATTTACTTTCAGTGACAATTGAGGTCCCTTTTTTAATTATATACATGGAACTAATACTGTTGCTAAGAGTGCTTGCTTGAGACATTTCAACTTCAGAATAATGATTTTCGGCATTACAAATGCATGTGAAAGGATAAGTTAGAATCACACATAGGCCATGACCCGCATGCCAATTCAGAAATAATATTCTAATCTGTTGAATTTCTTTTTAATTATCTTTATAGGTCCTTCTGGTACAGTTGCATATTCCTTAAATGAGAATATCTATATATGTAATTGCTCATTTTCCCCTTAAAAAAAAGAAAACCAAACTCACAGAGAATCCGAGGTCACAAAATAAGACTTGCCCTCACAAGCAGGCAACTATACTAGGTTTGGTAAAAAAACCACATGAATGCAGAAACAAATGCATAACCTTCAATACTATGTAGTATGCAGATAAGTGAACCAGTTCACCAAAAACAAAAAGCTGATATGTAAGAACAGTCATACTGGGTCAGACTAATGGTCCATCTAGCACAATATCCTGTTTTCTGACAGTGGCCAATTCATGTGCTTCAGAGCAAATCAATAGAACAGGAAATCCTCAATTCCAACTTCTGGCAGTCAGAGGGTAGGGACATCTAGAGCCTATGGTTGCATTACCTTAGCCTTCAATACAGAGGTCTTCGAGGGGTACAGTAACTCATCTAGATATTTTCCTAGTTTTACAACAGGCTATATTCCATGAAATTGTCTTTTTTTTTTACTGCCTTTATTTTTAGCTTTCACAATAGTCTCTGGTAATGAGTTCGACAGGTTGACTGCATTGCATGTGTAAGTGCTTCCTTTTCTTTCTTTGTAGCTGGCTATTAATCTCACTGGGCAAAGTCTGGTTCTTATGTTATGTGAAGGAGTAAATAACACTTCCTTATTCACTTTCTACAGCAGTCACAATTTTATAGACCTCTACCATATCCCATCTTAGTTATCAGTTTTCCAAGCTGAAAAGTCAGTCTTTTTAATATGTCCCCCTACAGAAACTGCATGAGGAGATATCATTTTTGTTGCCCTTCTCTGTACTATTTCAGATTCTAATACATCTTTTTTTAAAACAAGTGTGTATGGAACACCACAGTATTCAAGGTTTGAGGGTACCATAGATTTATACAGTGGCATAGTGATATTTTGTCTTATCTATCCATTTCCTAATAGTTCCTAACATGATTTAGCTTTTCTGACTGAGTGGATGTTTTTAAAAGAATAATCCACAATAACTCTAGATCTCTATCTTGAGTGTTAATAGCTAATTTAGATCTTCTCACTTTGTATGTATAGTTGGGATATTTTCCAATGCACATGATTTGCATTTATCACCAGTGAATTTCTCCTGCCATTTTGTTGCCCAGTCATCAGTTTTGTGAGATCCCTTTGTAACTCTTCGTACTCTGCTTTGGTCTTAACTATCTTGAGTTTGTGTCACATACACACTTTCATACACTTTCCTATACTTCAATTTGTAATTTTGGCAAAATTTGTAGATACAAAATTACTATCTGACTGAGAGTCCCTTTTCCAGATCACTTATGAATTTACTGAAAAGCATTGGTCCCATTACTCCTGGGAGTAATAGCTTGGGGAGTCAAATGGTATGTTCATACTTCGGGATGTACTTCCTAAGTGAGAGATTTGTTTGCTCCTCCTGTGGGTGCTCAAGATGCAGATTGGCTTCTAGGCATGTACAATCAAACCTAACGTGAATAAAATAGATCATAGGATATTGGCATTATTTTTGCCTTACATACTGGCATCCAAACAATTTAAAATCAAAGGGAAATAGAACAGGACAAATTCTTTTTTTTCCTTTCAAAGCATTATTCTATTTCCTTAACATCCAGTTCATTATAGAAGGATAAAAAACAGAGGCAGAGAAAGAATGAGCTTAATACATTGTAAGAGTACGGATCAAATAAAAGCCAAATGGTTTAGATACAGTGAATTATATTTCCAAAGACACTTTTTAATAAAGTTCAAAGACTGCATCCAAAGTCATTCTTAAGAATATAAATGAGGGGTTTTGTTTCAGGTTATTAAACACAATCCCTTCCTCCCAAATCTAAGGATATTTTGAACTGGGCTACTCGTATGTTATGTGAGTAAATGAATTCACCACACCCATAGAAATGTGATTTGCACCCCCAAGTGTTCAATTCAGAGTCTTCCATATAAACAGAATTGTACCTTACAAATTGCTCTTTCAATTCAGTTGCTTGCAGAAGCATTTAGGTAGGCTATGAATTTTCATAGGGTATAGTTTGGTACATAAGTTAACACTGGTAGCACAAAGTCGTGTATCATTTCTCTACAATGTAGAGATAGAACTTCTACACATCATTAACTTTTTAAAAGTTTGATGGATTCTTTGATTACTATCTTTTTGTGGAAAAACAACGACTAGCCCTATAGTACCTTGGAGACTAACAAATATATGAGATGAGCAGGTGCTACAGGACTACTTTTTTTTTTTTTTTTTTTTTTTTAAGTTACAGACTAACACGGCCACCCCTCTGAGGCTTTTATCCTTGTGGGTTTGATTTGGCAGACTGACCATTTTATTTATCTGTTTCCTTTTCTTTACAGGCTTTGGCCTAAATTGTGGCTTTGAGCATAGTACTGTTATTGGGAAGGGAGCTCAGTGTGAGGCTGGAGGGATACATAGCTGAATGACAAAGAATCCATGTTCATCCTCCTTTACCTCATGTTGTTATTTCAGCTTGCTAGTGCTTTGAACTAGTGGTTCTTAACTAGGGGTACATAGCCCTAGGGATACAGAGGTCTTCGAGGGGTACAGTAACTCATCTAGATATTTTCCTAGTTTTACAACAGGCTACATAAGAAGCAATAGCCAAGTCAGTACACACTAAAATTCATACAATGAGTTAATACAGCTCTCTATACTATACACTGAAAAAATATTCCAATTGATTTTATAATTGTGGTAAACATTAAAAAAATAGAAATTTTTCAGTAATAGACTAAAAATACAAAAGCATCACATCACTCTGATTTTAAGGAAGTTGTCTTTAAGTGAGGAGAAACTTGGGGACAAGATTCCTGAAAAGGGTACAGTGCCACATCTTATAATTGCTCATCCTACATACTTGGATAGTTAGGATTTTTGACTGTTCTACAGGCTCCAGCTATATTCTCTAATGACAACAACTTAACTCTGGTTGTCTCCTGGGTGCACACTTCAAGGGGTGGAAGTTGGAGGGCTTCTTGCACTCTCTTTCCAGTCTGGCATGCACATACATTTCTAACCATAATTTGTTCTTTATTATTTAGGGTTGCATCAGTACTCAGCTATTTCTGTAGAAGACACCTTTTCACTTACTTGCACAATTTAGATCTAGAAAGAGGAGAGAAGAGTCCTGCTTAGGAGAATTGTTTAGACCTTTCCTCTTTCATGCTCACTGTAATCAGTTCAGATTCTCTCTTTCAGAAATGTTGCCTCTTCATTTAACAACAATCAATAACAACCCACAAAATCAGCTGGGTTTGATCACTGCATCTCATATACATGGAGTGCACTTTCTTATACCTGATTTTCTCAGTGGAGAAAAGTTGTTGTTCATTCTCAAACAGACATTTTCAGTGCAGTTAAGCTTTTAAAGCTGTACAAATGATACTATGGGAATTTCTACAAAAATCACTACGGAAATTAAACAAATATTCTTTATGATCATTAGAGAGCACATAACTAATGTTTGCTTCTAGAGAAAATTAAAACGTTAAGCTACAGGATCAAAAAATATATAATCATAATCCTTAATTGTCAGGAATACAAGCAATGAAGAACCGGTTTGTAGAAAAAATTAGAATCAACACAAATCTTTGACATTCTTAGCAATCTTTCTGGAGTCTGAGGAAAGTGTGTACAACAAGAGTGTTTTCTTTTTAAAATTACCTCTTCATTATTGTGGCCCTTCCAACTTCCTGTCATGACCAGAACTGAAAAAGAAGCTCTAAAATATCCTGAACAAGGCTGTAATTGTGCTATTTCCAGCCTTCCAGAAAAGATGAAGTACAAAAAAATCTTGCTAGAGCCTGTTCTTATGAGATTTTAAGTCTGTTATGCTGGACTTAAGTGGTCTGAGTTTGGATAACCACCCAATATGAAGCTGTAAAAGACAGGATTTGTTCTCATTTACACTGGTTTTACTCCAACTTAATTGATGGCTTAATGCAGTCATAATGAGGCATCAGAATCAGGCTCTGAATCTTAAGATTCAGCCATCACAGGAAACTATTAATAGATTACCCACTGAAGAAAGCTTCCATTTCTGGAGTACAGCCAGGTGATTTTTTTTTCAGTGAACAATTTATTTGCTGAAAAATGGAGTGTTGGTCAACTCAAAAGCCTTCACAATTTTATGTCAAGTTTGCCTAATAGCTTTGACTAAACGGAAAAGTCCAAATGTTTCAGAAAGTTTTTGTTTGAACCATTTTGACAGAAACAAAGGAGAACTGGCTTCTCAGGACCCCAAGGGGGTAGGGAGAGAAAGGAAGAGGTCCTCCCTTTTAAAGTCTAAAGATAGTTTTTAGGATACTCCTCTAAGGTGAGAAACATTTTTGTCACCCCTCTGTCTAATGTGGAGTAGGGATTTGAACTTAATACCCCACTCGCAGAAGAGTATATTCACCTTTGGGGTATAGTATATTCTGGAATAGGACTCTCAAGGTGCATATACACTGCACCGTTATTTCGAAACAACATTGTGAGCCTCTAAACAGCCATTCCATTATTTCAAAATAATTTTGAAATAACGGACAGCTTATTTCAAAATCTGTAAACCTTCATTCTACGAGGAATAACGGCTATTCCGAAACAGCTATTTTGAAATAAGGGTGTGTAGATTCCCCACTGCTGCTATTTTCAAATAGCCCCTCACCAGGTCCATTCTAAGTTATTCCTCCCTAGTGCCTCCTGGGGCTCTAAACTGAGATAGCACATCTACATTAGGGAAGCCTGCCTCAGACTAAATTTTGAGGCTTCCCTACAGTGTAGATGTACTATTTTGAAATAAGCTATTTTGGAATAACTATTCCGGAATAGCTTATTTTGAAATAAGCATGCAGTGTAGACGTACCCTCAGTATCTCCTATTCAAGCCTTTTCAGTTTGTAGAATCATTGAATCATTTGATTTTCCAGATCCCAGGTAAGGACCATAGCCACTAAGTTATAGAATCATTCTCAGTGATTATTCATTATCGTTTATAGCAGCAATTTACAGTCATTGAGCTAGGAAAGTATCCTACTCCCTGACTAAAGATTATGAGGGGATGAGGGAAATGATCATTTTCACCACCTTCTCCTCCTCCTCCTCCTCCTCTTCTCCCAGCATTTTGTAAACCTAGTCCACTTTTGCTTTCCTCAAAACATAACTATAGGGCATGTCATTACATGCCCATAGAGCTATTCTGTGTTGTCACCTTGTTCAGAGTTATATGATATGTCCTAATGTTGTGGAAGAGCATTAGACCTATAAAATTCTGTTTTAAAGTTAAGGCTCAACTGAACAATACTGTGATGGAGTGACAGCCTTATGCAATATAGTAAAAAGGGCACATTATTCCTTATGTCAAACAGTAATGTTTTATTGTTCTTGGTCTCTTAAAAAAAATGATAAAGGAAGAGAAAAATCAGAAAGAAGTCATACTAACACTCACTGTCTTTATGGTTTAAAAACAAACACTTGCAGATAATTTGTGGATTGCAGCTATGACAAATTGCAGTATCAGCTTACAATTAAACTCCCTAGAGGAAAAAAAATCACTGAAACCTATTATAAACATATATTTTGTTATATTAATATTGCTATGAACCCAAATGCATTCACCTGCACGAGGGATTACAATATATGTGGTTGGAGTTATTTTAGCAAATTGTTAAAATGAAATTTGAAAAAGGTTTATTTTTATTACTATTCATAGTCCAAAGGCTTTATTGCAGTCATATTTTACATATATACACACACACTCATGTTTTGAGGATCTTAATTAAAATGAGCATCAATTTTGTCTTATGTCCTATAATAAGAGGAGGGCCTGAAATATAAGCCCACGTATCATAGGCCTAGTTTGAGACCTGAGGCCTAGCTAACAATGGTCAAGACTTTTCTAATATAAAGCAAAGGTAAGCAGTGAGCAAGAGGCAGGCCCTTGCTCACAGAAGTTGACACAAACAGGACTGATAGTGTAAAACACTAATTGGTAAGAGGCCCAGGTATAGAGCAATAATTGTTACTAGGTACTTACTGTAAAACAGTAAGTGGTACTTGGCATAAATTGAAAGCACATTCTAGAAGGATGGTAATACCACCTCATTACTAATGACCGTGGTAGCCACACACTCCCCACAGATAGTGACCCAGGTTCAGGAGAGGGTCTAAAATGATGGAGATATGTTCTAACTGAACCACAAGATTCAGGGTGATATCTAAGTAACATCAGAGAGGGTGTTTCTAGACTACAGGGTTTTGTCGACAAAAGTGGACTTTTTTTGACAAAACTATACCTGCGTCTACACTACCACTGAGTTCTGTCGACATAACGTAGACAGAACTCAGCAGTTTTGTCGACGCGGGTAAACCTCATTTTACGAGGCATAACGCCTTTGTCGACAGAGTTCTGTCGACAAAAAGGGCAGTCTGGATGCGGGGGTTTCTTTTGTCGACAGAAAAAGACCTCCAAGGAAACTCCCAGCTGGACAGTCCTTCTCAGGAAAAACCTCTTCTTGTTCCTGTCTGTAGCCATGTTTTAAAGGCACAGACATCCCTGGCAGGCATTGTGACAGGAAGCTGGCCACAGAGGAAGCCTGTCAGCACACAGCTCTCCCAGCTTCACTTGCACGTGGCCATGTGTGCAGCTCCAGAGCCACAAGGCCCCCAAGAACCTTCGAGGGAGCCAGCCCAAGTTCTCTCAGGTGAGAAAAAGACAACCCCAGCCTGGTCAGGGCCAGAGGTCCTGACACTACTCAAACTGTGGGGGGAGGAGGAAGCAGTCCAGGCTCCGCCCACCCGGCGCAGGAACACCAGCATCTACGGCCACGTGGCTCAGGGGCTGTCCGATAAAGGGCACCACCCCAGAACACTACAACAGGTCCGGGCGAAAGTCAAAGAGCTTTGACAGGGATACGTGAAGGCCTGAGAGCAGAGCTCAGCACCAGGTGCAGCCCCGGTGCACTGCGCCTATTATAATGAGCTGGATCGCATCCTGGGAGGCCAGGAACCTATGTCTGCACCGATGCTTGTGCAGACAGAGTTGCACACACCAGTGCAGCAGAGCCAGCAGGAGGTCCCCAGGGAAGATGTGGAGGAGGAGGAGCAGCAGCCGACGGAGGACACCTGACCCTGACTCTGCAGTCTGTTCCGGAGACCCAGGAAGCCTCGCAGGCATACTCCGAAGCTGGTGAAGGAACATCAGGTGAGTGCAGTCAGGGTCACAGACCCAGAACAGGGGAGGTGGGAGCAGAGAGGATGAAGAGCAATGTGCACATCTTGGTCCTCCTGGACAGCTTTCATCTCTCTGTGCATGTGCAAGCAGGTGGGCATGTGGGTGGGGACCATGGGAGACCCAAGGTGCTGCACGCCCCTGTCCTACTGTGGCTGCACACTGATCTGGCCTGGACGGCCATGGTGGAGGGGGGGAGGATGTAGGGGGTGGAGGTGGACATTGTCCTAGCCACAACGGGGCCCCTGTGCAGCATCCCTTGTTGTAAGGACTTGTGTGTGAATTGCTAACACTGATTGGTTCTCCCTCTTCTCCTCCACAGCCGGACCTGCTGCTGCTGACCACCGAGCGACACCTGTGCCACCACCCACCCGCTCCCACAGCACTCGCAGGCATTGGAGGGCCTATAATGACCTCTTGCAGAGGTGATGGAGAATATTGAGGGGACTATGGCCAAAATGCAGGAGACCATGGCCGAAAGAACCAGGGAGGAGGCTCACTGGCATAATTGTCTGCTTGAGGACTTCCTCCCGCAGTGGAGCGCAATGTGTGCCACCATCCAGGAGGCCCTGGCTGTGCAAGGTCCTCCCCCCTGGGGACTCCTCCTGCCCATCCAGCTCCAGCCTTCCTCTCCCTCAGCCCCTGCCACCCCTCCAGCCCTGCCCCCCCCGCCCCTCTACAGCAGAGTCATCTGCAGCCCTGACTCAAGCCCAAGGATGGCAGGGTCCACGAACAAGAGGCGGCAAAGCCTTGTGGCCCAGGCGATACTGCCATTACCCTTAAGTTGTCTGCCCTCCCTCCAGACTGAAATCCCCCCTTCTACCACAGTTAAACACAGGTTAATAGTTCCCCCCCAAAAAAAGTTTATTTTTTAACAGTTGTTGAACAATTCTATGTTTTATAACAGTTCCTAATTCTAACGTTACTTGTTAATAAACATTATATTTTTCATATTTAACATGATGTGTGTGTCTTAACTGCTCGGAGGCTGATGCAGGGATGGATTATGGGAGGGAAGGTTTTGGGATGGGGTGGCCCAGGCCCACAGGCCCCATTGGGGATACCTTGGGGAGTCATTGGGCTCCAGCTGAGGTGCGCTCATGCAGAGCCTCCCGGATGCGAACGCCCACCTGATGGGCTTGGCGAACAGCAGCCGTCCGAGGATGTGCAAACCTCCTCCCCTCCACTTCAGCCATTGGCCCCCAACCTGGGAGGAAGGCCTCCCCTTTGCTCTCCACCCGGTTGTGGAGGATGCAACATGCTGCCACCACCTCTGGGATATTGTGTTCCCCCATGTCAAGGTGAGTTAGCGGACACCTAAACCTTCCCTTCAGCCGGCCAAATGCGCATTCCACCTGTAAACGTGCGTGTGTCAGGTGCGCGTTAAACACTTCCCTGCTCAGGGTCAGATACCCTGTGTATGGCTTCATAAGCCAGGGCATGAGGGGGTACGCCACATCGGCCACAATGCAGACCGGCATCTCTACGTCCCCAATAGCAAAGGTTCACTGGGGGAAGAAGGTTCCTGTCTGCAGCCTTTCGTACAGGTGCGAATTGCGGAAGATCCGAGCATCATGTGCCCGGCCCGACCACCCCACACAAAGGTCCATAAATAGTCCACGGTGGTCAACCATGGCCTGCAGCACAATGGAGAAGTACCCTTTTCTGTTGATATACTGGGCGGCTCGATGGGGTGGTGCACGGATGGGAATGTGTGTTCCATCGAGCGCTCCTCCGCAGTTTGGGAATCCCAGCCCTGCAAAACAGGCCATGATGGTGTCTAAGTCTCTGAGGCGGACAATCCGGTTCAGCAGCTGAGAGTCGAAGGCCCTCACCACCTGCAGAAATAGACACATACAAACACACACAGAATATGAAGTAAGAGGGGTTGCCCAAGTCCTTGGGAGACCCTCCCCCCCAAGACCCCAGTATTCCACACCCCCCCCCCCAGTGATTGCTCCCAGCGGTATGGTGGTGTAAGGCACAGGAGCCCTCCATCACCTCCTCTCCATTGCCCCCCACCCACCCTTTTTCTGTTACAGTCCCCTTACCCCTCATGGACTGCCTCCCCCCCCCCCCGCACCCGAGGGACTTACCTCCATCAACACGGCGCCAACAGTAGATCTCCCCACACCAAACTGGTGTCCCACTGACCAATAGCTATCAGGAGTGGCCAGCTTCCAGAGGGCAATAGCTACCCTCTTCTCCAGCGGGATGGCAGGGCACAGGTGGGTGTCCTGTTGTTGCAGGGTGGGGGCAAGCCAGTTGCAGAGCTCCAGGAAGGTGGACTTCTGCATCCTGAAGTTTTGGAGCCAAGCCTGATCATCCCACTGCTCCATTACGAACTGGTCCCACCAGTCCGTACTTGTTTCCATCCTCCAAATTCGCCTCTCCGGGAAAAAGTTCGGAGGTAGGAACAGTGCTGCTGCATCCTGAAGGAGGGGCTCCAGTCTGGGTTCAGGATCCGGACCAGGCATTAACAGCATGAAAGTCTCATGCAGTTGCAGCAGCATTTGAAGCACCGTGGAGTGGGGCCAGCGCCTGCCCAGGGGCAGGTCTCGCTCCATGGCAAACAAAGGTTTGGAAAAACCTTCCAAAAAAAATAATCACACTGCTGTGCTGTGCCAGGAAGCAGGGCACTCCAAGCAAACACTGCAGAACCTTTGCTGTCCCTTTACGAGGTAAGCAAGGCAACTGCAGCAGCAGAGCAACGGCTCGTCAGCGGGGTCCCTTTTAGCACGCGTCTCTGCAAAGTACTTGCTGCCCTGTGACCTGGCAGAAGCAGTTCCAGGTACTTTCTTCTGTCGACAGAGTGTCCAGCAGTCTGGACGCTCTCTGTCAACAAAGCGAATAGTTTTGTCTATCTGCTTGATGCAGTCTAGATGCTCTTTGTCGACAGAAGTTTTGTCGACAGATTCTGTTGACAAAACTTCTGTCGACAAAAGCCTGTAGTCTCGACGTACCCAGAGTGGAAACCCGATAACATCAGGAATGATGTGCAACTTGTTTGAACCAATATATAAAGTGGTTTCTTTGTCCAACATAGGAGGGAGTAATGGATTCCCAGATCACTGACAGTCATATCCATCGTCATGGGGTCCATATGCATTGTGGTTTGGCAGAGCGTACTGACAAATATTGCTGTACTTTGACAAACCTGGCCAGGTGCCTTTGGTCCTTATCTGCTTGCAGGGTCTTTGGGAGCTCTCTCAGAGTCTGCTGTGTTGACTGTTTGCACAAGCCAACAACACACACACATGCACGCGTGCAGCCGAATGGCTATCGCTGTTGATGGAGTAAGAGACCTACCAGGACACCACACCAGTAAATCCTGACTACTACATGTCCTTCAGTGAGAAAAATACCCTGCATATATAAAACAATCATTAAGGCTTTTTCCATCTCTCCATATAATAAATTATAATCTGTCTTCCATATTCTCAATAGCTTCTCTTAGCTTACTTTTCTTGGTTCAATGTACATTTTAGGTTTTTCATAAAGCACACATACTTGCCAATAAAATGGCAATGCATGTTAACCAGAGGACTATATTCATTAATTTTAAAAAAAGAAAAAGTTTTCAATATCTATTCCCCATGTGATCCAATAGATCCTGCCTCCTTTCCTCAATTCATACCACACTGAGAATCAGAAGAAATATAGATACAGATGTCATTCACATATTGAAGGCAAACCTTTCCTCTTCACTAACCCATATACAGTGAACAAAAGTTGAGACAAGATGAAAATCTGGGCAACCCCCTGTAGTGCCTTTGACTCACCACCGCCTGCTGGTTAGTCTTGGGAATTAGCTCTTTCAGCTCCTGAGCACCCTCATTTGGCAGGTATTTTGCCTGTTACCTGCTGTTTTGTCTGCACCTCTTCAGGCCCCAATTATAGACGATTTGTTTTCCTGTTACATTGCAGCTCGGCTTTCCCCTTGATTTTTTTTTTACCCACTACCTCTTCTTGTTTCCATCCCCCCCTACTGTTTTCCCTATTTATTTTAGTTCTGGACATCCAACACTCTGGTCATCTGAAGAAGTGGGCTGTGCCCACAGAAGCTCATGATGCAATCTACATGTTTTGTTAGTCTGTACAGGATAAACTTTAGAAACAACAAATAACGTGGTAGCACTTTAAAGACTAACTCAGCTACCCCCCTGAAGCTAGCTGCATAAGTTACAGTCAAGAACGTCTGTGTATAATAGGTGTACGGTGTTACTGTGTGCCTTTCACATTTGTGTTCACCAGTTACCTACTTTCACATTCAGTATGACAGAAGTTGCCCTGTTTCTTATTTATTTTTCTTTGAAGCAACGGTACTGCCAACAGAACAGTTACTGGGGGATTTTTGCACCAGAAACAAGCATCTGATTTTCATCCAGCAATGATGACTCTACACAACCTAAACTCTCCTCCAGATGCTCTGGAAATATTAACTTTCGCAAAGCCATTATCCTGAAGCACATCCAGCTTAACTGCGATGTCATACTTAGCATTGTTTCCCTAAGGATTGCTAGGACATACGAAAGGGAACTCAGCTCATGTAACTACTGGATTGATAGGTGGTTAGGTATCTTCCCCCGCCCCCCCTTGACTGAGCAGCTTACAAGATTTTAATGAATAGCTGAAGACACTGCATATTTAAACCTTACACACTCATTACACTGCCCTAAAAAAAAAAAAAAAAAAAAATCCAGTGCTCGAGTCACCTATCTTAAGATGCATATGGCATGCTTTCACAACTGATACAACCAATTGATGTGGGGGAAGGAGATTCTGGTTCAACCCATTCAGTAAGCATATGTTTAACAAGCTGAAATCTTAGCTGATGTGTAATTTTTTAAAAAAAGAACTGCAATGCAGATAGAGAGCCTGGCTGTGTAAACTGCAGGAGCACTGGACCATGTGCTGATTGTGTAAGCGCAGAAAATCTAATTTAAACCAAGTTGGCGATTATAGCCACATAATTAGCGATTACATGTTTCACATTTGTGTGCAGAGCTATTTATCTTTCTCCCCTAAATTTCCATGACAAGTTGAGATACTCCTGCCTTTAAGTTGCTTTAAAAGCTGGGCATTTTTTTTTTTAAAAGGCCTTCCTGGGCTCTGACTCATATTACTCAAGCCATCACCAGACAGAAAAAGAACAGAGTAAATCTACCACAATATATTCAGCAGGAAAACATTGAGTGTAGTGTTTCTGTTATTGTAATGTGAAGCCCTGTCTAATTATGCTGTATATCTAGTGTCTGTTGCTTGTAAAGTTTAGATACAAAGGTCATCTCATTTTTATTATTATTCAAATGTTTGCATCCTGTCTGAGCTGAAAAACAACAATGTGCATATTCTGGCACAACAACAAAGATTAAACCATTTTCCTTTGCGTGTAGAGGGAAATGACAGACCAACCCCTCTAACACAGGATGATTCGTGATTAACAGTCTGATATGCTCACAGAGAGACAAATCTGCCAGTAACTAAACGATTGATTGAATTCAGCTTTTTTTTTTTTGGTTTCAAATTGTACAAATTCAAATACTTGCCATTTGCAGGCATGGACCTGTTGAAATATTTACATGAATTGTAAATTCTTAGTTCAGATTAGATTAATATGCAAGTTTTCATATTTGAAATGCATGGTCACCCAGGGCCACCGAAGGGATGGACTGGTTAAGGGTGCAGTTGCCCAAAGGACAATTTAAAAGGGCATGGGGCTCTGGGCTACCACTGTTGCTACAGCGGCCAGAGCTCCAGCCTCTGTTTAGCTGTTGGAGTCCTATCTGGCCATAGTCTGGGCTGTGCTCTCACAGCCCCTATCCCTTCCACCCAAGACCCTGCTCCTTCCAGGAGACCCACAACATTGCCCAAGGCACAGTGTCTCTCATCAGTCTTGTGGTTATCTAAGTCACATGGTATTGTTTCTGTTCTATGACTGAATAGCTATTTTTTTTTTTAAAAGGAGAATAACCCTCACAATAAGTCAATGAAGCTTTGATTCTCTCAGATAGAAGTCCTTTGGGGAAAGTTATAGGCAGGACTAGAGAATTTTATATAATAGCACACTATAGGAAAAAACCTAAAGGCATATTCTTCTGTATGGAAAGAAACAAAATGAGACCTCCTTTATGCCAAAACCCTACAAAGTATGTGGACAAGAAGTTCTGAACTTGCAAGTAACTTATCCCCTTTTATGCTCTCTCTGCCTCTCATCTGACCTGCAGAGCTCCAAAACATCAGCTTTCTGGTCCTTTTGATGCCCTCAATCCTAGAGAGCAAGACTCATGAAGTTACCTTAAACCCAAGCCTTCCACATCCCAACAGATTTTGTCACATCACATGAAATATTTTGATGACCATATTTCATTTTTCAAACAGAATCTTTGCAATAAGCAGTGGTGATAAAACATCAGAAGATTATAATACAACAAAGCCTTTAAGGATTTAAGAATAAAAGGTTTCTGGCAATCTCTGCTGTGCAAAAGTTACCAAATACTAGAAAACTTGAGAAGGAAAATTGAACCTCACTTGTTCTGGTATCATGTTGCTACTCCTCTGCAACTGAGCACAAATCTTCATCTCTCTTTCATGTGGCTAAAAGCAGGCCTTGGGATAGGAAAGGAGAAGCTGCTACAATGAGTCTTCCTGACATAATTCTCTTACAGAAGTGGCCACTATAGCTTAATACTTTCCTTCCCCTGAGCAAGTCACTTACTTTTGGATCTCATCAGTCAACAGTAGCACAGCTGAAAGAGAGAGAAGCCCAGTTTCAGGTGTCACTTCTGGCTCAACAATGCCCTCAATCACCACAAGCAGCAGTCCCCTTTTTTTCCCCTACTAAATCATTTTCAGATGTGCCAGGTTTTAGCAGCTCACCTCCCCTCTGCAAAATTCAGCCTCAACTCTACAGCTTTTCCACACCAGTTTTTATTTCCCCCTCAAGGAAGTTTATAGCCTCCAAAAGTCTTCTCTCATTCTCTCTCTCCCAACAAATATAGGAGCTTCAGGGGGTAGCCGCATTAGTCTGTTACAGAAAAAGACAGCAAGCAAATGGTCTGGTAGCACTTTATAGACTAACAAAACATGTAAAAGGTATGATGAGCTTTTGCGGGCACAGTCTAAGTGGCTGTGCCAACAAATATAGGCACAGACACCTTTTCATGTGTAGGACACTTGATTATACTCTCCTCTTCAACATAAATCCCTTTCTCCTGACATTGGTCTCCTTAGAGTTGCTAATCAGATCAGTTTGCATAGTTAGTAACTGATAACACCATATATGGAGCTGTCATTTGCTATTTACATAACTAACCATTATACAGTAATTAAGTGAAACTAAACTACAATGGGGAAGTTTATGTAGATTAAATCTCTTTGAACCAAGTTTTATGTGAATACAACTATATCCTCCTCAGCCTTTAGGTACTTGTACATATCAGTAATTTGAAAAGAAAGCCATGTGGTATTAAAAGCAATGCCTTAGTATCCAAGCCTGGCTTTTACACTGGTAGCACAAAAGACAGAATTCTGTCTCAAACAGCCATCTGAGGATTCCTCCTATATAGAAAAGATTACACACTCAGTCCTATTTGTCTGGTCTGTTAGGAAGTCTTGCCTACAACCCAAATCTTACAGGTTACAAAATATATCAATATAGAAAACAACCTGCCACCTAGATTTTCTCTGTAGGGCACTACCCTTTCCTTATAAATCCAACTGATTCACATATAGAGTTTATAGATGCTAAGCACACTGATCAGTGCCTTTCTTCTTTTCCTTATTAATAATTTAAAGCAATTAACAAATTGCTAAATATGACTTCTATGGGGTCCCTATTCTCTAGAAGTAATAAAAATTCCCCTCCCAGCAATCTCCCTTGCCCATAAAAGACTTGGATAGACCATGCATTATTTTTATTAAGACCTTCTACTATACGTAAAGGCTGGGCTAACATTTACATGGAACCCAATTTTGCAGAGTTTGAGATGTCCAACTCTGACAGCAACCACAATCCCAGGCCTTCTATAGTCCCTCGTGCAGCCAGCTTTAGAGAGAATGCCCATTAACTTTTCTATATATAAATCTCACCCTTTCCCCCTTCCTCCTTGAATTCTGTTTGGGTTAAAGAGTAACATAACCTTTTGAAATGCCCTTAATGATGACTTCTGGCTTCAATAAACTATTAAGCATGCTCAGTAATTATGATTCTCCCATCCCCTGCTTTTGAATATTGCTGTCCTTTGGACATTTGTGTGCTGAAATCTATACTCGGCTCCATGAACATTTTGATCCCCAAAATCCTTTCCTTTATTCAGTTTCTGGTCTTCCTTTCTTTGGACACGTGAATTATATTCACATTTCATGATAACTCTTAGGGGAGACTGCAAGCCAGTCTTTTGCTTGCACCTCCACCAGTGCTATAGAATAAATAATGCATGGGTATTGCTCTGAACAAATTTAAATGACTCATACTAGTGGATGGTCAATGTCAAGGGTGGGGAACCTTTTTTGGGTCGGGGGCCGCTGACCCACACATTAGTAGATTTTGTGTGCTCCAGCCCCATGTGGAAATAGCAGGGGAGCTGGAGCACAAGCATGGACTCCCCAATGCTGGGGGGCGGGGGCACCAAACCTCAGGAGCTGTATCCAGGCAAGCAGGGGCCACATCCAGCCCCTAGGCCTTAGATTCCCCACTCCTGGTCTATGCTAATGTTCTCACTCTTGCCATCTTTTCTGGCTTTCAGGGATGCAGCCTTACATTGGTTGAAATCAATGAATCTACTCATAAGGTACTATTCAATATGACAAAGAGATGCAAAATTGAGTCACTGATGACAAATACAATAATGCTTTCATAAATGTATGCATGTATATGACTGTCGTACAGCAGGTCATCTTGACCACGGCCTTGAGCATATTGCCTATACTGCCCCTCACAAGAAAAACACAGGCCGCTGAGGCGGATCCAGTGACAGAACTTTAAGTCCCTCGGGTGCTCAGCACAGTTCTCAGTAAACGGAACTGAACTTGGCAAGCACCTGGGCAAGGAAGATAAGAGTAGGGAAAAGAGCTAAGTTAACAAGCACTAAAAACAGGACAAGATAGGAATAAGGGAAATGAGCTGTCATAATACACCAGTTAACAAGCACCTGGAACAAGGAAAGAAAAAACATAGCTAGCTCTCACGTGTGCCAGTCATGTCTGCATCAGGCACTAACCACAAGGCCCTGAGGCAGACGTCATATCAAAAGGAAGGAACCCTAATCTGGTACCGGCTATCAAATCATAGTATCAACTAAAGCTGAACCCTAATATGGCACCGGATGTCAAAATTATAGTATAAAGCACCCTGAGCCCTAAGCTCGGGGAGGTTCCGTATCAAGATAGAAGGCACGTATTGTCCAGCCTGGCTGAGGAGCTGATCACCTGAGGCCACCTCCCACCCACCGAATCAAGAAAAGGGGTGTACGAATCTTGAGCATGCTATACGTTGTTCTTTGTCTGTGCATCATAATCATTACTGGGCTTGTAAGTATTGCTTATTATGTTGTATTAACCACTTCATATTTAGAAGTTGTCAAGTATAATTTGTCAATGGTATAATTAACCATTTTATAAACTTATAATTTATAAGTTGTCAATGGTATAATTAACCATTTCATATTTAGAAGTTGTTAAGTATAAGTAGACTAATGACTAAGTCCACCAGCTGTTCTAAGATAACCATAGAAGGATTGGCTCTAGGAGGAGTTTTTATTATTGCTATATTGTTTTTATTTGTTGTATTTTTTGTTTGCATGCTGCGCTAAGATGAATCAGAGACAGTGACTTAATATAATTAAAACTGTAGTCAATAAAGTTTGTAATTGGTTAAGTACATCTCAGCTTGGGCTTTCTTCCTTTGTGGCCCCCAGTCCTTCACCACAAACACCACCCCTAGACAATCTTTCGAGCCTCTGGTTCATCAATGACCTGTGATTTTATTGTGGAAAAATATTAGGTAGAGTTATCTTCCATGCCTTAGGAAATAAATTATTTAAAAGGTGAGAGAAATTTCCCTCTTTCCATCAGAAAAATCAGGCAGTTAGAGGAAAGAACTGTTTAAGTATCATCTAAGCGTCTCCAGGGTGCTGAAGCAAATTGTATAGTGGGGATGCTGGGACCAATTGAACCAAGCTGTAAATATGATGGAAACCACTTCAACCCAAGTGGTGCTGCAGCACCCTGAGTACTCCTACTTCCAGCATCTCTGATGCATCTTCTCAAAAAAAGAAACTTTTTCAGCCTAAAGGAGGTGGAAGCATGGTATCGGAGCTTAAAAAAATACACCATACTTGTTCTAGATACAGGCGGCCCCCTGACTTGTGACGTGATTGGTTCCTGGGGAAGTGTTGCAAGTCAGGGACATCGTAACTCGAACCTTCATTTATGATAGGCGCCGTGCACCGTCGTAAATGCGGGATGAGGACGTAAATTGGGGGTTTCCGGCCCCTTCCACACTTACAAAAATAGTTGTAAGTGCGGGAGGTCGGAACTCGAGCGGTCGGAAGTTGGGGGTTTACTGTAAAATCATATTGATTTTCACTGTTTTACAATGTGAGGGTCAGTGAAACAGTGCAACCATGTTTGAAATTCATCTGAGAATCTGGCATTCATATTTTGAGGTAGATTGGTTTAGAAGTAGGTGAATCTCTCTGCTAAAGGGAGTGCATGACTAGTGACAGCCACTTTATTGCCTTTTCAGGTTCTCACTCTTTGTAGATAATTCATTTCACATTCCACTCTTACAAACTTCAAATTAAATATTCCTCCTATTAATAACATTCTGAAAGACTGGAAGATCCCTAAATTTGTGGCTAACCTATTTACAAAACATTCTGATAAAAAGGATTATGGGGAACTGCTGACCCAGCAATACCCCAAGTTTTTTACCTTTGAGAAAGCTGTGTATATGCCGTGTTCTTTGCACTGTACTCCATTTGCTTCTGTCAGATTATGTGATATCAGTTAAAAGCGCACACAATAGTGAAAAAGAAATGTAAAGGAAAAGAAGCTCTAATTTTGATGAAAAGGGACAGAAGCAATTCCCTGCAACCATTCAGATACCCATAGGGACACACTGTGTTAACAATAGAGGTTAGGTAAAATGATAAGTTTGTGCACTAATCTTTCATCTTCGCGGTGCCTCAGCTTCCCATGTGTAAAATGGGAATAATAATACTTCTATTATTCGATCCTTTGTCTATCTTGTCTATATAGATTGTAAACACTTCAGTGCAATGACTGGATCTTTCTGTAAGAAAGCACATTTCGGCTCTGATCTTGGTTGGGACTCTATTATAATATTTAGAATAAACAATGAGAGGTCTAAACTGGTTCATATCCAACTTGGATTATAAATGAAATTGAGTGATGTTATGCAGATTTATTACTTGTCTCAAAGTTGTTACTAGAAACCTCTCTTTTACTGTTATAACAGTGAATGGTTATGTATGGGTTTATGTGTTTTGTATAAAGGGACTTTTGTCTGCTTTTACCATAGCAACCAATGTTTTGTTTAAACATTTACTGAACACATGCAGAAGAAAGAAGTAAAATAAAGAAGACTTAAATAGTTAGAATTCAAATGTAAATTATTATCTATTTTCAGAAGCTTCCTCTTTCTTTCTTGTACATTCAGAAATCCCACAGAGGAAAAGCATTGTTTAAGAATTCTCTTAATAAACTAAATATCTTTCTTGGAGGAAAAGGAAAGAGAGCAGAGTGAATTTTGATTTTATTCTTTTTTTAGACCAACATACAAAAAAGGAAAAATTATGTATCCTGATCCAAAGCCGACTGAAGTCAGTAGCAGTCTTGCGACGGACTAAAACAAGCTTTGAATCAGACCACAAGAGCAAAACAGTGCAGAGGGTGGAACATAGACAAGTCAGCCACGAACAGGTATTCTAACTCTGTGGTACCTCATTTATTTCCCCAGTCTTCTTAGATTACATCCATGCTAAGCACTATGTCACCTCTTGCTGGGACAAATTATCTCATGCTATCTTAGCCTATCATACTATGTTATTGGGTTGGTAAATCTCAATGCAATTTGTTAATACTCGTGAGCAGTGTGATCATATTGCATATAAACATCACCAACTTATGACAATACCCCATACCCAGAGACTGGAAATTGTATTTCCTTTAAGAATACAGTACAGGACAAAAAGTTTGTTCTATTTCTACTCGCTTAAAGTATTTTAGGGGCGCTCCCATTTACTGTTTATGAAGTGACAGTAACAGTTCTGTACTATGGGCTGGCCTCTTCAAGGAACTGTTCAATAGATATAAAAATAATCCAGCTTGCATAAAGAAATTAGTACACACTGGAGTTGGGAGCATTTCAGGATGAAAAGCTCTCTGTGAATGTCAGTTCTTCCTCCTATGGACAAAGTAATTTCTACTGCATAAAACTGAACCCAGTTAAGGCTAATACAACTAGATATATAGAAATGAGATAGGTCTTTAGTAAAAATGCCTTAGAAATAGAACTTTAATTGAATGGTGTGTTTTAGATTTAAAGGGGGTTTAGGTTAAATTATTCTGCAAAACACTAGGATCTTTAGGTCTGTTCGATATAGTCTAAAATGACATTGATCCTTTCCAGGTTGTCAGTTCAAATCTAACAGAGGGTAGTACTAGACCAGAGTCTGATTGTACTAATTAGGTAAAGTCTGGAATGTTGTATGTGATGGCATGACCTTCCTTGCAAATATTGTTTTATTTTTGTGGTTTGGAGCAGACTGAAATTGTTGTCACACTATATGATTACAATGTTTTGGTCTACATCAAATGAGTTTTTTTGTCTTAAATCAATTTCCTAGGGCAGAAGTATCCACAATACAAAAAACACCGTGCCTCTAACTTGCAATCGCAAAAGAGACCTTGAACTGAATATACCTTCTCAGGCCTAGAGATGCACATTCCAAGTCAAGTTGGGCATATTGGGGACACTGTGGAAACATGCACTTCCTCCATGTGTGCTGTACTTGTTTTATAGGAAAATAAAGAGCTTCCATTTTCAAGTCTGTCTGGTGAGCACATTCATGCAGAAGATGGGAAGAAAGGTCAGCTAATGATTCCTTAGATATTGGCAGACAGCTAAGAATACAGCCAATTTATAATGAGGGAGCCCTACACATTAGATATAAAGTACATGGGGAAAGCGGAAATGGCTTCTTTGAGTTGATTATCTCACCCCATTGGTCCTTCCCCTCCAATTCTGGATCCGGTGCAGAGTATAGCTCAACCAAACCAGAGGCACTCATTTCAAATAATAAAACACAGAGAAGTAGAACATATGTATATATTACTGAAAACAAGTAAAGAGCATTTTAAAAAATTCTGCAACCCAGGAACTTCTGTTAATCATACTCTTGGTGGTTCTGTAGTTTATCCTTTAAAATGAAAAATCGGTAAACAGTTTTGACAGCTAAAGAAAATAGGACCCACTGAACTGAGCCTGGTATGAACAAGTAACACAAAATAGGCCTAAGCCCCAAAGAGCTCCCAATCTGGGATTTAGACAATATCATACAAAAGAACAGACAGACCAGTGATATTCAGTAGATAACAAGGTAATAGAGACAGGTGCCAATAACAAAAAGAACCCCCCAGTCTCCAAACATGCCTGTTTGTTTAATGTTATCTCATAGGGAAATGTATACATCAAATATGGCATGACTATCCTAGAAAACGTGGCTTTATTTATCCTGTTTGGAGCAGACGTTTTTATCCATAGTTTGGCTTCATTCTGCCACTTGTGACTGATGTGTCTAATATTTCAAGGAAGATCATTGCTAGAGTGCCGTGTAGTCTTCTTCTACATTTTATACGAGACATATAGAAGATACTCACATTTGATGTTAGTGACTCATATGAAGTACCATTTATAGTGTGGGTTTTTTCTTTGTGATGCTTTATGCAATTTATAATTTAGGATTTTATTAATAACAAATGAGTGTAATCCTAATCCCTCTCTTGCTCTCTGTCTTCTTGTTCTAACTGTCTTCTTAGAGAACCAGCAGTTTCTAATCAGCTTTATCCTTTCAGGTGTCTTGCTACTTCTTCCTTGAAGACCAGCTAGAAGGCTTTTGGGTCCTGAGGACCAATTTCAGAAATAACTAAGTTTAGAGGTGTCTAATTTACACAATTCCTCTCAATTTGCATCTGCTCTCATGGCTGCTGAGGCGAGATTTATACCTGTGTGTGTGGTTTCTTGCACACTTAAAGGTATTCACTATTTCACCAAATATGGTTTTTGCTTAGTTTACTTGTGAAGGTGGAACCATATCCTTTTTGAAAGATTAACTGGCTGCTCCAGTGTGTTTACTTACTGGCACTGTGGCCACAGAGCCTCACGGCTCCTATTGGCTCCATTTCACCATTTGCAGCCAAGTGGGGCAGCGGGAAGCAGCTGGCCCACCCAACCCTGCTTCCCGTAGATCCCTTTGGCTGCAAATAGCAAAAGGGAGCCAATAGGAGCCACGAGGCTCTTGGCCACAGTGCCAGCAAGTAAACACACTGGAGCAGCCAGTTAACAGGTTTCTCAAAGTGGTTTCGCAGAATTCCTGTGAAGTATATCATTATATCCTGCAAAGTATATCATTATCAGTATAATTCCTGAAGTATATCATTGAGAAAAACATTTAATCTTGAATTCAAAATTGTCATTGATAGAGACTCCCTTTAAAAAAAAGGTACCCTTAATAAATTGTTTCAGTTATTTATTCTCAATATTAAAACATTTACATTTTCCTTTCAGTATGAATTTCTCTATCTTCCAAGTCCAGCCACTGGATCATTTTATATCTTTCTTTGTCATTTTGAAAAGCCCATTATTAACTATTTGTTCCCCATGTAACTACTTATAGATTGCAATCAAATTACCTCTTAACCTTATCGTTGTTAAGCTCCTTAGAGTCTCTCATGATAAAGGTATGTTATCTAATCCTTTAATTATTCTTAAGGCCCTTTTCTAAACCCTCTTCAGTTTATCAACATCCTTCATCAACTGTGGACAGTATTTCAGTAGCAGTTGTAGCAGGGCCAAATACATAAGTAAAATTATCCTCTGTGATAAGTCCCCTTTTTATGCATCAAAGGATCACTTTAGCCCTTTTGGCCATACATCATGCAAAGCACTCACGTACAGCTGATTATCCACCACCACACCCACTTCTTTTTCAGGATCACTGCTTTCCAAGATTTTTTTTGTTCCTAAACAGCCGCTTTTGCGCAAAAGCTTGCCAGCTGTCTACACTGGCCGCTTGAATTTGCGCAAGAACACTGATGATCTAATGTAAGATTGTCAGTGTTACGCAAATACTATGATGCTCCCGCTCAGGGATAAGCCCTCTTGCGCAAGAATACTTGTGCAAGAGGGCCAGTGTAGACAGGGAAGAACTGTTTTGCGCAAAAAAGCCCCGATGGCGAAAATGGCGATTGGGGCTTTCTTGCGCAAAATCGCGTCTAGACTGGCCACGGATGCTTTTGCGCAAAGGCACCCATGCCAATCTAGATGCTCTTTTGCGGAAATGCTTTTAATGGAAAAACTTTTCTGTTAAAAGCATTTCTGCAAAATCATGCCAGTCTAGACGCAGCCATATTGTTTCCTTCAACCCAGTTTACCAAGCAATCCAGATTGCTCTGAATCAGTGACCTCTCTATTATTTACCAGTACCCCAAATCTGAATCATCCACAAACTTTAGAAGTCATGACTTTATGTTCACTTCCAGATCATTAATAAAAGTGTTAAGCACCAATCAATTCAGGACTTGTAGGCTGGTTCTTTTTATAGTGCAGATGCTGGGAAGGTTTTTCATGTGTTTTACATAGAAAGTTTGCTAAGTTGTATATCAACACATACCGTAAACTCCTGTCTTACAAGTTATTCTACTATCATTATTCATTAGGGAAAATGTAATATTCAAGTCCAGATCCTCCAATGGCAGAAATTAGCATAGCTCCATTTACTTTTAGAACTATATTGATTTGTATCAGATCAGGATCTGATTTCAAAGTGTAAATGTTTTGAGACAGGGACTATTGTGTGTGTGAATGTGTGTGCCTGCATGCATACAGCATTCAACACAATGGAGCTCTGATTGGAGCTTTTGGATACTAATGTCACATAATTAAGAGATCATTATTAATATTGCAAAGTGAAGCACTCAATTTAGGAAAGACTAGAATTAAGGATGCCATTGCAAAATGAGAACAGAACAACAAAATAGATATAGAAAACATTCATGCTTCACTTCCAAGTGCAGTTTCAAATTTTGCAAATTCTTGCAATAACAGTATGAAAAATGTCATGCTTTATGATACATAATGTTATGCCTATTTTAACAGTCACCAAGAAATGGTCAAATAATTCTTGAATAAAAGTGTGCATCAGGGTTAGCACCATTAATCTTTAGAATGCTGGCAAATTTACAATGTGAACAAATGCCATGATACTGTGTACTTCATTTTTTTAAATTGAGTCTGCCTCACTCTACAAGTATTAAAATCTGTTGAAAATACTCAATCTCAGGTGGCAGGGCTTTGTCCCTGCAATTTTTAATGGAAATATTGCTAGACTACAGCAAGAGATTAACTTACATTTTACACTGAGTAGTGCTTTCAAGGTTGGAGTCATCCATCATTATGTAAATTGCTGGAGAAAAGGGCATCTGAGGACCTGTGTTATGAGATGCCTTCCTGAAGAATTGTTTCCTTGTTGAAGCATCTACAAATATGAAGCAATGATCACATTTCTCTGCACCTCCTCCAATACTAATCTGATCGAACAACTGTCAGAAAGGTGTCTATAATATCCAAATAGATCTGATGTTAGGATAATACATTTAGAGTTTTCTAAAAGTTTAGATTTAAACACATTTGTTAACTTCTGAGATTCAAATTAAATTAAATTGAGAGTTACTTAAACATGTGCATAATTTTAAATACTTGAATCCCATTTATTTTCTTAGGCTTCTGACCTTCTTAAAGGTAGGCAAGTACTTACATATTTGGTGAACTGAGACCTTCATTCCCAAATTCCTTTTCCAAAAGGAAGATTCAAAGAAGGATCTGAGCAAGAGTCTGTTTGTTTGTTAAACTGAGTCTCTTCATGAATTAAAATGTAATTATTTAGTTTGCCACAGATTGGGGAAAATACTAAAGCAAACATTGCACATGTTTTTATTACAAATTAATTCAGAAATAATGCCACTGATTCATATTTATCACTTAAATGTTTTTTTTTTCTGCTGTCTCATTGTCTGCAACAGTTTCTTATCATGTGAGGCAAATGCAGAATGATTCAGTAGAGGCTGACTGCAAGCATTTGCAGTTTTAGTAACAACAGTATTTTGAATGTTTACAATACCCAATTAGTTTTATTACAATATTTTATAAGACAAGAACATTCTTAATGCATAACATAAAGCTTAGTCAAAGCTTTAAATTTCTGCCATATCTATCTTGGACACAATTTGCATATTGATGACATTTTATAAAAGAAACAATAGCATGTTTATCCCCCTCATCCTTCTACATCAGGTACCTTTCCCATGCTTACATAAAGGAAATTTTAAAAGCATATGGGATGCCTGCTACATGAGAAAATGAATGTGTAAATCGTTCTTTGTTAAAATGATATATTTAAAGTTCATGATTTCATGTAGAAGTAGCAAGAGGAATTTTTGTCTTATGTTATGGATAGAGTCCTGGTCCTAGGCATAAAAGTGACCACATCATTTTAATCAATATTGACAAGATCTTCTGTACATCTGAGCCCCAAAAGTAAGTGGAAGGCCTTTGGCTAACTAATTTCTACCACGAGATCACATACAAGTTAAAGTTTGCCAGGTTTGGGGACAATCTAACAGAAGTGCAGGTACAATAATAAAGGATAATGCATAGAATATAAAGGAGCTCCCCTAATCTAGGCATTTTCATTCTTGAATAGAAGCATTAAATAACTGAACTTTTCATTCTTTATATTGTGTGTAGATGAGAAAGAGGAGAGGTATTGTCCCTATTCTCATTACTAGTGCACTATCTTCATAGTGGTAACAGAGTCCAGATCCTCACACAATGGCAATTCCAATCAGGTGGGAGCCTTTATTAATTTGTGCAAATTAGAGTAACTCCAATTAGCAGGGCCTCCTCCCCCAGTATCGAGGCAGTATAAAAGGTATCTAGAAGCTATATCTGGCCCACACCCTTAGTTCTCGAATCAAGATCAGATTGGCTAGATTCTATTAGGCTGATAAGCATAATCAAGTTAATCACAATAATGACAAAAAGCACTTTACGCCATATGTGTAAATATATGCTTGCCTTGTTACGTGTTGTTTGTGATTTTTTTAATGTGCTTTATCTCTGATATTTTATCTTTAGAGACATATGGTTTTCGTTACAGCAGGAAGGCCTACACAAAAGTTTGTGTCTCAGTTTTATACACACATTCTCTCACTCTCCCTTTCTCTTTACCAATTTGCTGGCTAAAGTGTGAAAATAAGCAAATGTTATCAACATTACATTATGTGTAAGGGCACTAAGCCAATAATAACTTTCACAATAATTTGCAAAAACATCACACTTTTCCTTAGAATCTGACATCAATAGGTCAGTAGCCAGAAGGTTGCCACAGGACTGTCTCCATTTTCTGGCACTCTGGCTATAGCAGCCTACCCTACATTCTCTGTTGGTCTAACTAAGCCAGGATGATATTTTATCAATCAAATCTAAAAACACATATATTAGTTCCCAGCAAGGCTAAGCCAAGTAAAAAATTATTTATAGATAATATCTGCATGGCCTGTATTTGTAAAAGGATTGGTGAGTGTCTACACTAATCTACTGTTGGAATTAAGTTATTTTCTTTTTTGAAAAAAAGACACCAAGCTTTAACCTCATTATCTGCAACATATATTTAATATAATTCTGATAGTTTATTTACACACAGCAGTACAGCACTATGTAACCATGAAGTGTAGACTGTACCTACCACAGAAAGCAAGGAAATATAAACAATTATTAAGGTATTTAATTGTACATGCCGCTCTTACTCATCCAGTACCACAATCAGTGCCCCACAGATGTAACCCTGTCCCAGGAGAGATACCTGACATCCACTAAATCTTTCTCTAGACTCACCATTGCAAATGGACCTTGTTTCCCATCCCACCTCTCAAAACTAACTTTTTCTACCCAGTTCCAGAATAGTCACTTGCTCAGATTTAGATAAGGAGATGCTGGAGCAGCAGTAAGTTCTGTAGTGTATGATAGCTGTTGTAGGGAGGAGTTGTCTCTTTCTAGGTGGAATAGTAGAGGGAGTACACTGTCAGAAGTTTTAATTTTTCATTTATAAGTTTTTGTGCACAAAATTTATTATTATTATTATTATTATTAATTAATAATAATAATAAAGTGTTAACCCAAAAGTTAGAAAATGCCCTGTACACCTTAGCTCTCCTGTTATGTGCATATGTATTTTGATATAGTGCAAAATCCCACCTCCACTGAAGTCAATAGCAAAACTCTAGTCAACTTCAGTGAAGACAGGATTTCACCTACAATCTTTAAATACATAATTACATACTATTTTTTCCTACAAGACCTCTGACTCAATCAGTTCCCAGCACCTCCTGCTTCTTGGGTGTTAGATTGCAGTGTAAATAACTCTTTTAAAATTGGAGGAAACAAGATAATAAGTGATACAACAGTAAAGGCAATGTCAAGTATGGTATTAGTTTATTTTCATTGATACCATTTCTTGTAAATATTGTTATTCCTATTTTGCCAGGATAATTGCTGTTAAATATAAATAAAGCATGATCATGTTATATAGTTATCATGTCAAATACATATCAAGGATTCTCCTGAAATATATGCAAAACTAGTAATATTGAAAAATGAAACATCCTCTTTGCTACAAATAAAAATAGGTAAAAACAATAGGTGAATGGTTTCGATTAAGATATTTACACAGTTCTAAAGTATGGTGAGTGATCATGGTATTTAGATTACTGTTTTCTTATGTACAAGGTTGCATTTGGAATTCACTTGTTTTTAAAAAAAAAATACATTCAAATATTATGAGGAGAGACCTAATAAAATTGACTCTGGTAGATGCTAGTGGGGGAAAAAAGCAGTTGAGAGGTTACTTAAGTATATTTCACAAATAAATGACAGGCTCAGATAATGATGTAGGATTAAATATGTATAGTCATTTTGTAATTCAAGATCAAGAATTGAAGATAAGGAAAGACATTTTATACTGGGTATAAGAACAGGCTATTGCTAAAAAGGTCATACATATGTGGAATAAGCTTCCAGACATTATGATTGGGGGGTGAAGCCTAACAGATTTTAAGTCCATACTTAAAAAAATATTAATAAAAAGAATAATCTAATACATTATACCTTTAGGATGATTAAGCCATGAGATACATATTAGGTGACTATGTGGGTCTAGTTCTCTGCACTGGCCCTACACTTTATGCAGTCATTTGGGACAGTACAAAGTGGGTGTGAAATGTTATTATTCTTATCTCGTAAAATTTGATACCATCTGTGTACTAAACGAATAACTACATAAGGTGTAGGACAAAAGGCCATCCCTGGGGGCAGGGGTGAGGCCCAGGATAATGCTTCTTTGCCTCAGGCCCCTCCCCACCTCTTCTCCCCCCTGCTCTGCCCCCCCCCCCCACACACACACGTCAATCCTTTCCCCAAGCTCTGCTCCTG
Source organism: Pelochelys cantorii (assembly GCA_032595735.1). NCBI lineage: Eukaryota > Metazoa > Chordata > Testudines > Trionychidae > Pelochelys > Pelochelys cantorii. Next base: position 86,156,037 of record CM064330.1, on the reverse strand, counting down.
CTTCCCTCACCCCGCCTCTTCCCAGCCCTACTCTGCCCCCCCTTAAAAAGCACATCCATTATAACTGAAACCCTTCAGAAAGTACTGCCAGTATATATTTCAACTATAATGAAGGCTGCTGGCATCTACCTCTCAGATGCTAAAAACTTGCTTTTGCTGAGTAACATTTGCTTTACAATTTACTTCCACAGTAATGAGTCCTTGGGAAATAAATCTGACACCACATATGGGTTGTTGTACTTGCACACAAACCACTGGGTAGAGGGCAGCAGCGTAAGTTAGCTATAAAATAAAAATTAGTGAACAAATTACAAGATGGCCATGAAGTTCAGAATCCCGTATGATACTATTGGGTGTTCCTGGTACACAATAATCAAGGATTTTGTTTCATCATGAAATTGTTTATTTGTGAACCATTCAGTTCATTGCACAAGGCCTGAGTATATATAGACACATGGCATAGGGAAGGATTATTTAGATCTATTGCTTGATTCACCAAAGCAGCATTTCAGTTTTATATAAAAGTAACACTGCTGAAATCAGCTGAATTGCACCACTCTAAAACCAGAATAATGCAGTAGCTTATCAGGCTCTATTTGATTTTTCTCCATCAGACTATACCCATTTTATTTCCTCCAGAAACACTTACTTTGAACAAGAAGGGCACCAGAAATGAAAGCAGAAACATTTATTGCTCATGTGGTCTCTTTAAATTTACGTATCCCTCAAGTCATTTGAACTGAAGTGGCAATTGTAGAAAAAGAGACTGGTGTGATCCCCCCTTGTCAAAGGGTAAGGAAGGGATAATGTATCTGCACTGGAATAGATCCATTATGTCCCTGCTCCACCCCCTTCCCACAGTTGTTTACAACTGTTGCTGTGTGACTTTGTGAAAATGGAAGGAGCCAACCTGAAGAACACTTCCACAGTACCCAAAGGAGGTAGGCACATTCTGGGGGCTTCTGCCACACTTTATTCAGCATGTAACCTTCTTCTGGGTGATATCCAAGGGCACCATTTGGGGAGGGCAGGTTGGGTGCCAGCCAGCCATATGGGGAAGCTGCTGTTCTTTTTCCCATTCCACAGATGATCAGGAACGAGGGGAGAGCACACATGCAGCTTGCATGAATTACTCTGACCCCTCCCCTCACCAGTCCAGAGTGAAAAGAATGCATGGAAGCTGAGTACTTTCCCCTTGCTCCCTGAACATGGGGAATGGGAAGAAGGGCAAGCAATGTCTCAGTATGCAGAGCTGCAGCCACCTTCCCCACCCTCCCAAAATGCTGCTTTTGGTATTATCATCAGCATCAAGGGCTGGGTTCAATACTTAGGTGTTCTTCCTAAAGTAACAAAACAGAGCCTGCACCCAGAAGCCTTGAAATACTAAACACCACCCCTCTGCACCCCTTAAAGGTAATAATTCCTCATTCACAAGCAGGGGCACCAACAGCCTCCACAGGCCCCTGGGTAAGGTGTGGGGGGAGGGGAGGGGGAAAGGGAGTGGCTCCACTCTGGAAGGGGCAGGGCCTCAGGCAGAAAGGGTGAGGCAGGCAGCCACCTCTCAACACTGCCCAGAATGTGGCCTCCCACCACAGCCCTTACAGCTGGCAGTTTAAAGGGCCCAGGGCTCTTACTATTTTCCCAGCTGTAGTAGCAGTAGCTGTAGCTGGTAGTACCAGGCCCCTTTGAATTGTTGGTCCTGGAGCAATTGTCCACTTTTCCCCCTCCTATCCGCAGGCCTGCTCACAATCACTAAGTCTGTATAATAAGAAAAGATTTATTAAAAGGGAGAAAAGCATAGTGTTAATTTGAGAAACACACAACTGAAAAGTACGCTAGTTATAAGTAACACTATAGTATCTTGGGCAGTAGTCTTTTGCCTCAGTTCCTCACCTTATAGTGGAAAAAGTCCAATAGTTAAAAGTCCCTTGAATGTGACATTCCCTTTTCCCTTCTCTGTGCCTTGTTCAGTGTATTGTCCAAACTCAGCAAAATCCCAGATTTTTTTAATGCAATTTTGTTCCATTTAAATTTCAAAACCCTGAGAACTTTAAAGTCTCAGAGTCAAGAGATTTAATCAGAATTTAGGGAGCTTTTTTTTTTTTTATTTGTTTATTTGTTTTCTTCGCTAACTTTAACAGCTTCTCTTTGAGTACTCTGTCACCATTAAAAGTCATTCATGTTTTATAACCTTTTACATCAGTATTTCAGTCTCAAAAATGGAAAGGAAGTTGTCTTCTTGAGTTACAAAGGCAACCTCAGATGATGAGGTTTTGGCTTTCTTTGAACAGCGTGAGTGCAGGCAGAAGCATTTGTTGTTAATATGATCTATCTTATTTTTCTTCTAGTTCAGTCAATTGAACTAAAGTGCTAATTGCTGAAGAAGCTTCTTTTTACATAACACTTTTTTATCTTTAAGAGAATCTTTCTAAGTGACAGATAACTTAGAACTGCCAGATACCATGTAACTAAAAGTGTCATTTTTGTCTTGGTGTTTTATTGGCCAATTTTTTAGAGAGATTTCTGTGAAGTGCCAGACATTCATTTTATCTCTTTACTAAACTAATAGTCTAAATGTGTGTTTTAACATTTAGAGTTTGTGATTTATTTCTCTTTTTTGTAGTGAAAAGTAATTTTAATGTGCATTTATTCATGACTTTTAAAAGGTAGGCTTTTTTGGGGGAAGAAGTTGGGTTTAAGTTCTTGTAAAGAAAATTAACCAAACACTGTGATGTGTAATGGTCTTTATTTGTCTTGCTCTCACTTCCCTGCATTTTTATGCCTCCTTTTAGAAGACTGAAAACAGCATTTTCTCCTTTTTCATTTTACCAAACATCTGAATTTCCTAGAGCTTAGCAATGCCTAACCTCTAGATCCCTGCTGCCTAGTAAAATCCTCAGCTCCAGAGACACCATTCCCTATTAAATGGATGGGGAGAATCAGGTACCTAAAAAAGGGGTTTCAGAAGCCAGCAAGCTGAATGGAGAGCCACCTACTCTACCCAGGAGTGAAATGCCAGGAAAGAGGTAGGGATAGGAGAAGGGCTTATGCACCTAACTGCTGACATAGTGTTCCTGGGGGAAGGCCAGATATAAGCAACTCCCTCTATATGGAAAAAACAAGTAGTCCTGTGGCACCTTAGAGACTAACCAAAATACATAGAATCATGAGCTTCTGTGGGTAAAACCCACTTCATCAAATGAATTGGAGTGAAAATAACAGAAACCAATATATATAACAGTACAAGAAGCACCTATCAACTGTAGGACCCATGTTAATGAGGCTAATTAAGTGGGCTGGATGTGTCCCATAGCTTTGGATGTAGAAATGTAGATATTAAAGGTGGGAGAAATTGGCTATATCCCTCTATATGGGATACTCAGTTACAAGTCCTCACCTAGGCTGTGTCTATACTGGCGCGATCTTGCGCCAGAGCTATGCAAATGAGGCTCAGCGTGGAATATCGCTGAGCCTCATTTGCATAACTAATGAGCCGCCATTTTTGCGCAAGAGGCTCTACACTGCCCCTTCTTGCGCAAGAAAAACGCTCTTGCGCAAAGCCGTTATGCTGATTATTTTCAGGCATAACGGCTTTGCGCAAGAGAGTTTTTCTTGCGCAAGAAGGGGCAGTGTAGACAGCTCCGTCTTGCGCAAGAGCCTCTTCCGCAAAAATGGCGGCTCATTAGTTATGCAAATGAGGCTCGGCGATATTCCACGCTGAGCCTCATTTGCATAGCTCTGGCGCAAGATCACACCAGTATAGACACAGCCCTATTGTTAAGCATCTTTTCCCTGCTAGAATTTGAAATATTTGCCACATTCACCCTGTGTTTCCATGTGCCCCCAGCTTTCTTTTTTTGTGAGTGCTATGCTGCCTTTCCTACATATCTTTGGTGCATATGCTGTGCTGACCCTCTACTTATCAGTGGTCTATATCTGGCCCTCCTGCTATGGAGTTTGACATGTAGCTGATCTTAAGGATGCTCAGAGCATATTTACATGATTGGGCCCTGCCAGCGAGATAAATGGTCCTCCTCCTAATTTGAGAATCCCACTTCTGGAGCTTTGATTTGAACAACGGGCTCTGAGCTGTTTATTATTTTGTAGAGTGGCTTCAAAGTTTAGGTAACTTGTGAATGCCAACTGATGGAACTTGGGTTTCTAAAGATCCTCCGGGGTTAGGCAAAAGCTGAGTGGTGGATCTGAAAATTTCAGTGGAACCTATATAGTGGCCTTTTACCCCTGCAAAGGCAGATAGTGGCTGTAAATTTAAAACTGTAAATCCTAGAGACAAGACAGTCACATATCCACATATTCCTTTTTCAGTTTGGTGTGTGATTTCTTTTCCCCACTGAACAACATGCATACTGAAAAGGTACATTTGTCATTAATCTATTCAACTTACTAGTACTAGTTTTCAATAGAGATTGTGTTCTGCATTCACACATCTCATGAAAAGCTAAAACAATTCTTTTTCTTTGGACATAAAAAATGCTTTTGCATTGCTGTCTTTCAACTGACAGTCAAATGGTGGTTCCTGGTTTCTTGGGACCCAATTATACATGCACTGTTTCATCTTCCATTCCCAAGGGAATGGGAGGTCCTCATAGTATTTATACCTCTTCCTTTTTTCTTGTGTTTCAGACTATCTTTCTGTCACAAGCATGACTGCTATTCCCTCCATTGTCACTGCTTTTCTATAGTGCATGTATTGATGTGATAATGCTTTGTAACACACTCATTATGACAACATTCTGTTATATCTTTTGTGTGTGTATACATGCTGAAAGGATAGCAAAGCTAGAAAGGGATATATCATTGCTGCCACTGAAACAAGAGTCCAAAGTATTGCAATCCTCCTGTAGCTACTACAAAAGATTAATAAAACCTTGTGTAAAGAAGGAAGCCTGAGGTAACTAAACATTAGAATGGAGTAAATGTGGAGAAGTGTTTTTGTTGTGTTCTCTTTTACTCTAAGGATCTTTAAGCACACTGTAAAACCACATAACTACTAATATTTGTCAGCAGCTTTCTCAAAGACACAAAACATGAACAAGTGAAAATACAATGCTTGCTTCTGAACACATAGTCATGTCATGTTCTATTTCGTGATGTCTCAAAGCAAACAAAATCACCAAAACTGAGGCATCATATATATATGGGCTTGAGAATGATCTACCTGCATACTCTCTCTTGTCTCTCTTTGTGTAATTATTATTTCATTGCTGTGTCAGAAATTACTTACTTTTATTTTATTTAAATAACATTCTACTAATGCACACATAGAGAGACATTGTATAGAAACACTTCCTCTCCCTAACCTCCTCCCTATAATCCTTGAAGAGCAAATGGACACAGTTGTCGTGTCTGTACTTTTCCATCATCAACAAATAGTTCTTATTTAGGGTATCTGGGCACTAACCACCCTGACACTGAAAAATAAGCAGCAAAAGCCTGACCCCTTTTGCCCTGGCTTGCAACGTCTGTAGAGCATTCAGAAGATGCGCTCCACACTCTCCAAGGGCTGTTTGCATAGCTTTGAGATTTGAGGGGGCCTTGCGCCTCTCTGAAAGACAAAGGTTCCTCAAACTACTCCTGTAAGAGTACTGCTCTGGACTCCTCTTGACTTAGGGCCTTACCAGATACATTTGAGCTGAAATGGATTTAAAACTGATGATTTTAAACATCATTTCTCCACTGAAAAGAGTTTTGAGGAGACTTCTACTGATCCCGCCTCGATCTTACAAAACTTTGCTTTTGAAAATTTGGGTCCCAATCCTGCAATCAGGCTAAATGCAATAGGGCACTTATGCCCATGTGGCTGAACAATGAAGTAATTGGGACAGAGCAAGGACAATACAGAATCAGAAACAAAAAGATTAAGTTAATTTATACCATTTTGTCTAGTCAAGGATTTCTAGTAAGGGTTGCAGAGGCTAGGTTCCAGCACAAGCCCAAACATCACTGGAATTTTTAGCCCTGAAACCTGAGCCCAAGTTAATTGACCCATGCTGTATTGCATGTCTTTTATTGCAGCATAGATATCCCCAAATCGTGCTTTTTCTTATTGATGGCAAAGATTTAAGAGCCTGCGATGCTAAAATACCGCTTTCCTCCTCCAAGACCCGTTAATGCCCAGTCCTTCAAGAAAGATTTAAATGAAGCTCTTTCAGCGAAGCTTTTTGGAGCTTCACTGCCATGCACAATGCCCACCTATGGACATTTCACTGGGACACTTTTGTTTAGCATTTCCTTTAAGAATGTTCTCTCTCAACTTGAATCCTGTCCTAAAACTCTTTAGACATCACAATTTCCTTTAATGTTACATGATACTATTTTTCTGCTTTTTCAGAAGAAGCTTCTGCTAGCTTCAGAATGAATATACATTGTGACAGGGTCATGCCAGGGAGCTGCTGCAGAGAGGGGAAAAGGCAGCCCAAAAAGGTAAAAACCCCTGTGAGAAGAAGCAGAGAACTGCAGCCCAATTAGATGCAGCTGGGAGGGAACTGGCTCAAGCAGATTGGGGCCAGATTACTTCTCTGCTGGCTGACTGAGGGCCTTTAAAAGCCTCAGCAGTTGGTGGCTGGGAGGGGGTGTGAGAGGATGAAAGGAAGGTGGTGGAAAGACAGAGAGGAAGAAATTGAAGAGAACAATCTGGATCAGAACTTGGTAAAGGCAGCTAGGGAGGGAGCCTGAGGGTGTGTGGCTAGGCTCCCTACCATTAAGACCTGCTGCAAAACCTCAACCCCTGGGGCTAGGAGGAAGAGGCCTACCCAGTGGTGGCTTGGGGAAGAGGGGCCCTTGCTACAACATATACTCATTGTTAAATTAGAATAAGTTTGAGAGAGATTGTTTTATATAAGCCAGGCTGACATTTATTGAGACTTCTAGATCTACACACTCACAGTTTTAATTCGGAAGAGGTAAAATACAGGGCTTCATTTTAAGTCTATGCCTAGAAAGGAGAAGGATACAAGTTTTGGGGGAGGAATACAAAAAATCATAGTAGGCTTCCCATAAGGGAGCTAGACTAGAGATATGACAAGAAAACCAAGGACTCAGATATATAATATAGAGTTGCACAGAGGATGACAACAATATCTTTTCACACCAATGTCTCAGATTTGTTTTGATTGACAAGAAAATGGAATTGTTTTTAAGTTTAGGATTTGTGACACCTACGGGCAAGCACCTATTCCTTTGCCTGTTTGGACTTGGATGCTCATGAGGTCCTTTGTGGGATATCTAGTCTTTTCTCCTGGAATAATCTTTTGAACTGCATTCTCTGATACATTCCTATATTAAATTATAATTTCTTCTGATACAGAGGCAGCAAGGGAGGGGGAAATGCTTGCAGTCAACAAGATTAACTGATAAGCCTAGGCTTTTTGGTTAATTGTACAGTCTACTATACATTAACATCCCAAGTTTTAACTGTAGTCTGTCTATCCCAGGCCCTTCCCACATAGTGACCTCCCTATCAAGGGCTCTGGGACATGACTTGTTTTTCATCCCATTCACTCCCGATAGTCCAGGGAGGGGAAAATACTTGCATTCCTTGCATGCTTCTCATGCCTGACTGGTGAAGTGTGCTCCCTATTGCTTCTCCTGTGGGTTTCCTTATCATAAAACCCCTATAAAGGCTTGTGCTGACCCCAAAGGGCAAATACTGGAACTGGGGATCACCAGAATCCAGCACCACACTGTTCATACACTCACTACATTCCCTGTGCGTGGAGAGGATAGAGAAAGAACTGGCTTGAACAGCCAAGGATTCCTGCAGGCAAAGAGAACCCTCACCTCTTTTCTTTGTCCACTAGAGAATTGGGGCTTAAGTACTAAAAGCATCTGAAAAATTAAAACACATGTGGGACAAGTCTGCAGGTGCTTATCTAGTTTTTAATCAGTCCTTTTTATTCCTCGAGAAGACTGCCATTAGCATCAGGTAAAGGTCAAATAAATATTGAGTAAGAACCTCAAGATTTGGCCCAGTAATTGTAAAACAGAGTCAGTTCATTGATTTAAAAATTCTCCAAATGACGTTGGAATTAGTCTAAGTGGTTTTATGATGTGTTTTGCACCATTGTGGCCTAAAATGGCATTATTTCTGTGATGGATAAATCATTAGGAATCTGAGGGAAATGTTAATATAGCCATAGTGTTCAGATAAAAATAATTATATTAACAAGCCCATTGTGGGTCCATAGGGTCTTACAACTCGATGGACCTAGTCCAGATAATATGTAAAATAATAGGTATCTGGCTAGAGTAGTGGAAATTCTTGCTGCTATTGCTGTCATTGGCGTAAAATACACCAGACAGGGAAGCATATGTATCAACATTGGAATTATTTAAGATGCTTTGTAAAGGTCACAAAAAGGCTTTTAGTTCTTTTCTCCTTCCCCCCCTTTCCTCTCCCCACCTTGCCTCTTTGACAAATAATTAGAAAAGGTATAATCACAGTGATGGGAAACCATATCTACATTCTCTTTATGGATATATCCACAACAGCTATAAATAATTAGATCTTTTTTTCAAGTGCAATTCACTTCTTAAATGTTTGGTGTTGAGTAGTAAATAATGCACTGCAATTCAAAGACAGAATTGCTGTGCACTAAAAAACAAACCATGGAAAAGCTATTTAGTTTTTTTTTTTTCCAGCTGAATAGCAGATATCCATCCAGATAACAGCCAGGGCTACTAAAAGATCTTGCAATTAAAATAACAGCAATGCAAAAATATGATACCTTTGTAGTTCACAAGGTGAATGAAAAAAACTCTGCACTCCAACTCCCACATATTTCTAAAACAAACTCTTTTGTATTGCTAATAGTCTTGGCTGAAGTCAGACTTTAACTAACCAACCATTGGATTTTATCTTTTCAAGATTTAAATCCGCTGTCATCTTTCTAGAGCAATCAGACTCCCTTTTGCCACAGTTGGCCTTTCTTCCATAACTAATTGAGGTATAAAGTCTCAGAGAGGGAGCCATGTTAGTCTGTAACTTTAAAAACAGCAAGCACTCCTGTGTCACCGTAGGGCACATCTACATCATCATCAACAACCAGGGGCTCAATGCCCATTGGTGTCCGATGCCTCCCTCACTGTTTCCTTCCATCTTTCCCTGTCCAATGCAGAGCGGCTTAGTTTCTGTAGACTAGCTCTGCACCAATCTACTATATCATCTACCCATTCTCTGTGGGGTCTGCCTCTCCTACACAGCAGGGCTAAAGCCTAAATAAGCTATGCCACTTGAGCAACTTACCTCAGTGCAAATAAAATATATATATTCTACACATGGATGGAAAAGTATCCACACGTTGATGAAAAAGATTAGAAGGAACATTGCCCACAACCCACCCACTTTCTGACTGGACACTTGGTTGCCAATTTTGATACATGGTACTTACAAGAGTTTCTTTTTGTGAGCCCATGAAGTGTAGCAGTCTGTAATGACATAAGAGTTTCTTCAAAGCAAAATATGATTTATTTGCCAAATGGTTCAAAACACTAAAAGAAATTAATATTAGAAAAAGAGGTCTATATACTTACTGTCTTATTTACACTTAGTATACGCCTGCAGACCACTAGATAGCCTTGGCTCCCCCATTCTCTTGAGGAGGAAGCTTGATTACTGCAAACCTTGATGATTTTTTTCCCACCGTCAGCACTCACTAACACTTCCTGGGCAGCCTCTCTCCCCCCCCCCCCTTTTTTTTTTTTTTTTTTGTCTTCAGCTTGGGGTCCTATAATAGCTTAGTATCCTCTTTGATCCTATGCTTATCTTTGGAAAGAGTAAGAGAGTCTAAGTTGTACACAGCCAAGCAGGGGGAATTCACCATTTAACAGCATCCTCATAATTTCCTCCAGGCATCTTACTTCGTTTTACTTTGTCTACTTTTTCCCTTCTAACAATCCCTTTTGATCTAATACCATACCAAGAAACCCATCATAAACACAGATGCATGCACCATATTAATAAAAAAAAGGATCAGTGTTTCCCAGTTACCTACAAATTTAGAAGACATTTGCCAAACTGTACAAGGTTCCATTTTGTACAGCTCTGAAATTAGTTGAGCTTGTCCAGGCATGTGGGATGTCCTGCAATTGTATTATCTGAACCAGTTCACTCATCCCTAATGATGATAGTGTCAGAGAAACTACCTTAAAATAAGAATAGCTCATTTCATTTTTTGCCTAGACTCCCAGTTACGTCAAGGAATACAATCCCAGACCAAATTTATAATAAAGCGTCCATTAGTAATTATTGTCTAGAATGTACCAACATTTAACAAAATCAGAGATTTTTGGATTTTTCTTTTATAAATTTGTTTGATTTTAAATGCCATTTATTTGGGAGGGGGGAAAGCTATCAATTAAAATCAGGCTTTAAAATATATTTTGGTTTTATTCAGTGAGCACACTTTATAAGTTTTCTTTTTCACCACTGGGTCAGGTGTAGCTAGTAGTAAGCAGAAGGTATTTTCTTCTGCTTGTGATGGGGAGTAAATCTAGCACAATTAACAGTTTACCAAATCGTCAAGAGATAAGAAGAGACCTGTAAAAAGCACCTGTCATAAAGTAATCTCACAGATCAGAAAAATATTTAATTATAACCAAAATAATACAGGAAAACAGGACATTTGGCTACACTTTTTAAGTGGTGATCTAGGAAGGTGACCCCCAAACAAGTTACGTAGCAGGCATATTGATCCTGACCATTGAAATCCATGGCCTTCCACTGAAATCAATGGAAAGTGGAAGGACAATCTCAACTTCCTAAAATAAATACAGTATATAGCCTCAAATGGAAATGGAATCCTGAAACATTTCCAGGGACTTTATATTTTGAATGTTATGAGCCCTTTCACTGATAGCATCAAGCTACAGTACTTTCCTTGATTGGGGAGGGGGAGTCTTTATAAATCTTTTCTCAAGTAAAAGTATCCTCCTGTCCATTCAAAATAATAGGTCACTGCTGTGTTAAGTAGCTTGTCATATCAACTGGATAATGCATAATTTAAGTCTGCCTGAAGTATGACCAAATTAAAGTGAAACTAGACAATAAATTGGATATGTTGCATTGAGAGGTGATGTAGCACCTAGCTGTTGGCAGCTTAAGAACTGTGCTCTGCTTTACCAGTGTGATTTAGGACTAATTTCCTGGATTCTGCACCTCCCCATGACCAAGATAATAAGAAGAGTAAAGCTAGAAGACAGTTGTGACAGAAGGAAGACTTCAGTCTTTAACCTGAATAGCAACTTTATATTTGCTGGCACCATGGAAACTACATGACAGCTGCAGTCCCAGATAGAGATAAATTGCTACCTGTGACCATATTTTATCTACAGGAAATGGTGAGATAAAACTGCATCCACTATATTCTAGGGGTCCCTCAGCAGCAGCTTTTATGGGGATCATGATGTCTCCTTCTCTTTCCCCTCTAGGTAGCTCATGCTCTGGGATTCTGTTCTCCTTTGTAATAAAATTGTTTCGGAGGTTATGTGAACCTGGCTTATAGTGGTGATGTCAGGTAGGTAGAGAGGACTTTTTTTAAATGACAAAACCAAGAAAATTCATTATGACAAATTACTGTCATACAATATTACTAAATGTTCAAAAGTATAGAATAATTATTGCACAACAGTAGTTCAATGGTGTCCCATATTTAAAAGTGTATACAGTACACATTCATACAAATATGTTCAATGATTATAATTTTGCATGTACATAGTGTGTTTGATTTAATTCCAGACTGAAGACTATGGATGTGATTTACTTATACAGCATTATAGCCTGCAGACCTTGAACCTGGGTCCATAGGAGCAGCCATGATTCATCCCTCCACTTGGTAGCCTGCTACCAACTTGTGATCCAGCACCTGTGAAGCCCAGCCCCAATTTAAGGCTCCGCCCCTACTGCAGCATTGGCTGAATCCCAATACATTTGATTGGCCCCCTGGCTCTAATTAAGTCAGCAACAACCATTTAAACAACGGAGATCCACCCTGGTCTTGTGCATCTTGAGCCTCCTGCATCTACTTCTCCTCTTGACCAGTGTGCCCTCTAAGCTTCACAGGTGATTAATCATCCCTGCCCAGTCTGAGGTTCATGGCTCTGTGCATGGAGCTGACTGATTGGGCAGGGATGATTAATCACCTGTGTAGCTGTGGCAGCTGTGCAGCTTAGAGGGAACACCTGTCCTGACATGTTTTGGCTTCTGACTGCTGACATGCAGTTCTGATGTCATCTCCTGCCTCTAATCCCCTAGTATCCTGACCCAGCCTGACTGATTTTAGACTTGTGGTCCCAGCTGACTCCCAGCTTTTGACTGAGAGCTCTGGCACTAACCAGTAGGATGTGCTGCCCATAACCTGACCTAGACGTACTAATTTAACTCCATTTAGTTCAGTGCAGTTCATTCCGATTTTTTTCATTGATGAACAAGATATCAGAACTGAGCCCTACAATAATAACTGTAAAACATCTCAAAGTCTTTTTTTGCTAAGATTGAGAATTTTGCTTATCCCTTCAATAGAGGCAATATGTTTAGTCTACAAATAGTGCAGATTATCAATCCCATAAAGAGGCCTAAAATGAATCACTTGATGAGTGGTATTTTGTTTTTCTAATGAAGAAGTAAAACCCCATATTGCAGCTAAAAATCTCTGAGTGAAATACTGGCCCTATTGGAGTCAGCCAATGAGAATATTGCTATCAACTACAAGTAGGTAAGAATTTTATTCTCCGTATGGGATATGCCTCTAGTACCAAAGCATACAATGGGAAGAGTAATTGGTGAGGATTTTTTAAGGATTATTTCCATAGGTTAAACAGTTAAGTGATATAGCTGATGATACTATTGAACAAACAAAAACCTAGCAGCTCCCTGTAATTAGAGGGGTACAATTCTTTGGGCTTCTCAAACTTTTATTAAACAAATTCTTTCACCCAGAAGGCTTACAACTAAGAACAAGCATAAATACAAATGAACAAAGTTATTCTCCTGAATCAACAGGAAATAGGTTTCTAAAATCTTAAAGGTAATTTTAAAAAACAAGACCATAGTCACATTATCATTCTGAATTGGATTTGTGCAGGTATATGCATGTGGGAGAGAAAGTCTGACAGTGAGAGTGTTAAAGTAAGAATATTCTTCCAGCTCCAAAATAATACTATTAAATTATTTTGCCTCCTCTTCACACATTAGTCAGACGGCAATAGGAGGAAAGAAGAGGACAGGTGCATGAACTGGCCATTGAAATAATTCAGAAAAAATCCCCACAATCCAGAAATTGTTCAATATTTCATATTTTGACTGCTTAAAGTCCTGCAAATCCTAATATAGCCTTGTCAGTGGGCTTTTTTTCCCCTTTCCTTCCCCATCAATGAACTCTTAGTCTGGCAGACTCAACTGGTTTTCCCAGGGGGGCTTCCTAGTTAGTGCTAATTTCCCTAAATGTATCCTGATTGTATCTTTGTTTCTTTCTCTTACATGTCCATATTCAGAGGAAATGTACAATTTTTTTAGTTTGCTTTCAGTAGAGAAAAACATAACATTGTACACTCAAAACTGTTGTTTTTAACAAAAACATGCTTAGCTAAACAGCAAGAACTAGACATGATTTTACACTGGTATAATTCCATTGATTGTAATGGAGTTATTCTCAAATTACAAACACTGAGAAAAAAATCCTGCCCATTCACTTTAATAGAGGTTATATAATAAAACCATCATACACTGCTTTTAAAATATACACCCGTCTTTAGAGAAATAAAAAGGACAGTCTAATAAATGACCCAAATCCGGCTTTTCCATGTCATGGTCTAAACTCTAAGTTATGTAGGATGCAATTTAACCTAATGTGCCATAATGAAATGTATTAAATTTATGCCATAATAATTATTACCTCAAATGCTGATAGTTTCTCCTTGCAAATTTATTAATAACATATTTGATTAAAATATTGGCCTGGAATATTACTAAAGTTAATTAGCAGGTGATGTGTCTCTAAGAAATAGGTCAAATTTTGAGGTAATTGAATATGCAGGTATTTCATCCTTATCATCACCTTGTAAAGAAGTTAAGTTTTCTTTATATAAAAAGTAAGTGTTAGGACAATGAAGATGAGAAAATATTTCTTACTACTCTTTAAATAATCATGTTCTTAAAGATGCTCAGGTGTCTTTAGACAGCTGCAAGCAGGGACTTTCTTTTCAGAGTGCAAAATAACCATTGGTGACATTGAAATGCCAATAGTGATCCTGGGAGACCCAACCTATCCATTATCCCTCTGATTCATGAAGCCATTCACTGGACTGGTTCAGCAATAGGCCTAGCAAGTGATTGAATTTAAAAAGCTCTGGTACAGTTTGGCTATTTAAATAGTACTGGTATAGTGTGCCTAACAGGTTAGACCTCAGTAATATCTGTATGGTTGCCTGCTGTGTGTTTCATAATATCTATGAGAGTAAGACAGAGACATTTCCACAGGGTGGAATGTGGAGGCGGATAATTTGTCTGCTAATTTTGAGCATCCAGATACCAGGGCTATCAGAAGAACTTAACAAGGAGCGCTGCATCTCAGAGAGGATTTGAAAGCCTGTTTCTCTAAAGACCCACAATAATGTGCACTGATTTTCTGTATTCTGCCTTCCCATAATGAGAACCTTGCTGTGACTGTTGGGTGTTTGCCTCTAGCACATCCCCTCCCTCACTTCAGTTTCCCTGTCACTCCCCTCCTCCCTCCCATTTTGAATAAATAAAGATGAATTCATTCTCAAGACACAGATTTCTATTTAACAAACATACAGAAACTTAAAGAGCATAAATAGAATTTAACCTTGGACCCATATTGGAATAAAACTGGTATGGAAAAAACACATTCATCTTGTCTTTAAAAGCACAGTAGCCTTGCCTGTCATACATGAGGCTTTTATTCTTGGGTCCCTTCTGCAGGGTTGAATGGAAGAGAGAGGGCAGTTTCCTCCTTTGCCATCTGAAACATTTGGGAGAAGGAGAGGGGGGAATATAGTAATGTTGGAATGTTGTTCTGCCTTGAGCTGTTTTTCTTGTAAGTCAACCGAATGCCTCAGAATCCCCAGCATCTCCTGCTGCACGTCATGCTCCCTCTTCTGGGCAGCTCTTTATGTTCATGTCTAGTTTTTCAGAGACAAAAAGTGTTCCATGTTCTCTGCTTAGTGTCCACTGTCCCAGAGGTATTCATTATCTTATTGAACATGCCATCATGAGTTCTGTTTCACCTTTGTCTTATCTGGAAGAGCCTCTCTGAGAACAAAGAGGAAGAGCTGAAAGATGCATTTCCAGCTGGTAAGCCATGAAAGCACAAAAAAACCATTGCCAGTAAAGATCCAGTGTCTAGGGTGTGTGGCTACATAAATATCACTCCCCTTATTTCATGCAGCTCCTTGTAGAAGATGCATGTCTGCAGTGCTGCTTGCCTCCCTTGGCTACCGAAATGCTTGCCACAGTTCCTTCATTTTCACATGGCACTTCTGCGGGTCTCTTCTGTAGCCTTTGTACCAGAGGCCTCAGACTTGGACTAAAGTAGTGGTCAAGACTTTACTGATATAAAGCAAAATCAGACTGAAAGCTAGAGGAAAGCCCTTCTTAGAGGTTCTGGCAAGAACAGCATTGATATAGTAAATGAGGTTTACAGGAGCGGTTGACAAAGGCTTCCCTTGTCAACCAATCCGCGTCTTCACTCGCGCGCTGTGCCAACAAGCAGCTGAGCCAGCACAGCCTGGCAGCCATTTTTGTTTTAATGAAGCCAGGGATATTTAAATCCCCGCTTCATTGACTATGTCGGGTAGCCTATTTTACATGCCTCTGTCGGCAGAGGCATGTAGTATAGACATACCCTATGATCCCAACTTTATCTTCTCCTAGTCAGCAGACCCTTCCCACTTTTTCTATTATTAGAGACTCCTGACTTGTCCCATTTTAGCACTATTTTCTCAGAGGATATAGTTTAGGGAAAGGCCATTCTCCTTCCTCCTGAGCACAGAGAACTATTTTCTGCCTTCCCTCAACCTATGGCTACATCTCACCAACTCCCTGAGTTGCTCAATTTGCTTCCTCCCCTGATTTCAGGGATACATTCTCTACCTGTTCCATCTTCATTCCTCTCTTCCTTAATCTTCCCCTTGGATATCCTGGATATGTATTCACTTGC
Source organism: Pelochelys cantorii (assembly GCA_032595735.1). Taxonomy (NCBI): domain Eukaryota; kingdom Metazoa; phylum Chordata; order Testudines; family Trionychidae; genus Pelochelys; species Pelochelys cantorii. Next base: position 86,139,841 of record CM064330.1, on the reverse strand, counting down.
AGATTAGTAGACGGTAACCAATATTTCCCATTTTTAAAAGTTGATTCATTGCACCTCAATAATAAGAAAAGAACAAATAATAAAATGCATTCATATGCTTGATGCCAATTTTCTTGTCTGAACCAAAAGAAAGGAGACACAAAGACAGACTGAGGGATAGTTGCCCTTATTTTAACTTGTTGATTGTTTATGATATTGAGTGTAAAATATTAGTACTGGACTCTGTATTTGAAGAGTTCATTCTAGGAGGATTACAGGGAAAAACATTCAATATTGTACTTCAGTTGCAGATGCAAAAAAAAATGGAAACAAATGCACAACAAAATACTGGGCTCTGATTGGTTGGGAACAGTGAGCCATGGCCAATGGGAGTTGCAAGCAGCCATGCCTGTGGACATATAGACAAAGAAAATGTCAGGGGGCCCGCCAGAGGATAATCATGGCAAACTGCATCGAGGGTATGTCTACACTGCAGTTTTTTCTGAAAAATGGCTGGTTTTCCAAAAAAAACCTTCACTTACGTCCACACTACAATCACGTTCTTTCGACAAAGTCAAAAGAACGGAGGGGTTTTTCCAACAGCAGTAAACCTCTTTCTACAAGGAAGACATCTTTTGCTGAAAGAGCTCTTTCGGAAAAAGATTTATGTGGATGGGGAAAAAGGGTTTACTTTTGAAAGAAGTGGCCTCAAGGAAATAACATAGGTGCCCTGGTGGCCACTCTGTCCAAAGTAATCAGAACTCTATAGTTCCTGTCTCCTGGTACCTCTTTAAGCTGCAAGCACCCTGGACAAGCCTTGTGGCAGGAAGCCAGTCCTGGAGCAGCAGCTGATCACGTGGCTCTCCCTGCTACCCGCACTGGGTGTGTCTAGACTACAGGGGTTTTTTCGAAAAAAGTAGTCTTTTTTCGAAAAAACTTCACCTGCATCTAGACTACAGCTGCATTCTTTCGAAAGTAAATAAAAAGAATGCAGCAGTTTTTTCGATCGTGGTAAACCTCATTTTACGAGGAATAATGCCTTTTTTCGAAAGTGCTCTTTCAAAAAAAGGCACTGTTGAATGCAAACTGCTTTTTTGAAAGAGAGCTTCTAGACTCTCTTTCAAAAAAGTGGCTCGCTTTTTTGAAAAATCTGCTTGTTGTCTAGACGCTTTCTTTCAAAAGAGGCTTTTTCGAAAGATTTTTTCAAAAAAGCCTCTTTCGAAAGAGGCTTCTAGTCTAGACATAGCCACTGTGAGCTATGGCCAAGCTACAAGCTCCCTGAGACTTCCCTGGCCCTCACAGGGAGCAGCACTAGGGCTCCCAGGAACCACCAAGGGATACCAAGCAGTGAGAAACCTCCTGTTCTGGAGCAGAGATCCTGTCCCTCCTGGAGCTGTGGGGGGGAGGAGAAGACCATACAAGATCTCCCTCTAGATGCAAAAATGCTGAAATCTATGGGTGCATGGCCGAGACCCTGGTGGAGCACCACCCCCACCCCTGGACCTTAGAACAGGTCCAAGGTAAGTAAAGGAGCTCCGCCAGGGCTATTCAAGAGCCAGGTAGAGCAGCTCGCACTCTGGGCAGGACCCCACTCCTGCCTGTATTATGAAGAGCTGCACCAGATCCTGGGGGTTGGGGAAGCCCTTTCTCTATGTGCCGTGGTCAACTCCGGCCTTGAGACGCCTGTTGTCACCTGGCAAGGGAGGACACGGTGAGTACTGTCATGCTGACCATGGAGCTGGTACCCCTAGGCCAGGACATGTCTCAGGCATTGTCTGAAAGTGGGGAGGGATCATCAGGTGAGTGCTCTCAGTTTCCCACACACACAGGGCAGGAGAGGTGGGCACAGAGGGGATGGGGTGTGATTATTGCTTGGGCTGGACATTGTGCTGCAGTCTGCACATGTGGAATCACGTGCAGAGGCTTCTCCCTCTTTATTCTCCCCTGAGCATCCCTGGGATCCTGCTCACAGGCTCAGGGGAGGCCACACCATGTCTGGCCCTGGGGGGTGATGCTCTCCCTCCACCAGTCACTGCTGGAAGCAGGCCGGCCACAAGGGCACAGGCACAACCCCATACACACCAAGGAGTGCCGCACACAGCACATGGGCATGCCTGCCCACGCGAGGTACCGCCCGCTCCTGAGGACAGTGCTGCCAGGTGCAGGTATGTGTGAAGGACACAGGGAGGGCCAGGCTGCTCCAGGCCACTCTCCCACCCATGGGATCCCACTGTGGCTGGACACTTCCCTTGCCTGCTTGTCCATGGGAGGGGAGGGGGGAAGCGGGCATCATGATTCCCTGGGCACCTCGGGACCCGTGAGGTAGGGCCTGCTGTGCAGCCCACACATGGCCTTGCTCCCAGGACATCCTCATCCTCTGGCCTGAGGATTGTTGCTCACTGCTCACAGAGGACGGCACGGCCTGAGGGACAGCATCTGCATGGATGACTGACCGCTTCTCCCTCTTTATACTCCACAGCCAGACCAGCCATTGCTGAGGGGCGAGCCACACCACCCGAGCCAGCCGCCCAACCCCAAGGGACCTGCAAGCACTCCAGGATCCACAAAAACCTGATGAGGCAGCATGTGGGTGTCTGCGCGACATGCAGAAGGCCCTGGTGCAGAAGGTCCAGGAGGACAAAGAATGGCAGACCCACATGTGGGACCAACTCGTGCAGCAGGGCGACAACTTGTGTGCCATCATGCACTAAATGATAGCACAACCGGCTGCTGTCCCTGCTCCTGCCTCCCACCCTCTTACCCCCCTGCTATGCCCATTCCCCCTACCTCTACCCCCCAAGTAATGCCTCTGCCCCCACCCCAAGTGATGCCTCCTCACCCTGCAAGGGTCTTGCTCCCACACACAGGGAAAGGGTCTCAAGAATGAGCTCCATGTCCAGCTCATGTAGGGCCATGAAGGCAGCCTGCACAAGCTGCTGCAGAAACTTCAGCATGGCCGTGTGGGGCCATCACGTGCCCAGGGGCAGCTCCGACTCCATGGCAAAAAGAAAAATGCTGTGGTGTCCAAAAAAGCTAGGCAACCAGAGCACGCTCTGCTAAAGCTTTGCTGTCCCTCGAAGTGGTAGCAAGCACGCAGCAAAAGCAGAGAAATGCTGTCCAAAGGGGTCCCTTTAAGCATGTCTCTCAGCTAGGCTTAGGCAACAGCACTTGGAAGCAACTGCTGACCTAACGCCTTGCCTGAACTGGTTCCACGTGGCCTTATATGTGAGATAGCGTCCAATCAACGTGGACACTATCTTTCGAAAAAGCAGATCGCTTTTCAATGCGCTTTTGCTGGGTAGACGCTCTCTTTCAAAGGAAGTTTTTCCAGAAGATCTCTTCAGGAAAAGCTTCTTTCAAAGGAAGTTTGCAGTCTAGGTGTAGCCCCAGCTTACATGTCAGAGGTTCCCAACCCCTGCATAAACTCTTATTCATGTATGTAACATCATATACATGAGTATCCTATGAAAGTCCATGAGATTATTCTCATAAGGAAAGTCATGTACATATATATTTTACAGGACTATGGACATAGTTTAAGAAAACCAGAGTAAAGTTAACTCCTATAACTGTTCACTTTTCTGCACTTCTGTGGGATGTGTAATTACAGGGGGAACTCTCCCAGTGGACTATCACATCAGTCAGGAAGAGCTGTGGTTTGAAAGGGACCTTTATAATGGTCCTGTTCAATTATTGTGCTGTACTGAAAAGAAATACGTCAACATATTTATTTAATAAATGGAATGGGCTTTCCACTTACCCTGATAGGAGCATATACATTTCCCAAATAATTGCTGTCACAAGACACCAATTCAAGAAAATTAATAGGCTATCTACTTTCTAGCCGGCTAATATGTGATTGTTAGGCACTGCATTCCTTCAGCTAGCCAGCCAGCATTTGCACTGATTGGCTTTGACAGGTGCAGTTTGTGGCTGAAATGGAAAAATTAACTAAAGGATTCAATGAGGAACTTGGTTTATTTTATAATGTGGCTCCTCTTATGTGTCTTTTGTAAATAGCACTTAGTTCTTTTAGCCCTGTCTAGAAAAAGTATATCAGTGGTCTGTAATAAATAGGGCATTATGAACACAAGGCTATTCCTTGAAACAGACACTTTTTTCTTTCAATCTTCTTATCTGCCCATTGAGTGTAGTAACAGAATAAATTTGTTACATGCTGTACGCTTAGAAAAAGTTGTGTCACTGTGTATAGTTCACAATTGTAACTTGCTATTTGATTTTTAGATATGTAAGAAAACTTATGGTTAATGTTTAAATCTGTTTCATGCCATATTCCATAGATAAAATAAATCGGGGATTTTACTGTTTATGTTTTAAATATTTATACTCCATAAAATACTGAATGGGGAAAAAGTGCCAGGAACAAAAAAAGTAAATTCCTATTACCCAGATGAAGCTCTCTCGTGGATTCTTGAGGTATACTTATGCTGCAGTAATCCCCTCTAATCATTAAACCAAATACACATTGTGGTTGACAAACTGGGCTTTTGTGAAGGAAAAAAAGTAAGGTAAAGGATTCAGATGATTTCCTATGTTTTTAACAGAAGTCCTCATATACATTTATTCCACTCTGCTAGATGCCCATAGAAATTTTCACAAAAAGCTTTTCAGAAGTGAGTGAGATTGATAAAGGTTGAATTGTGTCTTTCTTTAAAATACAAATGCTATCAAACAGAGGCAATATTATTAGACTGAGAGAATAGTTTAATAATATCAATCTCCACCGTGACTCCTTAAATGTTGAAAAAAATGAAATTTACTGTTGGCCTAGTTTTAAATTCCATGTTCAATCATCATCCTCGCTGCCCAAATGCACCTTTCCACATTCGTCTGCTATGTCCCTCATTTGAGCCGTCTTAGGGTTCTTATAAAAATGTTTTACCATAGGTAACAGAGCATGCAATTATTGTACACTCTTAAAAGTAAACATTGCAATTTCTCCCTCTGGTAACAAAGATTAAAACAAGCAAGACAATTAGTTTTTATTTATACACAATTTTATCATGATATTAAAGAATGTTCTTCTATGAGAAAAAAGAAGAATTGAAGAACCACAAGTAGCTATAACTATGCTATTCAGGGCCTTACAGAGGACTCAGTCATAATATTTTCCCATCCCATTTATTTTAGTCATAAAAATGTCATCAACTTAGATAATGTAATAGGCAACTGTCGAAAGGTAGGACTCTTATTGTTTTTCTTTCTTTTCTCAGGATAGGTCAATGCTAATCCCCTTGATTAGGGTACATTGGACGAGGCGCTATCATGTGCATTTGAGTACCCATCGTGTGTATTATCAAGCAGCACATGACCAAGAAAATCATTAGAAGTCACTCCAGGGAGTCAAGAATGTGTAGGCAGAAGGTGCAAAACAAACAAAAGAAAGTACCGTATGTCTTCATACAACACATAGTAAACCTGTGGAACTCTTTGCCAGAGGATGTTGTGAAAGCCAAGACTATAACAGGGTTCAAAAAAGAAAGAATTACATATTCAGGGAGGATAGGTCCATCCATGGCTATTAGCCAAGATGGGCTGGGATGGGATCCCTAGATTCTGTTTGTCAGACCCTGGGAATCAGTGACAGGGAAAGGATCACTGGATGTTTACCTGTTCTATTAATTCTCTCGGGTGCACCTGATATCAGCCACTATTGGAAGACAGGATACTAGGCTAGATGGACCTTTGGCATGACCCAGTATGGCCATTCTTATGTTCTATTATGTTTAGCACATGGTGTTCCATCTCATCTGAGGAAAAAAAATAATTTACTGATGGATGTTTAAATAATTTGAAATAATGAAAATAAAACATTGTGCTTTGAGTTCAAATAAATCAGAAATCTTAGGGCATTTCAAAAACATTAGTAACCTAAAACCCTAAAATATTTCCTAACAATGGGAAATAATGTTATCTAATAAATATTGATAAAGGAGGCCAATGTTATATAACCAATACCAAACTCTAAGCACAAATTGTTGAAGGATAATATGTGACAATGTAGCCTTAAAGGTACTTATATTAATTGCATATTTCTCTTTTTATAAAAATGTTATTCATGTGCTTGATTTAGAAGATTATGGTTAAAACTAATAGGTTGAAGGAATTGCCCCCATTGAAATAGTTTCAACACCCCCATCAACAGGAGAGAGGCAGCCATCAAGCCAGTGATTGCAAGCCATTAGGACCAAATGGGTCTAACTACCTCAACAATGGGCATCCTATTTGATGCACTCTGCTCAATGATCTAGGGGGATCAGGAGAAAACTGTGTGAGGCACCAGGAAGCTTCACTCTTGGACCTTGAAATAAACAAAATTATTGGTCATTAGAGTAATGGATTCCCTCTCCAAAGTGATGACCTCCCTTCTATTTAGGGTAGAAATACCCTGGAAGTCTACAGTGCTGCTGGAAGTTGCAGTTTGGGACAGGAGACGTACATACATTCATTAGCTCTGATAGAACTAGTGAGTTAAAATTGTGCAGCTGCACAACTGTGGCAGACTAGGCTAGCCACTTGAGTATATTCCTGTCAAAGACCCTAGATTAGTCACCTGAGTACCCTAGAGTCTTTGATGAACTGTATTTAGGCAGCTATCCTAGGCTGCTGCTTGAACAGCTGCAACTATTCTACTATTTTTAGCCTCAGTAATTCAATATGTTCATTTAGCATATATCTACCTGAGTTGAAGATTAACCATCTAGCTGCATCATAGATGTACCTATACAGACATGGGAAACAGGGATGAGACAAATAGCAGTAATGTTCATTGTGACCATGATGGGTCACATGAGGATCTTTGCTTTTTAAGAGACTATGATTATTTCAGTTCTGTTTCTGTCATTTAAGAGGTATAATGTAGTGAAGTGTGAGATTAGATGAGACTAATTGTGTTTGTAGATAGTTTTACAATGTAGTATGTTTTAATGCTTAATTCCAACTATTAAATATAAATACTTACTTTAGGCTCTTGGTCAAGATCACTGGTCACAGGCTCTCAAAAGAAAGTGAACAGCCACCCAAACACAGATGGGTCTGCATGGAAATAAGTGATTGGCATATCTAGGGGAATTGTGACTCACGACTGGTCAAATAGGGCACGTCAAATAGGGCATTTCAAAATAATAAGGTGAGTGTCCACCCTACCAAACCTGTTCTTTCAAAATAACAATTCCTGCTTGTGAAAAGGAATAGCTTATTTCAAGTTAGTTATTTTGGGAGTTATTATTTTGAAATAACTTATTTCAAAATAACCTGGTAGTATGGATATAGCCAAAGTGAACAAATCTAGGTTTTCTACCCTGAGAGAGGTAAGGGTATATAGAATATGGGCAAAGTTCCTAATATCTGAAGGAATTATTATGGAATGGATTCACAGACCAGAAAAGGGACAAGAAGTGCAGCTAGCTCTGTAACCAGGAGGAGGACACATTGTACGTATAAATGGCCACTAAGAAGTGTTTAACCTTACAAGAAGCAAGACTAAATGGGAGCTGGTTCATTTCCCATTTAAATTTTACATTGAACATTGTGGTAGGATAATAGTTCCAAAGTAAAATCAAAGTTCTAATTCATGAACAGGGCTGTGCTGATGCTAGACTATAAGGGTATGTCTACACTACAAAGTTAATTCGAACTAACAGCTGTTAGTTCGAATTAACTTTCATAGGCGCTACACACGCAAACCGCTAGTTCGAACTTAATTCGAACTAGCGGAGCGCTTAATTCGAACTAGGTAAACCTCATTCTACGAGGACTAACGCCTAGTTCGAATTAAGTAGTTCGAATTAAGGGCTGTGTAGCCACTTAATTCGAACTAGTGGGAGGCTAGCCCTTCCCAGGTTGCCCTGGTGGCCACTCTGGGCCAAGCCAGGGAAACTTGTCTGCCCCCCTCCCGGCCCCGGAGCCCTTAAAGGGCCACGGTCTGGCTACGGTGCCCGTGCCAGGTGCAAGCCTGCCAGCACCCAGACAGCAGACCCTGCACCTGGCACGGCACGAGCCAGCCACCCGCTGCCACCCAGCCCTCCCCCTCTTCCCAGGACCAGGCTGGCGGCTCCCAGGAGCCTGCCCGGGGCCGCAAGAGGCGGACGCCCGCCTGGTCTAGTGCGGAGATTGTGGACCTCATCCAGGTTTGGGGGGAGGCCTGCAACGTCCACAATCTCCGCACTAGGCACAGGAAAGTGGCTGTCTAGGGCAGGATAGTTGCCAGCCTGGCCACCAAAGGCCACATGCGAACCCAGGAGCAGGGTTGCATGAAAATCAAGTTGGTCCAATGAGACCCCCAACCCTGAGCCCTGAGCTTAGAACATAAGAACATAAGAATGGCCGTACTGGGTCAGACCAAAGGTCCATCTCGCCCAGTAGCCTGTCTGCCAACAGCGGCCAACACCAGGTACCCCGGAGGGGATGGACCAAAGACAATGGCCAAGTCATTTGTCTCGTGCCATCCATCTCCAGCCTTCCACAAACAGAGGCCAGGGACACCATTCCTACCTCCTGGCTAATAGCACTCCATGGACCCAACCTCCATGACTTTATCTAACTTCTCTTTAAACTCTATTCTAGTTCTCACCTTCACAACCTCCTGTGGGAAGGAGTTCCACAGGTTGACTATTTGCTTTGTGAAGAAGAACTTTCTTTTATTAGTTTGAAGCCTGCTACCCATTCATTTCATTTGGTGTCCTCTAGTCCTTCTATTATGGGAACTAATGAAGAACTTTTCTTTATGCACCCTCTCCACACCACTCATGATTTTATAGACCTCTATCTTATCCCCCCTCAGTCTCCTTTTTTCTAAGCTGAGAAGTCCCCAGTCTCTTTAGCCTCTCTTCATATGGGACCAGTTCCAAACCCCTAATCATTTTAGTTGCCCTTTTCTGAACCCTTTCCAAGGCCAAAATATCTTTTTTTGCGGTGAGGAGACCCCATCTCTACACAATACTGAAGATATGGCGTACCATAGTTTTAGACTTCCCCTCCTCCTTCTTCCCCTGGCTTCCCCCTTCCAGCTCCCTCCTCCCAGGTTTCCACCTCCCCTCTCCCACCCTCTCTCTTCCCCTCTCCCACCTCCTTTTCCCAGTCTCCCCAGAGGTTAATCCCCTCCCCCACCCTCAGTTTTGTTAAATAAAGAGAGTTTCTATTTATGTACACACGTGTCCTTTATTTTGTACATCAGGAAAGGGGGCAAGGGAAGGGTAAGTGGAAGGAGGTAAGGGAGGAATGGGGCACGAGCCCCCGATGGGGAGGACTGGGGTGGCTCTGTGGGCTCCTCGGGGTGGAGGCTCTCCTGCAGGGCCTCCTGGATCCTGACAGCCCCCCGAATGACCCCCCCGGATGGCAGCCTGGGGGAAGTGCAGCCGGGCTGATGTCCGAGTGCTGTGATGTGCCGAGTGTGGGCACTCAGGGCACTCCAAGACAGGACTGCTTTGCTGTCCCTCATCGAGGTAGACAAGCAAGCGGGGAACCCTGAGAACTGTCTGTCCGGGGTGGGGGTCAGGCCCCTTTAAGCACAGCCCTCGGCTCGCCTGAGGCAGCAGCTCCATGCTCTAAGTCCTAAGCTGATGCCCTGCCGGCACTGGTTCCGGCCAGCCTTAACTTCGGTTCAGGGTCCACTCAATGTGGACATGCTAGTTTGAATTAGCAAAACGCTAATTCGAACTAGTTTTTAGGTCTAGATGCGCTAATTCGAATTAGCTTAGTTCGAATTAACTAATTTGAACTAAGTTAGTTCGAATTAGTGCTGTAGTGTAGACATACCCTAAGAGAGCACAGCTTGGGCAGGTTTGATGAATGGCAGGAAAGTTCCAAGTGTGAAGTCAACCATGTATTATAAGGAAGGGTCAACTGATTAATATGAAATAAGAACAGGCCACAACATTCCTTCTTCTCTGAAGAAATCTGAAACTGATCTAAGAGTTATATTACTAGCATACAAGACATCACGCATATCAAACACTTCCACAATGCCCATCAATCCCCCTTCTGTTGCTCAAAACTGGTATTCTTCCACTCGTGCCATTGTCATTGATCTGGCAATCCATTGATCCCTAGGCTATCACGGCCATTTAAAATTGCCCCTCCACCTAGAGCATGTCCTATAGCTGCTATGGGGTACTTCCCCATTCCTTGCTCTGGATTCGGATGGTGTTTTATCCTCTATTTACTTGCTTAATCAGAAGTGGTACATTAGGAATTTTTTCCTTTGAGAATTGCTGTTCTTTAAAAAGTTTCTCTCATCATGTTATACACTGTCATAACCAGAAAACCAGAAGCAGACTGGTAGGAAGTATTTCAAAACACAGAAGCATTTAGATGTTTATGTGCAGGTTGGGTAATCTCCTTTACCAACATAATTTCAGAATGGTCACTGTTACATTTTGGATGTCATTGCTTGTCCTTTCCTTGGAAAGAAACTATGGTACTAGTAATAATTTCACAATCTCCGATTATGCTAATTGGTTCAGATATCCTCTATGTTGAGAACTATTTATTGAGGTTGTACTTCTGAGAATTACATTAAAAAATGAGGTTTCTTCCACTGCTTCAGAGAATTCACAGAGAATGCTGTAAATATTTGGGGTGCAGTTTCTCAATCTGATTTTATTTGTAATCAGTGAATGGTGAACTTCTGTTTTTTAACTCTTCATTAAGTTTATGTTGCTATATATCTATCATTCCCATGTGATTACTAGAGAGCAGGAACAATGACTGAAGCATGATTCAAATTTTAACTTAGCCTTTTTGTTTTATACACAGTTTTCTCCTTTATATTCATATTTAATAATATTCTTTCATAACCTATTTAATTTCCATCTCATTTTTATGCAATATCCTTTGACACAGTGTTAAGAAGTGTTATAGTAACTCAAAGGGAGCCCAGGAGCATCAGATTAAATATCTGTGTGTATTCTGGAGCCACAGAATTTCCTAGTACAAAATAATAGCTGACCATAATTTAATCGATATGTGTAAATGCTCAGTTATGCCTCTGATAAATGGTGCAGTTTCTAGTGAGCAAGTCATACTAGATACAAATTTATGGTGTTCCCAGTGTATATCCCCTTTATCACTGTCATTAAATATTATTGAATGCTAGTGCAGATGGAGTTTTACATGAGTAAAAATTAAAAAATAGACCTCTGTCCCTCATAGGTTGTGGATCTCTATTTCAGCAAAGCATGTAAGCAAATATTGATGCACATCCCAAAGTCCTATTGATTTAAGCACATTTTAAGAGCTTTCTAAATGAGGTCCAAAACATATTCAAGTTTAAAAGGGGAAACCCATCTTGAAGTGTTGAACTGGAAATTTGAGAAAATCCCGCCTTTAGAAGGAGAGTCTTTTTGATGTGTCAAAAATCACTACCAAGAAATTGTTTTGCTGAGTCATATGGGTGTGATTCATGTTAAATCCCCCTTAAATAAGCAAAGTGATACTGTCACATGGGGGCTGCTTCATTTCAGTGTAGATGTCCAAGTTCAGGCTGCAGCTTGAGCTCTGGAACCCTCCCGCCTCACAGAGACCCAGATGCGAAGCTCCAGCAATGAAATGGCCCTTCAGGCCAAATCTGAATCAGCTGACATGGGCCAGCCTCAGATGTCTAACTGCACTATTGACATACCCTTGGGCTACGTCTATACTGCGCTCTCTTGTGCAAGAAAATATGCAAATGAGTCTAAGTGGTGAATATTGCCACGCCTCATTTGCATACTTAATGAGCCACCATTTTGCGCAAGGGGCCTTCACTGAAAAAAAGCGGCAGAATGGCTCTTGCGCAAGAGGGGATTTTTTTAGCAAAAAGGAGCTGTGTAGATGGCGGATGCAAAAATGGCGGCTCATTAAGTATGCAAATGAGGCATGGCAATATTCACCACTTAGACTCATTTGCATATTTTCTAAGGCTAAGTATAGATGTAGCCTTTGACTTAGAGTGTTACTCAGAATTGCCTGTGCATGGTCTCTATTGCTGTTGCAGATATTTTCATAAAATTATTTTGAAGACAATTGCAATGTCAACTGCCACTGGTCAACTGCCACTGGATTTTTAAAGGAGCAATTATGAAGGTATAACAACATGGAAGCCCATATGATGTGTAATTAACCCAAATTACTGTGCCTAAGAAATTAATGCATTCATACATTCAAATTGTATTTAGGACCAAAATCTGAAATGAATGGGAATTGTGTGTGTCTGTTCAGGGAATGCAGTGTTGGATCCTTTGTCAGTATTTTGGTGAAGGAGTCTGCTATGTGACCTGAAACATCTGTTTTAATTGTATGATTTAATACCTAAAATCTTCAAGTAGACAATAGTATTGTCTTCTTCCCTAATCATATATATTTATGTGCAAGATGAAGTATGGATTGGGTCATTTATTCTGCCATTATGGCTGAGAACTTATTTTCATGAATTGATTAGAAATTTATAAGGTATTGGTTTTCCTGCACAGGGAAATCTGATTTGGGTGGGCATGGGCAGGCTAGCTATTCTATCATGAACTATTCAAAACCATAAAAATGGTTGCTTTATGAGATCTTTCATTTCAGCCATGAAGCTCTCCTGGTATGGGGGAGGGGGAGGGGTATCTAATGCCCTTCACTAGGCAAAGGGAACTTTAAGGTAGTGTATTCACCACCACAGTGGGTCCGTGTATCAGGGTGAGATGCAGCAAGAAGCCTCATTTCTGGCACCTCTTGCTGGCTGCTCGCCACTTGCCTCCAGCCAGCTCTTCCATGGCTTGATCCTCTGGCCAAATAAAAAGCTCAGTCTCCTGCCAGAATAACAAAAGTGGAGTAGCTCAAAGTGACCCCCCACCATAACAGAAAATCAGACAAATGGGATCATTTTCATGGAAAGTTATGCATAAATACATCAAACCTCAGAAATATATTGCTTTCTGTTAAAGCAGATAAACAGAATTGTCATCTAAAACATCTGTGAAAAAGATCTGCTTTTCCAATACACATAAGAAAAATGTTCAAAATCTGAGCAAATGGCTATAAAACAACTGCTTTTTAAAAGCCGCTGTTAATGTCAAATTACCCACACAATCACCATACTGTCTATTTGTCACTATTCATCTCTGCCATATTATCCTACATGAAGGAGCAGCTGCAGATTTTTTACTTGTTCATGCAACTCAGTTGAGTAGAACAAAAATGAATCGTTCATTAAATTATATCCTAATAAGGGATCCGTCTGTTAATAGACAGTTATTTCTAATAGACTTTAACATCTGCCTTACTGAATACAAAATACATTTGGTCACATGATGAACTGAAAACACAATTAAAATGGTTATGTCTACTCACTAGAACATTTTAAGAAAGGTAATTTTATTCCACAAAGTGCCTGGTGAGGAATATATTGTGTTCCTTGACTACACAAAGCCTGAGACTTTCCATATGAACAAAAGAAGCCTGCCCAAAGTGTTTAATATGGTTTAACATAGACTATTTTTGATGCTTGTCCACTTGCTAGATGTTCTGCAATTTAGGTTGTCAGCAAACTAATTTAAGTGTAAGTGGGAAAGAATTCATCTGTGCCACATGGCTCATAAGAAGTACTTTTCTTCTCATAAATATTTATTTTCTGGCCCAATCTAAGATGTATTAGAAACAGGACTCTTTTCTTGGATAGGAAAAAGGGCTTTAGTAGTTTGAAAGGCAGAATGACATGCTGTACAGTTAGTTGACTAGGTGTTTGCCTTGATTTTTATTCATCACATTTTCAATTTTTCCTTTATATATTTTGATCAAGGTCCAGATATTCAGACAGCTTTTTCTATAAAATGACCAAAATGAACTGGAGAGTACTTACATTCTATTTGATGTTTTTTAAGCTAGGAGATAAAGCAATTTAGGATGGACAATTATGCCATATATAAAATCTACTATCACTATAAAAAGATTTGCAAGTTAACATCCACTGGGCTTGTCTTAAACAGAAATAGTTCAAATTCTGTCATAGCTGAGTCTTATATTGTGAAGAAGACCTCTTTTACTAGGAAATTATGGAAGATACGAAAGACAAGCTAGAGAGATCCTGGGAGACTTAGGAGAATAAGTCATGTCCAACAATACCTTGGGTACATGCAGCAACATAACAATTTAAGAATATTCAAAGATAAAACAAATGGGTCTTATATCGTTGTTTATTGACCAAGTGCTGAAACTAAAATGAACAAAAAACAGTTTTAGTTGCATATGGTCAAATTCTGCCCTCAATTATTTTTGAACAATCCCACTAGCATCAACAACGGCTAACAGGCATGATTTAAGAGCTTTAAGACAAAACTTTATAAAGAGGAGAGTTGTTTACATGTTGAAAAAGAATAAAACTTTAAAGACATTTCTTAATATGTAAAAAAAAATGAAGTTTTCAATGTGAATATTATTTAGAGGAAGACAAGATACCCCAGGATTGTAGAGAACTTTAACATAGTGAATAAATCTATTTTAAGAATGTGATCATACACAACCAGGGTTATTAAAATAATTTCCTTTTGCAAGCTGTAGAAATGTTAAAATAGTATTAGACATAAAACAATTACAAAGTAGTTTCTAGTACAGAAACAAGTGAGATATACATAAACAAGTTTGTAGTTGTATGGCGTACAATATGTTAGTGAAGAATATAGTGATAAAATATACATTTAAAATTGGTATTTAGCAGATGCAAGCTTTTCAGGCTGTTCCGCAGACAGGCTTTAAACTTTTATGAGCACCGTACAATGAGCATTTGGTAATCTGGGTAGTTTGCAGTACAATGACAATTTCTTGAAGGCTGTAATGCCATTGCTGGAAGTAGTGTCCTCCAGAGAAGTTTCTTGGCTCTGGCCTACAGTAGAGTGTTATTTCATAATAACTCCCCTTATTTCAAAACAAGCAGAGTGTCCACACTACCAAGCCCGTTATTTTGAAATAACAGGCTCGTTATTTTGAAATAATAAATCTTGCTTTCCTTGGGGGAAATAAGCTTATTTTGAAATAGTTATGTCAGGAGTTATTTCAAAATGAGTTATTTTGAAATAATTTCCTAGTGTAGACATGTCCTCTGAGGTGATCAAGTTACAGTGGCTAAGGGGAGTTGTAATTAGTATTTTAATGCCTGAGCACTCAGGATTTAAAGTTATTTCAGATACTGAAAAACTGGGATGATCCAAAAGCTGCGTGAACAAGAGCTGTGACAAATTCGGCTTTTTGGGAATTGATAGATATATAGATAGTGGCCATTTGAATCTGTACAATGTGCATTTTGGATACTGATAACTATTATCAAGAAAGGAACTGGGCAGTGGTGAGGAATGATTTAAGGTAACTTTGAAGTCTGCGATGGAGAGGAGGAAGAAGGAAAGGCAGCAGTGGGGAAAATATAAGACTTCAAAGGACTGGCAGAAGGGAACCATCCAAGTGAAAGGAGCAGGTAGGCTGGTTTCTGGGGCTGGGACCTAGTAACTGCTGAGTAGGTGCAGAGGCAAAGTGAAGGACGATGAAGCCAAGAGTTGGGTGAAAAAAAAAAAAAAAAAAAAAGGAAACTGAGCTACCAAGCTATATGATGGTGAGCAGATAAAAATTATAAGATGTATATAAAATTTAGGAATCATATTTGTACATAAATAAACTTATCAAAATTGTTGAAATAATCAATTCTGAATTGTGGAAACCTAATTGAACCTTTCAGGAAGCTTGTCATATTTACTGAGGGAAAGAGAGAGGCCCTACGGCAGTGTTTCACCTCCTTCCCTTCTATCTAAATGATCAAATTATTGGAGTCCATGGGCTTAGTTCTTCCCCTACATGCACATTCACAACTCCCAATGAACTAGTCAGAGTTGCACATACTCAACCAAGGGGATGATCAGGGCCATCAATTCAATGGAGACCTTGGAAATTATGAAACAAAACAAAAAGTCCACATTAGGAGCACATTATGGTGCTCACCATTTCAGTCTTCCTGATAAAGAATATCTGGGCTGAGAGGAAGGAAGTGTATGACAATCCCATTCTCATATAATCCATTATCTCAGGCCACATCTACACTAACAGGTTAGATAGACCCAGCTATGACTCTCAAGGGTGTGAAAAATCTATACCACTGAGTGTCATAGCTAATATAACTTAGTCTCCAATGTAGACAGCTCTAGGTCAATGGAAGAATTCTTCCAACAGCTTATCTACCACCTTCTGGTTAGGTGGATTACCTATGCCAATATGGACATGTCTGCACAGCACGGCTTAGCTTGAAATAAGCCACACAACTTGAGCTACGTTAATTGCATAGATTAAGTCAAAATAGCTTATTTCTACTTTTGGCACTGTCTACATGGCAGTTTTTTTAAAATAGAGCACTCTTCCCCTGACTTCCCTTACTCCTCATCCAACGAAATTTACAGAAGTCAGAGTAAGAAACCCGTTCTTTTGAATTTATTTCAAAATAATGGGCTTGCTGGATAGATGTGCACTACATCATTTCAGAACAACAAGTTATTCTGAAATAACACTACTGTGTAGACATAGCCTAAGTGAACCTCCTGTTGTTGTAGTAAGTGGCTGTGAAGCACAACAGTGGTGCAGCTGTAACTTTACAACTGTGCTACTGTAGTGTCTTAAGTGCAGGCATAGCCTCAGTTTGCCATGGCACTTTTCCAAGGCCCTTTCATTCAAGTACTGCCTTACCAGTTTAAGATTCACCGAAGAATGCTTTGTATTGGTTTGCAAAATTTGAAGATTGTCATCATGGGTATGCAAATAATCTTGAGAAAACATATGAGAAGAGAAGTAAACTTGAGTGAGGCATCTCTCAGTTGCTCAACATCAGAGGACACTTTACACAAAATTGATCATTAACCATTTTACTATGTACTATAAAAAAGTACAAGATAATCACATACATACATTTGCATTGGTCTAAATTCATTAATTTGATGTTTCTGCTACAAGGGTCAGTAGTAGAATGTGTAATTTTGAGCACTGAAATGAAACAAGGCTTCGGAATTACAAGCCGATTACAAATGGACTGGACAAATATTAAAAGTATACAACAATTGTCTCTAGAGGAGGTGGCCACTATCTGCATAAAATAAACAGGCATTTTAAAAGCTCATATTATATCATCATAATAGCGGATTATGTAATTTGTGATTTTCTAATTGCATATATGAGGTACATTTTCCTTTAAGAAAGTGTTCCCCTGAAAGGAATTTTAGCCATAAAAAGCTACATTGAATTTGCACTAGAGATTTCATATAAGCCTCCAAAATTAATGGAAATCAGAGTTACAGTTGAAGTGAAAACTCTCTGCTTAAAATCAAACTAGCATGCCTTACAATTTGAAAATTTTCGCAGCAATAAGTTACATGGCAGCTTTCAATTTATATTGATAAGATAGACAGATGCTGTAAACTGTTGTGCCAACTTATGCAATGTTTTATACAAAACGTGATTATGCCTAGCACTCAGTGTGAATTCATAGGAATCCAGTACTTCGTTAAAAAAGAGACAGGTTTTTATTGGAGCATGAAGAATGCTACAGAGATTTAAAGAATAAAATATAAAGTTACATGGGATAAAACTTATTATTAGTTAGAGAAAGGCAAGTTAATTAAGGGACTGATTCTGAGGTGCTCAATACTTCTTATACAAGTATCAAGCACTCTCAGTGGTCACTCATTTCGGGACACATTGTTGGTACTTAGCACCAAGCAGAAAGTATTCAGCAGGATAATGTCCTGAATCCCCCACAAGAATATTCAAGAGGCATAGAACCTTTATTTTTGCTTTCCATGTACCAGTTCGGATGTTCATTACAGTGTTCCAATTTTTAATATCCTATTTGAAGCACTGATGCTATCTAAGAAAATTGTTGGGTGAGTTTGAGAGAGCAAATAAAAAATGAAACTAGCAGATATTGATTTTTCATTATTTTTATTTTTCAAATACATTTTGGATATCACAGTGCTGTGACATTTCCCTGTAAGGAAATGTAGGTGTGTTGACACAAACATTTCTGGTGTTCCTGAAATTTCTGACTGAAGCATTATTTGGTCTCTACTTGAACCACATATGTGATCAGCTACAGTAAGTCTTCAACAGAAAAATAGAACAATACAGAGAGGGTACCGGATCAGCACTTTAGGAGGGATAGAGAATTGTATAACGTGGGTAGGGGACAGGGATAGGGGAGGTACCACCAGGCAGATGGTTGTACAGGTGTCAGGGCTATCCCCACTATGGCCCTCTGAGTGCAGAAGGTGCAGGCCCACAAGAGAGCTTCAAAATCTTGCCTCTGTGGGCACTGGTTACAAAAACTTCCCCCCAGCATCATAATACACAGATTGCGGGGAATCATTGCCACCATCAAGTGCTTTTTGATCCCTAAAACCAGGGGTGTACACTTGAAATCACCCTCAGGGGCACTCCAAGCTCTTTTGCCCCAAAAGACCTTGAAAAAAATGAGAGAGAATAAACAAACTGCAGTCTCTGGTAGCTGACCCCTCAGTCAAAGGCATGCAGATACACATGGACAGACAGCCCTTCTAGGACACAAGAATCAAATCATCACCTTAAAAAAAAGTGACTTTATTACAAAAGATAAACTTGAGAAAGCAAACTTGGTTGCTAGATGTTACAAAGCAGCTAAGGAAAACAAATTAAAACACAGAGAAAAGTCTCAGCACAATCCTTAGATGGTAGTAAGTGGGGATGGGAGGCATAGAATCACACAGAGCAATTGAAACCAAACCACAAAATAAGAAAAAAATTACCCTGAACACGACTGGATTCACCTGTCCCTTTACTTACTCTTCCAATTATCTCTTTGTTCAGTCCACTCCCATGCTCTGAATTCCTTGGAGGCATTGTAGTCCTGCCTGGGTTTAAATCATTCTGTGCCTCTCAACTCCTGGTTTCTCTCTCCCACACAAAGAAAGCAAGCAGGGAACCTATATCCAATTCAAATTTCAACCCTTTATCTTGATTGGTTCTCCCAGGTCCCCTGGCCATCAGCTTTGCTAACTACCTGAGCTTAAGCCCTTAGTCACTGGGTGCTGGTCAGCACTCCTCCAGTCCATTACAACAGGTTTGAGCAAACCTAGAACTGGAAAGTGGCCAAAAAAATTAGACACTTAAAGAGGATAGTGATGGAGGGGTCATAGTTAACCAACATTAAAAAAAAGGAAATTTAAATATGTATTAGCTAATCTATTCCATTAAAGTTTAAACATTTGCTATGGTTATATAGAAATAACTGGCTTGTAAGGGAATTTTTGTTTTAACTATCTTATTTCCCCATAGCTGTTGTTAGTTCTCCCTTTATAGACCTGTAGGGTAAATGGAGGCAGCCCATGGTATCTTGCTGAGAACTGACAAATTCAAATCTCAGATCATTAGGCCAGCCCTGGGAACACCCAGACAGCAGTTAACTTGTTAACTTGACCCTGGTTGTCCTGGCAACCACATTCTAAAAGGGCCTCACTTTGATAAGGCCGGTACCAAACAACCAAACAACCGTGCGGGATTGTTTTTCATTGTCTTCTTTGTTCCTAGAAAATAAGCTTGGATCCCAAAGATCGCGCCAAGGCAATACCACCCCCACAAGAGACGCATTATATTTCCGGCCGACAAAATGATCATCCACATGCCTTTGTTTATGTTGGCTCATTTAGCTTGTTAGGAATAATTACTTGTATTAGTGATAACGTGTTTAATTGGCAATGGGCGGAGATACTGTGTAACTGTCTTAGACCATTGGCTTATGTGCATATCTCACTTCTGCTGCTAGACCTATCAAATCACTTCTTCTCCGTCCATCTGCTATCTATATAATCTAATGTATGTTTTGGTTAAGTTAGTGCTCTCCAGGCTAACCACCTGGTCCGCACTCCATCAGCGCTGTGTGTTCAATAAATCCTCTGCTTGTTTTTACCTGCACCCAGTGTGTCCAAGAATTATTCCCAACAAGACCCTTCTCAGTAGACTTTTCAAGTACAGTTTGAAAATGAAGGTTAGGTAACCATGTAATCTTCCTGGAGACAGAAGATTATATAAAGCTTGTTCACCTGTCAACAGAAGCTGCCCACCCCAAAGGTAGACATGTACGGATACCATCCAACTCTCTACTTAGAGTCATCTGGCTGCCCGTCCATAACCAGGCCAGCACCACATTGCTTCCACTTACCTGCTATTACACCTAGGTGATAAGCTAGGTTATGTTTACACTATGAGATTATTCTGAAATAGTTATTTTGGGATTTATTATTCTGAAATAAGTTATTTCAAAATAAGCTTATTCCCCAAGGAAAGTAGGAGTTACTATTTCAAAATAACCATCCCTTTATCTCTAAACAACAGGCTTGGTAGTGTGTAGACACTGCTTGTTATTTCACAATAAGGGGAGTTACTTAAAAATAACTCCCAGTGTAGACATGCCCTCAATGACCACATTGTTCTATGCACAACAGCAAATCAAGAACAGAAGATCTAAGGAAAAAAGACCACAGCTCACCCCTGTGAAGACCATCCTGTGTTCCCAGGTTCCTGTATCCTTCAGTGTCCAGTTTTCCTATCTCTTGTCTCCTCCAGTGGCTGTGTGTCCTCTTTATCAGCAAGGTCTGGTGATGTGTTAAGCAGTATTCCCTCTAAACTGTGCAGCAGCACAGCTTCACAGGTGATTAATCAGCCCTGCCTGGAGCTGACTGACTGGGTGGGGCTGATTAATCACCTATAAAGCTGTGCTGCTGGGCAGCTTAGAGGGAACACTGATATTAACTCTGTTAATATTAATTAATATTAATATTATTTCTGTTTTACATGTTGTGCATAAGGTGTTATGGGTTTCAAGGTTAAAGACCACAATAATGTTAACTGAGATGTGTACTTCTTGTTGGGGTTACGTGGAGGTCCTTGTTTCAATAAATCTTGCTTGTTTGGTACCTACTCCTACTTGCTAAGTTTCCTGTTAATAGACAGAACAGTGAATAATAAAGGGGAAGAGCGAGAGCAGGAACCTGAATCTTTATTGTTAATCTGTTCCTAGGTTAATGGGGTGTGTTACATATTTTAAACTTAGGAAAAATGTGTAGGTTTCATTCTATTTTAATGGGTTAACGATAAGAAAAAAAAAGAGAGTCCTCTTTTTATATTATATTAAAATATTTTAAGTTCTTTTTAATAGTGGCCTCAATGTTATTCCTTTTGCATATATATCAGTGAATGAGCATGCAAAGTGTCCAGAATTGTGTCTTTGAAAGACAAGCAGGAAAAGCAGTGGCTGTTGAATTTATGTCAAACTGTGTATATCATTTTAAGTCTAGTATGGCCATATAGCTGGAATCTGCCTCTCATGAAGTGAAGTACAGTGACAAATTTTGGCTGACTCCATGTAATGGCATTTTTTTGGTTACTGGCATACCCTTGGATTATCTCCTTCCATTTCTTTGCATTATGATTAGGCCTGGCAGATTTTTATTTTGAAAGATAATACTGATATTTAAATGTTTTTTCAATTATTGGTTTACAATTTCACAGTTCTAGAAAATTATGGGGAGTCAAACAATAATTGTTTTATTACAGTAGATGTTTAGATTCAAATGTTAAAAGACTTTATAATTCTTGAATCACAAATTGTCATCATCATGTCAAAAAATATGAAGTAAATACCTTTAAAGCAAGCTCCAGTAACTTTTTAATCAGCATTTCTGTTACTTTTCCTAGCTGTAAATGTCAATTTTTATATAAAGAAATATTTTTTCATTGGTTTGTGTGAGTATAATGAATGACATTCACAGATACAAATTCAGTCCTTCCAAACCTGTTTATAATACAGTGAGGGTATGTTTACACTACAGCGTTATTTCAAAATAGCTTATTTTGAAATAATGAGTCTACACACAAAATACATTTTGAAATAGCTTTTTGCTATTTCAAAATAGCGCGTCCACACTTATTGGACGCTGAATCTCATTTAAGGCTAACTGAAACCAGTTCGGGCAGGGCATCAGGCCAGGAGTTACTTTGTGTGGCTGCTGCCTGAGCCTATCTGAGGCCTGTGCTTAAAGGGACACCCCTGGCCAGCTGGCTCTCAGGTTTCCCTGCTTGCTTGCCTACCTCGCTGAGGGACAGCAAAGCATTTTTTTTCTCTGCGTGATCTGGTTGCCCTCACTTGGGACACCACAGCACTCTGCACCATGGATGTGTTGCTGCAAGCCTGGCAGCACTTTCTGGAGGCTGCCTCATAGCATCTGCTGCAGCCCGACACTTACGCCGTCCTCCGGACCCTCCTGGGGTATGTGGAGGAGCAGCTGCAGTTCATGGATGCCAGCGTGCCCCGCCGCATCTGGCGTCTGGACACCAGCAGCGACTGGTGGGACCACAACGTCCTGGAGCGCTGGGGAGACCAACAATGGACCCAGAACTTTAGGATGAAGAAGGACACCTTCCTCAAGCTCTGTGAGTGGCTAACCCCTGCTCTGCAGTGACGGGACACGCAATAAGGCCCGCCATTCCCCTCCAGAAGCGTGTGGTCATCGCCCTCTGGAAGCTCTCCACACCGGATAGCTACCCATCCGTCGGCAACCAGTTCAGCGTGCGGAGATCCACCATCAGAGCAGTGCTCATGCAGGTATGGCAGTCTCCAGCCACTGTGCCAGGAGTGGGGGTGCAAGGAGGGGATGGGCTGCCCCAGGGAAAAGGGGGGGAGGTGGTGCAAGTCCCCTCCATGGGAGGGTTTGTTCTGTCCCTCCTGCACTAAGGACTGCCCGCAGTGGCCAGGATTGCAGGGGGGTTGCTCCTGGGGAGTGGGGGTGTGGGGAAGTGGCGGGGAAGGAGCACTGTCGGCCATCCTGACACCCCAGTGACTCCCAGTTTTGTGTGTCCCTCTGCAGGTGGTCAAGGCCATCAACAGAGCGTTGCTCCGCGGAGTCATCCGCCTCACTGAAGTGGATGCGGTGATCAAGGGGTTCGGCGCCCTGGGCTTCCCCAACTGCAGGGGGGGGCAATCGATGGGACACACATCCCCATCCGTGCCCCGGACCACCAGGCCTCCCTGTACATAAACCAGAAGGGATACTTCTCCATCATCCTGAAAGCTGTGTCTGACCACCGGGGCCACTTCGTGGACATTAACTTGGGCTGGTCCGGCAAAGCACATGATGCGCGGGTGTACCGCAACTCCTCCGTGGGCCAGAGGCTGCAAGTAGGGACTTTCTTCCCCGAGTGCCACATCAAGGTTGGGGACGTGGATATGCCTATGTGCCTGGTGGGGGATGCGGCCTATCTCCTATAACCCTGGCTCATGAAGCCCTACATGAGACACCTCAAACTTTCCCCTATAACCCTGGCTCATGAAGCCGTACATGGGACACTTCAAACCTTTAATGCCAGGCTCGGCCGTGCTCGCATTGTGGTAGAGGGTGCCTTCGGATGGCTGAAGGCCCATTTTAGTTGCCTCCTCACCTACCTGGACCTTTCCAAGCGGAATATTCCGCACGTGATGGCGGCGTGCTGTGTGCTGCACAATTTGTGCGAAAGGAAGGGGGAGGCTTTCCTACCAGCCTGGATGGCAGAGGCCGAGCACTTGGTCGGCCTGTACACGCAGCCCTGCAAGGCTGCTAGCCGGAAGGTCCATCGGGGGGCTGTCTGTATCTGGGAGGCCCTGCGGGAGGGCTTCCACCCGGAGGAGGACTAAAGTCTCCCTGGTGTGCCCCACTGGGGGCTTGTGCCTCACCGCCCTCACGTCCTTTCACTCACCCTCCCTAACCCCCCATCCTGATGTACAAGAAGACACATGTGGATGTCTTTATTGCACAAAACTGAGGTGGGGGGGAATGAGGGCAGGAGAGGGGAGGCGAGAGGGTGGGAGAGGGGAGGGGTAAACCTGGGAGGAGGGAGCTGGAAGGGGGAGGCAAGGGGAGGAAGAGGGAGGAGAAGCTCAGGGTTCAGGGTCTTGCTGGCCCACCTGTCTCCCAGTACTGCGGGTGCAGGGGCCTCGGTGTCCCCGGGGGGGTATGGAGGGTGGGACGGGGGTACAGGAGGGGTGAGCAGGAGTGGGAGGAAGAGTAATAGCTGGGGAGGCAGCAGGGGCTGGAGTGGCAGGAGGCACCAATCTGTGCACCAGGGTCTGCAGGTGGTTGTAGATTGCACGGCCCTGGGCAAGCAGCTCCCGTGAGCTCTCCCACTGGAGATGCAGGTCTTCATGCACTCAGTAGTCCAGGGTATAGTGCAGGCCCCACAGTATCACCAAGTGCTGCCACTGGTACTCCTCCTGGTTACAGGTCAGCATGCTTAGTGCCCGGGTGCAGGAGGATGTCCTGGGCGGGGTGGTGCGCCCTGCACTCGCAGCTGCTGTGGCTGTGGAGAAGCAAGAGAGGTGGTCAGTTATCAATGGGGACACAGTGGATGAAGCCCAGCCCCCCTCTGCAAGGGGAGGACAACAGGTCTCTGCACCATCGGAGCTGATGTGCTAGCACACAGACCATGTTTGGGACGTCCTGCTATCCCTGGGAGTGGGAGCTGCCCCGGGACTGCACCCATGCCCCTGTGCTGTGTATGGTGGGGGGGAAGAGTCCCCTGCCTCTGCGTAGAGGGGGCTTGTGGAGGGAGGGTGTTGTGCAGTGTCCCACCCCGGGGTCAGGAGCATGTAATGTGCCTTCATACATACATGCGTGTGGGTAACAGGCCAAGACCCCTGTGTGGCAGCCAATGGGGGCCATGTCCCCAGGGGTGGCACAGCACATGCACAGGTTGCTGCGTGAGCCATGGCCAGTAAGGCCCATGCGAGCAGTCTCTGGTCTCCCTCCCCTCCCACCCCTGAATAAGGGGACAGTGATGGCGCTCACATGTTGTTGCCTCCCCGGCCTCGGACAACACCAGTGACAGGTCCGCTGGGATGGCTCGGGGGCCCTTGCTGCATGGCATGCTCCCTCCAGGCTCCTGCAGCTCCTCCTCCTCCTCCGTGCCCTGGTCAGGGCCCTCTGCCCCAGGGTCGATGACCACCTGGAGGGCATGGACCATCCTGCCCCCCAGGATGTGGTCCAGGGTGTCATAATAGGGGCAGCTGTCTGGGTCTGCCCCCGTTTGGGAGCTGCCCCCTGTGGCCCTGGCATAGGCCGGCCACAGCTCCTTGGTTTTCATCCTCACCTGCTCCTGGGTTCAGATGTGGCCTTTGACTTAATTTCAAAATAACGGAACGGCTGTGTAGATGCTAGTTATTTCAAAATAACGGCTTCTCCACAAGCAAAGTTATTTCAAAATCACTTTGCTGTGTAGACATACCCTGAGTGAAAAAGCATATTTGTTCCCCATTTTGTTACCCATCACTTTCTTTCCCACATACTAAAGAACACTCACTTATTTTTTTTTAACAAAATTACAGTGCTAATTATGTTCATTGAGGTCCCAACATTACTGAATTTTTATCATCCAAAAATCACACACAGTGATAGAAATGTATTTACTGTTATTACTTTAAGCTATTTATACATTATGTTACACCTGAGTTATGTTCAACAGAGTTCAAAAAGGCAGCAATTTATTATATCCTCTTGTCTGTCTTTGTGCCAACTCAGAAAAATGGGTCTCAATCATTATTGGGTCCTTTGGGGGCTATTAAAATATATTACAAGAATATTCATTAGACTGAAAAACAACCTGACATATTCCAATATAGTATTTCAATCATTAGTCACAGCTCTGCACTGGGGATTGTGCTGTTCAATTACAGTGGGTATAAACACTGGAAGGAATTATTGGAAGTTACAATACAACCTGAAGCAACCTGGCAGAAACCATGCCTGTGCTATCTCCCTTCAATGGGGCAGTGTGCCACACTTTTTTCTGCATCCTTTGGAATTTCACACAGCCCTGAATCCAGCAAAGTACATAGTGTACTTGTGATCAGTAACTTTGTGGGAGAAGAAAGGAGAGAAAAAAGCTTGCATCATCTGTAAAGTAAATCTTGAAAATGTAAATCTTAAAAAATTGGCTCAGGTCTATAGCTATGAAGAGTTTTATTTTCCCCACACGTATCCAGTAGGAATTGTCAATACACATTCTAACTCAAATCAGAACACGGGAGTAGTTTAGCTTGGATTAGAACATTGCAAGTGAACATGTTGATTGTTTTACTTGATGGAAAGCAGCTTAGAATGTTGGGGATGTCAAGGTATGCCCCCGATTAATTTAAAACTTGCTAAGTTTTAACCCTCAACAAATCTAAAATCTTTCGGAAGTCCAGAATGTTATGAAATCCTTGGTAGAGGATAGTGTGTTGTCCTATTTACCACAAAATGGGGAATGAACATCTATGTGGAACCCAAGAACACCTACACTGCTAACTAGTTTCATAAATTTTTGTACCAGTATAGCACATTACAAACTTTATTCTGGCCATGTCTACACTAGTGAGCTTACAGTGACACAGATTTACCTATGTAGCTGCACTGGGGCAAGATCACTCACATAGCTGGTCTATGCTGATGGGAGATAGCTCTTCTCCACAAGCAGCAGCAGCTATGTCAGCAGGAGAAACACTTGCACCAACACAGGACTATCCACACCAGCATTTTTGTTCATGTTATGTCAGTAGGGAGGCTTCACTCCCCAAGTAAATTAGTATACCAACAAAACTCGCCTTAGTTAGGTATTACAACACCCTATGAGTTATGAAAATATCATCCCAGGGATGACTGAAAAAATTCTATAAATTATCTTTAAGCGAATAACTCAGTTTTCTATCAAACAATTATAATTTTATGTGTTTTATTTGGGACAAAAAGTGTGTGTTGGCCAACAAACCAAAACAGTTCTGACAATAGCTGAAATATTCCGATTCCCATATGATGTGATGCTCCATGGGAATTGCTAAGTTAACTCATATCTTCATTTTTCACTGCAGACTGGGCGCTCTACCTGAACTTTTTTTTCCAAAGATACATGATGGCTGAGGCCTCCCATAACACACTAACTCCCCTCAGTAAGAGGGAAAATCCATGGCACACGGGATTTGCGGAAGACATAGCCTGACCAATTGTCTGGTGAACTGCAGCCTGGCAGCATTTCCAGATAGAAATATTTCATTTGTGGCATGTGGGGTACTGTGTTTTTGTTGTAGCTTTTGTTTTTGCAAAGAAGTAAATTTTTTTCATGGGGGATAAAAAGCCATTTTCTGATCTGTTCTTCAAGAACAGATCAGAGATTGCAGAGAAAACTGTAAAGGCAAAATAGGGACTTGTAAATGGCTTGTCCAAGATCAGACACCCAGAGCTTGAGTTAGAACTATGATTATTACACCAGTTTTTATACCTAATGTATTAGGCCACACTAAACTCCAATTTTCTCAATGGTAAAATGGAGATAACATTGCTTTCCTACCTCTTATGTAATAAAAGCCATCACAATTTCCTGACATTCACATTTATTGGTGGATGATTTAATAGCATAAACAAATGGAATGCTCAAAAAACTAATCACAATAAACATGCAGGACCCTTGTCAGACCATTAATAATATGTGAGAGCATTCAATAACATTTTAAAAAAATAGAAGTAGTTTTGTCTTTTTTTTTTTCTTTGTCAAATATATGGTAGCTTTTGGTCCCTTTGTTCTACTAGAACACTCCAAAAGTCCCTAATTCTAGTTCTGATAGCATCCCTGTTCAGGAAAACAAATAAAAAATATTTATCAATTGTATTCTGACATCTTATGTGTGGCCTCAGAATGCTTAGAGGATTTACTTCAAGTAACAGTGTCAACATTCAAATGATTATATGAAACTTATCTAAACAGTCTGAGATCTTCCTTTCACTGTCTTCAGTGATATTTAATTATAGTGAGAGTCAGTCTCTTAGGTCGAGTATACCCTGGTGGAAAGGTCAAGTCAAATCCCATATAGTCTACGATTTCTAAAGGTCAGAGACACTTCAAATTAATTGTTTTACTCATTGCTAACCAGTCTCCCTGAACCTCTGTCTTGAAGCAGGGATGTCCAAAAATGCATGTGATTTATTTTTAAGGACAGCAGCTAGTCCAGCAGAGATTTCCAGAACTCCTGAAATTTTCGGAGGCTTTGATTTAATTTTAAGATTCAAGTAGAATTGGCTTTGCATTTTTGGGGGGCGAGGAAGGATTGGTTTTAAAAAACCCTACCCTTGCCCCTTTAAGAGATGAAAGGCTAGGTGAGGAGGAAGGGAGAAGATGTAAAATGAAGTCAAATAAATTCTGCGTAACAGTTTTGCTGAAGAACGCCAAGCTACAGACAGAGGAGTTTGATTTACTGAGAGGAATAGCTGCTGAGCAGAACTGTGGCTTGATCTAAGAAGGGTGAAAATTCTTTCAGAGGCTCCTCATGGAGTTCTCCCTCTTCCCAACTCTTCTTCCATGTGTCTCTCCTCCTCCTTCCCCATCCCCTTCCCAGAAAGAAGGATCTGACCCCAGCTCATCCACAAGAACACAGACTCCTTTAAGTATAAAAGTAGATGACATACAGTTATATTTTTCACATTGCAAAACGCTCAGATTTTTTAATAACATGTAAATAAATATTTGGGGTTTCAAATGTTAAAAAGTCCTAATAATTCTGAGGGCAGATCCTCAGCCTGTGTAAACTTTTAATAGCTCGGTTGACATCACTGGAACTTTGAAAATTCACACCTGATGAAAATCCGCCTCCAGCATGAAATCCTGCGGCCATTGAAGTCAAAGGGAGTTTTGTTATTGACTTCAATAAGGCTAGGTTTTTACCCTGAGATTCCACCGAAATCGCCAGCATAGCAGATGTATTCTGCCTTGCCACAGCAGAATGTAATTTTAGTTTGTACCGTTTTTTGAAATGTTGCAGATTTGTCTGTTAGTCTACTGTACTGTACAGCCTGTATTATTTTATATTATAAAGCAGTTCCTTTATTGCTCCAGCTATTTTTTCCAAACTTATTTTCTTTACTTCTATTCATTCCCATTGAAAGCAACAAAAATCTATAATGAAGGAGCAAGTCATTACCAGAAGAGAATCAAAAATGGAACCCAGAGAGACACCTCAGAACAGGAACAGAAAAGCAAACGCTTTGCTCTATTGATGGCAATTTCTTGTCACTTTTAGCATCAAGATGTTTCTTTCAGATGGGAGACAAGCAAAAGCAGGAAAAAAGTTTTTCAATACTCAATTTGAAAACATAAAAAAATAATTAAAATCAACAGGTCACAAGGTGTTAGCCAGTGCAGCATTTTCTGCTATTGGAACTTTAGTTTAAGGGCTTACTCTGCCTCTATAGACTGTATGCTCTAACTATAATTGTATCTCTGCTCTGAAAAGCTTAGTTTTGTTTTATGTACAACAGTTATAAAAATGTATTGCAAATTAAATTATTTTGAAACAAAGAGGTATCAGTGCTTGAGGTACCTCTTATAGGCATTTTTAAGATACCACAATTACATTCTTATCTGACGCAAAGACATAACTCTCAGTAATGCTATCGGGACAAAGTTAGATTTGTGCATCAATAGCAGAATTTGTGTGTGATGCACTGAACCTCAAAGTAGTATGCTGTATCCTCATATCTGTAATTTGTATGAGGTTGTGCTATTTCAGACATAGCATGCCCATTTAAGACACCATTTGAAAGGTTATCATCTACTGAAACTCATTGTTCTGTTAAAAATATGTTTGCAATTAGTGTCTATGAACATATAAGATTTTACTAACTGGCTTCTATTGAAATATGTTGTGAAGTTGGACGATACCCATTGCTAAGTCTCCTATGATGATAAAGCAGGTGATCCACCTCCAAACATGTTAAATGGCCAATATGAGCTGTTGAACAACTGGGAATTGCAAACAAGAGATTTACAATTCTGTAAGAGATCGTTGTGCATTGAGGATTGTGCATCTCTGTGACTCAGCAAGGCCCATCAGGACATGATGGGCCAGTAAGTTTGCTAGGACATGAATTAAGAGTATAAAAGAAGAGATGGTAGTATCAAGAGATCACCTCTCTTCTCCACCACATATTCTCAGTGCAACAATCATAGATGCATCAGCTAAAAGAGAGGAAACGTAACTTCCCCATATGCCTCTTCCCTGTTCAGCTCCTGGCCTGGGGACCCCAGGTTCCTTTGCCAGCCCACCCCCACATCACCTGCATGTGATGGGGGGGGGGGGGACTCAGATCTTTCTCCTGCTCTGCTGCTCTCCCTTGGCATGTTCCGTTGTTCCTGGCAGCCAGACCCAGACAGGGAGTGGGACAGAACTGCTCCCAGATGTTGCCCAATGCAGTTCAGCAGTTGCCTGGGAGAGCACTGGCTGCAGCACAGGCAGCCCACACCTCTCAACTTTGACCAAGAGCTGATTTTAAGGAGAAAAGGATAAACTGAAATAATTGAGCTAATCCACATAATCTATTGATTGGTGAGACATCAAAATATACCCCACTGTGTTTCCAACTAGAGCATAAGATTCCCATTTCTTAGTGAATAACAGCTTCACCGAGCCAGGTGCAATTGCTCAGGACATTTGTAGGCAACTATATTGCTGACTGAGATGCAGCTCACACAAAAGTAAAGTCAGTTCAGTGACTACTCTGGCAAATTTAGCAGGGCCAAGGATAGAAATAAATGGTATCTTAGACCTGCTGAGGAGAAGAAATGGCCTTCCCACCGATAAATGTTCAATAAACATGAAAAATAGACTTGGACATACTATTGACTTGGGAAGAATGAAATATTTTAATTGACACTTCGTACCAGTCCATGGCCTTGATGACAAGCTCTACATTTAAAATGCATTGCAGAAATAGTGGTGAAATGTCTTTTTGCTGCAGGTATAAGTCCTGGGAGTTGTGACAATGCCTCAATAATGATGAACAAGTAACAGAAGTCTCAAACTATTCTGAGTGAAATTTGAATGATTCAAGTGTAGATGAGACAGTCACCTGTCCCCCCAAGGGTTAAACCTGGAATGTGAGCCCTTCGAACTTTTTAGTGTATCTCTGCTAGCACACAATGAAAGGGGAGTTCTCTCTGGAGAAAGGAAAGTGCAGATGTCTGTCAGATGATGGAGTCTTTGCTACAATACAAGAGTGGCTGTTGGGATTTGGCATGGGCTTTGCCATTTTTCTGGTGATGCAGACACTGTGGAGAGTGAGTCTGGTCCAACAGAAAGACAAAAGACAGCCAGAGGTCACAATTTATGTGAAGCTGAAAAAAAAAAGCCAGAGGCAGTTCATTTTCAGTTAGTGAAAAAGAACCAATTCACAAGCTGTCTGTGCCATTATTTCTAGATTTGACAATATGCTACTGCAGCAAGATGACTCCTGGAATGATAAAGTACATAAACTACAGCCAGCATTGATGAACCTATCTAGCAGAGATAGAGTTTGGATGTTTGATGATCTCCTTAGTGATCACTCAGGGAAAGGATGGCCTCTCTTGCCATTGGGGGGGTCACAATAGAAGATTCAGACAGTGTGATGCAGCAATATTTACTGGTTTTGCAGCATGTCAGATAATTGAGAAGCAAGGCTTTAAGAGATGGCCTACATTTGCCAGATTATTGCCAAGATAAAGGGATTTTTATCAAAAAAGTCTGGCACAAAAGACTCATTGTGCAGTTGGGTTGTGCTTTGCTCAATAAAAGTAGAATTCACATATGAAATTGAAAAATCTCCTGGAGAAATTGTCTGCTGTCACCCCAAAAAGCAGAAATCATTAATTGTTCATGGACCTCATTTGCATCAAACCAACACTGTTTTACTTCTCTCTTGTATCTTCAAGAGAATGAAGTATTGAAAAGTTTTGTCAACAGGCGTCACATAGCTGATGGAGCTAGCCACTGAGAAACCACAGTTCAGGCTGCTGTCATACGTATCAGAATATATTTTCTTTCTCCCACACTCTAATGCTTTCTGTAAAAGCTTATTCAGCATGGTCATAAAAACTCCACTTAGGTTCACATTTCATTGGAGAAGATCAATCAGTGGAAGGACATGCTACAGCTGGTGCATATGCTAATCACAATGGCATCAGAAACCATCTCAGTGCAGTGATGTTATAAAAAAAATCAATGTATTCAAGAATGCACTGTGCAAAGAGGGGGGTCACCTTCTAGTGATCTAATCCAAAAGGCCAGCTCAGCAATATGGATGGCAGGGAAGGCATACAGTGTAATTAAAATGCTGTCTTACTGAGTGTGCCGCATCTATATGAGCAAGATAGCACTTTAAAATTCATGTTCATTTTATTGGTGCTATCATAACAATGTACCTATTACCTATACAGAGAGTAGTCCATGTGAGGTTTTTGGTTCTTGTTTTAAATCTGAAGAGTACCCATATTACTTTCCTGTCAGATAGGAGAGAATGTGAGAATTTAAAGTGCTTTTATTTTTCTGCTGATTTGAATGTTAGATGTTACAGACCATTTCAGCAATCACAGGCTATGCCTAATAGCACCTCTTAAAGCAAAGGCATTTTGTATAAAGACCTGTATTTTGCTGTCACTTAGGTGAAAATGAGTGTTACTGGGAAGAGAATTAGACCCGTGTGTGCATATACATAAAACACATATTTAATTTCACTGCAGTATCATGAGCGGAATCTATTCTTAAATATTATGCCTAACAAAATAGTTGTATATTTAAATAAAAATGGCAGGAAATTCACGTAGTTATACCTCTACTCATAAAATTAAATCAATGCTTCAGTATAAAAATGGTTTAACAGTAGATTATCTGGATTCATTCCCTCACAGCATGAAGGATTTAAATTTACCCAGACCAGAAGACCAGAACAATGCACATGGACCACATAAGTGCTATTTTGGGGGAGGAGAAGAGTTCAGGCCTCACTGCGGTAAATGAAAAAAAAAAGAAGTGTGAGCACTGATCCCACAATTTGGCTGCAGGCATTGTTCATCTGAAGGACTTTTTTTCCCGCCCTGCAAGCCTGGATTAACCAAGCAACAGCACATACAAAAAAGCAACAAGATGCCTGATCCTGAAAGGGGGCAAAGCACCTCCTAGGAGATGAGATACACCCTTAAATTTCCATTGATTTCAATGAAGCTTAAATTGATCTTGAGCATAAGTGGTTTAGCTCAATTGGGGACACAAATCTTTCTATACCTTCCTTGTTTTCTTACTGAAGTGCAAAGGGGACCATCCCCACATGAAAATGCATCACTTTAAGTCAATAGTCTTTGGTAGGAAGCTCAGTAATCTATAAACAAGCCCCTGAGTCATCCGGCTGCTTGGCGGGCGGGGATGGGCGGGATGAGGGAAAGCCACACTCTTTAAAGGGAAGTGTTTGTTTTCTCAAATATGTGCTGAAAAGCAAAATACATAAACTTAAAACGCAATGTCCATTTAACAGTTAAGACTGGTAACAACAAAAAAAAGTCTCTAAATGTATTCACTACCTGTTTCCTGTCACCATTCTGAAAATGTTACTTTACATTTGTAACACAGGAATTGTATTGATCTGAACCACATCCATCAAAGTTATGACACACTATGTGACATTAACACTCTATAATTTGAAGCAGACCTACATGCTTGTTGCATTCATGTTGCTTTTTATGCTTCTTTCAGCCGTCACATTAGGTCTTTTTTTTGCTATGGATTTCACACTAAGGGAGCACTTTTTCAATACTTAGCATCCAATCCATGCATAAATCCAATTGTTATCTAAGATTTCCTGTCTATTCTGCCATGCATAGTGCAGAAAATTTCCCCTCAAGAATTGATTTGAATTAAAGTAGAGCCTTCCAGTACTGTAATAGATAGCCTAGAATCAAAATGCCAGTGTCAGTATGTCTTTTGGGCACCTTAAAGGCCAAATATTCTCTTCCCCAAAAGTAGTTGTTCACAGGCAAACTTCTGCAATACTTACATCCCCCTTTAATTCGAATTTCACCTAAGCAGAGGCCCAGAAAAAGACCCTTCTTAATACTTATCTTGGAGGTGGGATTGCCCATAAGTAGACTCGCCTCACAGGTGCGTTCATTGTGTATTTGGAGAACATGGAAATGGGACAAGACTAGCTTGTACACCAGCCTATGTACAATTGAACATTAGAAGAAGACCACAAATTGGCCAGGGAAGAAGTTGTAGATATGCATTTTCACTGAGTCAGTGGCTTTGGTACCTCCCACAACCAACAGGGAAGGGTTGTAGCCCTTATTCCAGACTATGGAATAGAAAAGCAGAAGCAAGGAGAACTATGCACCAGCCCTACATCCTGGCTTTGGTTTGGGGGATGAGTTTGGCCTCATCTACCTCCTCTTCATGCCTCCCCCACAAACCCAAATTGGTTTTCTAGTTTGGTACACAAGCTTTATACAAATTTCAGTGGTTCTACTCTGGAATAATTACCCTGTTGTAAATGGGTGGACCTCAGTCATTCTGAGTACGGATTGGATTTCACCCTGTGAGCAGTTTCTTACTCCATGAGTATTCCTAAGCATTTTAGTGCAAACACTTATTAAGGTACTATACTGCACTTGTAAGTGTGGCAGAATTCAGCCTGATTGAAACCCAGCAGTCCTAACACCTATTCAGAAAGGGCTGGTGAAGAGAAGGGCACCCATCCTTCCCAGACAACCTCCATTCTTCAATCTCCCTGGCTCAATCTATGCCTGTCAGAGCGGTAAACTGTTCAAATAGCTCTTGACTAAATGCACTAGCCACTGTTGTGGAACATCGGTCAGGCTGATTGACAGTACCTAGCTAGTGAAATCGAAGTGAGACATAATTATGAAGTTCATCCCCAGCACGATAGGATTATCTGTATATTATGACTAAATAGTACTATGTTTCCATGTATAATTCCTTTTTTCCAATTTACAGAAATATAGAAGTTGGGGATGGCATCTCTGAATCGTCTAGTGTACACCACTGCCGGTCCATAATTATTTCTTACAATATCATTTCTACTGCATTGGGGCTCTTTCTGTGTTTCTTTCCCCAAATACACTAATGTCTCCCCTTGATCTCCTTTTCTTTTTATTGACCTCTTTTCTTCTTTTTTTTTTATTCTCTCCTTGGCTTGTTTTTCTAAGTCATTTTTTACCTTGAAGCTTCCAGCATTTACTGTAGTCCTACCTATGTTTTATTAATAAATCTCTCATCATCATTTATCCTCCTGAGTAGCTGTACTTTCCATTCCAGCTATCCCACCTGCTCTATAAGATCTCTAATTGTTAAACATCCATCACACAGAAATTTCTAGTTCTCCCATTGTTCACAAATGCATACATGGAGCAGAGCTGACAGGCCAGCTCGTTTAAGAAAACCTTGTACAGAAAGGTCGAAAAGAAAACAATTTTTTCCAGATATAACCAGAATAAGAACTACTTCTACCATACAAAGCACAACAGAGGACTACAAAATATCAAGGGCAGAAAGTATTTAGAAGATGCTTAATTTGAGATTGATTTGGGACTGGGAGGAGCACACATTCTTCAGCTTGCCATTGCAAGAAAAACCCTAAAAATGACACTATGCAATACATATCTTTGGAATTACCAAATATTGGTCCACATATAGAATATAGATGGCCCGCAGATTTGTCTTTCCATGTCATTAGGCCTGTCTGTTCTTGCCCAGCCAGTTAAATGAGTTCCTGTCAGTGGCTTAAATCATTATTGCATGAATGATGTCAGTCAGTCAGCCAGCCAGAGGATCAATGCAGGCTCTACTTTTGTTAAATATGCAACAATGAGTCTTAAAAATTGAATGCAATATATATTATGAGGGTTTATTTTCTTTGAAGATCCACCTAAATCTGCCTAGCAGACATAACAGGCAAGCAAGAAACATACCACAATATTATGGCACATGGTCAAAAACCATGCACCAGATTTTGTCCTGTGGAAAAAGGCACTCTGTTTTGCTGAAATGGCCAGCCCAGACAATACTTATAGCTGCTGCCAGGCACTTATAAAGTTTGGCCACTGGCTTAGGATCCTTCATAGGCCACATGCCACTAGAAGTTTGTTCTGACAGATCTTTATTCCATCATACCTCTTCTCAATCCCCAACATGCTGCCTATTTTCTGATAGCCCTATTACCCCGGCTGGAAGACAGGGGGAAAGAAGAAGACACAGAGCCCAGGTGTGGTGTATATTCCATGAGGAAGGAGATCTCCCCTGACAAAGGAATTCTCTGCTGGGAATTTGCAGCTGCTTGCATTGTATAACCCAGCTAGTGAAGCTGGTCCCAAGTATCTCTAGCACTGAAAACAATGCACCTGAACTCCTGGGAGTACATTATTCAATTTAGCAAATATATTTGTTACTGTCTCAATGGAGAAGATAAATTTAAGCTATACATTTATGGTCCATAACCATACAGGACTGTCCCTGGTTTGCCAAAATTAAGGGAGGTAAAAAAGGTAGAGTCTGTACAATTTGGAAATGTAGACAATCCCTTGCCACTCAGAGTCACAGGACAATGAAAAACTTCTTGTGATGCCAGCAGATGCTTCCCCTTCATAAAAGAAAAAAAACACCTAGAAAGAATGAGGACGGTAAAGGTGTCTGAAATACAGTTAAGGAGGGGAATATTTCAACCACCAATACAGAAAAAAACCAAGCAATTTACAGACAAGTCTAAAGCCTTGTCTACTTTCATAGCAGTGTGTAGAGTACAGGCACAACACAGGTAGCTAGCTACATGCTACAGTGAAAGCAGGCTGCATTCACATGTCTTGGTGAGGTGTGGCTAAAGTACTCAATGCTTCTTCGCCTCTGCCTTCACAGACAAGGTCAACTCCCAGACTAATGCACTAGGCAACGCAGTATGGGAAGGAGGTGGACAGTCCTTAGCGGGAAAGAACAAGTTAGAAACTATTTAGAAAAGCTAAACATACACAAATCCATGGGTCCAGATTTAATGCATCCGAGGGTACTGAGGGAGCTGGCAAATGTCATATCAGAGACTTTGGCCATTATCTTTGAAAAGTCGTGGAGATCGGGAGAGATCCCGGGTGACTGGAAAAAGGCAAATGTAGTGCCCATCTTTAAAAAAGGGAAGAAGAACAATCCAGGGAACCACAGACCAATCAGCCTTACCTCAGTTCCTGGAAAAATCGTGGAGGGGATCCTCAAGGAATCAATTTTGAAGTACTTGGAAGAGGGGAAAGTGGATTCACAAAGGGGAAGTCATGCCTGGCAAATCTGATTAGCTTCTATGATGAGGTAAATGGCTCTGTGGATATGGGAAAGTCAGTGGATATGATATACCTTGACTTTAGCAAAGCTTTTGATGCTGTCTCCTACAATATTCTTGCCAGCAAGATAAGGGAGTATGGATTGGATAAATGGACTGTAAGATGGATAGAAAGCTGGCTAGACTGTCAGGCCCAATGGGTAGTGATCAACGGCTCAATTTCAGTTGGTGGTCAGTCTTTATTAATGACCTGGATGAGGGGATGGATTGCACACTAAGCTAGGGAGAGAGGTAGATATGCTGAAGGGCAGGGACAGGGTCCAGAGTGACCTAGACAGATTAGAGGCTTGGGCCAAAAGAAAACTTAAGAGGTTCAACAAGGACAAGTGTAGAGTCCTGCACTTGGGATGGAAGAATCCCAAGCATTGTTACAGGCTGGGGACCGACTGGCTAAGTAGCAGTTTTGCAGAAAAGGACCTGGGGATTACAGTGGATGAGAAGCTAGATATGAGTCAACAGTGTGCCCTTGTAGCCAAGAAGGCTAATGGCATATTAGGTTGCATTAAGAGGAGCATTGACAGTAGATCTAGAGAAGTGATTATTCCTCTTTATTCAGCTTGTGTGAGGCCACATCTGGAGTATTGTGTCCAGTTCTGGGGCCCCCATTATAGGAAGGATGTGGACACATTGGAGAGGGTCCAGCTGGAACACATGACCTATGAGGAAAGACTGAGGGATTTGGGTTTGTTTAGTCTGCAGAAGCAAAGAGTGAGGGGGGATTTGATAGCAGCCTTCAACTTCCTGAAGGAAAGTTCCAAAGAGGATGGAGAAAGGCTGTTCACAGTAGTGAGGGATGGCAGAACAAGGAGCAATGATCTCAAGTTACAATGGGAGAGGTCTAGGTTGGATATTAGGAAAAACTATTTCACTAGGAGGGTGGTGAAGTAC
This sequence comes from Pelochelys cantorii, assembly GCA_032595735.1. Taxonomy (NCBI): domain Eukaryota; kingdom Metazoa; phylum Chordata; order Testudines; family Trionychidae; genus Pelochelys; species Pelochelys cantorii. Next base: position 86,101,742 of record CM064330.1, on the reverse strand, counting down.
TGGAATGGGTTACCTAGGCAGGTAGTGGAATCTCCGTCCCTAGAGGTTTTTAAGTCTCGGCTTGACAAAGCCCTTGCTGGGTTGATTTAGTTGGGATTGGTCCTGCTTTGGGGAGGGGGCGGGACTTGATGACCTTCTGAGGTCTCTTTCAGCTCTATGATTCTATGATTCTATATGGTAGTGAAGGATTCTGGCAGGAGAGAGGCGGTGTGGAAAAAATCCAGCAGAAGAGAGCTGCCAGAGCCCCTTTCTGCTGCCTCCTCCCTGCCAGAATCTTTCCCTCCTTCCAGAGCCTGTCATTGCAACAACAAAAGACTCTGGAAATGGGGAGCAAAAAGGGACCTCCTGGAGGCTTTCCCCACTGCCTCCATCCTCCCAAAACCTTCTGCTCCCACCTGTCTTCCCCTCCCTCCTTTCACTGCAGCAGGGAGGGCAATGGAATACTGACCTGCTAAAAATAGCAGAGTAGTTGTGTGAGGCACTGCTTACATTTGTAAAGAGCCATGAAGGTCATATACCCTGGGGGTTCACGCATGTAGGGCTCTACACTCAACTAAGCCTTGTCTGACTATCTACCCTATTTATAGCTGTACTTGCTGGGTATACAGTGTCTGTACACTACATGCTGCCATAGGGATAGATGTAACTTAAATGAATTTGTAGATAAAAGTGTGAATCTTTTGCTGGAGGAATTTTTTATAACTACATATAAACCTTTCACAATGCATCTTTCTAGCAGTGACCAGTGGAGACAGCTGCACCACCAAGGGAGTGGCTAGGTGGGGACGGGGCTCGTCATCTTGCCTGCCACCAGCCCAGGTAAGTGGTCCCTTGCCTGAAACCCTACTCCTGAGCCCTCAGCCTCAGCACCAGACTGGGGGGTCAGAGGGAAGTCCCACTGGCCCCACTGCTGTCCCCCATGGGAGCACAGCCAGAGTCTGGCAGTGCAGCCTCTGCTCCTGCTGCAGGAGCCACAGCCCCCCCAGCATCACTGGCTACCCAGCGTGGCCCCCTCCAGCTGGCCTGCACAGCCTCCCCCACTTCCCACTCCTAGGCTGGGCATGAGGAATGCTGATGGGAGGCCTGCACAGCTGTGCCCAGGATGTCCACTCACACCTAGTCCTGGGCCAGGCCCCCACTCCACTCCCAGGCCTCTCTCCCCACCCGCTGCCCCAGGCAACACTGGGTAAGTATTATCATAAAATAATATTTTCCCTTTGGGAAACCAAACATGTTCATCTAGAATTCAGGTGGGATATTCAGTGTGGGCCCCAAATCAGTCATCATTATTCACCTGAGTAGCACCTAGCTCTCTGAGCAGCTCACATTTTCTGTGTGGCTTCTCAGGCATATGTGCCAATTATATGTATTAAGTAAAGCAGAGTATTTATAAATGCTTTATTTTTTTCTAGGGCTCCTTTTGTTTTAGTCTTTTTGGCATGCATTATCTAAGGCGTGTTGTTTGCACTGAGAAATCTATTACAATGTACACCAGATTTAAAATCTTTAGAGAATAGATTGCACAAGTATCTAAACTTATGAAGAGTTAATTATAAATGGAATTCAGTGTTTAGCTCTTTTGACTAGAACAAAATAATCACTCTTATTTATGCAAAGCCCCTATTCAGTAGTCAATCCCTATTCAGTGAAGCATTTAAGCACACACTTAATCTTCAGCATGTGCTTAAGAGCCTTTGAACAGGGACCTAGAAAACAGAATTTCAGTAACACCTGCCATAGAATTCTGACAGAACTTTTTCTCTCTTCCTATTTTAACATTACATACCCCAACTTTTGCAGGATCCCAAGATACTGAGCTATGGAACAGCAGAATAGAATGACAGAATACTTGCTCTTCATTGGCATGGCATTTTATTTTGTGCACTGCCAACAAACACCGAAGGTCGTGGGTGGGATTTAAGATTATGAAAAATGGCAGGTAATGGTAGGCTAGCTATTGCCCCATAATTCAGAAAAGGAGGCATAAGGACACCTTTAAAATCAGTTAATAACATATCATTCAAAGAGCATTTCTACATTTCATATCATTTCGAAGAGTCTTAAAGAATTGCCTCTCTTCCCAACCATTGTGATGTTCCAATCAAGACAGTGTTAGAGACAGGGGATGGAGAGAAAAAAAATGGCTTTTGCAAAGGCTGTTTATTGCTTTAATTATTGTTTAAAAGCATTTTAAAGAGCAGTTTCTCCCTCTCCCCAGGCACCAACAAAAACAGCATTTCAGGGGAAAACTGTTCCCTAGAAGGCTTTTAAAATAATTGTTCTAAGAAATATAGTAACATCAAAAAGTGAAACTTTGCAGCTATAGTAACTCCAGGCAGTGACAAGTAGCTGTCCCTAACAATTTGGCTGGGCTTATATTTTTATTCCTTAAATTTCAAACATTGTTCACATAAACAAGACAGCTTTTTTTAAAAAAAAATAATACAACTGTCATCTTCCCTGCATCTGCATATCTCCCCTTATCTTATACCAGCCAGTTCACTCTAATCTATTGAAGTCCAAAGGCATCAGATGAGCAGATTTTCTTTTTAGGTACCAGCTATACTAACACAATGACATGAAAGAAGGAGACAATCTGAAGTTGTTCTATTCTTCCACAGGTCCGTTCTCAATAATCACTGGAGCTATAAAAGAGTTTTCTTTCATAACCTTGTGTGTGTGTGTCTTCTCTGACCCTCAGGAGATGTCTCAACATTTTATCATAAATCAAGGGCATCACACGAAACTGGGTTAATGTCCAGCACTGAAGGCTGAAAAAAATTTTAGAGACAGAACTAAACTGATTTATACAGATAATGTTATGTTCACCATCAGTCCAGTTATCATACCTGTCAGTTGACATGCTGATCCATGGTTTTCTTTGATTGTTTCCCCCAGTACATTTCCTTTACCCTCCCTCCTTCTTTATTACATTGTAGTTTCATCTTAGGAAGCTCTATGTTGGTGTGGGTTTGTTTGTTTGTTTGCAAGAACAACTTCTTTCAGTCACTCATTTCTATTACTCATGACAACTCAATTCCACATAGCATTCTAAATGTTCTGACTTGGATGTCAATTAAAATTGTGCTGACATGCTCACATTTGAAAATGACATAAATGACTGTTAGTTTGCCCTCTTCCCTCTGCATTGAAAATGATTAAGTAAATGAAACCGATTTCTTTATCTGCAGGAGTGCAAAACCTTCTTAGCCATTAATTCAACTTTTTCAAATTTAGTTAGCTGAACTATTAAACTCAGGGGGAAAGGAATCCTTTAAATTGTCTATGACATAACCGTCATACACTCCCAGAAATTCACCTCTGTGTAGTGCAGCAGCGCAAGGCCTGTATACAACTCAGATTCTTCTAAAGCCCTCAATATAGAACTTAAGTGGAGCTTAGATGCTGAACAGACTTTGGGCTTGCCCTTAACAAACATTTCAACCTCAGAAAATATTAAAGCCAAGATATAAGCTGCAGCAATTTTTAGTGCTGGCAAAAAATAGTGAACCGGGAAAGAGTGGTCCCCATGTCAATGGACATTAATATACATGAAAAATAGAAATTGTAAATGTATCAGATTGAAAAGCAGAAAACAAGATTGAGACAATAGCCCCTGGAGCAGTCAGGAAAACCACTTTCAATAAGAGAAGTTTAAATTTCAACAGTTCCCCAGCTTAACTTTTGGAAGCCTATAGAAAACATCAAGTATTCATTATAGTGTGGGAGTCGTCCATATGGCAATTCCCACCAGCATTTCCTGTTTCCTGCAGTGTGTTTTGGGGACAGGGAGAAGGGCCAGCATAGATGGAGAGAAGAGGCGGCAGACTTCAAGATTACAAGTGTCTCAGAGGATTTTGAGCTGAAGTAACCTACAAACTATCTCCAACCCGAATCCAATGCATTTAATTTCTTATTGTGCCTCTGGTAAGAATAATATCACTCTCCGGGAGATTAGAATTAGCCTATTCAGAAAATTCAAACTCTGTATTGCAAAAAGTCCTAAAAGGGTTCAGAATGGCTGGAGGTAGTGCTTGGCGACAGCAGTTACAGCAGTTTCTCCTCCATAGATCCTCTTTTTATTACTCTGAAGAAAAAAAACCACTTTCCTTTAGACTATCATTTTAGATAAAACTGTCATCTCTTATTGTACTAAACTTGTGATGCTCACCAATTATAAGAACCTTCCCTAAATCAGTTTAAGTATTTATCTATTAATTTGTATGTGGAAATATCAATCATGTTTTCTATAATATTCAAAATACAAAGGAAAACAGACTTTACAGAAGTTCAACAAAAAGGTAAGGGAAACATCCTAGTGTTTCCAGGGTCCATCACATGGAATTAAATGTCTAAAATGATATCCTTTAAAAGCCACAGCACAATATTGTGAACAGGGGAGCCAAGGCATCTTTGGCTGGGAGCAGCTGGACAGCCAACACAGGATAAGGGACCCTCTGAAAGTAGGGAGGTGAGCTCAGGTTGGTAGATTCAAGTCACACACTTCTCTGCCCACCCTGGGAGCGATGGGACAGCCAACACAGGCTGCCTCAGGCTTGGAGCATTAGGAAATTTGTGCCCGTCTGATCCTGGGCTGCTCCAGGGGCTGGAGAAATATCCATCATAGCAGACAATATAGGGGGACTCTCGGTGTCCCTACTAGAAGCCTCTTTGGGATATCTTATGGGCCTTAGCACTTCTTGTAATCACTGCAGCCTGCACCATTGCAGATAACAGCCCTGATCCCAATGCATACCTTCTGTCCCTAACCCCACCCATGGCACAACCTTAAACCAAAGGCCTCACGTAGGTCCTCAGAGTGGTGTCCTCCTCAGTTCTTATGTGGTGGGAAGTCTTCTTGCAGTCAATACAAAGAATTTAAGGCCTCTTTACTCCACTCCAGCCTTTTTCACCCCATACTAAAGGTGCTAGAAGCTTAGCTCCTAGGTCCCGATTCACAATTCCTGTGCACTCTTGCAGGGTTCAATCCTGAGAACACCTGTCCACATAAGTATCTTTACCCAGGCTATTAGTCCTTGGAAAGAAAAGGTGTGTAAAGTTATTCACATTTGCCCTGATTCAGCAAGTTCCTTAAATGCATGGTAAAGTGTAATGGCTGAATAACCCCGTTGTTTTTAGGGGAACTACTCCAATGCTTTAAGTTAAGCATGTAGCTAAATACCTTGCTGATCTGGAGCCAAAGGTAAGTAATTGCAGGATCAAGATCTTATATACTTACACCTGCATGGGAAGGGGATCTAGCGATACAAATTGTATAGTGATCTGGCTTAAATGTTTTTAAAATCTTTTCCAATATAATACACACCTAGAACCCCCAAGTTTGTTTTGATTAATTGGCTTGTCAAAGAGACTTTTGCAGTTTTTTTAAAGGAGGCAGAGCAAGGGGATTGGGTAGTAGAACTATTTAGGCCTTTTTTTTTTTTTGAACAGTCCATGGGAGAGAGCTCTGAAGGAAGAACCTCTGTGAGGATCCCCTCATTAAATCATTCTGTTGGCTGTATGTGGAGGGATTTCCCCTTTATGGGCCACACTAACAGGAACCCCCAGGTCACAGAAACTCTTCTCATTCCAAGGGAAAGGGTTCCATGGAAAAGATAATATGCCTCAGGCTGTATTATTCTACCTATGCTCTGCAAGAGTAGGAAGGTTTCGGGGGGGAGATGTGCATTTTCCCTGCTCTTTCTTTCTGTCCACTCCCTTCTCCACTGGCTTGTCCAGTTCCCAGTGAGACCCCTTGCATGGACTCCACACAGTGATTTTCCCACTCTATTGATATCTGTGAGGCACGAGCTAAAACTGGCTACAGTTCAAAATATATATTTCAATAAACGATACAATTGAAATCAGGCCCACAAATGGAGGGGAGGGTAGAGGGAGTAACTGACAGATGACCTGGTAATTCAAATGGGTCTGGGGCTCCTGGCTGCTGCCCAGCCCCCATTTAGTACACTCCGGGTGATGCTAAGGTTTGGTGGGGTTGCCACAGTGTAAATCTGCTGCCAGCTCCCTCCCTTCCACCTGGGGCCCCACCCCTTCTGGGAGAACAGAGCTGCCCCCACACTTTGCCCAGGGGACCAGCAATTCTGTCGCCTCCCCTGATTGAAAAGCCAATGCATAAAAATTACATATTTACAAAATATTGATATCTTGGCCTTAACTTCCATTTCTTTTATACCCCCAACTCTCAAATGTATATGGAATTGTTGCATCAAGGCTTGGCAAATCATACTGAACATTGGTTTTAATTTACTTTACTGACCTCACCTACTGTATAGAAAAAAGATAGTATTTAAAGTAAAAAACAAAACCCATCTGCATGGTTTCACTTTCCATTCAGGGCAAAAAACTAATACCTGCTAACAAACACTAAGTAATCTTTTGTTCTTGTTTCACATAGTTTGTGAATGATTTCAAATACATTTAAGGTAATTTATCAGAATATCAATTTAGATGCAACCTACTGATCTGTATCTATTGCACATTAGTAGCTCATCCCTTTTCTTCTTGACTTGCAATTATTTCTTCCTCTACTCTTCCCTACCTTTCCCTTCAAAAGATTCTGTCACCTCAACTATTTGGATTGTAAACATTATTTGGTAATCTTTGAGACTTCCACGTGATCATTAGTTCATAGTACCTGTGATGCTGCGCTGTTCTTTAAAAAACAAAACAAAGAACTCATTATCAGCTTATGAACTGAAAAGTCTTTTAAAATGAAGTTGTCCTTCCAAAATACCACTTAATAACAAAAGCATGAAAACCAAAATTACAGAAAGACATGCTGTGAGAGACATGTTGTGTGAGAAAAAGCATATATAATCAAAAACTCTTAGAATCATTGTGGCAATGTGTAACTGATAGCGATTTTAGTATTATGCATTCTCATTTTGCTATTTCCCAGGAATCATTTGAGACTGAAAGTTGAAGGAACATTTTGCCAAGTTTTTAAATATGAACGAACTGTAGCTATTATGACAGAATGGGATACATTATTTGCTGTGTGAAACTGTATTTTTAATGTACTTGTAGGCCAAAAATTGACCCAGTCAAAAACCACAAAAATAGCTCCATAAGAAATGTTGAAATTTCAAAACAGATTCAAAATAGACCCATATGAGTAAGCAAAAATGATCCACAATTCTGAAAATACAATTTTGATAAATGTTCATTATAATCTATTGCTATAAATGTCATGGAATCTTTACAAAAAATGGGAAGTCTTAACGATGGCTACAATTTGTCCAAATTTTCTTACCCTTCCCCCTTTTTTTTAATGTTTTTGTTGAATCAGGAAAACTTTGCACAAAGAATTTCCACTGTAATCAGAATGTTCAAACGTGGCTGCTTAAAGTTAGGAATCTAAATGGGAGCAGTGAGTGCTCAGCACATCTGAAAAATAGACCCCAAATATTTAGGTGTATAACCTGAAGTACTCTTCTGAACATTTCTGCATTAGTTTTTAACCATATATGAATTCAGGATTTGAAGGAAGTGGCATGCTGATAGGCTCAGAAACTAAAGTAATCTTTCGTAAGAAAGGACAGGGAAGGCAGAGGTGGAGGCTGTACAATCTTCCTCAGACTGTCCCCAGGAGTCTCAAACTCATTCTGAGGAAGCCATTGCTAGTGGTGTGAGAGTCGAAGTTGAGTTTCTACGTCCAGTCATGGCCTACTAAGGCACTAAGGAAAAATGATGGTGAGGGCTCTTGATCATTAGGAAATAGAATGAACTCATTTCACCTGGATCACTAAACAATCTTTGAGTGTTATATAAACTTATTGTGATTATTATAACATTGCAACAATATCTGTAGCCCTTCTGCCAGGTAGTGCTGGCAGCAGCCATGGCTGGGTTCAATATCTAGGGGTTCCTTTTCATGCATCCCACACAGAACTGGCTTGAGCCTGCACCCAGTAACCTGGAAAATTCACACACACCCGTGGGCACCTCTGAGAAGCAATGCTTCCCCACTCACAAGCACAGAGGCTACGTCTACACTATAGCTGTGTCTACATTGGCAAGATTTTGCGCAAAAGCGACTGCTTTTGCGCAAAATCTTGCCGCCTGTCTACACTGGCTGCGAGTATTTGTGCAAGAACACTGACATTGTAATGTACAAAATCAGTGCTTCTTGCGCAAATACTCTGACGCTCCCACTCAGGGATAAGCCCTCTTGCACAAGTATTCTTGCGCAAGAGGCCAGTGTAGACAGCAACGTTAATTTCTTGCGCAAGAAAGCCCGATGGCTAAAATGGCCATCGGAGCTTTCTTGCGCAAGAGAACGTCTACACTGGCATGGATGCTTTTGTGCAAAAGCAAATCTTTTGTGCAAAGGCACATGCCAGTGTAGACGCTCTCTTGCGCAAATACTTTTAATGGAAAAACGTTTCCGTTAAAAGTATTTGCGCAAAATCATGCCAGTCTAGACGCAGCCTATGAGTTTTGCTGGAAGAGGCAATGCAAATGAAGCACAGATTAGCATTTTCTCGTGCTTCATTTGCATACTCTCTTCCAATCCGTTTTTGCGCTAGGGGTTTTTGCGCAAAAACAAACAGTGTGGACGTTTCCTTTTTGCACAAAAAACCCTTTCTGTGCAAGATTGGTATACCTCCTTTTCTGAGGCACAAAGATCTTGTGCAAAAAGTGGGTTTTGAGCAAAAAGGAAATGTCCATACTGCTTGTTTTTGTGCAAAAATGGATTGGAAGAGAGTATGCAAATGAAGCACGAGAAAATGCTAATCTGTGCTTCATTTGCATTGCCTCTTCTGGCAAAACCTGTAGCATAGATGAAGCCAGAGTCAAAGGGTACGTCTAGACTACATGCCTCTGGCGACAGAGGCATGTAGATTAGGCTACCCGGCATAGGAAAATGAAGCAGTGATTTAAATAATTGCTGCTTCATTTAAATTTAAATGGCTGCAGCGCTGAGCCGATCAGCTGTTTGTCGGCTCAGCGCGGTAGTCTGGACGCTCCGCAGTCGACATCAAAGGCATTTGTCGACCTCCCAGGTAAACCTCATCCCAGGAGGCATACCTGGGAGGTCGACAAATGCCTTTGATGTCGACCGCGGAGCGTCCAGACTACCGCGCTGAGCCGACAAACAGCTGATCGGCTCAGCGCGGCAGCCATTTAAATTTAAATGAAGTGGCGATTATTTAAATCTCCACTTCATTTTCCTATGCTAGGTAACCTAATCTACATGCCTCTGTCGCCAGAGGCATGTAGTCTAGATGTACCCTAAGTGTAGAAAAGAAACTTTTAATGAAAGAGGGAGAGAAGAAATGTGGCATTAACTTGGGAAAGCAACACAAGTCCAGCAATGAGTTTCAGTGATCCTAAGAGGCAAAGGACATTTCTCAATCCACTTGAGCTGGGACATTTACTCGTGGTTTGATTATGAACTGTTCGTGGTGTTTTCCCAAGTTAATGGCTTGTCACTTCTCTCCCTTTTTCATTAAAAGTTTCTTTCCTACTCGCTGGCTATGTCTACACTGCAGGCTTTTTGGGCAAGAACTGTTTTGCACAAGAGTTCTTGCGCAAAAGGTCGTCCACACTGCCATATGCTCTTGCGCAAGAGATGTGCTTTTGCGCAAGGGCATCCCTGGCAGTGTGGATGCTCTCTTGCGCAAGAAAGCTCTGATAGCCATTTTAGCCACAGGGGTTTCTTGCGCAAGAAACCTCTGTTGCCCGTCCACACTGCCTTCTTGCGCAAGAGGGCTTATTCCTCATGGAGAGAGGAATAACTTTTGCGCAAGAAGCCCTCTGTTTCTACACCTTACTGTAAATTTACTTGCGCAAGAACGCGTGTGCAATGTAGACTTTCCACAAGTTTTTGCGCAAGAACGGCCATTCTTGCACAAGAAGCCTGCAGTGTAGACATCGCCTCAGACTGTGCTTGTGGGGAAGCATTGCCTCTCAGAGGTGCCCAGGGGTGTGTGTGAATTTCCCAGGTAACTGGTTGGGGGTCAAGCTAGTTCTCTGTGGGATGGATGAAAAGGCTGCATTGGAAGCATTGATTCAGACCCTGCTTACGTATCTATACAATTTAGAAACTTCAGTGACTTTTTTCCTGGGTTTTTTTTGCTCAGAAAAGCTCAGGGTATGGATTTCATTTATACTGTGGCCCCTTTCCACAGCTCTGTCAGCATAATGAGACCTTAAAGTGGATGCCAATGCTGACAGCATGGTGGAAAGATGCCTTAATTTAAATGAGAATCAGGCCCCGAGAGGGGAACAAAGAAAGGGAATATACGCCACTGACAATAGATCAATCACCAGTTTAATCTTACTTACAAAACATTAACTGTAGCTCTAGTTACACGTGAATAATTTATCCACTAAAAGCTTCTGTAGAATGCCATCTTGTTGCTGGCTGCTGGTTTCCTATTTTGGCCTTCCAGCCCATGCAGCTGTTCCTGTCATGCCTTAAGAAAAACTTTAATCTCCTCTAATCAAAATAATATACCTCTATTTTAAATGTCACTTAAAAAAACCTCTGTATTTCTGTAGGTAATTATACCAGGTTCACTACTGTGACTGTGTGATAATTCCAAAATATCCTACAATATGAACAGCATGCACAAATAAAATTTGGAGTTATGCAAGAAAATTTAAAATTAAGTCCTTTCTCAGAAGTGATTTAACAAAAATATTTTAAAAATTAATAGAAAGTCTCAAACATAGAATAAAGGATTACATTCACATGTCAAATTTTACTTGTATCATTTTAATACAGATCAAAATTTTTCATTTTTTTTAACCTTCATACAGGTGGGACCTCCCTGGTCTGGCACCCTTGGGACTTGTGCAGTCCTGAATCATGGAGTTTGCCAGACCACGAGAGGTCAAGGATCCCCTCCCAGCTATCAGTTCTGTTCCCTGCCACTGACCCCACTGCTCTCAGCCCTGCTGGGGCTGTATTCCTGCCTGGAGCTGGGACTGCACTCCCCTCTGTGCTGGCCCCAGTCAGAGCTATGCTGCCAGAGAAAAAGGGCCAGAGATGCCTCTGGCTGAGCTCCTCACTGTGTCTGCCCAGGTGGGGCTGTGCTCCCCACTGACAGCTCAGCAAGGTCTGTTCTCACCGTACCGGCCCAGCTGCTGCCAGGGCTGTGCTCCCCACCACCAGCCTCACTGGACCAGAGAATCTTGAATTTTAGAGGTTTAACCTATATCTCCCAAACATCTCCAACGTTTGTTTGCAAACATTACCTAAAAAGTGATAGAAAATGTACAATTTTATTTCGATTAGCTTAGTTTTACCAAGTTTAGGGACCAGGTTTATGGAAACAGAAGGCTAACTTGGATCCTAAATGTGGAAAAATTAACCTCTCTCCATCCCTAAATATGAAGAGGATAACCTTTCTGCATAATGCAATAATACATCTAGGGATAGCACATATTACAACACAGATAGGTATCATTTCCCAATCTATATGTGGACCTCTTTCACATACAGGGGTCAGACACCCCATGACAGAGCTGCTTTAATCAGGCACTGGCACCAGTTCCTATGGAAAGGGATTACAAAAAGCACCAAAACCAATGGAGCACACTGGGTTAATGAGGTTGGAAAAGAGGATCCTGTCCCATTAAGGCTTTGTTGACGTTGGCAAGTTTAGTTGAGGGGAAGAGCCTTTTTGTGATGAAATTTATGAGCATTCACACTGCAACATGACAATTGTTGGGGGGAAAATGGCCATTTTCATTAACAAAAGACTTCCAGTGCCACAAAGGACTTTTTTTCTTTTCTCCTCCCTATACTGTTGACAAACATGCAGTGTAGGCACCTCAAAGCATTTTGTTGCTGATTCTGGCCTCCAGAAAATGGTACACAATTCTCAATGAGCCACTCTGGTCATCAGTTTCAATTCCGCAGCCCTGCAGCCCAGCTTCTCGCTTCTCTCCCTTGCAAGCCCACAAAATTTAAATTCCATTTCCTGCAGGCTGGCTTTTCAGTGTGAGATCATTGGAGAAGACAGTGACTGTCTGGTTTCATCCCCATGGTTGCTGAAACATTTGATGCAATCGATTAGGTTCACCACATAAGACTGACCTTACAAATTATAGTCCCCTATGTAGCTTGAGCACTTGGACACCGCCCTCCCCCACAGTCTGGCTCAGCATGCAGTGGTCTCATGGATTTTTCCCCAGTGCCTATGCTTGGCTGTCACACCAAAAGCTCCCTGACTTGAACTGCCCTGAAGCTATTGGATTTGGTCAGTGAATGGGAAGAAGAGTCTGTTCAGTCCCAGCTAAGAGTGATCTTCAGGAACTGGAACACATATGGGCACATTTCTTGATCAGTGTGTGAAAAGGATATGGACAGGGCACGCTGCAGTGCAGAACAAAGATTAAAGAACTCATAGAAGTACATCATAAGGCCCATGAAGCAAACCACTGCTCCAGTGATTCATCAAAGACCTGCCATTTCTATAAGAAGCTGATGCTACCTTCGGCAGTGACCCTGCCTCCACCACTAAGAGCACCATGAATACATTGGAAGACATGGAGTCAGTACACAGAGGACTTAACCCAGAGAATGAAATAGTAGTTGAAGAGGTTGAAGTAGCCAAGGCTCCTCCCTGGGTCACCAAGTGTGTCTGGCCACCGGGAACTCTTCACAATTGCTGATGGACATAACCAGTCTAAGCAACCGCTTTCTGGAGACCAGAAAGCATGTGAAGAAACACAGTGTAAGTGGCTGTAGATTGTGGGGCTGAGGGTATAGAAAAGTGGGAGGCTGGCTGTGTTTCTGTAAGCTGCATATATCCCTCGATATGGCCGAGCAGGATGTTGATGTTCACCATGATCTCAAGGGATTCCTGCAGAGAGAGGCTATTGAAACTTGGTAGTGTAGAAAATAGTGGTTGGAATGCAGAGTTCCACCCAGAGAGGGGTGAAAGCAGTGAAATGTTTCCCCAAAGGGGTGCACTTGAAAGAGACTAAAATATATTGAAAATTCAGCTTTCCCTGTAATCATGACAGAGCTTTGGGAAGGCAATCTTAAAAAACAAAAACATAAAATAAAGCTAACCACTATGACCTTGACAAGGGCACTGTTTCACAAATAGCTAGCTTTGCCGCTGATATTCCATTGTATGAGAGGCTAAGCAAGATTGCAGATGGGCTGGAGTGGTTACAGAATAACAGAATCCAAAGTGATTGGGGCATATTTAGGCTCAAAAGCTGATAAGTGCTTGTGTAGTTCTGGATAGGGAAATGAGATTAAAGAATAAATGTAGCTAAATATAAAGGCAATGGGAAGAAATAAAAGTCACAGATTACCAAATAGTGGCTGAGAAAATGAATAGGCAGTAATCATAGAAAATACACTACCATCAATCTGCTTAATATTTAAACACTGTAAAATAGGTTTAGGGCTGATTTACTGCAGTATGAAGTATAGGATTAAGTCAGTTTGTAAAGTACTATTAGAACCCCATTTGCAACAATGGATTCACTCCTTAACACATGAGAGGACAAATATTGCAGCTGAGATAAGAAAGGAGAAGTAGAGAGCCCCAAAATAATTCTGGGTTTGGGGATACATAAAATGAAGAAATATTAGCCACTCAGTGAATGCATCTTAAACAATCAGAGATTAATGTCTTTCAATTCCTGTAGAATAGAGCAAGTGGGTGTGGATGCTCTTAGGAAATATCCTTCAAGAACAGATGAGAGAGACACTCCCATCTCTCAAAGGTGGGACGCTAGACAAGAGAGGAAAATCTCTCTAATAATCTATTTTCAAGTTAAATATTAAAGACCCTTTGCAATCATCCCAAAATGATTAAACAAAGTCCACGTTACTGTTTGTGACATCAAAGGAAACTGTCCTCAGATGTCACATGAAATGTCTCTTTGAACTCAGTCTCCAGGCAGGAGTTCAACAAGCAGAGATTATCAGTAACGTAATAGACTGGAGAGAACTAACCCTTCAGATGGAGATTGGGCTAAGACTTTCTGACTCCATCTGTCTTCTAGTCGTGTCTGAAAGAAAGAAACATATCTTGATACTAGAGTTTTGGCCAATCACCATCCGATCTTTAACCTGGCCTTTTTTTAGGAAAGGTTGTTGAGCAGAAGACAGGTCAACTCAAGCAGATCTAAAATCTTCCATTGTTTTCACCTCAATCCCTCAAGTTCCAGGCCTGGTTTTATTCCACGGAAACAGTCTTTGACTTGGTGACTAATAATGTCCTCAGCGAGACTGTCCTTGCTGATACCATTTTTTACACATTCTTATTGATACAAATACAAGACTTGACAGAGGTGATCACCAACAACAGCTCTACACATTCCTTTCAGAGAGATCGTTGCTGAGGGTGTTGGCCGGCTGCTCGTCCCCTGTAGGGAATTGTAAGTCTCGGTCTCATCACATCTTTTTCAATGTTCATGTGATGCCATTGGAGAAGATAGCACACAACAGCATCATTGGTATGCAGATGTCACTCAGCATCTCCTTCCCCTAATATCTGGAGAGAATCACTATCTTGCTCTCCCAGTATTGACCAGAAAGAGGAACATGAATGAAAAATTTGGCTTTGGTGCAGAAAAGATAGGAAGCAATCCTGATTAGAAGTGGGAATCTCTCCCCTCCAGATGTGAGCATTATTTTGCTCATCCATATCTCCAAGTCTAATGTTAAATGCATGGAGACCACTTCTGAGCCACTCAGTTGCAAGCTCTTCCTGTGTAATCATCCATCCTTCCACCCCAGTTTATATAAATAAAATTGTATTTATGTTAGAAAGGAAAAATGGACGTAGGAACCGTCTTGCTAGGAGGCTGAGAAGAGAAGGGTAGTGGAAACAACCTGTGGAAATGGTCAACATTACCTAGGCTGTGAGATTGGTAGAGGTGGATATGAGCTGTGGAAGAAGCAAGAGGAGTCTCTCCAAGGTGAGAGAGTAGCAAGTAGGATTAAGCAGCATACTAGTATGATTATTTGGTTCACTGGGAATTACAAAAAAAACCTCAAAAATTGGTTCCAGTTGAACCAAAATCAACATTTTCCATGATTTTTGATTAATTGAAAAGGCCAGAATAAAAAAAAAATGTTTCAGTGAGTTTAACAAAAGCAAAAGAAATGAAGGTCTATATTTACAAAGTCAAGGAGGAGGTGATTCTGCCCTCTGGCATTTTCAAATTTCTAAACATTATGGGCTCGAACTCAGGCCTTCTACATCTCAAGTAAGTGCCCAGGCCACTGGAGCCAAGTTAGGTGGTATTCTGGGGAAAGTCTGTCCTTTCTTGAGGCTGTTCTGCTTTCAAAAAGTAATAGTAATAATTAAATATTCAATGAAGCAGGGGTGGTGTTTCTCTTCCCTCATACCATACATCAGCCAGATTTCCTTTTCCTATCTCTGTGCTAGTGATATGTCAGCAGGAAAATACGTTACTCTTCATTGAATGGTCATTCAGCTGAAATTTACTGTCACTAATTTCTGAAGTGATTCAAGATGTAGTGTTCATCATTCTAAATCTAAAGTAATGCCTGACACTTTCAAGAAGTCCCTGCTGGTGAGGACTTTCAATGTGTTGGTTGTTTTGGTCTCTGAGGCCATTTTTAAATTGACCTACAGAGCTATTTGGACAGGCAATGAAGAAAAGCAATTACAAGCTGAATCTCCTAAATCTGAGACTCTCTGGTCTGGCAGCATCTG
This sequence comes from Pelochelys cantorii, assembly GCA_032595735.1. NCBI lineage: Eukaryota > Metazoa > Chordata > Testudines > Trionychidae > Pelochelys > Pelochelys cantorii. Next base: position 86,086,056 of record CM064330.1, on the reverse strand, counting down.
TGATCCAGCAGGACCAGAGAGCCCTGGTGCCCAGGAGTGCGAACTAACTGGGAGCTCCGTCCCTGGGGACTTCCAGCTGGGACAATGAGCTCCATACTCAGGGAGCCCCGGCCGGGCAGGGAAAAAGCGAGGCTGTGGCGACTAGGGAGCTCCATCCCTGGGGAACCCCAGTGGGGTGGAGCCCAAGTCCAAGCCCTGCAGGCTACAGCCCAGTGGCAATGGGGCCAGAGCAGAGCTGGCCACAGGGAGGGGGAGCATCCTGGGAAGCTATGCAGATCTGGTAAATTCACTCTTTTGGAACAAGTCAAGTCCTGAGGGTGCTAGGCCAGGGAGGTACAACCTGTAACTATTTCTCATCTCTGCTTTGATGTCATTGAACAGGTTGAGTTACATATCATTATGTCTCTTCACATTGTACCATCTATGTACAGAAATTATTGCTTTGCTATGCAATTAAGTGAGAGCACACTTTAAACAAAATATTTTTCTATATATACACCTCATGAAAGATTCTATTTGTAGCCTCCAATGTCTATTTTTTAGTTCAAAAGCATCTTAGTGTAATAACAGGAACAAAGTACATCAGTTTCCATTTGCTGAGTAATATTTCACAAGGTTTCACTATTTCATTGGCTTAGTTCAGTCTCATGGGAGAGAGCTAAGTCACTAGCATGATGCAACATTTTTTTACCAAAATTTTTTAAGCAAAAAAATACAAATTTGACAACACCAAACTATTTTGAAAATTTGAAATAGCAATTTCAAATAATTTCAGTTGAAAGTCTTAAAAATTCCAAATAATCAAAACATTTTGCTTCATCATTTTATTTCGTGTAAAATGAAGCATTTTGTTTGACCTGAAACAAAGTTTTCTTTGACTTTTGATTCACCAAAAAGGTAAAAAAAATTGTTTGGAGCTCAATTTGATGTTACCATCTCTTCCAATTTTTGGAGATGCCAGCAAACCAAAAAGACATGTTATTTGTCCAGCTCTATTTGTCACATAACCACTTTCCCATTATCTTGGCTCTCTCCATTATCCATACTCCCATGACTTCCAGAGATTTTAATTAAAAACAACCAAATTATATTGAAGAACACACCTCAGTGCCCTTAATATTTCTGAGGTATGAACAAATTCTATAAAATGAACATGAGTTCCACCTATGTAATGTATGAAATCAGAAAGAATCATTGATGTTAATACTCTATGTTTAATAATTGAAACAAAATACATTATATTAAAGCCCTATTTCTAGCCCAACACTCTTTTCACATAACCTTTGCATTATGTGATGTATTTAAAAGATGAAAAGTAAGTTATTTTGGACCAAGATATTCAGAAATGGATACCTGAAGAGGCCAAAGGATCTGGCTCAGAAGAACAGAGTGATGGGTAGCCGCAGAGAGCAGGAAAGTGTACATCAATCAGTGACGGCCCGTCAATACAGGCAAACTAGGCGGTCACCTAGGCGCCAAGATAAACAGCCATTGAGGTCTTTGGAGGCAGGGGCGCCGATCGCGCTGATCGCGCATTTTGCCTAGGGCACCAGTTGCTGGCAGCTCGTCTAGGGCCGCTCCTGACATCAATGGCATGATGAACACACCAGGGGACAACTTGAAGGGGATTTCTTTGGTTCACCCTGTCACAATGATGATGATACATCCTTTCAAAAATCTGGAAAGTTCCTGGTATAACACATTGGCTCTCCTTCCATTTCTAGACTCCTGGAAATGGACAGAGAACTATTTCCTTTTACTGTCAAAACAAAATGGCTTACTTTCCCTTTCTGATGTTTTGATGTAACATTGCTAGAGGCTTTTAGAGGAGAAATTAAACAGTAGAGAGTTTGACAATGCTTTATGTGAGGAATGCTACTGCAGCATTATTCGTAAGAATGGTCCAGATCAAAGACTTTTTTAAAAACAAGGGTACTCTCTTGTAAAACAAGAGGGTTCAGAAAAGGTAAAAGGACTTTTTAAACCACTACTGCTTAAAATCAAAAGATGTTAACTATATTTAGTTGATTTTCAAAAGGTTGACATTGAATATATCACTTTTACAGATTAATTTAATTTATGTTGAGATGCTGGCATAATACTAAGCAAAAATACCTTTATCTCAACAAGCTTATGCTTAGCATTAGAAAAGGAGGCATGTTACTGTCAGATAAAGTTCCTTTTGGAACCAAAATTTGATACTATTATAAAACTCATAATAGCAATAGCAGATTATTGACAAAGGAGGATTAGTTGACATAAAAAACAGCATGGTTTGTATTGCAAACTAACGCAGACTGTAAGAACATAAAGGAATGAACACAAACATATTATCAAACAGGAATGTAGCGTGATATGTCCAAGTTTTCCCAAGGTGTCTCCTGAACCTTGTTCCCACTCTGCACCTAAAGAAGCATAGCACTTTTCTAAAAGCTCACTGAGGTGAGTGGCAATCTCAATGAGATCTAGATCAGGGCTGGACAGAAAATGGTTCTCTTAGCTCAAAGTTTTTACTATCTTGAAATGAGATAAAAATAAAAATCCTTAGATTTTGTGATCTAATTTTTTTTCCAGATGGGGTCAATTGAAATATTTCATTTCATTTCATTTTAGGTTTTAAACAAACATTTTCCCATAAAGAATATGTGAAGTTTTAAAACAATTGCAATTCAAAATGGAAGGGTTTAAAAAATAATGTTTTAATGAGGTGCATTCACTTTTTAAAAAAAACTTTTTAACTTGGGAGATTTACCAAAAAAACCCAAAACAAAACAAAAAAACCCTATTTTGAAAACATTTTAAGTTTTGACAGATCAATATTTTCTGATTTTGTCAGAAAATTCCCAATCAATTGTAATCTGGATCAAGCCTATGAAGGACAAGGCATCTGTCTTTCTCAAGGGTTCTGTTATCAAACAATTAGATGTTTCTTTACACCTGTCTTGATTCAGGTTTGTGCCTGACTACATTTTTGAGCAAATGGTCTGGTAGCACTTTATAGACTAACAAAACATGTAGATGGTATCATGAGCTTTCGTGGGCACAGCCCACTTCTTCGGACATTTAAGTGTTTTTGTAACCTCAGTGCTAAAAAATGATTAGTAGCTGCCTTTCAAATGTTTAACTATCTAGCTCAATGATTTCATTTCAAAGACCACATTGTATCAGGTTTTAGTCATTTTTTGTTTGTTTGTTAAAACTCTTCTTTTCCCAAGATGTGCAGGTCTTAAGGGAATCTATAAGCAGGTAAGGGCTAACTATACAATTCAGACATGAGTAAGCACAAGTACAATTTTTTTTATTCAGGATCATTCTTAATTTGGTAAAGTGGCTTCATCATGTTTTACTCCAATGTGAACCCAGTTCAATATAATGTGACAATACTTTAAAGTAAGGTAATAGCTAAAATTTCAATAACATACCCATGATTCCAGACTAGATAATCAAATCAGTGATGATTTCATGCTGCTTTGTTGATTTTTTAGCCTCAAAAAAAAGCACTATGTTTGCTAAAATATTGTTTCTGCAACCTGCAACTCAATAGATATCCAGCTATTCAAAATAAATTTAAATAGGCAGGCACATCGGCATTACCAGTGCCCTTTATTCTGTGGACAAACTTGTTATTGTATGTTATTTACCAGAACACATTCAACATTCAAGCAACAGTGGATACTAAAAGGTATATTGTCACCACAGGGATTGTGTTCTCTAATGAATGTTTCACTGCACTGATTTTTATGTTGTTTTTCTATTGATTTTTCCTTTTTTTAAAAAAGAGACTTTTAAAGGAAAGTTGTTGCACATTACATACTATGTTATTTCTGATATCACTAGGCTTTCGATTATTTTTTCTTTAAAATCTTCTCTCTTGTCCTCTTTCCAATATTTCCTTCTAATCCACTATATATTTGAGAGAGTTTGTGGGTATGTCTATCCATCTGTGAGTCTGTTCACGAACTCCATCTAAATGCTTAAGCTAGGACCACCAAATTTAATATGCAGTTGCCTCTCATCATAACTTAAAGCAAGGTAAGGGTTTGGTTGTGCCAGGACACTGAGATTTGTCTGGAATATAATTGTTCCTCATAAAACTCAAAGGGAGGGTCTGCTAGCAAGCACAATTATACTGCAGCATGATCAGGATGGGGGACAAGGGTGCATGAGTAAGAGAGTGGCTGGCTGGGGGTGGGGATCCGGTGGCCAGGAAGGTTGCCCCCCGGCACCCCAACCATCCTTGGGGATTGGTAAGCCTCTTGTACCTCCCATCTTCTGCCCTGAGCCTCTCTTCACCCTTGACTCCTGCACCCCCACACCACCTGCCCTGAGCTCCTTATCACCCCAAAAACCTGACTCCTATACCTCCCACATCCCCAGTGCCCTGCCCTGAGCCTCTTCTTAATGATCCAAGCAACGCTGGGTAAATGTGCTAGTAAATGATATTTACAGATGACAAAGAGAGATTTGCTGGGATTTGTGAAGCTGCTATAGATTAAACGTTCTTGAGGCGTTTTCCTCATTGAGTAAACATGGACAGTAGGATGATGTCCGGATAGCTGAACATATTTGCTATGTCTTCCTTCGAGGAGCGAGAAGTTGCAGGAGGCAATTACAAGCAGAAAATTATACAAGTTGTACCTCCCTTAACCAGGACTCCATGGGCCGGCAACATCCATAGTCCGGCATGGACCACGGATGTTCCTGGACCACAGAATCCAGGAAAAGAGAGATCTGGCAGCAGGGGCAGGAGCACCATAAAGGGCACCAGTGACACAGCTGGGAGCCCAGAGTGTTGGGGGAGTAGAGGATGGATGGCATGGCAGGGAGTTCTAGCCCCAGCAGAGCTCCCTGGTCCCAGGGGCCAGGGAGCTCTGACCCCAGCAGCAGCCAGAGATCTCTGGCCCCGTCCCCGGCCACAGAGCTCTGGTCGCATTCTGGCTCCAGTGGCCAGGGAACTCCAGCCACAGAGGCATCCAGGGAGCTCTGGCCTGGGTCACAGAGCTCTGGCCCTGTCCCTCCGCCCCAGTCACAGAACTCAGACCCCAGCCAGGTGGAGCCAGGTGGCTGTGGAGCTCTGCTCCTGAGCAGCTTTGGACGTGGCACTCTGGCCCCAGCAGCAGCAGCACCAGGCACAGTCCTGGAGGAGCTAGAGCAACAGCAGTGACAGGCTGGAACCTTCGCCAGTGGCAGCATGGCCATAAGGGGAGGGACCTTCCCTGGTCCGGCAAATCCCCTTATCTAGGACCAGTCAGGTTCCAAGGGTGCTGGACCAGCGAGGTCCAACCTGTGTATGTTCAGCATATGCAGAAACTCATTTTAGACCCTGATGTTCATTAAAAATATGATGATCAAATTCAGTCAGTAATAGGTCCACATTTTATGCCTAAATCCACACACAGTTTATAAAGCAGCTTTTGTTCTGTGTAGGTAAGAAAAAAAAGCAAGTAAAGATTTAGCAACAACTTAAAGGACAAAATAGCATTCAGCAAAATGGTTGACAACTTTTCTAGCCTTCTTCCAAAATACATGTGTGACAGACCGGGCTGAGTCTGGGTACAGCTGAGGGCATCCGCTCAGGGCAAATTGCTCAAATTCGGGGCTCCTTACAGCCCCTGACTGGAGACCTTCCCAAATAGGCCACAAACCAGTGTCACAGAGTGCTTCAGCTGCCAGCCTGACCAGCCAGAAGCCTCATGAGCAAAACCCCTCTGACACCGCAGCTCTTCCTATGCCCAATCAGCTCAGGGCCTGCATACAGGTGAGGGGTTTTAGAACCCAAACTTACCTATCCCGAACGGATTCTTCCGGTCCCAAGAAACCAGCCACAGTTCCCAGGTCAACTTACACTCTGGATCATACCCACAAGACCACGCTGAGCCAATCCTTTAGAATCGAAAATCTTAAGGTTTATTACTAAAAGAAAGAAAAGCATGAGAGTAAGGTTGTTAAAAGATAATACATTACATGCATCGAATCACCCAGTTCTCGATGCAGGCTCTTAGCAGAGATGTTATAAACTGCTATCTTAAAAGTCTTTGGTGTACATCCTATGTCAGGATGGGTCCACAGTTCTTTCTGGCTCGTGGTTCCCTGCAAGGCTGCCTCTGGGATCAAGAACTGAGCTGAAGATAAAAAATGGAGTCTGCCACATGGCATTTTATATCCATCCCTGGTCTCTTCCAAGCTGGAGAGGGTCACATGGTCAGTGGCCAGGTGTGTCTTTGGCAATAAGAGATCCATTGTCCCTGGAGCCTCGCTCATTAGCATATCTATTGGCTGAGCATTCCTCGCCCATTGCTCAACCACAGACAGAGAAGTTTCCAGCATCCATACAGAGTACATGTTTATAACTCCACATACAGACATTATACAATTACATGAATAGCATATACAGAATCAGTATAAGGTAAGCTTTTGTTTGACACCTCACATGGCCCCCTTTGTATACACTTTTGGGTCAAACACCCCCCCATGGGTGCAGCAGTGATCTTGGCTGCTCCCCTTAAAATCCAGTAAAGTGACAACATGATTGTCCATACTTCTGACTGTTGTGTAAATTGGCCTCTGTAAAATCTGTTGCTATCTTGTCCATGTACCAAGCCTCCCAACTGGTCATTTTCTAACCAGTCATTAAACAAGCCACCCTACCAGTATATATGTCAGGTATCTGTTGGACATGTCCATACCACCACTGCCTAGTCTACGTCAGCTTGTCTTCATTTGGGGACACCTGCATTAGGCCTCTCACAACTCTATTTCATTTCTTGTCACAGCGTATGCAACTGTTTTACTATCTCAACATCCTAATTTCCATAGTGGAATGCATACAGATTTCTTTTTTGTGATTTGTGAAGTCTCTGTTCCTTCCATTAGGATGGGTCAAATGATAGTTTTATACACTCTACCTTTTAATATTATTGGATTCTTTCTCACACAGAGAACAGAGGTCAGCTCCCATCATTTGCAACAGCCAACCATTGTATGATAAGCTGTAACTGAAGAAGGCACCAATGTCAGCACCCATTGATACTTAATATTTCAATTTTTTCACTTTAAGCTCTCTGCCTATAAAATCTTCCTGGTGAGTCCTCTTCCTTCACTTATTCAAGACTCAGACTTACCAAAATCCTCTCAAACTCCCAGATGCTCAAAACTATGTTGCTGCTATATACCTTATTTGCACCTGTCACAGGGAGTGGTTCCTCTCCTGTCTTCTTTCCTGGAGAAACTTCATAGACTCCCATGGTTGTGTATTCACTGTGTCCTTTTAAGTTCCCTTCACCTTTTACACAAAAATCCCTGTGTAACATTTACAATGTTAACTTAGCTTGTGGCTCTCTCACCGGAACCTAAAGGGAACTTAGACGTTCTTACTCTGAGCCTCTGTGTAACTAGTCTGGCTAGCCCTATTCCTCCCTCTCCCGTTTTGCACTTCCTTGCTATACAGCCTTCTTGGCAGTCCTGGACTCACAGGGTACTTGGCCCAGCCAATCAAACTGATTGACTAATTACTCTTGTCTGTTTTTTTCCAGGGGAACTAATTAGTATTGACATGAATATAAGAACACAAGAATGGCCATATTTGATCAGAACGAAGGTCTACCTAGACCAGTGTCCTGTCTTCCAACAGTGGCTAAGGCCAGGTGGTTGAGAGGAAATGAACAGAGCAGAACATCTATTCCTTGTTGTCCATTCTCACCTTCTGGCAAACAGAGGCTAGGAAATTTAGGGTGTGTCTACACAGCAGGGCTTAACTCGAAATAACCTATGCAAATTGAACTACATCAATTGCATAGCTTATTTCAAAATTGGGAGCGTCTACACAGCACTTATTTTGAAATAGAGCACTCTTCCTCCAACTTCCCTTACTCCTTGTACAATGAGGGTTACAGGAGTCAGAGTGAAAAGTCCTTCAGCTTGGCAGTATTTCGACATTATTTCAAAATAACTGCCAGCAGTGTAGACGCGAACTAAGTTATTTCAAAATAACATGAGTTATTTCTAAATAATGTTACTGTGTTGACGTACCCTTAGATCATGGTTTTGCATCTCTGTAAGGGCTGTTGATTACTTGCAGTTAATTCATAGAATTAACTCAAAAAATGAATTGTGATTTTAAAAATTAATCATGATTAATCTTACTGTTAAACATAATACCAATTGAAATTTATTAAATATTTTAGATACTTTTCTACATTTTCAAATATATTGATTATCACAACACAGAATACAACAGTGCTCACTTAATATTTTATTACATATTTTCATTGTAAAAATGATAAATAATATCTTTCAGTTCACCTCATACAAGTACTGTAGTGCAAATTCCCAAATGAAAGTGCAACTTATCAGTGTAAATGTAAAACTTTAGAGCCTATAAATCCACTGGTTTGTATTTCGTGCTCAGGCAATCACTAACTTTGTTTACATTTACAGGGGATACTGCTGCCTGCTTATTTACAATGTCACCTGAAAGTGTGAACAGGTGTTCATATGACATTTTTGTAGACAGTGTTGCAAGGTGTGCCAGATATGTTAAATATTCATATCCCCCTTCATGCTTTGACCACCATTCCAGAGGACATGCTTCATTGCTGGTGATGCTCATTAAAAAAATGTGTTAAATTAAATTTGTGACTGAACTCCTTGGGATAGAATTAATGCCTGTTCTGTTTTACCCACATTCTGTCATATATTTCATATTATAACAGTCTCAGATGATACCTAGGTACACTTCCACAACAGATTTGACAAAACTCAAAGAAAGTACCCATGTGAGATTTCTAAAAAGCACTTGACCCAAAGTTTAAGAATTTTAAGTGCCTTCCAAAATCTGAGGGGGACAAGATGTGGAACATGCTTTCAGAATTCTTAAAGGAGCAACACTCAGTTGTAGACACTATAGAACCTGAAGCACAAAAAAAGAAAATGAACCTTCTGTTGGTGGTATCTGACTCAGATGTTCATTTTGAACATGCACTGATTTAGTCTGGGTCGCCTTGGATCAATATCGAACAGAGCCCATCATCAGCATGGATGTATATCCTTTGGAATGATGGTTGAAGCATGAAGGGACACATTAATCTTTAGCACATCTGGCACATAAATATCTTGCAACACTGTCTAGAACAGTGCCAAGCAAACACCTGTTCTCACTTTCAGGTAACACTGTAAACAGGAAAGAGGCAGCATTATCTCCAGCAAATTGTAACCAAAATATATTTGAGAGACTGGCTGAAAAAGTAGGATTGAGTGGACTTTTAGGTCCAAAGTTTTACATTGCTTTATTTTTGAATGCAATTTTTGTACATAATTCTATATCTGTAAGTCATGTTTCGTGATAAAGAGATTGCCATACAGTACTTGTACAGGTTGGCTTTCCCTAGTCCGGCATCTTCAGGGCCTGCTCAGTCCCAAAGGAGGGAGTTTGCTGGAGCAGAGGAGTTTAGACCCTCTGCAGACAGACCCTGGGCTCTCCCAGGGTCTGGGAGTAGATTGTCAGGTTCCCCTGCTACCGTCCACTGGACTCCCAGCTTCATGGCCACCCCAGGGATGACGGGACTCCACTGCTAGCCCTGGAGCTGATGGGGCTCCACTGCTAGCTGCTCCCTTCTGGGGCTCTCTGGTGAATTGAAAAATACTACAGGTTGGACCTCCTTGGCCCAGTACCCTCAGGACCTGACCGGTCCCAGATGAGGGATTTTGCCAAACCAGGGAAGGTCATTTCTGGGCCCTCTGTCACCAGACCCCTCCAGACATGGCCTCACTGCCAGCCTCCCAGCTGGCTTGCCCCTACTGCCGGCCCTTCTGCACGCAGGGCTCCTGGCCCCACTTGGCAGCCCTGCCATAGCATGCACAGCCTGGTTCCCAGCTCCACAGGGCAGCCCCTCTTGGGCTTCAGCCTCAGTCAGCAGCCCCGCTACCTCCCAGCCTCACCCAGCAGCTCCACAGGCAGCAGCGGGGCTGCTGGGCTCTTGGCTGCCCCCCCGGGCAACAGCCCCACTCCTGGGTTCCTGGCCCTGCCGCCAGGCAGCCCCATGGTCAGGCTCCTGGCCCAAGGGCAGCCACACTGACTTCTAGTCCCACCGGGCAGCTGTGCCACTTGGCAGTAGCGGGGCCGCTGGGCTCCTGGTTGTGCTGTCGGGTTGCCCCGCTGCCCCCTCCTCCCGTCCACTTCCTCAGTGTCTCCACCAGGCAGCAGCCCTGTTGCTGGGCTCCCATTTCTCTGCTGCAGGGCAGCTTCACTATTGGACTCTAGCCCTGCTACAGGGCATCCAGCCACCGGCCCTCTACCGGGACTGTCTGGTCATGGGACATCCATGGTCCTACCACACCAGGGATTTGCCAGAACAGAGAGTCCCAGTTAAGAGAGGTTCAACCTGTATTTCTTCTGTTTTTTAGTGCAAATATTTGTAAAAAAAATATAAAGTAAGCACTGTACACTTCATATTCTGTCTTCTAACTGAAAAAAAATTAGAAAATGTAGAAAATATCCAAAAATATTTAAACAAATGGTATTCTATTACTGTTTAACAGCATGATTAATCATGCAATTAATGTTTAATCACTTGACAGCACTAATTTCTGCCCATCCTGCTACTAATATTTGTCTTCTCCATGAAGTTATTTAATTCTTATTTCAACTAAGAATCTATTATCTAGGCTTAACTTTATAACATCCTCTGACAAAAAGTTCCACAGGTTGATTATGCATTGTGTGAAGAAACACTTTCTTTTGTTTTTTTAAACTTGCTGCCTATTAATTTAATTTGATGAGCCCCTAGTTTTTGTGGTAGGAGGAGTAAATAACTTCTTTATTTAATTTCTCCACACCAATAATGATTTTATAGACCATCCCCTCTTTGTCATCTCTTTTCCAAGATGAAAAGTCCTAAACTCAGTCCCTGAAAATTCATATTCATATTCAGTCCCTTGCACTGTGTCACAGCAAGGCCTCACAATCTTCCTCACAGTCCACTAAGTCATCAGTGAACATCATATTTCAAGGCAGCTTCCTCCATGTAGTCTCACTTGCCATGTTCATGAAAACTGAAAACAAAAAAGGGCTCAATGCGGATCCCTTCTGCTGATCAATGTTTACTGGAAATTCTCTGCACCGAGCCCCATTTGGCTACTCTAGCTATTCCATATCTTCTCCCATAATTTCATAGCATGTGACATCAGCTTAACTGGGAAATAATTAGCACATAGGGTAATATCTCCTTTGTGTTCAAAAAATGGGCATGACAAAGCTTTTAAGCCATTCTCCTGACATGCTCTTTCTTTTGAATATTATTAACTGACATGTAAAACATTTAATGACTTCCTTTCCAATAATTTCAGCACATCCACTGGTACTTCATCTGGCCCAAGTGCTTTCTCCTTTTTCATTTTCCTAAATGCCTATAAATTTTTTTCCTCCTAAATGCAATCTATCACACCCCAGTTCAATTTGCATGTTCTTTGTTTCTCCCTTGGATTCAACATTCATCATTCTTTCAAAATAATTACTCCAGACTTTATTGATTGAATCACCATTCATTTGTAATATACCATATTCAATTCTAGTATAAGCAAACTAGTTCACATTCTTTGTTGTTTTGTCTCCTGCCTTAGTTTATAGTTTGTTTTAAAAGGATATGATGGAGAAAAGACTGTTCCTAAAGTTTATCATAGACCAAATTTTTAGCTGTTGCATAATTTCGTTTGCATCCATATACACTAAATGATCAATCCTAAAGACACTTGCCTGTTATTTTTACAGGCTACTTTTTTCTTCTCAACAGAATCTTTAACTTGAGGATTTCACCACCAAGTATCTCTTATCTTTTTTAGCATTGGTTTCACCATTCCTAGGTTTCCATGTTCCATTTCTAGTAATATTTGTAATCCTGACTCCTGCACCTTCCCCGCCCCCATCTGAGGTATGCTTGATGTGCGCATCAGTTCACATGAGCATATCTATTGGATGAACTTAACTGTCAGGTCCAAGCTTGACATTTAATTTGGAAGGAAGTTTCCCTTCTCCTAAGTGAGTTGCCTTCTAAGGCTACCCATCACCATCTTCTCTGGCAATACTTATTTTAAGGCAGTCATTCCCCCTGATGTCTTCATTATAGGGCCTATGTGGGATTTTATACAGAGATTGCCATGCCACCATGAACAATTTTTGGACAAACAATAGAGAGATTGCACTATAGTACTTGTATCAGGTGAATTTTTTTTTACATTGAAACTACTTGTAATAAAAAATAAATATATAGTGAGCACCCAGAAAGCTCCTCTCTGAATCTTAAAGATGGATGAAAGACAAGGAAAAAATATCAGAATGTCAGTCTGGAGCTGGGGAGGGCAAAGTATAGCCCATGGGCCCGATCGGGTCCACCAAACCACCCGATCCAGCCCACAGCCCAGTGGGAGCCTCAGTCAGGCTCCCTGCCTGCCCTGCCCCCATGCTCAAAGTGGCCAGCTGTGGGAGCCATGTGCTTACTGTGCATTGTGCACCCCAGCAGGTGGGGGCTTTGTGTGCTGCCCCTACCCCTAGCATGATCGCACAGCTCCCATTGACTGGACAGAGGAAAATGGGAACTTTCTGGGCTGTGCTTGCATTGCAGGCAGCACGTGGAGGGCCCTTTCCCCTTCAAGAGGCATGTAGACAGCATATGCCCCCTTCAGTTGGCCTCAGTCTGGGAGATATCCCAGAAAAACTCTGCCATGTCCAGGGAACGCATCTGCTCTTCTGACATTTTTTGTGGAAGAGCAGATGCGGTCTTTCAGAAGCCCTGCATTCCTCATTTTATGAGGAAGAAGGGCTCTTCCAAAAGAGGAGTTTTTTCTGAAATTTGGCCCCGTGTAGATGGGCCAAATTTCGGAAAAGCCCCTTCCGAAAAAACAATTGGAAAAAGGTACGCAAATTGTGGAGCGTAATTTGCGTACCTTTTTCCAAAAAAAAGCAGCAGTCTAGACATAGCCTGAGAGACCAGATGGGCTGCAGGCCAGGAGCCATCTAAGGGTATGTCTACACTTGCCCCCTAGTTCGGACTAGGGAGGCAAATGAAGCATACCGAAGTTGCTAATGAAGCACGAGAATTAAATATCCCACGCTTAATTAGCATATCTGTGGCCAGTCGCCATTTTAAAAAGCTGGTAGCCTGAATTAACTCACCGCGTGTAGACGCGGTAGTCCGATCCAAAACCCTTCCCTTGAATTAACTGTTACTCCTTGTGCAATGCTTCAGTATGCTTCATGTGCCTCCCTAGTCCGAACTAGGGGGCAAGTGTAGACATACCCTAAGGTAAGCACCTCCAGGCCAGAGCATTCTCCCTTCAACCATCTTCCCTCCCTCTCCCCCCCACATCCCTGCCCCCAGGTCAGAACCCAAACCCTCTGCACCCCTGCTCCTGTTCCCATACTCTCTCCCAGATCTTGCATCCCAATCTCCTGTCCCATGTCACAATCCCTCCCAGACCCTGTATGACCTCCTACACTCCTCCTCTAGGTCAGAATCTTCTCCTGCACCAGGCCATAACCTCCTCCTTCACTCAAATTCCTTCTCATACGTCACACCTTTTTCTGAACCCCAGTTCCCTACCCCAAACTCCCTTCTGCACCCAATATCCATTAATATGATGGAAGAGTGTGGCCCTTGACCACTTGACCACTCAAATTCTTGGAGTGCCCCTCCCATCAAAAATTATAGACCTCCCCTGGCCTGAAGGTTATAGCTTATCTAACAAAGATCCTCATCCATTAAAATACTCCCAAAGGAAAGAATAAACATTAATCAAGTAACACACTGAGAAAAGGTTTGTTAAATAAATGGGTTCATACTCATGTGCAATTCAATTAGTTTGTATCTGCTTCACTTACATGCATCCTTTCAATTATTCTTAAAATGTGCCTGCATGAGCAATTTTGATTTTTGTTTTTAAATGAATCTTCTTGAATTTGGTTTGTTGCTCTTGAAATCTTTGCTTTTTTTGAGTCTTTAAAATTTGTGACATATAATGTATTCTATTTATGATCATCTTTGTGAGCTAGAAAACACATTGTATATTGAAAATTATCGCCCTTGTCTAAAAAGTCATTTGCATTTTAACTGTTTCAAAGAAAAAACATTGGCAATACTTTCCAAGCATCTTTTTAAAATCAGTGTCACCACTAAGACTATAAATGTCAATGAACAAGGGGAAAATCCCTCATTTATAATCTCCTAGCATTTCCTTAGATGTTAATTAAAAGCATGGCAAACACTTGCAGTATAATTAAGAAAAAGACAAATACGTCTATGCTGCAAAGATTATCTCTTAAATAATCTACACCTGATATTAATTGCTTAAGGACTGAAATATATTAGAAAATAAATGGCTTTAGAGGGTAATTATACTGTGTGAATAATAGACATTTACCTAGTTTATATTCTGTATGTAGATTAGTGATTTACATTCATTTAAAAATGATTTGTGTCTAATTTGTTAATCAGTAAACCCTAAAGAAATGTCTGTAAACCAAGAGTTTAAATTGGGATATATAGTTTATATAAAAGAATCTTTCAATTGGCTTGTCAGTGCAAATGATTACTTAATCACAGTAATATTAATCTACACAATTTAATTATTGAAGATCCAATGTTGTAAAGTGCTGAATGCATACAGAAAAGTATTGAACACCTCAGCTTTCACAGAAACCAATGGGATTTGAAGGTGTTGAGCATTACTTTTAAGTGAACAGTGATTTATACTGTTGTATAAATTAGGAATATACCGACCTTGCAGATTTCAAAGGCTTGAAAACCTCTCAAACTATTTTTGAGATATGTAGAGCTCTTAAAGGCTTGAGAATTGATTTTTCCTTTACTTTAATTCCACTTCTTGTTTTTCTTTGTGGATCAAGAGAAGTTTATGCTATGCAGGACTTTTAAATCAACTAAGCCTCCTTCTCATTTATACTGTAGCCTATCAAGTTACTTGCCTATCATGCTAATAATATGGTTGTGTTAATTTAGATTAATTAGGTAATAGTTAAGAGCAGTAATGCAAGAAATCTGCTAAAGGCTGGTTTGCAGCACAATGTGCCCTGCCTGCCCACTGCCTCAGACTGAAGCAATAGGGGGTGGCAGCGGCGGCATATCTATCGAGCCAGAGGGTTACACTCAGGGGAGTGGGAGGCAGGCATTGCAAAGCTGCTCTCAGCATTCCCACAGGCCCTTTGTGTTAGCCTGACTGACAGTTGGGTTCAGGTATAATACACTAGGCC
Source organism: Pelochelys cantorii (assembly GCA_032595735.1). Classification (NCBI taxonomy): domain Eukaryota; kingdom Metazoa; phylum Chordata; order Testudines; family Trionychidae; genus Pelochelys; species Pelochelys cantorii. The sequence continues at coordinate 86,070,800 of CM064330.1, read as the reverse complement.
TTATGTCTGCCCATTGCAGTTTGTGAAGGCCCACTGAATACTAGCACAGCAGCATTCAACTCCTTGGGGGGGCTTTGCCATTGACCCACCTTGGTACTGGTCCATGTCCTTTCTTAGCTGCGGCCTCGGCATGTTTGTACATCAGAGTCTAGCGAGAGCCCCAAATTAGGTCCTGCTGCTTGTGCCTGTCTGCGTGTATATGCTGCTTGATATGGTGCCCATGGCTGGTAAAAAGCCCTGCATCCCCCCACACAACCACCACAAGCCTGTTGGCACCATGCACTGACTGGGCTGTGTGGCAGTCCAGAGGCCATTAGGCATAGGAGCAGCATGGATGCAGTACAGCCAAGCCCAAGGGATGTCTGGTGAATTGGGTTCCCCTGCAATGTAGTGGTTCCTGCTCTAGGGTATAACAAAATGGTTCAGCCTCTGCATGCACTTTCCAATAAGTGCCATGTCTGCATTACAGCCAAATAGAGGGCAGGGTTGCACTTGAATGAAAAAACACAAATAAGCTCACAGTCCAGGTCATGTAATATGGGGCTATATTTATCTTTGGGCCAGGCTGTAACAGGCCGTTTGCAAGATCAGCAGAAGCTGAGGTTAGCAGATTTCTGTGGCTGAGACACGGTCTCACCCAAATACAGGTCATAGCTTATTTATGGTTTCCCAGGACTGAAAAGGGGAACTATGTCTGGGACCTTTCACCCGCATAGGATGGTAGGAAAAATACCCTTAGACTCAGCAGATGCATCATTATATAAAAGTCCCAAAATAATTTTAAATGTTTTTAGTTGTGCCAAGCTCTGTGTGTAGGGGGGTCCAGACAATAATTATTTAATAACCATCAAAAAGTCAAAGCTTTATAACTATTAAAACACACAAATTGGTAATATCAGCTGCCAAAACATACAACATAAATATTCTTAAATCAAATTGATAAATCCTCACACATCATGTCTTCTTATGCAAATGTTAATTACTAGCAAATGAAATACTTTTTCATCAGTTTGTGTGTGTATGGGAAAATTGACATTCACTAGTAATATTCTAATCCTTCCAAGACTAATATAGAATAACTGCCCAGTAGTATGGGCAGTAGTGGTGGTAGCAGAGGCTAATTGTGCCAAGTGCACACCTATGGGGTTCAAATAGGGTTGTACTTTCCACAGCTAAGATGCCCGTGCTACCACTGGCTATGCTGCTACTGAGCCAACATGATTGGAATCACATCCCTGGTTTGTAATGTAGTGGTATCCTAATTTACACGACTTCAAGAGCTGCCCCCAGAACTCATAGCTGACTAGCCCAAGGTCAGGTCTACATTAGGGGACAAAATGAAACTGAAGTACACAACTCAATCTATGTGAGTTGACGGGAGTGTGATCAGCAGTCGATTTAGCAGGTCCTTATCTAAATCGACCCCTGGAAGATCAATCACAGCATCAATCTCCCAGTAAGTGTAGGCAAGGCCTGAGCCTTCTCTGTCCTTTTCCTTAGCTGAGGACAGCAGGTAACTGCAGTATTTTGCTCCTCTTATCAAAAACAGTGGGATTTTGAAAAACACTTTAGTGAGTTGTGATCATTCAAGTACTTTTGAAAATCTGACCCTAAAATTGTAATGACTCTAACCTAGAATTCAAACCTAGTAATGCATTAACTGTTTATGCATTCATGGACAAAAAAAGAAAAAAAAAGTCTAAATCTAAGATGGCACATGCAGGCACTCTATTTAATGTATTTTTCCATTATGATTTTTTTTTCTTTTCCCCTCATTGGTCCTAATTTTTCATCAGTATAAATAACAGAATCATAATCTATACGGGATTTTAAAATTCGAGTGTTTCATTTGAGGATATGAGTAGATACCTTATAGTACATAGTAAATAAAATATCCACACAGAGATTCAACCTATTCAATACTGTAGCTCACTTGAAAATTCTCCTAGAGTCCCTCTTCAGCAATTTGACACACCCCTATTAAATAACTGTGCTACCCAGTCTAGCTATCAAATTATACAAGCTAATAAACAAAACAATAAAAATCAGTCTACATGGTATCTGATGTTCACTTGGATAATGTGTCACTAGTCTAATTTCAAATGTTAGGAAAAAAGATTTTTAATCTCAGAAAAACAACCTCATTCAATTTTATGGAAATCATCATTAATGGACATGCAGGGAGAGCAGAGTGCCTAAGGTAAGTATGTGCGATACAGATCTCAGAGGAGAGTGTTTTCTTTTAGCGAGAACAGTGAGCAGGCAATCTTTTTTTTTTCTTCCATTGATGCCATATGAAATAGTTGCACATGCCTAAATTGATCCCTATTAAGCAGAGCACCTAATCATGTTTATCTTTAAGCATAACTTTAATCCATTTACTTCTTTGGGGCTTTAACAAGACTTGCGTACACACACTGAAGTGCTTTGCTCTGTAGATACGGATTGCTGAATTGAGGCCTGTGTTACATAATGAATATAGTCATACTGCTTTGAAAATAATGTTTTTATTAATTGAAAAGGCAATTATTATTGGACTTGGTCAAGGCAACAATCTGATTGCAAAGAAGCTTTTTGTAAAGTATATTTTATTTTTTTCTGTTTAGTACTTATTCAGATACCTAGTAATATCTCTAGTTACTTCTACAGTCACTGTCAAGTGTTTGACAACTTCCCAAATATTTAAAAATATAAACAACTCTCTGTTTTAGTAAAAATCCACATAATTGTTTAGGCCTCCATTAGCTTTCCACCAAATATTTTCTTGAGAGGGACTGGAACCTGAAATGGGGGCTCAGCCCACCAAAATTGCTAGATCTTTCAGGGATCTGCATAGATCCAAGAGAGGTAAGGCCCATTCAGGCAGATAATTGTTCCTGAACACTCTTTCCCAGAGCTTCCCAAGTCCCTCTTGACCTTTTGGTAGTCGTTCCAAAGGAGTAGCAGTACCACAAGCCTGTTAGAGACTCCCATATGTGACATCAGCCTGCTGAATAACAGGAACTCACATCCTACCGAGAGTAGCCACAGCATGGATAGTGAAAATCTCAATAGCAAAATCACGTCAGAGTTAATTTTTGCGCTGCTACTTAGAAGAGTACATAGATGGATGATGGCATCACCCCCAGCTCCTACTCTACCCTCACAAATGGATCCCCAAGTCCCAGGAGGGTTTTTTTTCTGGTCCAATTTAGCAGTGCCAGAGGAGATTTCACTCATTGCCATCCTGTTAATCAAAGAAAATTCACCATAAGAAAAAAAATGCCCATCCCATGGAAGAAAAAGATGTCTCTAAGGAAAGGACCATTTCAAGCTTCCATGGATTAATCAATACTGAAGTAAAAAATTACAACCAAAGGAGTATGTCAACAGTATCCTTGTAAACTTGTTTGATCTATTTCATTTAGTTGAACTTTCATACATCATTAAAATACAAGAGAACTGAAAAGTACAAATGGGTCTGGAGTTGGTATTGACATGAGCTGTTGCCAACATTCCTAATTAGCTTCTCTCTATGAAGTTGCTATTATATTGAAGGACAGGCAATTTGGATTCAAGGGAAGCTTTCCAGTTTTGTAGCCCAGCCAACTACAGCTTGCACATTTTCTTACTGGGATCAGTTAAGTCCAAAACTGAACTTTTCAAACATATGATGTATATAATAGCAACTCAGCAAAAAAATGTAGTGATTTACACTGAAGTTGTTGAGGATGAAAGCAGTTGTCTCGCCCCTTTTCTGCTCCTCCTGCAGAAGGAGGCAGTAAGGTGCTCCAAATGCAATGATGGGAAATCAACATGATGTCCCCACACGTGTCAAGGTGGTGGCATCCACACTGTGACCAATTGCCTGGCACTATAGCACCTTACTGATCGTGAGCACTGTATAGTATTTCCATTATCATGAAGCCATTATGATAACTGTTGCAGCAAAAATTGGAAAAGTCACAGCACATGATATTTTTTGTGATTAATTCTATTTTCTAGTGGAAAACGGTAAATGTCTGTCATTAATAGCTTAAAAGGCACAAGGATATCAAAACAGTAGAAGGCAAATGGTGGTAAAAGAGACCATGACTTTTTACACAAAAAAAACCTCCTAAAAGTCACAGACTGTCATAGAGATCATGGCCATGATAAAGAGTCTTAATGATGATCCACAATTTGCACTATAAAGGGGACTTTTTTTTTGTTCAAAGAGTTTGAGCAGCTTCAAAGGCAAAGGCCTGCCTTTAATCCTGCCTGAAACTACTCAGAAAAAAAGGACTATGCTTTACCAGTCTATCCAGGGTCTTTAAGATATTCAGGAGAACTCAGTGCTGCTCGTTTTAAAAACCAAAAGGGGCATTAAAATGTGCCGAGACTCTTGTCACAAGAAGAACAGAGACCAAAGAATCTCAGAACTACAATTCAAAGATTTAGCTATGTGCCAAAGCTATGAATTTTTGCATAGAGTTGAGCTATTTATATACAAAGCAACAAACAGTTGCCAGAAACTTATACTGTTGTAGGGTAAAGCCAGCCCTGTTATCCACAGAAGTCATTGGGGTTACAGAGTAAAATTGGTCCCTCAGGTTAATTTAACAATACTCTGAAACCATCCAACATATATTTAATAAAGACATCCATCCTGTCTGTCACAAAAAAGAATTCATACTGCTGATGAATAATCAATTAGGAGTAGATTGCCACTTTGATTTTACACCAGCACAAGGGAGTATCAACATTGTTTACATGCTTAGCTACAGGTGTGTAAAGGTAAATAAGATTACTCACTTGCTTACTTCCTCCCATGATAGAACCTGGACAAGGATAGTCTGGAATTAGAGGAAGTCCTGGTTCCACCCACCCCCAACTGTGCCAACATATAGGGATAGGGGTGAGTAATGATGAACAACTGTTATCAGCTAGGAGCAAGTGGGAGATACTTCTAGATTGGTGCAGTTTATATATTATCCTTTGCTCAGGGTTCCACCCAAAATTACAAACTAGCTCTTAGCAGTGTACAATATTTGATTTCGTTTCTTGACAGGAAATCTCCATGTTACCAAATACCAAAGAAATGTTAATTTAGGTAAAGATTTAGTAATGGGGGAATCCCACAAGATTTCTCTTTTGTCAGCAATCTCTGGATGAAGAGGCCAGGTTATTATGACTGATATTCAGTTGCATAAGAGGGATCCCTGGCTTCAAGAACCAAAATTCATGCATAACTCAATGACAAGCGACTTTTATTGACTTGCCAGAATTAATACACATACATGAAATATTAGCAGGATATGCTACCTAATCAAGTAAAAATTATCATATTTGGGGAAAGATCCAGTAGATTTATATCCATGAAACTGGATATGAAGGAAAGCAATAAATGTGCACAGATTGCACCAGCCGGTATCATAAGGCTTAGCTTGAGACCCATAAATGGATGCAGCTCATCTCATTATGAGAAATTTGTACTTTCTTAAAAGTAAAAACAACTCTCTCAAATCCCAAAACCCATGTTGTGGTAATTTCTGGTAATTTTTTATAGAATTAAATTTAATGCTATAATATTTAAGTGTCTCCAGAGATTTTACTTAATCCCAGGCCTCCTGAAACAATGCTTATACTTGTTACAGAATTACTTTGTTAGAGGAGAGAACTTCAACACCACATCCAATAGTTTGACAACTTTGCTACAAATGTAATAAAAAATAGATATGCCACCTTAACAAACCAGATTTGTAAAGAAAGGGCATATCTTTGCAAATATTTTCATTTACATTTTGTCTCTAACACGTGCTATAATGAGCCAGAACTGAACATATCACAAAATTCTTGGTGTCCCCTACTGATAATTTTTACTGGTAGTTATATCTGAGGCTTTTAAGGGTATTTCTAATAAAAGTCATGGACAAGTAACTTTTTTTTTAAGTTATGGCCAGTGACCTGACCACAATTTTTCCCTAACAATATCCCTAAATAAATCTTAGGTACTGAGGGAGGAGATGGGTACTATGGCGGTTGCCAATGCTCTGACAAGGGTGCAACCCAAGTCTCCACAGCTGCTGCTGCTTCTCATGGGAGTACTTGTGGGAGGGGTGTCCCAAAACCCTGCCACATCTCTCAGACTACTGCTTTAGAATAGTGGCCAGCTGGCCCCTGGACTGCCCCAGCTGTACAAATGGCTACAGAAACTTCTGAGGTCCCAAAAAGTGATGGGATCTGTGACTTCTATGATCTCCATGAAAGACTGGCAGTTTTACTTATATCTGACCATTCTCTAGGCTACACGTTAGCTGAAAGGAATGAAATGTTAAGAGATACAAGGCGATAGAGGCTTTCAAGGCACATGCTGCAAAATACAGTGTTTCAATCTCTCTTGAATATGCATATTGACCAATATTTTGAACTCAAGTATCCTGTAGAACAGTAGTTCCTAAACTGTGACTAAGACTATCCACCTATTGTCTTTTTTTCCAATGTACTATTATATATGCACTCTCCATCCCAGTATCACAATCCTAATCCCAGTTTTTTAGTGGGATTGCAGATTGAGTCCTCCCTGCACTTACTCTGCAGCAGTCAGGGGCGGATGAGAGTTTTGCGGGGCCCAGGGCATGGGGCCTATTGAAGCGCGGGGCCCAGGGCAGCACAATTTTGTGCATGCACCATGGCCACAGCTGACAGGTAGTGCGCATGTGCGGGGCCTATTGAAGCGCGGGGCCCGGGGCAGCCACCCCGCTCACCCTGCCCTTTATCCGCCGCTGACAGCAGTGGCACCTGTCTCATGGTTGCTGGACTTTCTGAGCATTGTGACATGGCACATGGAATTGCAGCACCACGTGGGTTTAGCCAGGCTAGGGCATAATCATGACAGAGAGGTAGCCGGGCCAAAGTTGGAGTGAGCAACTGCTCTCTCAGCATCTAACATCCAGAGCAAGAAGCCAGGCCAAACCCTGCAAAGCAGGAGCTACTGCTGCAGGATGTGTGCAGGGAGGGGTTGCTCTTCACCAATCCTCCCTTTCTGCCCTGCCCCGTACAGACACACACACACACACACACACACACACACACACACACACAGAGGGATGAGATAAGTGTATGTTTGTCTGAAACAGGTTAATCCAGTCTAATTCTAGATGGGTTAATCCAGTCTAAACCCATCTAGAATCTTCCCACAACCCACTATTGCGTCAGGACCCGTCATTTGGCAAGCACTGCTGTAGAGATACAGGTTGAACCTCCCTAGTCTGGCACCCTCAGGACCTGACCAATGCCAAACCAGAGAATTTGTTGAACCACGGGAAGGCAATATTACCATTACCAACACATCTACTGCTAATTGGGCTCTTAAAAGACATTTAGGGGTAAATTAGTGCTAAATAACAGCAAAGAACACTGAGAGCCAGGACAGATGGCTGTAAACAAACTTTATGGGACTGTGGGAAACTTGGCCACACCCAAAGGTGGACATCCAGTTAACTAAAATCATGCTAGACCACAGATGTTGCTGGACCAGAGTGTGACGGACTAGAGAGGTTCAACCTGTAGAACTAAATCCTAAACACCTTATGGATGTTATGGACATTAACCTTCACATCCTCACCTTTTCTGGAAGGAGAGCAGGGGTGATGTTTATTTTTTCTATAAATCTTTCAAATCCCCTTAATAAATACAAAAAACGACACCCATCTTTCTCCCCCTTTTGAGACACATACATACTGAAACTTGTAATATTGAAACAGTGGATCAAGTTGGAAGCACAGCAAGTTAGGACCCACACTTCTGGGATGTTTAATTAATGATCAGATGTTCAAAAATACTCAGCACCAATCATCTTCCATTTGACATAAATCTGTTCTTAAAAATCTCTAATGATAGATATTCCACAACCTTCCTAGGCAATTTATTCCAGTGGTTAACCCTCTTGACACTTAGGAAGTTTTTCCTCGTGTCCAGCCTAAATCTCCCTTGCTGCAATTTAAATCCATTGCTTCTTTTCCTATCCTCAGAAGTTCAGAAGAATAATTTTCCTCCCTCCTCCTAATAGCCTTTAATGTACATGAAAGCAATGAGAATTTTCATTTCATTTTCAGAACTCATAGGATCCAACCAAACAATGAACCTGCAACTTATTTTCTTCAGTTACACCCTATTTCACATTAATATAATATCTGACTTCAGAAGAGTTATTCCTCATTTACTTCAGTGTAAGAGAAATCAGACTCACGCTGTTTGTTTTGTTTGAGATATCTATATAAGCCAAACAGATAATAAATGAGGTCTTTAGCTAAAGATTCAATACTTCTGGCCTCCTATTTGATAGAGAAGGCCCTAATTCAGCTACACAATTAAGTTTGTGTATCTCTCTAAACACACAAATACTCCCATTTACTTGAGTACAGAGGTAGGTTTGTTTGTTTGTGTCAAGGAGAGCACAGTCCTCTTCAGTGTTCTCTGCACCTCTCCCCCCCCCCCCACACACACATTGGTAGGCATAGCATAGCAGGCTACCCTCATCAAGCAGTCTCTATGAAAACTGCTTCAGTCCTGCAGTGGTCTTGTGAACCAGCCCTCTAGCCAGGTTAGGATTCAGCTCATCGCTTCTGGGATAACAGGAAGTGAAACAATTACAAGTCCAGTGTCCTTACAAAAGAACTTTGGCACAGATTGAGTCCTGTGATCCTCACACTCTTGTCTCAGATCTATATCCCCTTTTCAGGGGCTTCACTTCATCTTTGCCAGGAGCAAGCAGGGGAACTCAGGCCCACTCGCTACAGTGGGTTCTAGGATTTGTTCGGTCAGACTTTCCTCCAGATTATGCCATGTAATTAGGACTCTCCATCAATTAATGACTTTCCTGGACTCCTGATGGACTCCACTACTTAGAAGATGATCCCCAGGCCAACTATCCTGCTGGGCTACATCTTTGTCTCTCCCAGTTTCTCCACTTGCTAGGCCGTGAGAGCCACCACCTAGCTCATTCCCCAGTTAGGCTTCATTGTTAAGTAAGCCTTGTCCATTCTCCACGTGCGTCCAGGTAGTATAATTTGCCTCTCAGGCCTATGTTAACTATTGCACTGGGCATTCATTGCTTGCACTGGGCATACACCACATCATAGACTGGTTATGTAATAAACATATTGTTTTAGGACTTATATTTACACATGATAAAGAAAAAGACACATTCATTCTTTCACCTCTTCAGCCAACTTTAAATTGAATAAAGGATCCTGCCTTCCATTTATGTTGTTCATACAAAAAACAGGCTGAAAAAAATCCCAGATAATACATATTCAATATGCAAATACTTTAAATGTCTTCCATGATCTCTTCAGAGGAAACCTGAAAGAAAGTTCTTTTTTGGTCTGAATTTCAAAAGTAATGTGCACTTTTATTAGAAACATTTTTAGAAGATGAGAAGACAAAAAGAGAACAATGTAAGTATTAACTGGAACAAAATGAATATCCTGTTTGTGTTCACACAACAAACCAACAGAAAAGATTCCACTGTGGCAGTTACTTTTATAATAGACAAGGTCAAAGTAATTTCCTTTCCACAATAATAGGTGTATCATATTACTGATGGGTGAAACATTCATAATTTACTAACCCTTTGGCAAATTTTTATGCTCTTTAGAATTTCAGGCAATTAGTACAAAATGCTGTGCTTTGGCTTGCAATATCAAAAAAGTTATTTTGAATATGGTCTCAGCATGTTTGTTCTATACTCCAGTGCTTCCTGTTTGCAAGGATGGGTGTCAAATTAACAATTCCATTAGGTAGGAGGTAAATTGGGTTTGTTGAAGGGGATTGTGCAATTCAGTGTTTTAGATAGGTTTCTAATTCTAATCTCCTATTTAGTTTGGTTCCAACAACCATGTTACCCATTGCAGAAAACATCAACACTGCCAGTTATTTAAACATATGGAATCATGTAAACAAAGATCTGGAAGAGACCTTGAAAAACCATACATCCCACACCCTCTGCTGAAACAGGATCTCCAATGAGGAGGATTCCATAACCCCCTTTGATAGATTAGTCTATACCTTTTATATCTATTTATGTAGTTAGAAGATTTATTTCTCGACATCTAACTGAAATCTCCCTTACTAAAGATTAAGCTTGGACAAGAATACTACTTGTCCTACACCTTTAGTGGACAAGGAGAACCATAGATCACAATTCTCTTTGTAACAGACCTTAATATATCTGTAAAGTGTTATCTGGTCAGTCTTCTTTTCTCAAGACTAAATATGCCCATTTCTTTAAAAAATTCCTATTAGATCAGGTTTTATAACTTTTTGTTGCTTTCCTCTGAACTCTCCATTTCTTTCTTAAAATATGGTTTCAGAAGTTATGGTTCTTGTTTCCCCCATTGAGACCTGTCATACAGCAGGACCATGGAGCAGTGGGAAAGTGCTAGAGGGCAGATATATAAGCCATAGGCTAATTAAGACATGGTTAGCTGTAGACTAGGAAAGGATACTACAGGGTAATTGATACACCACTAGCCAATTAAGGCCATGTCAGGAACCTAATGTGACTCAGCTGGATAATTAAGATGTGATTCTCTGTAGTTTCCTACAGGCCCACTGAAGCACCTGTAGCCAATTAAGGCCCTGTCAGGAGCCTAATAAAAGTCCCCTGCATCAGGTGTGTGGAAGAAGAGAGGATGCTGCTTAAGATTTGAAATACCAAAGAGTCAGAGGAAGGGGTATGTCTTCCCTCATTATCAAGGACTAAAGGTAACCCTATCTAGAGGGGAATAAAATAAGAAACCTACAGGTAGTGAAAGGGACTGGGGCTCAGACCCAGACAGCTTCCCTTTTCTACCACCCACCTTGGCTATTAGTGAGACTCCTTGGTGCCCCAAGAACAGTGGCAAGGATTGATGTTCTAGCCCCCCACCACAAAAAGTTCGTCACAGGCCTTACTAGAACTGAAAACAACTAACATGCCTTGCATAACACATGCCTGACTGACTTTCACTTTTTTGCAGCTTCATCACATTGTTGGCTCGTGTTCAATTTGTGATCCACAAGAGACATCACTCCATTTCTGCAGCACTATTGCACTAGTTACTCCCCATTTTGTATTTGCACACTGCATTTTTGTTTCATAAGCATAGTACTTTGTACTTGGTCTTTATTGAATTTCATCTTGTTGATTTCAAACTAATTCTCAAATTAATCAAAATTGTTTTGACTTCTAATCCTGTCCTTCAAAACACTTGCAGTCCTCACAGTCTGATGTTGTTTTCTCCATTTTATTATCTGAGTCATTGAGAATATTGACTAGTGTTGTGCCGGAAGACTCCTGTCAGGACCTGACTAGATACACGCTCCCACTTTGACAGTGGACCATTGATAACTACTGTTTGAGTATGATTTTTTTTTTTTCAACAAATTGCCTTCAAATTTATAGGAATATCATCTAGACCACATTTCCCTAAACTGTTTATGAGAATATCATGTAGGACTGCTGTTAGCAACACATGAGAAGTAATTCTTCTGCTCCAATCTACTCTGTGCTGATTAGACCTCACCTGGAGCATTATATCCAGTTTTGGGTGCCACACTTCAGGAAACATATGGACAAATTGGAGAAAATCCAGAAAAGAGTAACAAAAGTGGTTAAAGGTCTAGAAAAATTTGACTTTTGAGGGAAGATTGAAATAATTTGTTTTGTCTGGAAAACAGAAAACTGAAAGGAGCATGATTAGTTTTCAAGAACTTAACAAGTTGTTACAAAGAAGTGGGAGATTTGGTTTTTTGTCCTTAACTTCTGATGAGAGGACAAGCAATCAGTTTAAAATTACAGCAAGGGAGGTTTAAGTTAGATGTTAGGAAAAGCTTCCTAGCTGTCAGGGTGATTAAACACTAGAATAACTTGTCTAGGGAAGTTGTGAAATCTCCATCACTGCAGATTTATAAGAGCAGGTTAGACAAAAACCTGTCAGGTATGGTCTAGATGGTGCTTGGTCCTGCCATGAATGCAGGGGACTTTATGACTTCTCAGGGTTCTTTCCAGTTCTTGGTTTTTATGATTCTATTTGCAGCTGAGAGTGCTTAGCTGTTCTGAAAATTAGGTTCCAGTTATTTCACATTTATTATTCACAAAATAGGAAGCTCACAATGGGTGGTACCAGTCACCTGTGAAAAGTTCAATTTAAGTGAATTGCTTAGTATCACACAGAAAGTTTCTGAGTGAGCCATGGCTTTCTTTCAGTTCCTTTAACTACCAAGCTGTCTTCCCTTTTCCTTCAGCTCATACCTAAACAATAGCTAGCTTACAGAATTAACAAGGTAGACTTCTGTGGATAACAGTTTCATCCACTATACAACTGTGATTCATTCATTTAGCTCCATTGATTGTGTGTACTGACATGTGGGGATCTTGTTGAAAACGCGTTCCAAATCCTAATGGCTGTTACTTTAATTGTAGCATATCATACATTTTTCTCTGTTTTTTAAAAAAGAGAATTCTACAAACCTATCCTCTTATGTTGAAGTAGCTAATATTTTTCTTGTGTTAAAGGTACAATGTAATAAAATCCCCCTTTTCTTCTTTGTTGCTATAATGAACAGTGAGAGACTTAGGCTACAGGGTGAATATACCTTCCAATGTGGATCCCTGGTTTTCTTTCAGAAAATAAGGAAGATTACCTTGTGTATTTTTTCCCTTTCAGCAATTAAACAAGAAGGGACACAACTCTCTGGCTAGACAGTACAAAGGAAGCACATGAGCAAACGGGAAATTAGATAAAAGGACTAGAGTGTGGGCTCTTGTATATAGGGACTGGGCAGTAGCAATGGTCTTTCGCTTTTCCATTGCCTCTACTTCCCAGGTTCTACAGATATACAGTCAATGTGCATTCCCAGAGAGTCCAATACTTTGCTGTACAGCAGCTGGCAGGGGAAGCGTGAAGATCATAAAAACTAGCTGCTTCCTTCTCTGTCACCAAATACCTCACCAGCACAAAGCAGATGCTTGCTAGAAGTTTGGAGAATGGGGTCCTGGAGATCACTGCAGAATCTGTTTCATAGAGGGTGAAGTACTGATACCTAACTGTCTGGTTGTCAGTGACTTAGAACAGCAGCTGTTATGTTTCCATTTTGTGCACATATCACTGGTTATGTTACAGCTATGCACGTCTTCTAACTTCTCTCTCCCTTATTGATAATGCACTCTTCACTAACAGTATTTAGTAATCAATACTGGAAATAGAAAGGGCTCTTTCTAGTCATTTGTAAATTGGCATAATGATGTATTGTTCTTTACGTCTTCTCAGGTGATAGAAATGCAATGAGCGAGGAAGTGCAAGCACCTATATGTATGTGTTCCATTTCTTTTAGATAATAGCGGGTTCTTACTCACAAGAAGCTCACATGTAAGGAAGAACAGGCATTGTTATTGTCATTTCTTTCTCTCTTGGCTTTCCACTGGTGAGCAGCTCTATTTTTTGGTAGCTGCTCAAGAGCTATCTCAGCTGTGGATGCTGTTAGGATGCTGTGGATCATCATGTTCACCAACATTCCCCCCTCCGACAACTTCAACATCATCCATTCTTTGGAAGGCATTATTCCTTTCTGTCTACCCATGAGAGAGGGGATGTTGTGGCTGCTTTTTGGCTGCTGCTTCCTCCTATATTGGGGAACGTCTAATCACTGAAGATTAATGCTGGCTTTCATTGCCATGACTGCAGGCTGAAATTAAACCAGAATATTTCAGATATATGGCACTGTTTGTGTCATTTGTTACAGATCACTATTCTTTGCCTTCTAATAATATTCTCTCTGGAAGCAATTGGAGTGATCTGTTTTGCTTTCTTAAAATCCTGTAAGTCTCATTTTCTGCTACATGGCACCTATGTGGTCACCTATGGCATGACTACTTTTGGAAATTGATTCAAAATAACTAAAATCAACATAATTCCTGATTTAACAAAATCAAAATAGCGTGACCCACTACAGGGAAGCATTGGAATTAGTTAGAATTAGTCTAAAATGGCACATTCACACTAATTGGAGCCTGCCTTCAATTTAGAGCCCCTCAGAAGCACACTAGGGAGGGCACCAGCAGGATAGATACTTACTGTGGCTGCTTGGCTTCAGCCAAGCTGCAACATGTGCTTACAGGGACTCCTCCTATGGCCATGTCTCATACTTCACTCCTCCACTGCATCCCCCATCACGGGACACAAAAGAAATGCAGTGGGCATGCACCTTCTCATGCTCTGGTTGCCCTTGCAGATGCCACAGCACTCACAGCATGGAGCCAGATCTGCTGCAAAGCAGTGCTATGCTCACAGGCCTCATGTTACATCTCATGGCACAGTACTTTCATGCTGCCTTCATGTTGCTCCAGCAGGATGAGGATCAAGACCTGCTGGATGAACTCCAGCATGGACCTCAAGCCCTGCACACCCAGGTCCTGGCACTCTTGCTGCTGCGCATGACCCTCAGTCCTCTGGAAACCATGCAATGCCACTTCTTGCAGTAGAAGACAAGATCAGACTGGTGGGACCTCATCGTCATGCAGAGATGGGACAACCAACAGTGGCTGCAGAACTTCCACATGTGGAAGGCCACCTTCTTCGAGCTCTGCGAGTGGCTCGCCCCTGCCCTCAGATGACAGGACACTTGCATGAGACCCGCCATCCCTGTGCCACCACACTCTGGAAGCTCACTACACCAGACAGCTACCACTCTGTCAGGAACCAGTTCAGTGTGGGGAAATCCACAGTCATAGAATCATAGAAAACTAGAACAGGAAGAGACCTTGAGAGGTCATCGAGTCCGGCAAGGGGACCAAGCGCTATCTAGATGATCCCGGATAGATGTCTATCCAACCTGCTCTTACATATCTCCAGTGATGGAAATTCCACAAATTCCCTACATAAGAACATAAGAATGGCCGTACGGGGTCAGACCAAAGGTCCATCTAGCCCAGTATCCTGTCTGCCGACAGTGGCCAGCACCAGGTGCCCCAGAGAGGGTGGACCGAAGACAATGATCAAGTGATTTGTCTCCTGCCATCCCTCTCCAGCCTCTGACAAACAGAGGCCAAGGACACCATTTTATCCCCTGGCTAATAGCCTTTTATGGACCTAACCTCCATGAAATTATCTAGCTTCTCTTTAAACTCTATTATAGTCCTAGCCTTCACAGCCTCCTCTGGCAAGGAGTTCCACAGGCTGACTACACGCTGTGTGAAGAAGAAAAAGCAATTTATTCCAGTGTTTAACCACCCTGACAGTTAGGAAGTTTTTCCTAATGTCCAACCTAAACCTCTCTTGCTGAAATTTAAGCCCACTGCTTCTTGTCCTATCATCAGAGGTCAAGGAGAACAATTTTTCTCCCTCCCTGCCCTTTTAGATAATTGAAAACCACTATCATATCCCCTCTCAGTCTTCTCTTTTCTAAACGAAACAAGCCCAATTCTTTCAGTCTTCCCTCACAGGCCATGTTTTCTATCCCTTTAATAATTTTTGTTGCTCTTCTCTGGACCTTCTCCAATTTCTCCACTTCTTTCTTGAAATATGGTTCCCAGAACTGGACACAATACTCCAACTGAGGCCTGATCAGCACAGAGTAGAGCGGAAGAATTACTTCTCATGTCTTGCAAGAAGGGGCCATCAACCAGGTGCTGCTATGGAGGATTGTCACTCTAGGGAAAATTGACAGCATTGTTGACAGCTTTGCCTCCATGGGCTTCCCCAATTGCATGGGGGCCATAGATGGTGCCCACATCCCCATCCTGGCCCCCATCCTCTGTGCCTCAGACTTTATCAACAGAAAGAGGTACTTCTCTATGGTGCTGTAGGCCCTCATAGGACAAGGGACACTTCACCAACATCAACATAGGATGGTTGGGAAAGGTGCATGACACCTGCATGTTCCAGAACTCCTGCTTGTTCTGAAGATGCACATGAACACTTTTTTTTCCCTGACCACACCATAAGAGTTGGGGTAATGGATATGCCCATCACGACCCTGGGTGATGCAGCCTACCCCTTGCTCCCCTGGCTCAAGAAGTCCTACATGGGCATCCAGAACCCCACCACGGAACACCTCAACAACAGGATGAGCACGTGCTGCATGGTCGTTGAAAGTACATTGGGCCGTGTAAAGGGGAGGTTCAGGAGTCTCCTCACCCACCTGAACCTCAATGAGTGCAACATTTCATTCATGGTAGAAGCCTGCTGTGTGCTCCACAACCTATTTGAGAGCAAGGGGGAGACTTTTCTGCCAGGGTGAGGTGCTGAGGCTGAATGGCTGGCCAGGGAATTTGACTAACCAGACACCAGTGCCATCAAGAGAGCACATAAAGATACTGTGCTCATCAGGGAGGCCTTGAGGGAGGGTTTCGTGCAAGGCCAGTTGTGAGACTCTTCCCCATGCCTCTCCACAAGGGGCCCTTACATTCCTCTGTGGGACATTCCCCCCCCCTTCTCCTCCCCTCCCTTCCCACCTTCCCTGTAGAGCAAATTATAAAGCCATGCTCCTTGAAAAAACAGGACTGTTTACTGGGTGAATATACAACAGGAGAGGGACGGGGTAAAGAACCTGGAATGGGGGAGGAAACAGGAGGGGAAAGGGGGACTCAGGGATGGGGCTGGGACTGAGGCTTCAGCTGCCCAAGAGATCCCATCGCTCCATGTTCTGGAGTCCCTGGGGGAGGCTAAGAGGGGAATCTATCAGGGAGAGGGGGAGGTGGCTGGTGGCCCGCTCCATGCATGATGCCATGCGCTCAATCACCAAGGTGAGGGAGGAGACACCGTGTACTGGTGTTGTGTTGGCTTGCCAAATGGTCCCAGGTGACCTTCCTTTCTTCTTGCTTGGTCCAGCGGTGCAGAACTCAGCCAAGCACCATGTTGGGAGGTGAAGGGGGGGCGGGGCGGGGCAGTGACATATAAGGTTGCCAGGTGTCTGGTTTTCTACTGGACAGTCTGGTTTTCGGGCCCTCTGTCTGGTAAAAAAAAATCAGAAAATACCAGACATGTACAATGTCCGGTATTTTCTGGTTCTCTGGCTGGGCGCCAGATGGAAGCCTGGCAGGGGCAGCGGAGTGGCTGGGAGGCGGGGCGCAATTTGCGCTGGGAGCCTCTAGTTGCCTCTGGGAAGCAGGGGAAGCTCTGTCCCTGCTTCTGAGCACTGTTCCAGTGCGTGCTGGAGCCGCAGCTGGACTTGCTTCACTGGGACCATGAGCGGGGCGGGCAGCACCCTGGGATCTGCACGTGCCCGGGTGAGTCCGGCTCCCCGCCGGCCGATTCCCTCTCCCCGCCCCCCGCCAGCCAATTCCTCCTCCCGATTTCCCACGGCCAGCCTCGCTGCCCCCGACTCACATCTTTGCTTCCCGCAGCCTCTGACCCCCAGCCCCGACCACCTTTGCTCCCCACCGGTCGCCCCTCCCCTGTTCGCCCCTGGCCAGCTACGCTGCCTCTGACCCCCCTCCTCCCAGCCATCCCCACTCCTCTCCTGGCTGGTCCCTCCCGCCCCCAATCAAGGGTGTCCATTTTTTTTTACCCTACCCTAGTGACATACACGGCCAGGGGGCGGGGCCGTGGCCGTGTACGTCACCGCCTCGCCCCCTTCCCCTCCTGCTGTGGCACTCGGATGAGTTCTGCGCCGCTCAGCCGGGCTGCCGCCCCCTGGCCATGTACATCACGTCACCGCCCCGCCCCTTTCCCCTCCCACCATGGCGCTCGGCTGAGTTCTGCACCGCTCAGTCGGGCCGCTGCAGGAGAGCAAGCGGTGCAAGCAGCCGTTTGGGCCCCGTGCTCCCCACGCAGCATGGGGGTGCTGCATGGGGACTGCAGGGCCCAAACAGCTGCTTGCACTGCTTGCTCCCCCGTGGCGGCCCGGCTGAGCAGCGCAGAACTCAGCCGAGCACCATGGCGCGAGGCAACAGCGCACCCCAGAGGCAACTCGTAGTGCTACAGAGTTACAGAGTCTGACACTGGGCTACTATATATATGATAATGGGCTTGGCAGTGTGGATGCTCCACTTTTAAATTTGACATCAAGGGGGTTATTTTGAAATAACTCCCTAGCTTGGGTGCCGTGTGCTACAATTCTGATCTGGTGGTGAGTTTTGCCCTTTTGGCACTGGTACATGTGTCCACACAAGGAGCAGGGCAGTGGAGAATCAGGTCCCACCTCTGGAACAGAAGCTTTAAAACCTAAATACTTGTTAATTTCTATAGTTTGCTTTTAGATTGTACTAAACATTTTTTTAATAGAAAATGTATAGCCATGCCTTTCTCAAAGGATACTTGCATCATTTAAAAAATTGTGACAACACTGAACCCAATTGCAAGCTAAGTTATTCCAGTTTCATACAAATGTCCTTCTGTTAATTTCAGGTAAGTTACACTGCCTACTATGGTCTCCTCATCTCCCATCATCTGAATACCTCCCAGAGAACGTCATGCACAATTAACCTCTGCTGATATCAATGGGAGCACCAAGACCACAACACTCAAACTGCTATATTTAGGGATTTTTTAAAGGCAGCACTGATGGGGTCTTCTCCTCTGAGAGAAGCTATTGATTTGAAAAGGTGTTTTAAAAGTTCCACTCCTTTTTTTAAAAGGAATTAAAGTCAGCTATGCTTTTTAGGGAAAAAAAAGCTGCTAACAATTTCAAGTTAAGTATTTGTCAAGTTGGAATTGTTGCACCATATAATGTACTGTGGCCATAACTGCCAAATACTGCTGTTTTATCAGGTGATACATACATACATACATACATACATGTAATTTTCTAATCCAAAACATTTGCACCCCGACATATTATCCATGATAAATGGAAGTGTGAAAAGCTTTTGTTCCTCACTGATAAATGTATGTGCTAAAGCACACATAGCATTAAGAATAGGAAAAATTTCCATAAAAGAAATTTGAACTACTGATTGGCAGAAGGCAAAAGACCATGGAAACAGAAAGCATTATAACAGCTACTTGTATAAATGAAAACAGGTGAATCCCAACATAAGGCCATTTAAAAGCCAACAATTAAACATTAAACATGCACCAATCTTTGTATTAGATAACTGAACATTTGTTTGTTTTGGAATTAAACATTTATTCCTCCACAACAAAGTAAAAGGGCAAATACCATCAGATTAATGTGTTTTGTGGAATGTTTCACATTGAATGATAGACAATCTGCAGAAGGCTGACTAGAAATTTCAACTCCAATTAATAATAATATATACTACAGCAAAGTTGACATACCAGAGCAAGCTTGTCTTCCAAAAATAAATGTTTTCAAAATGAAGACATGGAGGATGGGGGAATAAAATAGTGGCTTGCTTAATACACTTGAGATATAAATATCAGATGAAATATAGTTTAGTTGAGTATTCTCCAGAGAGTGTGTCTTATTCTGTTACTGTTTGTACAATAACATGCTAACTAAAAACAGAGCTAGACAAGATCAGTCATGATGACAATAAGACAAATAATGGGAAACAATAAAGCTATGGGATATTTAAAACACCTTAAGTGTAAATTTTAGAAATTAATAATCTGAAAAAATTCCTTTCTTAACAAATAGCTTATGGCTACAGACCAGCAAGTACTGCTATCCATATGGTACCAATACTGTGCTAACTATTATAGTTTGGTACTTTCTCTTTTCAACAACTACCATTCACTAATTTATACAATTTCAGGGGAAAAAAACTACTTCCCTTTTGTTTTTGTTTTTTTTAATCCTGAGTAAATATTGACGTACATGTTAAACAAGATTAAGAATACTTCTTGTTTCTTTAGCCATCTGTCCTGGTTCTTGTCCTCCCTGAAAACATCCTCATTGCAAGTGTCCATAAATAAGTAGCTCCAGCTAGACAAGCAAGAGGAAGGTTAACTGCTTGGACAAATATAGTGTGGCTCAACGTGAAATTTCAAAGGCACTCCATTTGGAAACATTGATGTACAATGGCACGTTTTCCTACAGAAAGCAAGTAATAATTCTAGTTCATGAAGCTCACAGCTGCAAAGCTGTGCTTGTCTGCAAGTGAAGCACTGCAGTAATGATTAATGCAGGTGTTGTCCTCAGACCTGCAGGCTACAAATAACAATATGGAGATACCGCAGATGGAACTCCCACTTCTGAGTGTTCTCCCACTTCTAAGCCTGCATTTCTCATTTGGAATTTAAACCAAATTTCATCATATTATATGTGATGGTTCTACAGGGACTTGCACCTGCCATAAGGAGATTGTTAAAATCATGTCTTCTATTTGCAGGCATTTTTGATGACAGAAGGCAACAGATTACTTCATTTTGCTACTCTGTAACAAGAAAGTAGAGTTACAATCCAATAAACTGTAAAAGGTGCAGAAAGGAAGAATTCACACCCTTCCAGATCATTTTTCCTGCATCACAATTTCACTGATTGTCATGAGCTACTTCTGACATCAAGGCAGATATATAAAAGTATAATAGAGCCATAATGCTGCAAGAACAGTTGCTAGTTTAAAGTTATTCTAAAAGATTTAGCAAATTATCGCAGATTAAACTATTGGGCTAGAAAAAGCCCCCATTCCTTGATTCACTGGAATTAGTTATCTAAGCATAATTAGAAGCCAGTACTAAAGCATATAGACAGGTAATGGGCCTGATGTGGGTTTTTTGTACTGTTGTGGAGATTCCAAGGTAAGTTTGGCCAGCTAGCAGAGGATTCCCTTTGTGTGCAAGAAAGAATCAAGTGAGGTGGAGCAGGTTATGCCTGCTTTATAAAACCAGCCCCCTCCCACCCTGCCTTGCTATGCTTTGGGTGTGCTGGTGAGTGGGAATACAAGGAAACATAAACATGACTGAGATCTCTCTTGATGGCAATTATATCTGGACTGCAGATTCCAGAAGGACATCTTTGAGTAATTACTTCAAGTACCCTAATCAGGCTGTGTCTAGACTACATCTCTCTGTCAACAGAGAGATGTAGATTAGGCACGTCGAAATTGCTAATGAAGCAGGGATTTAAATATCCCATGCTTCATTAGCATAAACATGGCTGCCGCTTTTTTTCAAAACGGCGATTTTTCAAAAAAACCCGGCAGTCTAGACACGGATCTTTCAAAAAATAAACCCTTTTTCGACAGATCCTGTCCTCAAAGGTTTATTTTTCAACAGATCTGCGTCTAGACTGCCATTTTTTTCGAAAAAGCTCCATTTTGAAAAAAGCGGCAGCTATGTTTATGCTAACGAAGCGAGGGATATTTAAATCCCTGCTTCATTAGCAATTTCGTCATGCCTAATCTACATCTCTCTGTTGACAGAGAGGTGTAGTCTAGACGTACCCTCAGAGGCAAAGTGGAAGTAGAAGTAATACTCTGTGGCTGCAGGGGAAACAAACAAACCTTAACTAGGCTACAGGTACATGGCAACCCACAAAATAGGAAGAAGCCTGCTTTCTTAGACAAGAAAACAAAACAAGTCTTCAAGATTTGCATCAGATCTGAAATCCACATATACCTACAAGATATAGTATTTGTCTCTGCCGGCACAATGTTATTTTTTCAAAAAAGAAGTTCACATCCTTTGTATATACCATCCGTAATTTCGGTAGCCTGATATTTGATGATCCCAGTCCATCTGCTGTTTAGTGTTTGTTGATAAATAGTATAATCAGTTTTTTGACTGCATTTTGGTTCATTATGAAATATATTCAAGAGGCCAAATATCCAGTGTCTATCAGGCTTATTGCTTTAAGTAAATAAATAAAATCATAATAATGGGGGAAATTGTTCTATATACCAGATTTCAGAATGTCATCTGATGTTATCAGGATTGTGAAAGATTCAGGGGGTAGCAGTGTTAGTCTGTTTCAGCAAAAACAACAAGGATTCTTGTGGTACCTTAGGGTGTGTCTAGACTACATGGCTCCGTCGATGGAGCCATGTAAAGTAGTTTACCTGACATAGTCAATGAAGCGAGGATATAAATAATCCCCACTTCATTAAAATAAAAATGGCCACCGCACTGTGCCGACAATCAGCTGATCCAGCACAGCGCAGCCATCTAGATGTGGATCAGTTGACAAGGGAAGCCTTTGTCGACCGCTCCCTTATGCCTCGTGAAATGAGGTTTACAGGAGCAGTTGACAAAGGCTTCCCTTGTTGTCTGATCCGCGTCTAGACTGCCGCGCTGTGCTGGATCAGCTGATTGTCGGCACAGTGCGGTGGCCATTTTTATTTTAATGAAGCGGGGATTATTTAAATCCCTGCTTCATTGACTATGTCGGGTAAACTACTTTACATGGCTCCATTGATGGAGCCATGTAGTCTAGACACACCCCCAAAGTCTAACAGATTTGTTTGGACATAAGCTTTTGTTGCCTAAAACCCTCTACATCAGATGCATGAAGTGGAAACTTTGGTTTGGCAGGTACACATTGTACTTCTAAAATCCGGCACTCTCTGGTCCAAAAACATCCATGGTCCGGCAAGACCACGGATATTGCTGGACCAGAAAGTCCCAGCTGGCCATGTTCAGAAGTGCTGAGCTGGGCTGGCAATGGGGAGTGCAGCCCCGGTGGGCTGGAGCAGTAGGAAGCACAGCCTCGGTCGGGGCTGGTGCAGTAGGGGAGCACAGCCCTGGTCAGAGCTGGCGGTAGGGAATGCAGTCCCAGCCAGGGCTGGAGGCAGTGGGACCGACAGCTGGGTACACAGCCTGGGCTGGCACTGTGCAGGGTGCAGCCCAGCCAGAGCTGGAAGCAGCAGAGCTGGTCCCTGTCTTGGGCTGGCATGGTAGGGGACTGGAGGCAGAGGCAGGGAGCGAAGCCCCACCTGGGAGCAGAGCCTACAGCCAGATAGGGATCCTTGACCTCCACTGCCCCAGAAAACTCTGTGGTTCAGGACCATTCAGGTCCCGAGGGTGCCAGACCAGGGAGGTCTGACCTGTATAAACGCACATGCAAAGATGGGATGTGTTACATTACCATGTGGGAGGACCAGTGCAAATGAGGTCAATTCAATCAGGGTGGATGTGGCCCACTCCCATCATAGATGAGAATGTGAAAATATCAAAAGAGGGAAAATCACTTTTTGTAGTGAGCTTCCCTGTCCCCATTCAGACCTAATCTGATAGTGTCAAGAGTGCATATCAATTACAGCTCTGCAGTTTCATGCTGCAGTTTGTTTTTGAAGTTTTTTTTGCTGAAGGATGGCAACTTTCACGTGTTACTAAGCATCTAGGGAGACTGAAGTGCTTTCCTAGTGCTTCTTGAATGTTACCGTTCTTGATGTCTGATTTGTGTCCTTTTATTCTTTTGCATAGAGACTGTCTGGTTTGGCCAATGTACCAACTCATCAATTTGTCCCAGTTCCCTATTTTGTATTCTTTCTTCCTTAACTTTGGATCTAGCATTCTAGGCAGGTAGTTCTCTAGTTTGTACTGCAATACAGAATAAATATGTCTGCTTATGCCTACTGTTTACTCAGCGAATGCTAGGGGTGATGAGATACTTATAATAAATGAACAAGATTATGGTATAGGCCAATTTAAGCTCTATTATTGCTACAATATTTGTTCTTTAAATATTTGTTCTTTAAATTAGTATTGATCATTAAATTCATACTAATATGGTACAGATAATGTCCTGTTCTCCCCAAACCTCTAAGCCATTCATTTTATTTTTCAGTGAATCAGTATAAATAGCAATGCAATATATTAGTACTAGCACCCCATATACATGGACAAAATGCAGTGCCAGTACTAGCCCATGTTCAATCAGCTTCATAATCCTTTCAGCTCCCAGAACTTGAGCAAGGATATAAGAAAGAAAACAATTAAATCACAGAAGATCAGTACAGAATTGAAACAGAGGCAATTTTATATTTGAAAGCAAGTTTGGAAAAACTGTTATTTGAAAAGGTGAGATGGATGATCTGAAGTGGATATATATAAGCAAGTTCTCCATTGTAAGAGCAGCTCTAGCACATCTGTGATGGGAAGTGTGGGTGTGATCAGGTCTAACTTTTATCCAGAGACCAAGGAACAAACGTAATAATAATGAAATGCTGAATGTCTTGACTTGCTTGGGGGCCAATGAATGAGATTGTTTCTCTGGAAACACACCTAAAAGGCACCCAGATGAAAACTGCCAGGTTTTCAGAGGTATAGAAGCATTGGAGGGAAAAATCAGGCCACTATTATTTAAGTGCCCAACGTGTAAATTTTAAAATGCTGGTGTTAGTTATTTGAGCCACATTCACTTCACTTTGATTCTTTGCTAATGGGAAATTGTGACCAGATTTAAATCACTGTAGAGCATTGGTGAGCAACCTGCTGTTTGCAACCCACATTGGGGTTCAATGTGTGACCCGCAAGACATTTTATTTACTGTTGCCCATGCATGTAGTTGCCAGATTCCACTGATTTCCAGCCACATTTTTTTTCCTACTGGCATTACTAAAATGACATACATGTAACGCCAGGGCACGTGAAGTGAGGGGCCTGCTGATTGCACAAATTATGGACTGGGAAAATCGTCTGCTCCCTCTGCATCCAATGAAAGCGCTGCTATAGTTCAATCAGCACACCCTGTAAATTCTAGGTACACAAATGCAAAGCTACCCTATCCCAGGAGACTGTCTTGGTTACAATAATCTTGTGCTCCACTGAGATAAGAGGGCCATTTATGTGGCCCACTCGTTAGCCTAGGTTGTCCATCAGTTCTGTAGAAGGAAATATACTTATCAATCTGTAAGCCCAACTTCTGTTGTCAAAGGGAGCTGCTGATGTAAATAAAGGAGATTATACAGCCCTTATCTAGATGGTCTACTCATCTGAACTGTTTGCGTGTATAGATCAAAAACAATACAAGTCACAGTTAAAAAGTTCATTCTGATTCAGGAGATATTAACAGTTCCAGCAGTATTTTCCATTTTAAGTATAGGGAATCTTTCCAAAACCAGAATTATTTATGAGTGCCAACTGTAAATAGCTCTAAGGTACTTTAATGTGAGATACTGTTATCCTTTTATAAAAGGGTAAGCAATATATCAAAAGCATTTTAATGTCATTTCATTCAATCTATACAATAAACCACCACTGAAGTGCAGATAAATTAGTAGACAGTAAGGGCTATACACGCATCTCTTCAGAGACAAAATAACTTGACAGAGAGCCTCACCTCTGTTATAGCCCTTTGACACAGCATGAGATGACCAGACAATTGTAAAGGCTCCCCAAAAGGTTCTGCTCCTACTCAAGATCCTTCTGTTTATTCCCTTAGCTCTTATTGCCACAATGTCATGTTCACCTGACTATCCACCCCAACCCCCAATTTTTTTTGGAGTCACTGTGTCCATCAGCCTATATGTATGGCCTACATGTATGGCCTACATTCTTCGTTCCTAGATGTATATGCTTACATTTAGCTCTATTAATCACACTTGTTTGCTTGCGCCCAGCTTACCAAGTGTTTTACATCAGTGACCTGTCCTCCTCATTAGTTACCATTCCCCAATTTTTGGGTCATCTGCCAAATATAATGATGATTTTATGTCTTCTTCCAAGTTACTGATACCAATGTTAAACAGCATTACCTTTCCTCTCTTCTCTGCCCCCTAATATCCTGCCTCTATCAGGAAATATATTTTTATTATATTCCTTTCCAAAAAAATTTGTCACCCATGTGTGATATTATCTGATTAAGATATAATTATAAAGATCATTGTTACAACCACTGTTATATATTTGCAACACATTTGTACAAAGGTTATTAAGTAAGATGTTTATGGAAAGGTGACAATTTGCTGAAAAAGGGTACTATTTGTATGCATATATCATTTTTGTATTTGAAATTATGAGTTTTGGCTCTATACCTGTATTTCAAATGTTTGCTTCTGGAGTAGCGCCCCCAAGGTAGTTAGCCAACACATCTTTTAGTGACTATTCACATTAAGTGGCTCATCAAGGAACACTTAACTTAAAAAGAGCCATGAGAGATGCTCATGTACACAGAATGGACTTTCCTGTGGATGTTCCATTAGCCATATAAATAACATCTGCTGCCGTGACCAAGCAAAATTATGCATAGACATGTGACTTGCCCATGTGACTCAATACTCTACTTTACCTGTAATATTCCACTGTGAGAAAAGTGGGATTCCCTCCACATGGCAGAAGCTATAATAGGCCTCACTACTACTACAGCCTCTGGACTGTCAACTTATACCAATGGGAGCATTCTAACAAAGGGACTGAGGTCCTTCCAATGATTTGGAAGTATCCAGAGACTTGAATTAAGCCAGCAGTTTATTTCCTCACTCCTACAAGCCTGAACCAAGAATGTTACAATTATAGGATGTATTTGATACCTTTAACCAATTTTAACACTCAGCTTTCTTTCTTTTTATAAATAGACCTTTAGATTTTACTACAGGATTGTCGTCAGTGTGATTTTTGGCTAAGATCCAGTTGCATATTGACAAGGGTGTGTGTCTGGTCCTTTGGGATCAGTAAAACCAGTCTCATCAAATAACAGGTTCTTAAGAACTACTCATCTAGCTGGTTTGGTATGTTTTATGGGAGAATAACTGCCAGCATTTTGGGCTGCATTTGCCCTATATCTCAGCAATGTGACCTGAATTTGGCATTCTCCACTGCAACCCACAAAAGCACAGTAACATGATGGTTCATAAATTATAGTAACCTCCAGCCACTGACAGCAAGGACAGCCACTAAATTATAGCCCTACATCTGGATATAGTTATACCTATAGGTCAGTATAACTAACTCCCTTGCAGACAGCTCTGTGTTGATGGGAGAGGTTCTCAACAACATAGTTATTGCTCCTCTAAGGGTGGTGCTCTTTACCAAGACATAGTAGCATCTTTACTAAAAGACTACAGCAGTGCCACTGTAGGGCTATACATGAAGCCAAGCCCCGAATCTCCATTGGTTTTAGGCAGGGAATTGTGATTCAAGGATGAGTTCATAGTTATCAGCCTCAACAAGATCTATGATTTATCCAATAATTAACACCTCTCTGTTAACAGTAAAAGGATAAGGAAACTGGGCTGGGGGAAGTTGCTGTAACTCTGGAATCTGTGGTCAAAATGACCTCAAATTTAGATTGTTAGCGCTACTGTGTCCCAAGCACCACATCAAATTTCAAAGCAATCCACATATAGATTTTAGAGCACTTACTACAAAGGTTGGGCTTTAAAGCATGTATAATTGCAGGAATGGAAACCCTCTAGATATTTTTCTGTATTAGTACATGCGCACTGTTTTAAAAATGTACGTTTTCTTAATACCATATTCAATTTGAGTGCCCTCCTGAAAAAATTACCAAGTGGCATGAACTATATTGGGTCAAATTTGATTATCACACCAAGGCTGCGTCTAGACTGGCATGATTTTCCACAAATGCTTTTAACGGAAAAGTTTTCCGTTAAAAGGATTTGCGGAAAAAAGCGTCTAGATTGGCATGGATGCTTTTCCGCAAAAGCACCTTTTTGCGGAAAAGCGTCCCTGGCCAATCTAGATGCGCTTTTGCACAAGAAAGCCCTGATTGCCATTTTAGCCACTGGGGCTTTTTTGCGCAAAACAATACGACGTTGTCTACACTGTCCCTTTTGCGCAAAAGCTTTGCACAAAAAGGACATTTGCCCAAACAGGAGCAGCATAGTATTTCCGCAAGAACGCTGATGATCATACATGAGATCGTCAGTGTTCCTGCGGAAATTCAAGCGGCCAGTGTAGACAGCTGGCAAGTTTTTCCGGAAAAGCAGCTGATTTTCCGGAAAAACTGGCCAATCTAGACACAGCCCAATAGTTTTATTTAATCTGTAACTCTGCACAAAAACCCAAAGATATTACACATGTTTTTCATGCATGGCTGTTTTTCTTGGATGTTTATATCTCCACAACTTCTAATTCAAATGATTCCAAATTTGGGTCTCTAAAGCTAACCTCTCATGGAATAGTAACTGGATAAAAATAGGAAACAAAGGATAGGAATAAATTGTCAGTTTTTCAGGATGGAGAGAGGTAAGTAGTGGAGTCCCCCAGGGACCAATCCTATTCTACACACTGATAGATGATCTGGAGAAAGGGGTAAATAGTGAGGTGACAACATCTGCAGATGATGCAAAAGTGCTCAAGATAGTTAAGTCTAAAACAGACTGTGGAGAGCTTCAAAAGGAACCTCACAAAACTAGATGACTGGGCAAAAAAATGGCAGATAAATTCAGTGCTGACAAAGTAATGCATATTGGAAAACATAATTCCAACAATACATATTAAATGGTGAGGTCTACATTAGCTGTTACCGTCAAGAGAGAGATTTTAAAGTCCTTGAGGATAGTTCTCTAAAAACATCCCCTCAATGTACATCAGCAGTCAAAAAAGTAAACAGAATATTGGGAATCATTAAGAAAGTCTCTGTCTTACTGTCTAACCCTATCTTATTGGCTCTATGTAAATCCATCATGTGCCCACATCTTGAATACTGCATGCAGATGTGGTCACCTCCTCTCAAAAAGATACATTGAAATTGGGAAAGGTTCAGAAAAGGGCAACAAAAATGATTAGGGGTATGGAACAGCTGCCATATGAGGAGAGATTAATAAGACTGGGATTTTTCAGCTCGGAAAAGAGACTACTAAGAGGGATATGGCTGAAGTCTATAAAATCATGACTGGTGTGTAAAAAGTGAATTAAGAAGAGTTATTTACTCCTTCCCGTAACCCAAGAAGTAGAAGTTGCCAAATGAAATGAATAAGTAGCAAGTTTAAAACAAACTAGAGGAAGGACTTCTTCACACAATACACAGTCAACTTGTAGATCTCCTTGCCAGAGGATGTTGTGAAGGCCAAGACAATATCAGGTTTCAAAAAAGAACTAGATAAATTCATGGAGGATAGGTCCATCAATGGCTACAAGCCAGGATGGACATGGATGGTATCCCTAGCTTCTGCTTGTCAGAAGCCGGAAATGGGCAACAGGGGATGGACCACTTGATGATTACCTGTTCTGTTCATTCCCTTTTAGGCACCTGGAATTGGCCACTGTTGGAAGACAGGATACTGAGTTAAATGGACCTTTATTCTGACCCACTTTAGCCATTCTTATATTTTAACCTGCTCTTTCTGGAGGCATACCAAATTGCAAAGGAATGAGACTAAATATTTTGACTGTAGAGACCTCAGAACAGTTGATCTTTAAATAGAAGTCATGATAGAACCTTAACTATGAAAAAGTTAACTAAGAAAAAGTGGGATTTGTACCTTTTAGTCATCAGTGAGAATAACTGGGCACATTAAATAATACTTTACATATATGATCAATCTCACTTAAACACCTAACAGAATTCTTTGTGATAGCTGTGATGCTAATACCATAGTTAGAGGCATAGAATTGAAAAGGTTAATTATTTCTCTGGTGAAAAATATTGAATTTCCCCCCTGTATTAGGCTTATATAACTGCATGCTGTTTTGTGATACATTGAAACCAAGGGTACATTTTTCTTTTAGTTGAGTTCATTGTTTTGACTAATTTGGGGATAATTCAGCATGTTAATGTTCTTTCTCTTGTGCACAAGTCTTAAAGATTACATATTCATCAGCTTAATGATGTTCAAAGACTTCTGGATTTAATTTTTAGCATATGCCAGAAATAAAAAATATTACAAACAGAATTCACATGCTTGTTGGCAAGTCCTGCTTACATACATTCAACAATCTTTATGGGGGGATTTCTTGTGGGAACACTAGTTTGTTTTGCACTACAGTGAAATTGCCATTTAAACAAAGGAACAAGTTATTATACTGACTTGTGTGGCATTTCACCAAAGAGGAGTTTGGTCCAAAATTGTGGCCTGAAAGCATTTGGCTATATGAGATGTACGAGATTCAAACGTGGTGGCATAACCAACAGTCAGATGTTTGTAGCATTGCTGTAACTGTATTGATTAAAGCAAGCATCACTTTTCACAGAATGATCACTTTATATTTGAGCTCTCAGGCCTCTTCTTCAAAGGAAACCTACAAAAATCCTTCATAAAATGAACCAGGCATCTTACACTCATAACTTTATTAGACACTAAAAATCACCATCTTAAATACACTGGGTGTACGGCTTATTACAACAATCTGTAAGCCATTAACCTCCCCTTTTTGTCCTATGACTAGGTATAAACAGGCCACTTTATCTTGACTAGTCTCTTAGGATATGTCTACACATCAAAGTTAACTTGAAATAACAGCCGTTATTTCGAATTAACTTTACTACCATCTACACAGCCAAACCGCTATTTCGAAATAAATTCGAAATAGTGGAGCGCTTATTTCGAATTTGGTAAATCTCATTCTATGAGGAATAACACCAAATTCGAAATAGCTAATTCGAAATGAGTGCTGTGTAGATACTTATTTCGAAATAGGGGGCCTCCAGCCTTCCCAGGGTGCCCTGGTGGCCACTCCAGCCTCAAACAAGAACACTCTTCTCCCTCCCCTCCCCTCCCCTCCGGAGCCCTTAAAGAGGTTGACACTGACCACAATGCCTGTGCCAGCTCCAAGCCTGCCGGCCCAGAGCCAGCAGTCACTGCCCCTGACCCAGTGGCCCCAAAACATGAGCCAGCAAGACACTGGCAGCCAGCCCTCCACTGCTCCCCAGGAGCAGCCTGCCAACTCCCCAGAGCCTGCCAGGGCCTGGAGAAGGCGGGCACCTTCCTGGTCCAGGGTGGAGATCAGGGTGGACCTTACTCAGGGATGCCCCCAATGTCCATGAACTCTGCACTAGATGGAGGAATACGGCCATCTATGGCAGGATAGCTGCCAGCCTGCCCACCAAAGGCCACATGCGAACCCAGGAGCAGGTTCACATGAAAATCAAGTTGGTCCGGCAAGACCCCCCAACCCTGAGACCTGAGCTTCCCCTCCCCCTTCTTCCCCTTGCTTCCCTCTTCCACCTCCCTCCTCCCAGGTTTCCCCCTCCCCTCTCCCACCCTCTTTCCCCTCCTCTCCCACCTCCTTTCTCTAGTCTCACCAGTTTCATCCCCCCCCCCCGCACTTTTGTTAAATAAAGAGAGTTTGTGTTCATGAAAATACATGTATTTTATTTGACATCAAGAAGGGGGGCTGGGAGGGTAAGTGGAACGATGTGGGGGAGGAATGAGGCACAAGCCCCCAGTGGGGCAGACCAGGGAGGCTCTTAGTGCTCCTCAGGATGGAAGCTCTCCTGCAGGGCCTCCTGGGTACTGACAGCCCCCGATGGACCTCCTGGATGGCAGCCTGCAGAAAGTGCAGCCAGGCTCGCAGCAACGCGTTCACAAGAAGCACCAGAGTGCCCAGAGGAAGCTCTGGCTCCATGTTGCAGAGTGCTGTGGTGTTCCGAGTGAGGGCAACCAGAGACACAAATGCTTTGCTGTCCCTCATCGAGGTAGGCAAGCAAGCAGGGAAAGCTTAGAACCGGCTGCCCGGGGTGGGGGGTCCCTTCAAGCACAAGCCTCAGATAGCCTCAGGCAGCAGCCACACAAATAAATTCCTGACCTGATGCCCTGCTGGACCTGGTTCCGGCTGGCCTTCAATGCAATTCAGTGTCCACTCAATGTGGATGCACTATTTTGAAATAGCAAAACGCTATTTTGAAATGCATTTTGTGTGTAGATGTGTCATTTCGAAATAAGCTATTTCAAATTAACTATTTTGAAATAAGATATTTTGAAATAACACTGTAGTGTAGACATATCCTTAGATAATATGTTAACTACATATGTTAAACAATCTACTCCACCTTGTATTAGAAGAGGTGGAGAGTAACTAAGTAGAAATACTTCGTTACACTTGTCGGTTCTCGGTTCGGTAAAATGGCGGGAGTCCCGGAGGCTTTAGGCCAAATACTCAGTGAAAAATACCGAATGATGGCAAGACAACAAGTTTTATCAAAGATGGAATGATTTATTAAACTGAACGACTTAAAAAGAGCAATTACCCAATATTTGCTACAAAACAATTGAACCACAACAATTTTCAAAACTTTACCTAAGTTACAGCTAAGTTAAATGTATACACCTTTCAAAAACTGTTTCTTTAGACACACTGAACACTGACAAATAGTAAATATAAAGGGTACAACTGAGCGATATATTTTCTAACCTGTCTCTTTTAAACCACTTAACAAACAGTGAGGGTAAATTAGGTACTTACAAACCCAGCAACGACAACAGCACAAAGACATACAAGGAATCGGAGCATGCTCGAGATTCGTACACTCCTTTTTGGATTCGGTGGGTGGGAGGCGGCCTTTGGGTGATCAGTCCTAAGCCAGACTCAGATTCTGTCTTCCAATATTCGGGAGTCCTCCCCGAGCTTAGGGCTCAGGGGGTTTTATGTTATTAATGCTTATTACAATATTTGGTATTGTCTGTGCTCTGGGAGTGGCAGGGGTGTGGTCTGGGTGTGGTGTGATGCCCATATATGATGTTGAGTGCTGGGCTCTGACAAGCTCCATTTTATTGGTAGATAAGCCTGGTTGCTATCTACGTGACATGAGGTTCCTGCGGTAGATCTCGGCTATGTGCGCGAGGCCTGGCCAAGAGAACCCATACTTGACAACACTACTCAAGTACATTTTTTCAGTATTTGTACTTTACTCAAGTAATTTATTTTTGTGATACTTCGACTTTTACTCAAGTAGTTTTTTTTAGAAAATATCATACTTCTTACTCCACTACAATTTCCAGAAGCACTGAGTTACTCACTACTTTCATCATTCTGATTTGCCTAAGCACAGTTTCTTGCACCCAATCATCAAAAAAAAAATAACCAACCAACAAGCACAATGACCCTGCCAACAATGAAGCCTTTTAATAGCCTCATTAACACCTTTTCATTCAAAAATAGTATCTATGCAGGGACTGCCAGCCTGAGACCTGAGCAACCAGGGTGGCTGCCCAGGGCGATGTGCTGAGGGGGTGCATTTGAATAGTCTCATGTTACCTTACCTGGGGCCAGCCAGCTAAATAGGAGGGAAACCCAGCAGCCACCTCAGCCAAGGTCAGGGAGGACAGAGGCACGAACTTGTGTCAGGTAAATCCTCTGCTTTGGTGGGAGCAGCAGCAGGGTGGGTGCCCAGGGCAGGAGCTCCCCATTCTCTCTGGGACAGAGGGCCCCCCGCAGAAGCCCTGTGGAGAGAGGGTGGGGCAGGTTGTTCTGGAAGAGGCTCAGGGTGGGCAGCTGAGTTTGGTGGGGATTGAAGAATTGTGTCTGTGTGTGCAGCTTCCCTCTGTGTGCTGGCTGGCTGGGATTTGGAGCAACCCTGCTCTCTGGGTATGTGCTAATACGGAGCAGGTGTGGGTCACCCCCCCCCTTTTTTCCCCTTTCCCCCTAAGAGCCCCATAGGGGAACTGAGGAGAGCTGAGCTACTGGCTCTGGAGGGGGGTATAACACTTTGAGTTGTTGGGGGGAGACCTTTAACTTGCCCCTCCCCCATGAGCAGTTGGTCTTGTGCTCCTGCTTCCCTAGCTGGCTCAAGTTTTGCTCACTTTTTGGTGGGTAGGTGGGGGACGGGGGAGCTGCTGCTGCTTCCCCAGGGTGAGGCAGGTGGGCACAGAGGAGATGAGTGTTACTGAAATCAGCTCTCCCATGTGCCCCCTAGGGAAATGAGTCACAGTGGGTAATGTCTAGCTGGTTGGTTGAAACACATTTACCTTCCATTCAATTCTTAGGGTATGTCTACACTACATGGCTCTGTTGACGGAGCCATGTAGATTACCTTTGTAGACATAGGAAAATGAAGCGGCAATTTAAATAATCGCTGCTTCATTTAAATTAAAATGGCTGCCACGCTGTGCCGATCAGCTGTTTGTCGGAACAGTGCTGTAGTCTGGATGCTCCGCGGTCGACATCAAAGGCATTTGTCGACCTCCCCGGTATGCCTCGTGGGATGAGGTTTACTGAGGAGGTCAACAAATGCCTTTGATGTCCACCGTGGAGTGTCCAGACTACAGCACTGTGCTGACAAACAGCTGATCGGCACAGCGCGGCAGCCATTTTAATTTAAATGAAGCGGCAATTATTTAAATCTCCGCTTCATTTTCCTATGTCTACAAAGGTAATCTACATGGCTCCGTCGACGGAGCCATGTAGTGTAGACATACCCTTAATGACCTATCCACACCCTGAGGTTTTGTTTATGTATTTATCCGTACGCTGAAATTTCTCAGGTCAGGGGACCTTGTTGAAGCTGTTTTTGAGCAATGTTGTTCTTTCATTAAGATTAATAATAAGGAAATTTTCTTTGCTCCCATCTTAACCTGCAAACCTTCTTCATGCTCTGGAAGCCACTGGGGTTCCTTGTGTGAGAATCTGAAGATAAGGTGTGATTGTTGTGACTTGCAGTTTCAATGAGGCACTTAAACTCAGAAGAACTCAGTGGGAATATAGTCTCTTTCCCATCCCCCCATCTCCTGTGCAGTGCTTCATCCCTGCTGCTGTGGCTTACAAAAAGGCTTGGTGGAATGCACTCTTTATGTTTTATAACTTTGTGTAATGTTTTAAGCTTTTCATCTTTTTATAATTTTCACAGTTATTGGGAAATTATGGAGGGAGGTCCGATAAGTTTTTAATGATGAAGTGGAGATGCTAAGAATTCAAGCTTTAAAACTGTTAAACCCCAAACAGAGATATAAGGTGGGTGAAGTAATATCTTTTTAAAAGTTATTTTGGAACAGTTTTGGTTGGTGAGAGATTCGCCCTTTTGAGCTTCACAGACCTGGAGAAGAGCTCTGAGGAGTTCCAAAGGTTGTCTCTGTCACCAACCATATTTGGTCCAATTAAAGATATGACTTCACTCACCTTATGACTGTCATCCAGGCTCCAATATGACTACAAGAAAACAGCAAAAACCACCATATCACATGTCAAAGATACATGTCCAAATATACAAAATAATTATCCTAACAAACACCAGACATGATTTGTTGATTTAACTATTCATTCACTCGTCCATTTGTGACAAGCTGAGTTCAGAAGTTTATATCATGGAATTTTAACTCAAAGTTCTCAGGAAGCATTTTTCTTGCTTTCCCTATCTGTAAATAATTTAATTATTACTGGTGGAAATATTTCAGGATTTCTGTGTACTGTGAAATCAGCTAATTTCTAAGTTATTTGCAAACAAACAAACAAAACAAAATAAGCACAAAAACCCAAATCCCTAGAGATTTCAGGTGCCTAAGTATCCTCTGGAATTGTTAAAGTTGCCTTCCCCAGCCCCACCACAATCTGAACTGGCACCCCTGGTGAGTCAGGAGTGGCCAGAGGGCTGCAGGAGGGCCACATGCACAAGATGCAGCCCCCATCTGACAGCAGGGAGCTCGCTATGAACTGCAGACCAAATACCAGGCATAAAGGGCAAGTGCTGCACTACAGGGGAACTGCCAGTGCTTCTTCAGAGCAGCTCAAACATCCGTGGAAGAGCCCACTGAAGGGTGAATGACCCACTTAGGATTTTTTACCCACTATTTCATTTCATAATCTGATGTGATTCAAAAACAGCAGCTGCTTTTTTTGGTCAAGGGCCACTGACCCACAGAAAAATCAATCAGGGGCCACACACAAGTGAGAAGAAGAAAAACCCCTCAGAACCCTCCCTGATGTGGCCCCCAGCTGAGAAGAAGACAGACATTCCCTTCGCACACTAGAGCCTTGGGGGGCCCAGGCATGTAGATTTTGTGTGCTCCAGCCCCATGGGGGGATGGCAGGAGGTTGGAGCACCAGAACAGGCTCCAATACTGGGGGGGGGGGGGAGCCTTGAGCCCAGGGGCCAGATCCAGGC
Organism: Pelochelys cantorii; assembly: GCA_032595735.1. Classification (NCBI taxonomy): domain Eukaryota; kingdom Metazoa; phylum Chordata; order Testudines; family Trionychidae; genus Pelochelys; species Pelochelys cantorii. The sequence goes on along the minus strand of CM064330.1, from coordinate 86,035,016 downwards.
AAGCCGGGGACCACATCCAGACCCCAGGCCTTAAGTTCCCCACCCCTGATTTAAGCTACAATAATCCATTCCCCATGTAGCTCTTAAAGGAAGGGCTTGGCCAAGGACAACTCCCTTTGCAAGGGGGAGAGACAATAGCCCTGTACTAAGGGGAGCAAGAGACTGAGCATCTTCCAAGGGAAATGCGGGGAGCATCATGCCCAGGGTAGGGAGGGCCGGGGCGCCAAAATGCAAGTTTGCCTAGGTTGCCATTTTCCCAAAGGCCAGCCCTGTATGCAGGAGTGGGGAACCCTGAGCCTCATGGGCCGGATCCAGCGTGTGGGGGAGAAGAAGCACAGTGCCACGTGCTGCTGCTCATGCTTCCCCCAGCTGGGGGAAAGTGGTGCTGGAAACTGCTCATGAGAGAGTCTCCCTGCTGCTCCTATTGCCCAGATTTTGGGGCTACATCAGTGAGGGGTTTTTGTTTGTATTGTGGGGGTGTTGCCTCTCACTTGTGTGACCCCACCTGATTTTTCCGTAGATCAGTGGGTCCCGACGCCAAAAGATTTCCCCACCCTGATCTACAGTTTTCCAGATGGAGTATCATCTTCATCAACGTCTATTGTTGTTTCACACACACACTCACACATAAATATATATGCATATTGTGTGTATGAAAAATAAACGGTGCCTTATGATAACTCGGGTGGTTAACCATAGATTTCCATAGGACAGCTACTTTTTACTTCTGGATACTTGAGTACAATTAAGATGCAATACTTTTGTACTTTTACTAAAGTAGTTTTCCAGAAGGATACTTTGACTTTTACTTAGTTACATTTTTTTCAAAGTAGCAGTACTTTTACTCAAGTAACTTTTTGGGGGTACTTTATCCACCACTGGTATATACTATGGCACTGAATACCTTTCCTAGACCTGGGATGTATCCACACAACCTTGTTGCTAAAAGTCAGTATGTGTGAATGCTGTTTGACAGCACTTTTGCTGACAAATACTTCTACTCCCATCCAGTGGCTTTTGCTATATGGGCAGGAGAGCACATCTTGCTAACAAAACAGTGTTTCCACTTGAACTTGCCCTAACAAAGCTTTGGCACCCGCATGGCCCCACAATCTGCCAACATCTTTATGGCTGACCTAGAACAACATTTCCTCAGCTCTTGTCCCCTAGCACTCTTCTTCTACTTATACTACATTGACGAGAACTTCATCATATGGACCCACAGAAAGGAAACCCTTGAAGAATTCCATAGGGATTTCAGCAACTTCCATCCACCATCAACCTTAGCCTGGACCAGTCCACACAAGAGATCCACTTCCTTGACACTACAGTACAATTAAATGACAGACACATTTCCACCAACTTATACCGGAAACCTACCAACCGTTACACTTACCTTCATGCCTCTAGCTTCCATCCAAAACATATTTCCCAATCAATTGTTTATAGCCAGGCCCTAAGATACAACCAGATTTGCTCCAATCCCAGAGATAGAGACAAACACCTACATAAAACAGACATCAGACTCTCTCACAGAGAGAAAGCTGTTGCTTGCCATTTCAGCCAGACTGACCATTCTCTCAATGAGCTTAAAACATGCATATTGCTTCAGAGCGGTTTTAACTCCAGACTTCAAAGAGAAGCTTCAGAATTGTCATTCATGCTTAAATTTGACACTTTATGTATGGGTCTCAACAAAGATTCTAATTATCTCGCCCATTACAAAGATAGCTTCCCCAATTATCACCCCTAATGTCATTACCTCACAGACACTAACCTTCCCCCCCTCCCACCCTCCTCTGTTCTTAAACCTGATTCGTCATTTTTATATGTGTTCACTTTTTTTTGACTGTATCACTTTGGTATATATGGTTGTGCCAATTTTCTTCCACATATTGATCTGAGGAAGTGGGTCTGGCCCATGAAAGCTCATCACCTAATAAACCAGCTTGTTAATCTTTAAAGTGCTACATAGTTCTGTCTTTTGTTTCAGGTAGACCAGACTAACATGGCTGCATCTCTATCAGGATCTCTAACAGGCATTCTTAAAACTTACATATCCACCCAGGGAAGTGAAAAAAAAAAAGATTGACAGAGCCATACGAGTACCCAGGAATCAGCTTCTTCAAGACAGGCCCAAACAACAAAATAACAGAATACCACTAGTCATCACCTACAGCCCCCAACTTAAACCCCTCCAGTGCATCATTAACAATCTACAAACCTATCCTGCAAAATGAACCCTCACTCTCACAGGCCTTAGGGGACAGGCCAATCCTCGCCTACAGACAACCCCCTAACCTGAAACAAAATTCTTTCCAAGAATCGTGCAGCAGTCCTCCATCATATTCACCCAGGAACCCACCCCTGCAATAAACTCCGATGCCAACTCTATATAAGCGACATCATCACAGGACCTAGCCACATAAGCCACCATTTCAGAGTCTCATACAACTGTACATCCACTAATATGATATATGCCATCAAGTGCCAGCAATGCCCCTCTGCCATGTATATTGGCCAAACTGGACAGTCTCTATGACAAAGGATTAATGGACACAAATCAGATATTCAAAATGGTAACACACAGAAATCTGTTGGAAAACATTTTAACTTTCCCGGACATTCACTAATGGATCTAAAAATGGCTATTCTCTTACAAAGTAATTTCAAAAAACCAGCTGGAGAGAGAAACTGGGGAACTTCATTTTCAAATTTGACACACTTAATCAAGTGTGATTTACTTAATTACACTTGAACAAAGGAATGAACTGGATGGGCTGCTGTATTCAACACCCTGATATCACTTACAGCCCACTCTATTAGCCTCATTTAGCACGGACACTCTAATTCACAAGATCTGTTTTCTTCTCTTTCCCTCCTCAGCTCCCTTATTTTTTCTGCTATTTATTTGTATCTCTAGACCCCTTGCTCCATTCAGCTGAAGAAGTGGGTTGTATCCATGAAAGCTCAAGATACTATCAATATTTTTTGTTAGTCTCCAAGGGTTCGTCTAGACTACATGTCTTTTTCGACAGAGGCTTTTTCGAAAGATATTTTCAAAAAAGCCTCTTTCAAAAAAGAGAATCTAGATTGCACAAAGCGGATCGAAAAATTGATCCGCTTTTTCGAAAAAGAGCGTCCAGACTGCCTGGATGCTCTGTCGAAAAAGGGCACCTGGAAACACTTCTGCTGGGGCATAGGGGCAACCTTTACTTCCGGGTCCTGCAGCATGCTCTTTGCAGAGACGCGTGCTTAAAGGGATCCTCCTGACCAGCCGGTGCTCTACTCCTGCAGCTGGCTTGCCTACCTCCTAGAGGGACAGTAAATCTTCTACAGTGCTTGCTTTGAGTGACCTGCTTTCTGGGACACCACAGCATTTTTTGTCCTGCTTGTGTTTTGTACTTTGAATTGGTTTTTTGCCATGGAGCCGGAGCTGCCCCTGGGCAGGCGATGGCCCCACACTGTGATGCTGGAGTTCTGCTGCATCTTCATGAGACCATCATGATGTTTGTGGCAGAGCTGGATTCAGAGCCCAGCTTTGAGCCCCTCACTCGGGCTGCAGCCCCACTGCCCTTGCCACCTAACTTATTCCTGCAGAGGCGAGTTTGGAGGCTGGACACCAGTTCAGACTGGTGGGATTGGCTAATTATAGAGCAGTGGGATGATGAGGCATGGCTCTGAAACTTCTGTATGCAGAAGTCCACCTTCCAGGAGCTGTGTGCCTGGCTCGTCCCTGCCCTACAATGCCAGGATACCCACTCGTGGCCCGCCATCCCTCTGGAGAAGCAGGTCGCTATTGCCCTCTGGAAGCTCGCCACCCCTGACAGCTACCGCTCCGTGGGACACCAGTTTGGTGTGGGGAGGCCTACTGTTGGGGCCATCTTGATTGAGGTAAGTCACTCTCTGGGGACAGTCCATGCGGGGGGGGCAGATAAGGGAGGTGGTCAGGACCAGGCAGAGGGAATGGGGGATGTGGTGGGAGTGGTAGAAGCCCTCCTGGCCTCACCCTGCCATGGTGCGGGGAGGGGAATGGGGGGGTTGCCTGACGCGGGGCTCTTGGGGTCTGGGAGGGGAGTGGGGGGAGCACCTCTCATCAGCTCACGCAACTCCTCCAATGTCCAGTTATGTGTGTTTCTATTTGTCCCTTTCTGCAGGTGGTGACGGCCATCAATTCGGAGCTGCTTCACAGGACTGTCCGCCTCAGGGACCTGGAGACCATCGTGGCTGGATTTGTGGCACTAGGATTTCCAAACTGCGGTGGAGCACTCGACGGGACGCACATCCCGATCCGCGCACCGCCCCATCGAGCAGGCCAGTATATTAACAGAAAGGGCTACTTTTCTATGGTGCTGCAGGGCCTGCTCAACCACAGGGGACAATTCACAGATATTTGTGTTGGGTGGTCAGGTCGAGCACACGATGCCCGCGTCTTCTGGAACTCATACCTGTACCGCAGGCTGCAGCCTGAAACATTCTTTCCAGAGAGAAACTTTGCACTAGGGGATGCGCAGATGCCTATGCGCATCGTGGCCGATGCAGCGTACTCCCTTATGCCCTGGCTCATGAAGCTGTTCACTGGACACCTGGATGCGAGCAGGGAACTGTTTAACTCCCACATGAGTCGGGCTCACTTGCAGATAGAATGCGCCTTTGGCCATCTGAAGGGCAGATTTAGATGCCTGCTCACGTGGATGGACATGGGGGAACGCAATATCCCCGAAGTGGTTGCTGCCTGTTGTGTGCTGCAGAACCTGGTGGAGAGGAAAGGGGAGGACTTCCTCCCAGGGTGCGGGACACGGGCTGATGTGGAGGGGAGGCAGTTTGAGCAGCCCTGGACAGCTGCCATCCGCCAAGCCCACCAGTCAGGATTGCGTATTTGGGAAGCCCTGAGGGAGAGATTCTCCCAAGGAACCCAATGACTTTCCCCAGGTCCTTCCAAATGTGGGTTTTCCCCATGTCCCCAGTGCCTTTTCCCGCAAAACCCCTCCCAGCCCCAGGTTGTACATATTCACAGAAAATGGAGGCAGGTGTTCTTGACAAAATGTGTACAGTTTATTGCACTGTTGATTGATCTAAAACCTATACAACTGTTTTGTAAAGAAAAATAAACTTTGGGTTAACAAAGTAAAGTGCTTCACTTACTAACTCTCACAGGTGGAAAGGGGGATGTAAACCTGGAAGGGGGAAGGGAGGCTTAGGGCTGAGGGTGCCACCTGGATGAAGAGCCCCTGCCACCTCGGCTGCGGGGGCCTGCTTGGAGATGGCCGTGCATGTGGGCTGGGACAGTAGGGGGCTGGGCAGGAGGTGGGGCCGCACCTGGGTCTGGGATGGCAGAGGGCGGGGGGGGGGGTAGGGAGTGGAGGAGGCAGGCTGAACAGGAGGAGCAGGAACAGGCATAGGACCAGGGAAGGCCATTGTCTCCCGGATAGCAGAGCAAATTGTAGTGCACTGCTGGACAAACTCATCCAGCAAGCGACTGCACCACTCTGCCTCTGCCTGCATCCTCTGTGTAAATGTGTCCTGCACCCCTTGCAGGACCAAGATGTACTGGCACATCAGGTCCAAATATGTGGGCCAGTGCCGATGGGTTCCCTGCAGCTGTCTGGGTGGTGGGACAGGTGTGGCGCTACCCTCCTGGATAGCTGGTCCGGCTGTGGAGGACAAGAGGGAAAAGTCGTCACTCATGAATGCTCACACTTTCCCTGAGAGGGCATGCCCTCCTTCTCAGCAGTCAGTGCCTGTCCTAGGGTCAGGGGATGCTCATGTGGTCTCAGCAAGGTGTGGTGTGGCCTGGCCAGCAGCCATGGCCTCCCTGGAACCCAGAAGGTGTGCAGGCCACCATCCTGCCCTCCTCCCCCTGGCACACACACACCATGGCCAAGCAGCACAGACAAGTGTCAGGCTTCAGTTGGGGTTTCCACAAGTTGCTGAGAGGCCTGAAGCTGCGTGGCAATCCCAGGGTCCCCAACCCATGCCTGCACCTGGCATCGCTGTCTTCAGGAGCAGGTGATGCCTTGTACCCATGCGGGTGCAGAGGTATGACAGACCTCCCTGTGGTTGGCCATGTGTGGGCCCCCACCGCCAAGCTGTGATCAGCATGACATGTCACAGTACTGCACCATCCACTTTGCTCCCACCTCCCCTGCCCTGTCTGTGTTGGACCCTCACAGCACTCACCTGATGTTCCCTCCCCGGTGTCCGAAGTTGTCTGTGAGGCCTCCTGCATCTCGGGGACCGGCTCCAGGGTGAGGGTCACTGTGCTCCTGGTGTCTTCCTCCTCCTCCTCCTCCTCCTTGCTGCTGGTCCTCTGGGGTGTCATCCTGGAGCTGCAGCCGCTGTGGCACAGGTGTCTCCATCCCGGACTCCACAACCTTCTCGGGAGACAGGGGTTCCCCTGCCCCCAGGATCCAGTCCAGGTCCTCATAATATGCACAGTACTGTGGTGCTTCCCCAGAGCGGGAGCTGCGCAGCTCCTTCACCTTGGCTCTGACCAGGTCTAGTGTGCAGCGGGGGTGGCTTTTCTTAGCAAGGCCATCAGACATTCTGACATAAATGTCCGCATTCCTCCTCCTAGACTGCAGGGCCTGAAGAGACTCCTCCTCAGATCAGAGCTCCAGGAGGGCTTTGAGTTCAGGCCCAGACCAGGAGGCTGCCCAGCATTTGGTGCCCCTGGCTTGCTGTGGGGATGTGTCCCTGGAAGGGCCAGGTGGTCTCAGGGGGCTTGTCCCTGGGACATGGCTCTGAGTGGCCCTACCAGGAAGAGCTGAGCAGTCAGGGTCCTGGTTGGAGCTGGCTTGCTGCCACAATGCTACTCCTGGCTGCCTGTGCCTTTAAAAGATGGCTACAAGCAGGAACAATAGAGGTGAAAGGTCTGGCAGGAGTGTCCACCAGGGCTTCTTCCTGGAGGCCTTTATTTTCCAAATAAATTCTTCCCCGCGTCCACACATAACTTTTTTCAACAGATCTTTGTTGAAAATAACGTTATTCCTCATAAAACAAGATTTACTACCGTCGAAAAAACCACCACATTCTTTTGATTTACTGTCGACAGAACACAGCGGCAGTTTAGACACAGGGGAAGTTTTTTCGAAAAAAGGCCAATTTTTTCTAAAAAACCCTGTAGTCTAGACACACCCTAAGGCGTGGCAGGACCATTTGTTGATTTTTAAGTTTTAATAAATCTTTGTCACTGGAGAGAAGAGATAGGAGGGGGGAAAGGGAGGAGTTTTTTGTCCATCAATTGCAAATGTAAAAGAGGGGCTCTTGTTGCTAGAAAGTGTGTTTCTTTCACCAACAGAAAATATTACCTCTCCCACACTGTCATTCAGATAAGATGGTATTTGGGATTCAATACATTTAAATAAGTAGGACTTAAAGTATATTTTCTCCATTTCTCACATAATGTTGTCTGCAGGTCTGTCCTCTTTCTATGAGCACACCATACCATGAGTGTATAGTAATATTGACTTACCCCATTTCTATAGCACACAGAGGCAATAGCTAAGATCAGTACTCGCGTGGAGCAAATTTTATAAAGTTGATTTAATCTATCAAATCCCTGTTATGAGATTGTCTGCCACTCTTGTAGCAGCAGAGGAGCAGCTGCTTGTTCTGTCATCCTTCATAATCCCCTGTGTGGAGAGGAGAAAGAGAAAGAAAATAATTTTCTAAGGGAGAAAAAAATAGTCATTACCTATGGGTTATTTCTTTCTGTCTTTCTATAGTGGAAGAGAAGATCATGACAAAGGCAGAAAGTAAGAAGAGCCCTGGGGGGTGTCATCCTTGCTCCATTGAAGTCAATGGTATAACTCCCACAGTATTTAGTGGGGCCAGAATTTTATCCCATTCTTCATCTTCTCCCATTGTAAAAGGAAGGGGCTCCATAATGGGGGAGAAAAAAACATAGTCATGGTGCGTCTACACAGTGAAGATGTTTCAGGATACTGAGGTATCCTGAAATAGCTACCCTGCATCTTAGAAACGTGCCCATTATTTTGAAATATTTTTTGAAATAATGGGTGTGCTATTTTAGTGTTTTTCATACTTTTTTTTATAAAGTACCCCCCTTTTAAATAAATATATATATATAAGTACCCCCAGTACCTACAGTTTTCAGACACAAATTTTTTTTCTACCATTGCAACACATTTGTTTAAACAACTTAATTGTAGCAGGGTGGGCAATGACATTTTTTCGGTGTAAAAAGTACAAAAATAATAAAGCGCTGTAAAACTTAAAACAAAAATTCAGTTTTTTCCAAATTTCAGTTGTGTTGATATACCCCCCAGACATCTCTTGAGTACCCCGAAGGGTACTCGTACCACTGGTTGAGAAACATTGTGCTATTTCACCATCCCTGTAAACCTCATTGCACGAGGAGTAAGGAATGTTTCAGAATAGGGCGTTGTTTCAAAATTTGGTGATGTGTAGACAGCGCCAAATTTTGAAATAGCTTATTTTGAAATAGACTAGAAATAAGATATGCAATTTGCATAGCACAAATTGTGTATCTTATTTTGAGTTTAGAGTGCTGTGTAGACACACCCTCGCAGTCTTCTCCCTGCCCACTGCACGGGGAGAGAAAAAAAGAAAGAAGACCTTGCTGCTAGTCTAACCCTGCTTGCTAGAATGGTAGATAATGGATAAGTATGAATAGTTTTTTTTCCTCCTTAGATAAAAAAAATAAACCGCATTCACTTTATTTGTAATTACCCTGAGATCCGAAAATGTATTTTCTAACTCCACCTTCAATCTTTTCACAGGTAATGGGAAAGTGCTCATTAAAATAATCTTGCTTCGCTGAACCAGATAGTTGTGGGTTTTGTTTTTTGGGTCAAAACTTCTTCTGTGATTCATTTATATTTTCTTGTTTGAAACACAGACTAAGGAAAATGCTGATAGGTAAATTGTTCTTGAAATGACAATTTTCATGAAGAAAAGATTTAAGAGTAGCCCTTTTCTAAATGCATAGATGTCAGGCCTTGTAAAATGAATCAGGTTGAGAAGACAGGTCCCATAATGTTTGCCAGCTATCCCAGCCCATCTCCAGTCAGAATCGATGGCATAATCCAATTGCACATTCCTCAAGATTCATCTGTCTGAAGCAATGTGTATTTACTGCCAGGCACTCAAGTCAACCTGTGTACTTTACATTTTTGTTGGTTTTCATTTACCCTGATCCTGCTAAAATGATAACAAGTAAGCAACTTTTCTGAAACATGTGTGAAAACTTTCAATGAACAGAGCATGTTTATTCTCTATATAGTGTACAAAACTTTGCCTAAGTGTAACTTGTTTGGAGCAACTTATCTCATTATATCAGATTACGTCACAATTGTTCTGTTTATAACCACATTGTTTATCCCTGTGGGCTACAGAATTGCTATTGGCCTCAGGCTTTCAGCAAATAGGGAAGTGAGGCACAAGGACCGGATCCATTGCTTTGCAATTCTGACCCTAATTTTAGGCATCCTGTCACCTAGTGGAATAGACCGCTTTAAAGTAGCTGTCCAGTATCCCTGTAGAATGTCTGGGGACAAGCATCTAAGGCTTTGTCTGCACTAGCAATTGAGTGACAGACCCCGCCCCCCATCCCTAATGACAAAAAGCTTTGCTACCGCAAGAACTAGTGTAAACTGCTTTGTCAGCAGGAGTGTTCTCCTGCTGACAAAGTAAATGCTGCTCCTAGGCCAGGAGTGGGGAGCCTATAGCCCATGGACTGAGTCCAGCCTGTGAGGTTAGGGGCTCTCCCCCATCCTGCCGCAGCAGGGAGTCAGTGCTGATGGTCCAGCTCCGTCTGTCCCCTCTCCCCCACACCTCCCTACAAGGCTGAAGTGTCGGCACCGGCTCCCTGCTCAAAGGAGAAGCTCAGAGTCTTGTGGGCTGGATCCAGTCCACAGATTCTGCCTGGCACAGGGATGAAGCAGCTCTGCATGCTGCCTTTCCCCCTTCCTGGCTGGAGAAACAGCAGCTCAGGGAACTGCTTGCCAGGAATCTTTTTCAGTGTTGCTCTCATGGCCCGCAATCATGAACAATGGAAACAACAGAGGGCGGGGGATGGTGGGAGTGAGGCGAAAGCTGCTCAGGTAAGTGCCACCTATTGCTCTCTCATACCCCCCACTCTTGCTCAGACTTCACATCCCCATCCCGTTCCTGCACCCTACCTCTTACTCAGACCCCTCACCGTGGGCCGCTCCTTATACCCTACCTCCCAACCAGACACCTCCACCCTCATCATGCTCCTCCAAGATACATTCCACCCAGATCCCTTACCCTCCTACTACACCCTACCTCCGGCACAGACTCCATACCCCCATCTAGCTCCTGTACCCTACCTCCCACCCAGATCCCACCTCCCCACACCCAGCCTGCTCCTGCACTCTCCCTTCTGCACAATGAATCCCTCATTTCTGGCACCACTCCAGAGCCTGGGGGACACAAAATCTACTAGCCCCTGGCCCCAAAAGAATTAATCTGGCTTGGAAGAAGCTCTGAATCTCCCCACTCCCCCATGGGGCTAGAACGTGAGGTGTCTCAGTTGGGGGACACATCAGGGAGGGCTGGTTTTTTGTTTTGTTTTTTCTTTTCATTTTTGTGTGGGCCCCCAACTGATTTTTCAGTGGATCAGTGACCCTGACTCAAAAAATGTTCCCCACCCCTGATGGTAGGGGATGGAAGGTTTTTGTCATGACAAACAGTGTTTATATTGCCTGACTTTTAGCAACATAGCTGTGTTGCTAAAAGCAGTATAGCATAGACACACTAAAAGAAAGAGATTCAGAAAAGCCTGCAAATTGAGTTGAAAGTAACAACAGGTTCCTTGTCTATTGCTCCTTGGGATTCAAACCTGTGAACCCTCTCCAGGAGTTAAGCACCTAAGCCATTCAACCTTTTCTCATGAAGAAAGCCCAAGAGTTCTAGACTCCTCACCTCATAGCCACTAACCCTATGAATAGGACACTCACCTGGGATGTGGGAGACCTGCTTTCAAACTGTATTTCTGTCTGGCAAAGGGACTTGAATATGGGCCCTCCATATCCCAGGTGAGGCCACCAGGCCACAAGGGCACCATTTATGGGGGACTGGGAGCAGTAGTCCCCCTTCCCAAGTTTGAACCCCCTCAATTTCATACTTGAGGTCTGCTTAAAGCTGCATGCCCTTACTCCAGAGGTAGTTTTTAAATGTTAGAGCAGGGGCAGAGTCCCTTTTTTGCATTGGGGGCCACAGACCCACAGAAAAATCAGTCAGGGGCCACACACAAGTGGGAAACAAAAAAAAACCCACCCAACTGATATGGCACCCCAACTGAGAAGGAGAAAATCACTCCCCAAATTCCCCTTGCACACCAGAACCTGGGGGGCCCAGCCTAGTAGATTTTGTGTGCTCCAGCTCTGTGTTGGGGCAGCAGGGGGGCTGGAGTGTCAGCACATGCTCCCCCAATGCAGGGGAGGCCCTGTGCCTTGGGGGCTGGATTCAGGCAAGCCGGGGGCCACATCCAGCCCCTGGGCCTGAGGTTCCCTACCCCTGTGCTAGAGAATTTGAGCTGCTTGCAGCTTTGCCTTTGGGGCAGGGAGTTTGTTATAAAGAGAGGGAGACAGCGTGACTAAGAAGAAAAAAAAGTTGGGCATTCAAGCAATTGAAGATCATCATGAAAACATTGCCAGGTATTCCACTTATAAGATGGGAGGAAAGAGAAGCAATGAATGTTGTGCTGCAGGGATCTACATTTAGATTACTGTGTTAAACTTACAAATGTTCTTGAAAAGGGGGTGAACAAGGACTCATCCAAAGCTGACTGCAAAGAGCTACAAAAGGATTTCCCAAAACTGAGTGACTGGGCAACACGAGGGTAGATGGAATTAAGTGTTGATAAGGGCAAAGTAATGCACATGAAAAAAATGTAATCCTAATGATAGACATAACTGTTACTATTCAAGAAAGAGATCTTGGAATCATTGTGGATTGTTCCCCGAAAACATCTGCTCAATGCGCAGAGATGGTCTAAAAACTAAAAAGGTAACAGAATATTGGGAATCTTTAGGAAAGGAATAGATAATAGGACAAAATTCCATATTGCCTCTACATAAAGTCATTGTATGCCCACCTATTGAATACTTTATGCAGATCTGGTCAAACCATGTAAAAAAAAAGATATGTTGTGTGTGTACAGAAAGGGCCACAGAAATGATTAGGGGTAAGGAACAGCTTCCATATAAGAAATGATTAACAAGACTGGGACTTCTTAGCTTGGAAAATAAATGATTAAAACGGGGGGGGGGGATATGTTAGATGTCTAGAAAATCATGAATGGTATGGAAAAAATAGAATGAGGAAATGTTATTCATTCTTTCACTAACATAACACAAGATTTTCACAATCAACTTGTGGAACTCTTTGCCAGGAGATGGTGGAAAAGTCCAAACTCTAACAGGGTTCCAATAAGAACAAAATACGTTCAAGAAGGATAGGTCCATCAAAGGCTACGGGTGTGTCTACACAGTAGCATTATTTTGGAATAATGGCTGTTATCCCGAAATAACAATGGAAGCATCTACACAGCAATTCTGTTATTTTGAAATGAATTCGAATAATCGATGGCTTATTCTGACTGTTATAAACCTCATTCCATGAGGAATAATGCCTATTCCGAAATAACTATTTTGGAATAGCAGTAGTGCGCATGCTCCACTGCTGCTATTTTGAAATAGCTCCTTCCCAGGGCCATTTAAAATAATTACTTCCCAGTGCCTCATGGGGCTCCAATTTGAAGTAGCACATCCACATTAGGGAAGCCTGCCTTGGACTAATTTTGAGGTTTCCCTGTAGTGTAGATGTATTATTTTGAAATAAGCTATTTAAAAAAAAATACAAAATAGCTTATATTGAAATAAGTGTGCAGTGTAAACATACCCTACTAGCCAGAATGGATAGGGATGGTGTTCCTAGCTTCCATTTGCCAGAAGCTGGGAATGGGCAACAGGGGATGGATCAAGATTATTGCCTCTTCTGATTATTCCTTTTGAAGCACCTAGTACTGGCCACTGTTGGAAGACTGGATACCTTTGGTCTGTACTAGTATGGCTTATATGGTTGTATGGCTTATATACAGCTAAAATGTATCTTCCCTCTTGTTGTAACCCACCAGACCTCATTCCCCTTCCAGAGCTGAGATAGAGCCCAGGAGACCTGATGCGGTCTGTCTCTCTCAACAGAGTTAGTAACAAAGTAAGAATATACATTACATTTTTAAAGTTAATCAGTGTCCCTTAAGTGACTTGCCACAAGATGTCAAATATGTTAGTGTTAGAGCTGAGTGTGTCTATTATTTATTTAATTTTCTTTCTTTTATATGGGAATTAGATATAGTGCTCCTGTCAGCCAACTGCTAACTAGTCTGCCAAAAAGTAGAGTTTTCCAATGCCTTAGTAACCCCTATCTAGAGATGATGTGGTGTGGGAGGGCAGATGGGATTGGTTTCCCACTCCCCATTTGGTGTTTGGCTTGTACAGAGCATGCTTAGTAACATTGCTAAAGCCTCAGTCTTCAGTCCGCCGTCCCCCAAGATTTTACTCTCTCCCTCCCCTATCATGGCATACACAGGTCGCCCACCTCCAACCAAAATCTGAAATGACCCACCTACCAGGTTATTGGTTATTATTGGATGGATGAACTCTCTCACCTTCTCCTAGTGATCTTAGTATCCCTTCTAGTTCAGACCCCTTCAAGTAACATAGGACAGGGAATGCCCACTTTGAGAATCCCACTAGACTTTATAGCATATTCAAAACTTCATACATTAATTATATAGATTAAGAAGTTCCAGTTATTGTTTTTGAGGGACAGGTTCTTGTCCCAAGTTCAGGCCTAGTATTATGAAAATTATTATGTAGCTGGGAAACCTGATGTGCACAGTTGCAACACTCATACTATAGGAACACTTCTAAATTTACAATACAGGTTGTACCTCCCTAAACCAGGACTCTCTTGCCTGGCAACATCTGTGGTCCAGCAAGACCATGGATGTTCCTGGACCAGAGAGCCCAGGAGCAAGGAGGCCAGTGGTGACCAGGGAGCCTTGGGATAGGGAGCTCTGGCAGTATGGGGAGCCTTACATCAGGGAGCTCTGTCAGCATGGCCAAGAGCTCAGGCAGCGCGGGGAGCTCCAGTAACACAGGGAGATCTGTCGGTGTAGCCAGGATCCCTACAGAAGGGGCTCAGATGGCACAGGGAGCACCACATCAAGGGGTCCAGCAGCATAGCTAGGAATCCTGGAGCAGAGGGGTCTGTCTGCACAGCCAAAGCCAGCAGCACAGCTAGCTGAAGGCAGTGGGGGGCCGGCTGGGGCTGGAGGCAGAGCCAGCAAGAGATTAGGAGGCTAGTGGCAGGGGACCTCCCCTGGTCCATCAAATTCCCTTGTTTGGGATCAGCTAGGTACAAAGGGTGCCAGACTACAGAAATCCAACCTGTAGTTTATACATTTAATAATGTCACAAACATTCTAACCCAGTAAAGTAAACAGAGGTAATACAAAGTGTACAGCTGAACATCCACATACCTGCACCATATCCTGCAGAACAACCTAAGTGTTAGCCATTGAATTCCTCACCACCAGCAACAATCAGCCTGGCATCTTCTGAGGGACACAACTTTCTTTGCCCCCTACTACCCACAGGATAGGATACAACTTTTTAAATAAGTTACGCTGATGCCACTGTACCTAATGCATATTCAGCAGGCATTTCAGCCCTCTTCCTTATTTCTGTTTCCCTATTTATATTGAGGTGTCCTTCTCCTATACTACAGGTTAGTGTAGTATAGGAGATAATATATGTCATTTCATTGATAATATATGTCATTTCATTGCTATGACACTATTGTGGCCAGATATCTGTTAACTCATGTTCTCATAGTTGGATGGTGTAATTATGAGCAAAATTCTCCCTTATACATTCTATTTCCAGTTTACCAAAACGTAGGGGTGACTGTTAGGTCATTTATCTGTAGCAAACCTCTTAAGCCACAAGCTTTATGTTACTTGTTAAAGCCAATGATTTACAGGATAAGGTTTGTAGTTTCCTTGCATTATGGCTGAATAAAATAAGTTCTAAAGCTACTCCCTGGGCTACACCTTAAGAATGAGGTAGGTTACCAAGCAGCTCAGCAGCATCTGGAATTTAGGTACCAACAGAAACCTTGGTGTCTTGGAAATTTGGGCTCCTTCAGTGTTAGGCAGCAGATGACTGGTCGTTTTGGGAGAGCCAATCAGCTTCCCTTACCACTCCTTGCAGGCCAATGGCTCCCTCCACTACCCACCCTTACTCCAAAGTGCACAGGCATTTTGGTCAGCATGTATGCGCAGAAGCTCTACACTCCTTTATTCCCCATCCTAGCACTTGCTCATCCCCAGCAATGGGAAGGGGTATTTAATGCATTCTGGAGCTGAGAATTCCCATAGTGCACTGCACTTTGAGAATGTCTCTTTATTGCTGAAGTAATTATGCCTTTGGCTTACTATCATATTTGAAATTTAATATTAACTGATACATTGCAAAGAACTCATACTATCTCAAGTTAATGAAAACAAATTGAGTTTTACAGCTGAAATGAATTTAATTTGCTGATGATACAGAAATATATAGCTGTATCCTTAGCCACAGATGTGTTCAAGTAGTTGTCTTGATAACCAGTTACAGCTGTGACATTGCATTTTCAAGTTTTTCCCCTCTATTTCTGCAAAATTGTAGGAAAATTAGCAGCCAAATGACCAGCCTATTTCAAACATGTGCCTACAGTGTTCATCAATTTAACCCTTGTAAAGGCAAAGACAAACAAAGATCTGTGAAGTGAGGCCTCCAAGCACATCTTGGAAATAAGTGGTTTTAAAGAGCTTTTCATTTCTAACATGGTGAGCAGAAATGGAAAAACTGCATGAGGTCAACATCTCTTTCAAGATATATTTTAAAAATCAAACTAAGGCAAGTGTTGTCTAGTCTTATCATTGTACCAGGATAAAAGTCATATGTTTAATTCCATTGCCAATCTATATTTAATAATAAGTTAGAGAGGCAACAAAGGCAGGCTAATCTTTGGAACACTGATCTGTCAAATATGATAATCTAAGGACAGCATGACTTCAACACCCACCACTGATATCAAATCAAGGAGATTCCCTTTGGTGTTTTCAGTAACTTACTTTTGTGGGAGATGGGAGGGAAGAGCAAACGTCTCTAACTCTCTACAAAATATTATCCAAAAATGGGTCTCTTTTCACTTTAAAGGAATTATTTAAGTTTAAGTGTCCAAGATTTAAAAAAAAAACTGTTTAGATTTCATATCCCTTCTTCCCCAAAATTTAGAAGTGTGTGGATGTGTTGTATCTCTCTTACGATGGAGATATGAATTAGCCATTAAACTGAGACAGCAGTGGGAAAATACCAGCTTGTATCACCAGTGGGTTGGATCCAGTTTGCCAGGGTTAGCCCTTGGCAAGCTTCTGCTGCTATATTTACTTACGCCTCTGCAGGTACAGGTGATTGCAGCTCCCATTGGCTGCAAATTGCTGTTCCCAGCCAATGGGAGCTGTGGGAAGTGATATCCCAGATTGCACCAATTCCTGTAGCTCCTGTTGGCCAGGAACAGCAATCCACAACCAAAAAGAGCTGCAATTGTCTGTATCTGCTGAGGCGCAAATAAATATAGCAGCAGTGGCTTGCCATGGGCTAACTCTGGTGAACCACCATTATTTTATTGCCCACCCCTGAAATGAGAGGTTTAGTTTCAAGATCTGATCTGAACACCTATACCTCTCACATGGAATGAGATAGCAAGGCTAATTATATTCAGATTTTTAATAGTCATGTTCCAATGAGCCATTTCTGTAAGTTTTAAAGCTGTATTGAATGAAGAGGAGATCTGGATTCTACTCTGAAATACATTGGCAAATATCAGTGATAGCTTCCTCCACCACACAATGTGAGAAAGTACATTTGCTTGGACCACAAAGGAAATGATAAATCTTGGGGTCCTGCTCTAGGGCCTTCCTCCCTTCATCTGTACTCAGACCACAGGTTGGTATAATGCCTGAGAAGGAGGTGAGTTTTTCCATCTCTCCCTGCTACTATTGGCTAGACTCTTGCACAAGCAGAGTTGGGGAGAGAGTGTTCTTTTTTTTTTTTTTTTTTTTTTGCAATCTCCCTAGTGTAAACCCCTCTATCTTTCTTCCTTTATGTGAAACCCGCAGGATATGCCTCAGTCATTCTGCTGCAGTTCTTCCCGACCCTTTCTGCTCTATAATGGAAACACAGTTTGAAGTGTTTCCATGTTGCTGTAGATCTTATTGATTATTTAGACATCAGGAAGGAAATTTTTTTTCCTCTCAGGGAAAAACTGTCAAGATATATGGTGAGATTTTGCATCTTCTTTCCACAAAACCTGGAATTAGGTGAACAAGGAGTCAGGACAGATTTTAAAAGTTGTCAATATATAAAAAAGTTTGTAATTTCATTACAACTTTTGGCATTCATCCATTACAGGCAAGAAGCTCAAATTGGGTCAGCTTCCAGATGTAAACCTGAGTGAGAGCTTTTTGGGAATGTAAGATGAATACTGAGTCACAAGTCACTAATCCTAAATTTAAAAAGTGCACTGCTTTACTTGCAAATTTTAACCATATTACCATGGTACATATTACCATATTACATTACTATGAGTTCCAGTCACTTGAGATGCTACCAATCAACTATTGGATTCATCATATCTGTCATTTTTGTTCTTCTCAGGAGGAAAGCCCTATGGCTAAGTATAAGACTTACTGTAATATGTCTCAATAAGTTTATGTGAGGTCTAGAGAGACATTTCATAATTAATACAAAGCATTATAAACTTTCAGACAGCTGTAGGACTCACTCCCCAGCAAAGGCTGTCTACAATGTCAACCACAAGGTGTTAGATGCAAGCATTGACTGACAGAACACAAAGAGATTCCATAAAAACCCAATATACAACATGTTTTTTTAAAGGGGATGACACAGTAGGTCCTGTGCATTACATTACATTGTTCATATTCAATCAAATGACATCCACTTGTGACAAAAGCACGTTACCCTAAAAAAATCTGCATTTTGAAGTACTAGATATGATCTGAACAAATTATCATGAAAGGTGCAGCAACCTGGATGGAATTTGGAAAGAAAAACACAGGTTACAGGAAGAAATAGTTTGGAAGAGGCATAAGGTAGCCATCTGCATGCACATGGCTGGAAAGCTGTCTTTATAAATAGTTCTTATAACAAATATCCAGTGTTGTTTTAGAAACATGGAATCCTATCATTTTATTATCCCCTATGTTGTATGTGAAAAAAAAATGGAATTCCTTTAGAGTTGGGGAGATGAGAAGTTATAATTGAAACTAAAATGTCGTAGTTATCCCCTGTATCTATAAAGGGCTGAACTGAAACCCTGAATACTCTTTCTGCTCCCAGCCCCCCTTCCAAATGTTAGGGTGTTGGAACTCCAGAGTCACATCTGAAATTTTCAAACTTGGGCCCATATCTTGCAATAACACACCAGTTCCCTACTCCTTCAGAAGGACGTGATGGTATTTTGTAGGTGGGGAAAGAGAGAATACCAGAAAAGAGTCCAACAAATAGTAAAAAAAACATATTTTAGAATGTAAAAAAAAAAGAAAAGAATCCCTTTGAGATATGAACACATGAAAACAAAAACAGGACACGAAGATTCTGCTTACAATTTCTACCACAATTTCCATGAGTAGACAACTCACTACTAAAGTGATTAAAGAACCTATTATCAGTTTTAGGTTATTCATCCATACCACCTTCATAACTGAGTCTTCCAGTTGAGCAGAACAATTTCACAAGAATACTCTCTCAGCATAGTTGCATCTGGCCAACGTATATGAAAAAAACCAATCTTTTAAAACTTAAACCATACTTTTTTGAAACCCCAAATAAAGTTCAATTCAGGCTCTCTTGGGCTATGTCTACACAGCAGAACTATTTCGGGATAGCTCTGGTATCCCAAAATAGCTACTCCGCGTCTTAGGAGCAAGCTCGTTATATCGAAATATAACAGGCTCGCTATTCTGACGTCCCTGGAAACCTCATTTCATGAGGGATAAGGGACATTTCAGAATAGTCTTTATCTTGAAATTTGGCACATGTAGACAGTGCCAAATTTCAAAATAAGCTATTTTGAAATAATATCAAAATAAGCTATGCAATTTGCATAGCGCAAATTCCATAGCTTATTTCAAAGTAAGGGTGCTGTATAGACACATCCTTGGAGTGCTAGGTGGCTTCTTTATTTATCAGAACTAGTTTGCAAAACACATTCTACTAATTATATATTGACTCTGGAATTTCTAAAAAATTATTTTAAAAAACATTAGCTAAAAACCACAAACAGATCGTATAAAGTAGAATTTGTTTATAGTGAAATTGAATGAAAATGCCAGATCGTTGTAATTTATTGCAATGTTACATTACAATTCTGGCTATAGAAAATCTTCAGTGAAAGTGTCAGGGAAAAACATTACAGGAGAATTTTAATCTTTATATAAAGTATCCAATTGACCCCTATTCAACCATCAAAAAATCAAGCCACCGTTCCTAGAAAACTACATGTACATTCATAGCAACTTAGAGGCTGATCATTTCTGAGTAAATACAGATTTTGTCACCAACCAGATTTTGGCCAACTAGGTCTGCTGTCTTCATTATTGTAAAAAATTCCACTAACAACTATGGAAATTTTGTCTGCATAAGGCCTTCAGGATCAAACACCAGGTCTATCAAAAAGGAAAAAAAACCTAAAAATACAAAATAAATCATACCAGTTTCAAATATATGTTCTAGGTTATCTTTCAGTTGCTTGCTTTCAGAGGGGAAGATGCTAGTAAACCAGGGATGGGCAATAAGTGTCCCGCGAGCCAGATGTGGTGCGTCAGGATTAGCTCCTGGCAGGCCATTGAAGCTTTATTTACCTGTGCGTCCACAGGTACGGCCACTTGCAGCTCCTGTTGTCTGCAAGTCATTAAGATAAATAAAGCACCAGGAGTCTGCCAGGGGCTAACCCTGGTGAACCACCTCTGACTTATTGCCCACCACGGAAGTAGACTAACAAATACAACTGTTTAAATCTAGTACCTTTTGGTTAATTTGTTTACTAAACTACATGAAGTTAATTACATTAAGTCAAACAAGAATTCTGTTTTCCTGGTTCTAGGCAAAACAAACATAGCCTGTAACAGAAGCCATTGAGGCAATAGACTCTGTGACAGGAATACATTCTTTTGCAACTCTGATTCATGTCATATGATTGGAACTAGGAAAGGAAAAATCAGTTTCATACCAGCACCCTGTATGTCACACCTTGACATGTGTTTAGTCTGATTAATGTAGTTAGCTACAAGCACTGGGAACTTGCTGACCTTCAGGGAACATGACTTCAGCTGCCTAATGGACTTTAATTTTTCAAATAATAAAGAATAATAATACATAAAAATACTTAACATTGATATAGTGACACTCTACATAATTGAATGCACTGCTGTGGACAGGATAGATACTGCTGCGTCAAAAATTCAAGACAATGAATGATAATTTTTTGCTGATGAAAGGAAAGACATGAGTTCCCTTTAATAAAACAGATATTATACATTGCAGCTACCAAAGGATAGAAATCAGTGGTAGTAATTGCACTGATGCTGCATTCCAGTTCCTACTGTTAACATAACAGTCAGCTAGAAATTGAGCTGCAAATTGAATGCAGTTAGGTCTTTTTTTTATTTTTCCTCCTCTTGATTATCTATAGCCACTTATATTGACAGCTTCTAGTCAACATTCCTCATTCTAAAGAATTCTCCTTCAGGGGAATTCTTTCAAATGAATATTGAAATGCAATTCTACTTTGGTTCCTCTCTTCCCCCTGTTTTCAGGGAGTATATTGTTAGGTAAGCACAAATCTGCAATGAACACTTAACAATGGAACTAGAGTCAGACACAGGCCACTGGAAAAAAGGCAGAAATAGAATCCACATGATATGAAGAGATGGATTAAGAGATGAAGAGATGGATTAAGGAAACATCCAGAAGTACTGCTACACTTAAAGGTTTGTCAGAATTTCAACTTTCAGGAGTTTAGAGCACTCAATATTGCATTGGGTTAAATCTTAGTCGCTGAAGATATGATTATTTCCGTCGACAGCCTCTGCAACAGCCAGGGTCAAGGATTGCATGTGCTTGAAATATCAGCTCTGTGCAAGCATTTGACTGATGGTATCATGACTATATATAGTAGGAATATATAACAGTAGGAAAATAAATATATATATATATATATCTTATGCTACCAGTGTGCAAAAGATGAAAAGGTTTCTTTATGTCTACTACAGCACAAGTAAATCCCCACCATGCACAGCAAGTCCGGGCTGCCTTCACTCAAGCAAATAATTCCCTCATCCTCCCAACTCAGATTTTTTTTTTCTGTCAGTTGGAGCACAAAGTTAAACCTCTTTGAACTAATATTTTCAGGCAGAACTGTTCACTGAAATTCAGGAGATTCTGGGAGAGCTTTGAACTATAATCTAGAAGTCATATTTCCCCAGGTAAATGTTTTTGGAAATTTTGTGTGTGTTATTCGGGATAGCAAGCGTGACCTGTCAGGAAGTCCAAAGGACTTATGAGGTTTGTACTTACAAAACCATCTACTGACAGACAATTCCAGGCACTGTCCTTAGAATCTCTCCTGGTTTGGTAAAGCCACAGAACTTGGAAGACCTGAAGTTGTTGGCCATGGAGCATTTTTTATGGCTTGTTGATCCAGGGATGAGGACCCTGAAAGTCCCCCAGCCACAGGGCAGTTCATGTGTTGTAAGTCCAGGCTCCTTAGTAACCTGCAAAGGCTACGGCCAGGCAAAATTGTTCTAGTTTTGCCAAAATAACAGAAAATTCTGATCAAATAATTCATCATTTTTTTTCCAACTGTGCAATATTTGGAATTTTCAGATGTTCTTGATTCCTATTTCAGGCCAGAGTATAGGAAGAGTGCTCATAGCATGGTCAATGTCATCTTCCTGGTAATAGATTGAAAACAAAACCAAGTGTTTGTACTCAGCTACCATCAACGTCATTAATTACAGAGATTTAATCATGTTTATTGTCCTTAAGAGAAGGAGACAGAATTGCTTTTGAACAGCTCTACTCCTTTCTTTCTGGAGGTTCTACCAGCTTAGTGTACAGTTATTATTCATCTGCCCCAACAGCTCTCAAAGATGTTTCTTCATGTTGTCCCTCTTGTTCAAAGTATACATGAGACTATTAGGGTGGTTAATAGGGAGGTATAGGTTATGGCTCCCTCAGTATGTTGATCACACCCAATGTCGCCATCTCATCAAAACCAGCTGGTACCAGAGACTTCTGTACTCCAAGGCCAGTATTAGGGCTTGAATGAAGGTTAGCTGGGTAAAGCTTAATCCATGCAAACACAGATAACATTTATATATTGGAGGAAGGAACCTAACAAACAGCAGTAGTATCATTCTCTTAAGCAAAGGGGATCAGGCATGAAGCATTTTCCACAGAAATTCACATTTGGGTGTCAGTCAGCTATTTGATCATCTATAAACAAGTTAAGCTGCCAGCCCCATTCAGCTCTATTAAGTGGTACTTAAAACAGAGACACATTACAATGTTGTTCTGAAATATGCCCTTTTTGTTCCCAGCTGGAATTTAATTTGTTTTATTTTTAATCCAAAAAGCCATAAATGACTATGGACTCTGCCAGCTGTTTCTGCTATCTCTCCTCATCAGTGTCACCAACACAGTTGTAGCCAGAATAGGCACTGTAGTTATTCAGGAGGGATCAGGATTTACTGCCGTGGCATCCAGACAGGTCTCTGGCTCTGTCAATGATGATAACCAGAAGGCTGCTTGCGTGTGTGCTCGCTGATGTGGGCCTAATGACCACCACAGACCCCAAGAGAGCCCCCCAAACACCACAAATCGGATAAGAATCAAAGGTGCCCGGCCAGGTTTATTGTTAAGCGAAGTACAGTAATAGTTGTCAGTAGACTCTACCAAATCACTACACACATGTACTTACAACAATGGCCTCAGCTCAACCAGTGGGAAACTTACACTGTCCCCTGTCTGGACAAAGACTTTCCCCCCAACATACCACTTTATATACAGATACAAACAAATTATACATCACTGCTGATGCTGTCAAGTTGCCACCCTCTGACGCTGTCAGGTTACCACCCTCAGATGCTACTTAGATACCACGCATTGCCCTGTACCTCATGGTTTGATTAGAGCATCTCTATCCATCATGCTGTCAGTTTAGACCTTTTCCTGAACCTGGGTCGGTATCTGTGAGGAGTGTGTACCAAAGTCTTTTTAATAAGCTGTTGGTACCATGTGCTTTCAACTTATGACCAGTACCTGGGCCTATTACCAAATAGTTTTTTGCACTCTCAGCCCTGTTCGTGCCAAGTTCTGTGAGCAGGAGCCTGCCTCTTGCTCACAGCTTAGCTTTGCTTTATGTTAGCCATGTTTTGTCTTTTGTTAGCTAAGCCTCAGGCCTTTTCAATGTGGGCTTTTGTTTTAGGCCTTCATCTTACTACAGGCACTTGTGCTATGAAACACCTAAGTGAAGGAAGAGGGAGATAGTAGTTGAATGCTTTCTCAGGGGGCACATCTACAGAGCAGCGTTATTTCAGAATAACTGACATTATTCTGAAATATCATAGTCCTCATCAAAATAAGCCTTTATTTTGAAATAATATCAAGCTGGAAGACTTCTTACTGTGACTCATGATAAGCTTCATTTCACGAGGAGTAAGAAGTTGAAGGAAGAGTGTTCTTCCTTCCACTTCCTTCTGTGTAGACCGTGCCAGAAGCCGAATTAAGCTACTTCAACTTAAGCTACGCAACTGACACAGGTGAAGTTGCGTATCTTAATTCAACGTTAGTCCTGCTGTGTAGTCGTACCCTGAGTGATCCCTGACTTTGGAATTCACTCATCACCTTAGTTTGCCATACAAAATACACTGTAAGGCTGCTTTCCTGAGCTTTTGGTGAGGTGTTTGATAGATTTTTGCCAGCTGAGGTCAGTCTGGCTAGGTTATTCATATTTTGATTAGTTTGCATATTTTAAATATTTGTATAAGATCCAGGCCCTCAGGGTAGCACTTCTTAACATAAATTTGAATAAATACATCTAAAGATTAATATTTTGCCTCTTCAATAACAGCTTCTCTACTGTGAGAAATACCATGAAATAAGTAAATAAAAGGGTAATACCACAAGGTAGAGGTTGTGACATAGCTGAGGAAGAGATATAACTGTGCTTCAAATGTTATTTCATAAGTGGGATTTAGAATTTGAGGAAGGTTTTGAAATACTAGCCATTACAAACTGATGCCACAAGAGAGGAACGTGAATAGAATTAAAAGCCTCAATAATTTCAAAGTTATGTTTGGGTGGCACATTAGAATACCTAAATTTCCAGCTCCAACAACTAGTTTTGCTGTTCCATATGCAGTAAAAGTGTTTAACATTCGATTTTGTGAGCAACAGCAGTTTTTACCCTTGTGAAAGGCCTTTCATGGAGTTTGAGAAGGCAAAGATACACAGCAACTTACTTTTTGACAAATATTGGAGTCTGGCCCCTTCCCTTCATCCCTTCACATTCTCAATAGAAAAAGGTAAATTCTTTTGTTCTGTAAACTTTGTGTTCAAAATTACATTGGTACTCACTTAATTAAGGTTAATTGAGGATAACTGGACCCATTACCAGTCCTGAAGATAATTCAGCGGATTGGTGAAAGTAAATGAGTGTTAAATTGGAATTCCAGGGCAGAAAGCTGCATTGCAAGGGACTTACTAGAATGGATTTGACAGTGCTGCATTTTATTTTAAGAGATCACCCCTGCTTGGGATGTATTTTGTTCTAGTTTATTTTTATAGAATAAGCATGTTGTTTTTTGTTTATTTGTTAAATTGATAAAATTCTTCACAATAATCTAGGTACCAGAGTGCTCCAAATAGGGATGGGTCCATGATGGGTATGCCTATCCCACGGGCAGCTTTTGGATGCATAATCCTTCTCAGATATCTTCAATGCATATGGAGTGTTTGCAAACTGCACTGTCCCGTATGATGGTGGGGCATGTTCCCCACTTCACTGTCCACTGTGACCAGGTAGATTCACAGGTCAGAGAGGGCTGATTCCATTTCTGCCCCAGCCCCTTATGGAGTTATTTGCACTCTATGAAGCCTGGGGATGGTGCATCCCTATCTGTTTTACTCCCCCCACTCCCAACTGTCGTAGTCTCCAGCTACCCTCCTCACTTTCCTAGAACTTCTTTTTTCAGAGATGTGACAAGACAAAAGGTTTGTTGCATCTCATCTCTATCTCTTATGACTTGGACACTCAGGCTATGTCTACACTGGCGGGTTCTTGTGCAAGAACATCTTGTGCAAGGGTTCTTCTGCAAGAACTATTGTGCAAGAACACGTCCACACTGCCATGTGCTTTTGCACAAGAACATCCACTGCAGTGTGGATGCTCTCTTGCGCAAGAAACCTCTGATGGCCATTTTAGCTATAGGGCTTTCTTGCGCAAGAAACCCCTGCTGCGCATCCACATTGCCTTCTTGCGCAAGAAGGCTTACACTTGTTAGAAAAGAGCATAGCGCTTGTGCAAGAAGCCCTCTCTTCCCACTCTTTACTTTAAATCTTCTTGCGCAAGAGCGGGCGGGCAGTGTGGACGCTCTGAGGAAGAACAGCTGTTCTTGCGCAAGAACCCTCCAGTGTAGACATAGCCTCAAGGTACATCTACACAGCAGCATTATTTCAGAATAATGTCAGTTATTCCGAAATAACAGTGTATCTACACTATAAGCCTTTATTTTGAAATGTCGTCGAGCTGGAGGACTTCATACTCCAACTCATGGTAACGCTCATTGCACGAGGAGTAAGGGAAATTGAAGAAAGAGTGTTCTTCCTTTGATTTCCTGCTGTGTAGACAGTGCCAAGAGCTGAATTAAGCTATTTTGACTTCAGCTATGCAATTGACATAGTTCAAGTTGCGTAGCTTAATTCAACTTTAGTCCTACTGTGTAGACGTTCTCTCACTGAATGAGCAAGAACAGACAAGCCTCAGTTACTACATGTATGCCATTTTTGTAATTGCTTTTGTGCCTGCCCTTTGTTATTATCAAGTGTTCCCTTGTGCTCTTTGAACAAATCTGGAGCTGTCTGAAACTTAGTGGTTTCAAGTCACGGAGATACATGCAGACATTTGTTTCGATCTGTGTGGATTTGTACAAACTATTGCTCCAGTTTCCCTTTGTGGTTTGGGTTTGAGCAAAAGATTTCAAATTTTGGTTTCCCTTTTTATCACACTAAAACCATTTTTATATTACTTTGATGCAATTTTAACAGACCATTAATTGGGGTGCCTGAGGTTTTGGGTGCCCAATTTTAGATAGCTCAGGTCAGATTCTCAGAAGTATTAAACATCCCAAAATCCGGCTGTAATCACAGCTGGAGGTACTTAGCAGCTTTGAAGGTCAAACAATAGGTGTTTCAAAATAATGAACCGTTTGAAAGTTTAGTCCTAAAAATCAGCCTGTTCACTTGAAAAGCTGACTTTAGTGAACCTTTTATAAAGCACAGGCCCAAATTTTGGAAACACTGACACATATGCTTAACTTCAGACATGTGAGAGTTGTCCCACTGACCTCAACAGGATTCCTTGTGTTAGTATAGTTAAGTACCTGCCTAAATGTCTGTGGCACCGGAGCCTTAGTCTGAAGTTAGATAAACCTCTGAAATTAGATAAGGTTATTATATTGTCTGATGACTCTGGAAACATTTTGTTCAGTTCCAGGTGAATACTGTTGTAGCCGGCCAGAGTAAGTCTAAGGTCCGACACTGGGCTCTCAAGGTACAAAATACGCCACACAGGTATCTGTCAAACACAAGTAGTTTATTTCCTGACAGCTAACAGCTGTGCCCCATAACTGGAAGAACAACATAACAAAGAAGCGGCATATCTTACGTTCCTTCCTGCAAGCCTGGAACCCCGGGTAGGCTGTGGATGAAGTGGGAGGTTGTCTCAGCTTCCGAGGCACCGGTACCCAAAGCCCATCGGGGAGGTTCAATTTGCTAGGCTCTGAGGCAGCCTTAAATACAGTTTTCCTGCCTTGTTTGGCAGTTTGGAAATTTCCAGGGGTTACTCATTATGTGCTGATGTAGGGCTTAATTATTAGTTATCGATCTGGTTCTGTTCTAGTTCTGCTTGTTCTTTGGCCCTGTTTACGTGATCAGTACGTTAGGGTAAACAGAATTATTTATGCATTCTTGCCCTTTACCCTTATCTTATACTTGTTCTTGCTATACCGGCAACAATGCTTATCTTAAATGGCGTATGTTCCCAAAGACTTGCTTCTGGCTCATCAGTAGGGAAAAGGGAAAGGGGGGGGGGAAGAATGCAGGCCTCAGCACCCCTAAACTAACACGTACAAAGTTCTTCCACAATTGACCACTACAACTGTGAACTGAAATTAAATGGGTTATTTTTAAAAACACCCAATTGGCAAACAAAACTATTCTGTAATACCAGAGGGAAAAAACAGCAGCTGCAGGTTGTTCCTCCCTGGTCCAGCATGCTCAGAACCATCAGGGAATTTGCCGGACCCGGAGAGGAGCCACTTGGAGAAAGAGGCATGTGACTGGAGAGCCTTGCAGCTGGGGGCCAGAAGCTCAGCTGCGGGCCAGGAGAACAGCCCAGCAGTCACAGGGCTCAGTGCACTCCCAGAGCTGCACTCCTGGCCTGCAGCACCAGGGCTCTGCAGCCACCTTGCCTCTTCTCATGAGGAACCGCATCATTCCTGCTCAGTCAATGCAAGCCCCTATACTGCAACTATCTACATTTTGGTTCCTGGCCCCTGACCATGGGGCTCTGCAGCCATCCTGCCTCTTTCCCTGAGTGTTCCCCCCATCCTCACTCCTCCCCCTGCCCCCTGAGCTTGACCATTGCAAATGAGCTATTTGCAGTGCTCCAGGAAGCTCAGGGAGGTAGGGAGGGAGAGGAGTTGCTGAGCAGGAGGCTTCCACTTGAGTGCGCCAACTTGGGAGCACCCACAAAGCTGCCACACCACAGATGGTACCGGATGATGGAAGACCAGACTATAGAGGTCCAACCTGTAGCTTATAAAATACTTATAAATGCTGCAGTTATTGGGAATTTTCCATCCAATTATTTTAGCAACAGAGAAAAACAGTTTCTGTGGAAAAATTTGATTCTGTGGAGTATTTTAAAAGGTTTCCATAGAGCAAATTGAAACTAAATATTCTGTTTTGGGCTACATGGATTCTGATCTTTGTCAATCTGAGCAGTCGTTCTGGTGCCTCCTGCCCTTCTCCTCTGAGCCATGCTCAATGGCTGGACTGTAGCTCCCATAGTGCACAGCAACCTCCCTTCTGGCTGAATCCCTGTCGTATATTTTGTGAGTCCCAGGACCACTTTGAATCATGGGGCATTGTGTAGAGAAGAATAGCAACACGAGTCACCTGAATGACAGCGCCCATGTGGCTCTGTGGCAGCTCAGGCAAACATAGTTCAATGTCTGAGTCAAAATGAAACAGACATTTCTACATGTCTGACTTAAGATGTTTTCTGTTACGTGACATTTGGAGTTTTGGTCCCAATACTGGGGGAAAACAAATAACAATATATCAGTTTCCCAAAGGAGGGATTTCAGTTTTCAGTCTGCTTTGTTATTCAGGAAGCTCCTCAGCTGAGGGCAGTGAGATGAATCTGCTGAGGATGAATCTCCTGTTATTCTTCTGGCTCTTGACTGGAGGGCAATTCAGCAGCCTGAAAGGGACAGTTCTGTGAATGTGGGAAAGATAGTTGAATAATTGGGGACATGGTAGTAAGGTGGCTGTTCCTGCTGGTATTTCTATCTGAGCTGGCTTTTCCAATATTGCCTGTGTGCAATTGGGCAGGATCTTGGTTTTAAGAGTAATAGGACTCATGCTGATAATGTAGCTAAGAACACAGATGTAAACAACTTACACCAGACCTGACTCCGTGACATCAATTTCTCTCCAGCCTGGAAACTGAGCTGCTACAAAGCCACCAAACTGATAAGAAGCCTTCTACCCAGAGGTTATCTAGCTTTTTTAATCTAAACATTTTGGTACTACCTATCATCAAAGTATTACAGGCATCATAAAGGATTATAAGTAACAAGAATTGTTCATAATATGGAGAAATATTTCTCCATCTGTTCTTTTTGGTCAGCCTGTTGGGCACTGGTATAGCATATGTTGTTCTTCTTGAGAAAGAACGCTATTTTCTTATTTAAGCAGACAGTCCGTACAATCAGAGGCCTTGCCTTTGGATGTAAAACAGCCTCCCTAGCATACAGAATTTCTTAAAGAATTTCATAATAAAAAACTATTGTGAGTATCTCAGCTTTGCTGGACAAACAAATATTTTCAATAAACAAATCAGCTTTCCCTTTAGGCCCCAGGCTGCAGTCCTCATTACGTGAGCACTTGTATTGAAGTCCAGGAGAGCGTATGCCCTTTATGTGCTTGTTAGTCAATGTATTGACTTTTCCACATTCACAATGTGTTTAAACATTAAACAAATCTATTATGTAAATTATTAAAAAGGGAAAATGTATACTATAAGCTTGTAAAAGTTATATTCAGCATAAGGAAGAAACTCAGTCAAATGTATTGCAGCAGCAAGACTCTGATGTGGCAGCTGTTTTCTGTGCTGCCGCAGGAACTTTGTTTAGAATACAGCAGAGTAGCAGATGTTTATGTGCAATAAGGGTTCTGGTATATTTATTACCTGTTTCCATGGGCAACATAACCCCTATTATTTGAATTTCTGCTTGCTTAGATCTCAAAATGAATACTAGATTGATATTGTAAAAGGTATTAAGTGAGTCATTTAGAATTAATTCTCCGGTTCCTAGTACTTACTTCATTTATCTTCTAAAGCCTTATGAAGTTACTGACAGTGTTGTTGTGGAATTCCAATTTACAGCTCGTCTGTATCTGAGGGACTGCTTTCTTGAAAGTAAAAAAAGTTCTGGATATTGCCCAGTCACTTGAGGGTTGTTTTGGGTGCTATTGATGGGAAGGAGAGTGATCTGCCATCTCGTAAAATACTTAGTCTGTTTTGTCTCTCTCAAATCTGCCAAGCATGGGTTGTTTTGTAGCATACACAATTCAAGATGCATCAATCCTCCTCCACATGACTGTTTGAAAATGTTTTTGATCAGCCAGTCCTGTATCTCAGCAAAGATTAAAGGAGACCTATAATTAGAGAGATTTTTGTAAAGTCTTGTAGAGCTTTGCGGGACCTCCGGAATCCCTGGGATGAGGTGTGCATTCCATAGTACTGGGGGAAACCTCAAAGGTGGAAGTTTAGCTTGACCTCCACACTGGAGGCAAAGTGAAAAGCAAACATGGATTTAGAAAAGCTGCAGGCAATAAAAACAATAAAGTGTAAGTTCTAGCAAAGCAGTTAAGAGGTCCCAGTTATTGAGAGCTTTGGAAAGACTTTTCCATTGAAACAGGAATCAAAGAGTAATATAATTTAGGGAGCAACTAATCTTGGCCCACTCACTCTCCAAACAAATTTTAGTATTATACTGGGATGGGAGTAGAAGTAGTATTTTTGGCTAAAAATATTAGCCTTATCACACAGAATCTGATCCATATTTTGACAGTCTTTTCTTTTGCAGCTGATATTTAACACTACACCATGTAAAGCCATTGGCTATAAAAATAGCCCTAATGTGCCAAGTATTTCCTTATTCCGAATATGAAAAACTTTAAGCAATAAGCAAATGAAAAGGCAGGACCTCACCCTTCAAAATAATAATTAATTATAGACTAGAGTTACTGCTTCCACCTACACTTCAGCACGGGACTCCAGCAAATTAGTGATTGTTTTGACAACTATACACAGATGAAGGAGTAATTTTCACAGGTTGTTCTTGGAGCCTAATTTTGGTTGTCTCAGGATTTGAAATTGCATTGGCTTTATTCTGACCATGATAATATACTTATGAGCAGTCAGGATGTTTAACTTTTTAGATAGGTTCAAGTGCTAATTAAAACAAATGTAGACTAGAGAAAATGAATAAAGAAGAGTTACAAAAAAAATTAAAGAGGGAAAGACCTATTTTTTTACATAGTTTTGCAGTTTATTCTAACAAGACTCTTCTTCCCTACCACTGTGCAGTGCTTCAGACACTTTCTAAGCAGTGAAGTATAAAATGCTAAGACATACTTCAAAATGTTTCTTTAGAATTTGTAAAAGTACAAGAATTATTGTTAGGCTTGGAAAGATCAGATTTTTTTTTATGAGTAAATGTCAGTAAACATCAATTTATGCACACAAACCAACAAAAAATATTTCAAGATATGATGAACAAAAATTACAGGTAGGAAACGTAAAACAAAAATTGCTGCTTGAGAGCTCAGAGTTTGAATTAAGGATATTTATGGTGTCATCTCACAAAATAGTATTTACAGAATTTAAATGACATTTTCAAACACAAGCATGGATTTACTGTACTTTTAACAAGTCTGATAATCATTTCATTATGAGACTTTCACCCCAAAGTGAGTAGATATGCACATGGTGTCCTGCCCTGACACAGCTGCACAGAGGTGAGGAAGAGAGGCAATAATTTAATTTATTAAGAAAGCAAACATACAAAACAATTACACTACGCTACATCTTCTTGAAGATATTTAGAGAAGCCCAATATCTGTGTCCAGTCTGACAGTCACTGTTGTCAATGAGTGTAAAGCCAGTGAGTGCAGAATCTGGCTCTTATTAAGAATATTGGTAATTTCTGGGGCATTTATTTCTCTGATGATGTCTTTCTACATTTTCAAATATATCGATTTCAATTACAGCACAATAGAAAGTATAGAGTGCTCACTTTATATTGTTTTTATAACAAATGGTTGCACTATAAAAGTGATATAGTATTTTTCAATTCTTGGTAGGAATAAATGATAAATTTTCAGAATGGAGAGGGGTAACTAGTGGTGTCCCCCAAGGGTCAGTCCTGAGACCAATCCTGTTCAACTTATTCATAAATGATCTGGAGAAAGGGGTAAGCAGTGAGGTGGTAAAGTTTGCAGATGATACCAAACTGTTTAAGATAGTCAAGACAGAAGCAGACTGTGAGGAACTCCAAAAAGACCTCACCAAATTGAGTGATTGGGCAACAAAATGGCAAATGAAATTTAATGTGGATAAGTGTAAAGTACTGCACGTTGGGAAAAATAACCCCAACTATACATACAGTATGATGGGGGCTAATTTGGCTACGACAAATCAGGAAAGAGATCTTGGAGTTATCGTGGATAGTTCTCTGAAAACTTCCACACAGTGTGCAGCGGCGGTCAAAAAGGCAAATAGGATGCTAGGAATTATTAAGAAAGGGATAGAAAATAAGACACAGAATATCTTACTGCCCCTGTATAAAACTATGGTACGCCCACATTTTGAATACTGTGTACAGATGTGGTCTCCTCACCTCAAAAAAAATATTTTGGCCTTGGAAAGGGTTCTGAAAAGGGCAACTAAAATGATTAGGGGTTTGGAATGGGTCCCATATGAAGAGAGGTTAAAGCGACTGGGACTTTTCAGTTTAGAAAAGAGGAGACTGAGGGGGGATAGGATAGAGGTATATAAAATCATGAGTGGTGTGGAGAGGGCGAATAAAGAAAAGTTATTATTAGTTCCCATAATACAAGAACTAGAGGACACCAAATGAAGTTAATGGGTAGCAGGTTTAAAACTAATAAAAGAAAGTTCTTCTTCACACAGTGCATAGTCAACCTGTGGAACTCCTTGCTAGAGGAGGCTGTGAAGGCTAGGACTATAACAGAGTTTAAAAAGAAGCTAGATAATTTCATGGAGGTTAGGTCCATAAAAGGCTACTAGCCAGGGGATAGAAATGGTGTCTCTGGCCTCTGTTTGTCAGAGGCTGGAGAAGGATGGCAGGAGACAAATCACTTCATCATTGTCTTCGGTCCACCCTCTCTGGGGCACCTGGTGCTGGCTACTGTCAGCAGACAGGCTACTGGGCTAGATGGACCTTTGGTTTGACTCAGTACGGCCATTCTTATGTTATGTTCTTATGTATCTCATACAAGTACTATAGTGCATTCTCTATCACTGAAGTTCAACTTACAAATATAGGTTTTTGTTATAGAACTGTATTAAAAGATAAGACAATATAAAACTTTAGACCTTACAAGTCCATTCAGTCCTACTTCTTATTCAGCCAGTTGCTAAGACAAACAAGTTGGTTTAACTCCGTGGGAAATAATGCTGCCTGGTTCTTATTTACAATGTCAGCAGAAAGTGAGAAGAGAAAGTGAGAACAGGTGTTTGCATGGCAAATTGAGACGTAATTTCATTCCAGATATGATAAACATTTATATGCACCTTCATGCCTTGGCCACCATTCCAGAGGATGTGCCTCCAGGCTGTTGATGCTTATTTTAAAAAATTGCATTAATTACATTTGTCACTAAACTCCTTGGGGGAGAATATTATGTCTCCTACTCTGTTTTTCCCTCATTCTGTCTTAGACTTCATATTATAGCACACTCGGATGATGATCCAGCACTTGTTCATTTTAAGAACACTTTCACTGCTGATTTCACAATCTGCAGAGAAGGTACCAATGTGAAATTTCTAATGATAGAGCACTCTTAAACTTTGGGTTGAATCTCAAGTGCCTTCCAAAATCTGAGACAGACGAGATGTGGAACATGCTTTCAAAAGTTTTAAAAGAGCAAATTCTTCAATGCTGAAACTACAGAATCTAATCCACTGAAAAAGAAAATAGCTTTCTGCTGGTGATATCTGAGGCTGTGTCTAGACTGCAAGCCTCTTTCAAAAGAGGCTTTTTCAAAAGATACTTTCGAAAAAGCCTCTTTCGAAAAAGAGCATCAAGACTACAACCAATACTTTCGAAAAAGCAAGCCGCTTTTTCGAAAGAGAGCACCCAGGCAGTCTGGATGCACTCTTTCGAAAAAGCACAGTTTGCATTACATAGCGCCTTTTTTTGAAAGAGCACTTTCGAAAAAAGGCATTATTCCTCGTAAAACAAGGTTTTCCATGGTCTAAAAAACTGCCACATTCTTTCGATTTACTTTCGAAAGACCATGGCAGCAATCTAGACTCAGGGGACTTTTTTTGAAAAAAAGGCTACTTTTTTCAAAAAAACCCTGTAATCTAGACACACCCTGACTCAAATGATGAAAATGAACATGTGTTTATCCATACTGCTTCAGATCATTATCAAACAGAACCCATTATCAGCATGGACACATCCTTTGAAATGATGGTTAAAGTATGAAGGGACATACGAAATTTTAGTGCACCTGACACATATATGTAAATCATATGACACTGATTACAACAGAACCCTGAGAACACCTATTCTGACTTTCAGGTGACATTGTAAATAAGAAGTAGCATTATCTCTCACAAATGTGAATACGCTTGTTTGTCTGAATGACTGGCTGAATAAAAAATAGAACTGAGTGGACTTGTAGGCTCTAAAGTTTTACATTGTTTTGGTTTTGAGTGAAGGTTTTTTTAACATAATTCTGTATTTCTAAGTTCAACTTCTGTAATAAAGAGATTGTAACTATAGTACTTGTAAGGGAGGAATTGAAAAATACTGTTTCTTTTGGGGTTTTTACAGTGAAAATACTTTTAATTATATAAAGTGAACACTGTACCCTTTGTATTCTGTGTTGTAATTGAAATCAATATATTTGAAAATATATAAAACATACAGAAGTATTTAAATAAATGGTATTCTATCATTAAATATGATTTATTGGGAGATGATTTTTTATTCAGTTGACTGCTTGATTTACCATTGTGACAGACATTCAATCACATGAAATGTCTTTGGGTTAAGTGTACAAATAATTAATGTAGGATTATGGGCCAGAGGTTGTATGCAATTCCAGGAGATGAGGTTTGCTACAATTCCAGGAGATGAGGTTTGCAGGATATATAAGCAGTTGGGGTGATTAAGATGAATAATTCATGTTGTAAAACACTTCCGGAGAGGTACCATGCCTTGGGGAGGCTTCCTTATCCTGTTTCACACTGGAATTTCCAGAGACCAGACATGAAAAAAGCTTTGTTTAAAGTGATTCAGAATCTTCTGTCATGGTGGACTGGACCCCCCAAATGCTTGTGGAGGGGTTGGAAGGACATTGGCCTGGAGGGCTCCATAAAACTAATGGTTGGCTTCTCGTATGTTTAGTGTGTACTTAAATCTGTTTCTGATTTTATTGTTTTCTCTTTAATATTTTTACCTGAACAATAAGTGTGCTTCCTTAGAAAGATCTGCATGTTAACTTGCAACTCCTGGAATGGATCCAGAGAACTGAATCTGCTCAATACAAGAGAAAGTCTTTCTGTGGAAAGAGGCCAATTTATTTTTTTTAAGATGAAAGGTGCAATACACAGGAAACTGGTAACTACACCTGTTTTCCCCCACCTCCATGGTCTGTTCCAGGAGTGTTCTCCAGTTCTCCAGCCATCATCTGGCTCTGGGGCAAGGGACCTTGTCCCAGACCCTTCTTACCAGGAGGCCTGAAGGCTATATAGTTACCTGACATACACTCTGCTTTCTCCAGCAAGCCAGTCTGCCTAAAAGCCAGTGCCTGTACTTTGCTTTGTCTAAGGACTATGAACAGTGTATTGTCAGCAGTTGCAAATTTCCACACTAACCCTTCTAAACACACTTAGTCTTGTGCAGACTTTACATTTATTTTCTTTTGTTTGGTTACGGTACTTAATCTGAAAAGTAGTCAGACTATACGATGGCTCTTCATATATCAGGGAAAAAAAACTCTCTCCATGTTGGAGCTGCACCAACATTATGCAACAGAGCTTGGGGCTCTTGATGGTTTCCCTGGAGACTGGGGAGAAGATTAAAATCTGGTACTTCAGCCAGTGGTACAGTACTAAGAACCAACTGGTAGTGCAGCATGGGAGAGGGGGGCTTCTATGCCCCTCTCCTCGGCAAAGGCAATTGCGCTGATGAGGTGTACTGAGGTAAAGGGTGCTCCCTCTTTGCAGGCCCTGCAGCTCACTTCCACATTGATTTTTCTGTCATTTTATTCACAGATAGGAATTTGTTCTTAAGGCAGCTTGGGGGATGCTGAACTACGCAGCTGTTTGCATGGATAGTCTGACTAG
This sequence comes from Pelochelys cantorii, assembly GCA_032595735.1. Lineage (NCBI taxonomy): Eukaryota > Metazoa > Chordata > Testudines > Trionychidae > Pelochelys > Pelochelys cantorii. Next base: position 85,998,695 of record CM064330.1, on the reverse strand, counting down.
CTGCTATCATAGCAAACCATTAATATGTTACTGCAGTGGCATTATTGGGAGGAAAAAAGGGAACAGACCTTTCCTCTCTTACAGTTGTGAGCTACTCGTGTATATCATTAAACTGTATGTAATACTCATGCTCCTTTGGTCTGTAATTTCAGTACACTTGGATGTACTTTGTAATTGGACAAATATGAAATAGTTTAGGACAACACTGTAAACTCCTCCTATGCGACTAATGCAGCACAACGGACTGACATTGTTCTACATTCCCAGCACCCAGCTGTTCCTCCTTCACCTCAGTAATATTCATGGGCTCTGTGCCAGATTCATCATCTACCGTGCATAATCAACAAATAAAAGCCAGCCACTTACTCCTCCCAGCACAGAAATGAAAAAATGAAAATTGCATTCTTTCAAATGTCATTCATAAACAAATGATTGAGAAGCTAGTTCTTGCAAGCTCTGCCCTTTTCAGCAATATAGCACTTACTTGCACAAGTTGCCCTATTGACTCCTTTAAGGCAATACATGTAAACTATCCCAGGGCAGTTAAGAGTTGCAGAATCAAGGTAGTTGTAAGTTATGATATCACAGAAGCATTTAGAATGCGTGATAATCAGACTGAGGCTCACAAGCAGCTCATTAAAGACTCACTTTACAGAACAGTAATATTAAAACACTGTGGTTTAATTATTAACCAATAGAATGCTTTTACTATATTATTAACCACTAATGGTTGATAAAATAATATTGGTCAGTCATTTTGCTGTGAGAATATTATACATAAATAAAAATAAATGAAACAATGAATTCACACGACCGTGGCTCTTTTAGGTAATGTTAATTGCTAATTTGGCTCCTGAACCACTAAGTATCATTGATTTAGGATATCCCTGAGGGCCTAATTCTTCAGCCCTCACCAAGGTTGGTTCTCCAGTCCTGATAGGATCGCACTAGTGTGAGAATGTAATTTGGGTCATTGTGAGACAAAGTAGCAGAATCAGGCTTTCAGTAGCTTTATAATTATGTCTGTGTCTTCATAATTTAAAACTCAACTGTGATAGATATTAGCTGCTGTTTTCATTATGTAAATAAGCTAAGCTTTCTCCTTTCTTATTAGGCTATTTGCAAGCTGAAACCTTGGACATACTCAATAACGAGAAAAGAAATAAAGGAAAGATAATGTGACAACTTAATTGGGTTTTAGTCAAATTATTTTTATAATTTGCCTGAATAGTTCTAGAATATATTTTGTTTTCCTTTAGGGACTGATTCTGCAACCTTTATTCGCATTGAATATTTTTTTCTTAAATGTGTAGTTCCATCATAATATGTTATTCACGGAGCTCTATTCTTAATTTGTTTAAAAAGCAAACTACTAAGACCCAATTCAGCAAACCTCACTCACTTTGGGTTCAGATCATGAAAGTACTTAAAACATATACTTAAATTCATCTCTATTCAGGGCCACATTTAAGCATATGCTTAAGTCCAAGCATGAGTTAATGCCTCACTCAGTGGTAAATCTCAAATAATCTGTAGAGAATAATTTACTTCATGATTGTCACCTGAATTGTCTTTGGAATTTCTCAGATTTACTAAATAATCGAAGTTATTGACTGAATATTAAGGCTAATAATTATTTGTTAGTAACTTCCCCAATGACAGTATTTGATGTTTAAAATTCAGGATACGATTAGGTTTTTTTCTGTTTGTTTTTTACATGCAGGTGGTCATTGATAGGTTTCTTTTTTCTTATCTCAATGTATGTATCATGAAGAATCAGGAACAAAGGTAAATGTCCATGTTTTCAAGCCTGTAACTGATTTTCCATCAATGTTTTCCCAATAGTCCCTTAATATTGGTTGTTTTCTCACACACTCCTTCCAGTAATCTTTCATGTTACCATGTTCAGGCCCCTTTGAGTTCCTAGTGTGGAGCTGTCTTAAACTTGAAACAAAACTCCAGCCTTGCAGGAGACATAAGGGATCTGTCAAAAAAGGCTTTCTTTCTCGACAGATCCCCCTCTAGACTGCCGCTTTTTGCTGACAAAATGCTGAGTTGGCAAAAACAGCGGCCATTTTTATGCAAATTAAGCAGGGGATATTTAAATTCCCGCTTCATTTGCAATGTCGACGTGCCTAATCTGCATCCCTCTGCCGACAGAGGGATTCATTTTAGACATACCCTCATTGTATAAGGAATAAGGGAAGTTGGAGTAAGAGTGCTCTATTTCAAAATAAGTACTGTGTAGACGCTCACTATTTTGAAATAAGCTATTTCGAAATAAGATACGCAATTGATATAGCTCAATTTGCGTAGTTTATTTCAAATTAAGCCCTTCAGTGTTGATGCACCCAAATGGACTTTGTTTTCAGGTTGTAAGAGGATGTTCTAAACAGTGGACATTTTAAAAATATGCAAATTGAAAAATATTTTGACAAAATCACCCATACTTTTGTTCATGGAGTTTGGAAACAGTAAGAAATAGTATATTTTCTCCTGTATTTCCTCAGGATCAGAACTCAAACTGTATGTTTAGGATTTTGGAGCCAAATCCTTCTGCATCACTTATATGGCTAATTGTATTGAAGTCAAGAATTTAGTTGTGGAGTAAGGCAGCAAAATTTCACCCATATTGACTTCAGTAGAATTTAGGCACTTAAATACTTTGCCGAAGTGAGTCCCGTAACCACAGATTTTATGTGTGTGTTTGTGTGTGTATTTTGACATAGACAGAATCAGAGACAGAGACATATATATACATATATATATACACACACACACACACAGAGCGTTTCCATGACTGATAATGTAGAATGCATATAGCATAAGAAAGTTCCTCAATAGTTGGAGGTAATTATATCTTGGTTTCAGCCACTATTAAGGGAATAGAAACTGTACATGTATGACTGTACATTTTGATTTGTTAATGTCTTATTTGTATTAAATAATTTATGGTGACTCTGAAGTGATTCCATGCCAAATAAACATCAGAAAAATACCACGCTACAAATGCTACCTGGCGATTATGGTGTTATAGTCAGAAATGTCTGAGCTGATGGCCAAGGAATCTGTTAGGATAGTTTATTATCAAGCACTCTTGATTTACTAATATTATTTATTTTGGTATTGCTAGCACTTGGGTTTTAAAAAAAAACCACTCTATCCTAAGCAAAAGAAAAAACCAGTATGAAACTTGCTTTGTCAAATGGCAGGAAAATAGATTTAAGGTTAAAAAAAACACCCTATGCAACCCCTTTTGGTTCTCTCCTCCTCAACAAATCACTTAAGCCCCTGATTTGGCAAAGCACTTCACATCCTTTTCTTCTCCTACTCATTTCCCTCCCTCTTACCTTCTCTGCACTTCTCTCCCTTCTCCCACTGCCTTCTCTCCCTGCAGTATAACTAAGTCTTCCTCTCCAGCACATCTGGAATTGACAAATATTTGTCCACATAGACACATCTGGTGATGTTTAGCCTCAGATTCCCAATCATAGGCAATGGATGCCTGCAAGGAGGGCCACCCAGAGGAATAGTGAGAGGGCACCCCATTTAGCAATTAAAATTTGTGTGTGGGGGGGAATTGGGGGACAGTGCATCTCCTGGATGCTAGCACAAGTCGTCTATGCTCCCTTTGGAGTTGGTTTGGAGCTGCACTGCCCCAGCTGGATTGTGTCTTAAGGTGCCAGAAGGCTGGCGTGCATGAGCATGGTGTAGGCTGCACTCTCTCATATGCCTACCTCTGTCTGCAGCCCATGGTACCCCTTTGTGGCAACATGCATTCCTAGGGATGTGCTAAGTGAACAGAGGAGGAAGTACAGTTGTGAATAGACTTGAGAAGTGATGAAATGAAAATAACCAGTGTGTGAAATCTGAGCTGGAATTATCTGAATGTACAACACAGTAATCAGCTATTTAGGTAAGCAGTACCCTAGTGGCCTCTGAGAAAGTACGATGGGTTTTTTCCCTTTTCTTAAGGTGACAAGCCCTTTTTTCCTTCTTCTGGGGATTATTTTGCACTGGGGGGAGGTAGCTTTTTGGATTTCTGGGGCTTCAGCTTCAAGTGAAAAGTTTAAGTGGTGTCCCTGTTGCTGAAAAAACCCTCAGTAATTTTAATAATAGGAGCCAGTCAGAACAGAGGTGTTATCTGATTATTCAAAGTAAGAGAGATCTGCGTATTCATCGACTGCTATTGAGACAGACCCCTGCAACAAGTCACATTACAGAGAAGTGCCTAAACAAACAAATAAGGCGAAACTGTGCACAATGCATCCTGAAACAAGTGTACTGGTTCTCACAGCTGCTAGTGAGCACCCCCTTCCAGCCACTCACTAGGACCTCCATGAGTTTACCAGGCTAGTAACCCCAGGTTCAGCACTGACCGCAGAGACATACCAGTTAAACACTCCCTTCTTCCAGAACTCCACCCTAGAGATTTTGGGGCTTTGTGGGCATGTTGCTCTGCTACATGCCAGTGGTCTCTCCTTCCCTCTCTCCTTAGCACTGCCCGGGCCATAGCATTGCTTTCCCCTAGCCGTGTACTAGAATTGGAGCCCCAGAGCTACATGACATGGTTACATGACATCAATGAAAATGTCTCCTGATTAGAACAGCTACTACTCTTAAAACCTCTTAGGTTTTCTTTCATTACTTATGTCAGCTTCTCTATATGAGCAGAAATCCTTGCAAGGTGAATTCACTGCCAAATTAACATCTCCCCTATTAAAAAGATTCCCCTGGGTAGAAGCTATGTTTAGACTGACTAGATTTCCATTAGTTGGGTACATCATGTTAACTACCCTGTACTGTCAGTCTTATAGCCATGTGTAGTGCTTCAGGCAAATGGAACACAGAGAAGACAAGATTCCACAGAGTTTGCAGCCCCACACAGATGTTTCAGTTTCATAATCTCACAGAAAAAAAATCATAAACTCTTCACACATTCTGAAATCACCCCACTGGTAAGACAGTCCTGCATTCTGCTTGTCTGTAAAAACTCTGTTTTAGTACAGAACATAAAAAATCTAGACAGGTATTTAAATGAACTCATTTTCCATGTGTTCAGCCATCTAGTTGGTATTGCCAACAATACCCCAAGTCTCTTGCTATGTTTGTTTTATTTAGAGGTCAACAGATCAACAGCAACTGTGCAATGCAAAGACAGACATTTTCTGGCCAAAGGGAGCACACTTTAGCAGAATTCCCAATGACATCAAAGGGATTCAAACAAGGCCCTTTAAAAAGGGCCATGAGTTACATTGTCCACATCCTAATAACAGTGTATTTCCTTTTCAGAAAAAGCATGGTCCTTCATAAAATAGACATTGCCTTTTTTTAAGCAGAGTAAACAACTGTCACAGGGTACACTAACTGAAGAACAGCCTCATGCCTGCATGCAGTCTTTTAGGGGGTTCTTGCACTCTAGCACCCCATTGTCAGTCCTCCTGCTTCTACAACAGACAATAACCTCAGTGTCATAGCCCTTTATCCTGTTAACCTCTCAGTCCCCTTCTAGGGTTAACAGAAGTGTCCAAAACACAAAAACAGACAATACAAGCTAATGGTCTGTATGCCATGCCCTCAGCTGGGACTCATAATTCTTGGCCTCATTTAGTCCTGAGGTCTATACTTCCCCTCTTCCTGGGGGAGAAATAGGGGAAACCAAGCCAGCCTTCTCCTCTGGGTTCCAGACCAGGGACTCTGTTAGGCAGACTGTCCCATACTATTCCCCACCACTTCCCCCTATTTCTTTCATTTTTTGTCAATTATCTTCCACAGATCTGCAGATCTCACAGTTCCCATCATTCCTGGCCCCTTAAAGCCACAGTAATGAGACTTCCTTCTAAATGCTATTTATTTTCTCTCTGTCAGTATCTTCTATATCCTTATATTGTGTTATGTTCACAACAAACACAGTCATTAAATTAAAAAAACATAATAAATTATGCTGTAGCCTTTCAGTAAATGTAAGGCTACTTCATTTCTTAGAGTTCAGAATGATAACACATCAGAACCAGAAAACAAGAGACACAGAACAGGTTGTTCTATAAAACAGAGTTGTAACATACCTCTCTTTGTCCTAGGCCAGGACTAATCAACGTTGGAAGCCCTGGGGACCACAATGATACTCACAGCACACGGTGAGGGCCGCAACTTAAGTGTGGTTGCATATACACGCAAATATATATACAAACATCTTCTTTCACACTGACAGACATGAATACAAAGATTAAGGCAAGACTATACAACACGCAGGCCACACTCAAGTCAGTTCTGCTGATATTAATAAAATGCAATATTTACATGATTTCCACCCATATGGAAGCACTTTTAATGAGCAATGACAGTCCAGGAATTTAACTACTAAAATGCATATTAACAGAAGACCATTATATAGACTCACTATTGTGCAGCATGTTCCCAGTGGAGGCCACGTTCAAAGGATCTCACTCGCGGGTCATGTCTTGACCCCCGTAAACCCAAACTGCACCACAGGCCGCAAACAAATGGGCCGCGGGCCGCATGCGGTCTGTGGGCCGTGTGTTGAGTAGCCCTGTCCTAGGCTATCTCTTTCCAGACAGGCTGTTATTGTACACTTCTCTACACAGCACCTTAGCCTGCTTGTAGGATCAGAAACTATGGCTTCCTCTCCCTCCTCCTCCCCACACACACTTCAAAATTACAGACTGCATTTCCAACACAGTCCTCCCACAAACTTAAAGACCACATTACAGACAAGGGGTGGACTGATCCCCTGTGCTACACTACCTTTAAGGGGACAGACTACCTCTAACACTGTCATTTGACATTTTGAAAGTAAAATGTAAATGGATTTATCACCAAGTGAGATCCTGACAAGAATGGAATAAATTGATGTCAATAAAGTGACTGAAACTAACTGATATTTTAAACAAGGTGTAGATCAAGTAACAGAGGCAGAATTATTATATTCAAATAGAGGCAAGTTTAGGACAGTAAATTAGTTCAGGATAGACTAATATGAATTTTTATAGCCCACATCCCCATAATATCTGAGCAATTTCACAATGTTTAGGAATAGCATGTTGTCTCTCTCTCTCTCTCTTCATTCCCAGTCTGTAAGTGAAACAGTTTGATCACCAGGTATTAAATGTGTGTAAGAGCAGAATTTATTTGAAATGTATTGATTGTGTCATTATGCAAAATCAATTTGTTTGTATAAATGCAAATTCTGCTTATATATAAAAAATGTACTAGCAAGAGGCCCTCTTAAAGCTTGGTCTTTTAAGTCTGCAAAATGGGACCTGTAATCGCAAGAGATCTTTTTATTTAATTAAATTTTGGTCCAAGCCAGAAATGCTGGAACAACAGCTTTTTTATAGCAGATACTAAAGCCAGTTGGGGGAATACATTTTTTAAAATGTAGTTTTACATTTTTAACCCTTAAAAAGATTCAGCTTAGCTCCCTTGTCCCTCTTTCTGTCCTCCTACCCCCAAAAATGGGGCTAAGGACTAATAGGGCTTTGATGGAAGAGTTATTTTTAAAATATTTTTAAAATAGTTTAATGGAAGATAAGACATAGGAGAATGGAGTTTAAAGTGACTAGAATATCAATGAGCAGTCTTGGCCAAATATTACGTTTAACAAATCATGCATTATTTGTCAAAGGCACTATTTGACAAATAATTTTATTCAGTATTCCACTGGTTTTGTTGTACTTTATCTTTATAAGATACAACATTTACATATATGAGGGCATTACTTAATGAATTATATGTTCTACTCAACCTTAAACTGGTCAGATAACTAGGTTCCAGAACCAAAGTTTCTATTATTTTTTCTAATTTACAAATAGTGGATGACTGAGGAGATAGAAAAAAAAAAGATGAAACAAATCTAAGCAACAATATTTGTGGATCATATAAAATTTAAGATAAGCAGTAAAGTTAGAGGAAGCAGCAAGAAAAAGCTAAAAGAATGTGAATCCTTCTGTATAACTGGGTTTAAACAGACTTGACCAATAAAATTTAATGTAGACAAATATAAAGAAATTGACAATGGCTGCAAAAGTATTAAAACTACAAATAGAGAACATATTTAATTGAAACAGTTAGCTGGAGAAAAGGAAATTAAAGTAATGATATAGTACTCTCTAAACATTCAGTGAAATATGGTAAAGCAATAAAACCAAAGTTCCAAATACATAGACATCACATGATATTCTATATTTACCTACATACTAATATTTGCATGTGTGCTGTGTAAATGATAAAGAAATTGGATACCAGACCTGGAATGATTAAAAAGTTTTGTACTTGCCATGTCAGACAGGTTCAAAACTGTTTTAAAAAAATGTGTTTTGCTTGGAACATTGTGTAAAATACAATACAGAACTTCAGGAACATTTAGAAATGATATGATTGTAACTATTTTTAAACCATTATAAAAGAAAGATTGTTCAATGAGAAATTAAAAACAAAACAAATGCAAATAAAAAAAATCTGAAATTAGCCTGGTAAATAATGCATAAGAAACATCTGCTTTTTTCCTTTCACATTTTGTTGAATGATATGAACAAACATACACAATAAAAATAAATAGTCTTCACGTGTAATCCTTTCTATTAAATATACTGTTAATAAAACTATACATTACTCTGTAAATTTTAACCCTGTGAGATCACTGATCTCACATATACAGCATTCTGCTCATTGACACAAAAGAGTGCAAGTTCCTGAATGAAAATTACTGTAAGATATCATTGTTGTTCAAGCATTTTTATACTTTGCCATAGATGCAGATTTAAAATAATGCAACGGAGAGTAGACATATAAGATTAGTGGTGCCATAGGTAGGCACCACTAAACCATGGCATAGGTTTTCCAACTAGGGTATATGGAAACCAGTCTCAGAATGCCCTCTCTACTGCACTATAAAACTACAAGATGATCAAGAAAACTGAAACTAGTAGTGCCAACTGCCTGAAAAAACCCTTGAGAGATATGAGCTGTTCGGAGATATTTGTGGTAAGAGCAAATAGGACATGCCAATGGCTCCCCAAAAGGCTTACCATGGAAACCATTTAAGAACAGAGGCTATGACTGGAGTCCAGGAAGTTGCTGAAATCTAGGCCACTTAGGGCTTCCCTACACTATGATTTAAAGACGCATTGTTTTCTAGCCAATTCTAATAGCGCCTTTTCAAGATTAGTTTGGACAACGTATATTGTCTTAAATGCAAGCTTTAAGATCAACTAGTCTAACATATACTACAGACAGTGGATAAAATCCTGGCTGCACTGAAGTCAATAGAAGCTTGACTTAAGTGCAGTCAAGATTTCACCCAGTTTCCCTTGTTTTGCCTACACTTCAGTTTGCCACATCTAGGATTTAAAGATAAGTCATTAGAAGGTTCCATTGAATAATTGAAAACTGTAGTGTATAGAAGGTAGTTTATACTTTTGCAATATGCTAGCTACAACTCAGTCAGATAACATCTTCACACAACATACCTTAAATCCTGGTCAAGAGTAAACCTTTGTAAATGGTGAGGAGCAAAGAAGAGGGGAGGGAGAAATGACCATGCATTATGAATTAAATGTTAAAATATTCAGAAGGTTAAGAGTATTAATCACATCTTCAACATGACAATTAAATTACCAATATTATCAAAGGGATTGATAAATTTGGATCAAGCTACATTTTATGTTGTAATGCGGGATTGTAAATCAGGGGCTAAACTTAGGAAATATTAAATATTTATTGCAAGCTCTATGGAATATTTTAAAGAATATGAATTTATAATGGTATCACAAAAATGCACATAAAGCAATACAAGCTGAATAGAAACAATGCCCCAGTCCTCTGTACAATTTTGGTAGCATTTTAAAAATAAGAACCTAACCATTAATTTCACTAGAACATGCATATATAACAGTAATCATGGTGAGCTCACTTGGCATTAATGTGAATGCCATAGAAACTGCATAGAACATTTTAAAAGAGCTTAAAGAAAAACATGCAAATTAGTGGTTCAGTGGCTGGGCTAAGAATGAAAAGGTCTTTAAGAAATTCCTAGACTGGGTACTGAAACCTTATGTAGATTAGCTGATGATGCTAAAAGCAAAACTATCATTTCCTTAAATACAATTCTCACTTACACACACAGAGAATGTCTTATAGCTTTTCCTCGTGGCATTTTTTATACAAAAAATGTTGAAAGTTTTAATAAAAGCATTATGGTATCTTCTTCCATTCCCACAGCCAAATAAGCAGAGCTATGGGAAATTACTTAGAAAAATAAACAAACATTTTTGTCAATAGATTTGTTCTGTACATTCTTACTTTAAGCTAGACTTGCTCACTCAAAATAGTGATTTAATAGAGTATTTGTTATCCTATTTAAGTACATACACATGTCCATTTTTGTGCATGAAGAATAGAGAGGGCTTTTATAGTGCAGTTGAACAAGAGCTACAGCAGTAACATTGGGAAAGATGTTGAATTTATAGATACTTAGATATCTCTCAGCGATATACATATAAAAAAATCTCATTTGTTCTACTAAATCCCATTTCACACTCAGCAGTGCTCACTCAGGCTGTGTTAATTGCATGGAAAAGGTGAAGATCATCTCCCATATGTCAAATTTTATCTTCTCTTAATCCCTGAAGTCATTCTGTTATGAGAATCTGACAGGGGAAAATCTCAAACTCCTTTTGTTAACATCTCTTTCTAAACTCACATGGTTAAAGTGGTGGTATTAGGAGCCGTTTAACCTTGTTAAAGAACAACTCTCGTTAGCCATAGCTATTCAGTCTCCTTGCCATTAGCTCTCTCATTCTATGACAACTGCCCTGAACTGTATAGAAGTGAGTGACTGGTGCAAATAGGGTTCAGCTACTTTAGCTACAGTTTTGCCTGAATAAGGGCTGCAAAATCAGCCAAATTGCTTTTTTCAGTTTTTTTCTGTTTTTGAATAGTTCTACCTTTGCTCTTCAACAGCAATGTTTTTCCTTTTTCAGACTAATACCTTTAGTCTGGTGTGAATTATTATCTGTCAACAGGAAAAAGTGGTATATTTCAAAGAATGATAAACTTTCCAATTACTCTCCATTTTGGTTTAATAATCCCTTCAATAGCATAACATTTAAACTACTATCCATATGAAGTTCCAAAAAAAAAAAAAGCATAAGTCCAAAACATAGAATTCTGTAACTAAAGATTTTTAAAAGCCTTTGGGAATATCTCCCATGAACTGTAATACATCAGGTTTTTCCCTCTTTAGAAGGGAAAAAAATGAAAAGTTGGCCCAAATTAGCATCTACTACAACATTATAGTGATTTCTCATACTTCTCCGTCCCCTTTATTAATGATACTCTTAGCAGGACAGTTGTCTGTTTGTATTTTGCAAAACTACTGGAAAACTCTACAACATTAAACATATAAGAGAAAAGTTATAAAGGGTTTATTCTGTATGACTGGAAAGGAAGCAAGCATTATACATATTTCCTGGAGAAGCAATTGGATTCCCTTTCTTGCACAGTATTCTAGCAGGATGAATGTTTTACAAGTACTTCAGAATCTTTAAATGCTGCTTGCCAGTCCTCTTGAATGTTTGTGTTTCTCTCCTGCTTTAATGTGGTGTCACTGATTGAAACAGCTTTATAGAACATCCATTCAGCAGAAAGCTTGAATTTCCTTCCAGCTCATAATTCACAAAGAGATTCAAACCTCTTTGTGCTCTAAAGAGGTCAGCTTCTTGCCTTGTATTAGTAATCAGTCCTGCTGAGATCTGAAATACACGTAAATAATGTGGCACAGTCTAGCTTTCCAACAGACGTAGAAAATACAAGTGAAGTTATAGCTGTGAAAATGCTTTCTTTGGCCATGGGCATAGTTCTCTTTAGGATGCACGTTTGTGTGGACACACAGAATTTTTATCCTGACCACCTCCTTAACAGAGCCTGGCAGCAGCACTCACCATCCTACTAGTGGAAGGTAAGCTGGTGGTGGTGGAGTTGGTGGGGAGGAAGGGGGGCCCAGGCCCCCAGGCCCCCAGAAGCAGCCATGCCTCAGCCCAGGCTCCAGCTTCAGCCTTCCAACTCTCCCAGCTATGACAGATGCAGTATTATTTTTTTAATTTGATTTCATATTAAAAAAACATTTAAAGTCACTCACATTGTAAATTATTCCGTTTTAGTATTCTTTCTTCCATAACATTTAAAATATATATATAACATAGTGTTAATAATCTCTGACAGGCCTCCTCCTGTCCTCAACTCTCTCGGGGGCACGTCTACACAGCAGGACTAAAGCCAAAATAAGCAATACAACTTGAGCTACATCAATTGCGCAGTTTAAGTCGAAATAGCTTATTTAGGCTTTTGGTGCTGTCAACACAGCAGGAAGTCAGAGAAAGAACACCTTCCTCCAACTTCCCTTAGTCCTTGTAAAATGAGGATTACAGGAGTCAGAGTAAGAAGTCCTCCAGCTCGACATCATTTTGACATAATGTCGAAATAACTGCTTGTAGTGTGGATGCAGGCTATGTTATTTCCGAATAACGTAAGTTATTCAAAAATAACACTGCTGTGTAGAAGTACCCTCAAAGAGATGGTTAGCATCACAATACAAATTTTTTATGACTATTGAGCTATGTATTAGCAGAAGTGAGGAGGCTAAGTTCAGCAGCCTTTCTGAATAAATCCACTCTTTTTTGAACTTTAATAACATGGCATTACTGCTTCTGTACTATTCATCATCTGAATTTCAATATGTGGTTCTAGAGAGAGTCATCACTATAATTATGGAATTACTGAAGAGCAAGCATCAAATACTGAATAAGCATGCAAAAATTTACCCAAAACTTATTCAACTTGTTCTCTTTCTCTCTCAACTTCTACTTTAGGCTTCATTATCCTCCACAGTGAAGTTGAAACTTCTTTCCAGAAATCCATGAAAAGAATCACAGAATCATAGAACAGTTGAACTGGAAGGGACCTCAAGAGGTCATTGAGTCTAGTCCCCTGCCCTCATGGCAGGACCCAGTACCATCTAGACCACCCTGATAGTTAAGAAGTCTTTCCTAATGTCCAAACTAAGCCTCCCTTGCTGCAGTTTAAGCCCATTGTTTCTTGTTCTATCCTCAGAGGCTAAGGAGAACAATTTTTCTCCCTCCTCCTTGTGACACCTTTTTAGATACCTGAAAACTGCTATCATGTCCCCTCTCAATCTTCTCCTTTCTAAACTAAACAAGCACAACTTTTTCAGTCTTCCTTCATAGAGCATGTTCTCTAGACCTTTAATCATTCTTGTTGCTCTTCTCTGGACCTTCTCCAATTTCTCCACTTTCTTGAAATGTGGTGCCCAGGACAGGACACAATACTCCAATCGAGGCCTAATCAGCACAGAGTAGAGCAGAAGAATGACTTCTCATGTCTTGCTCACAGCACTCCTGTCAATGCATCCCAGAATCATGTTTGGGTTTTTTTTTGCAACAGCATCACACTGTTGACTCATATTTAGCTTCTGGTCCTCTATAACTCCTAGATGCCTTTCTGCAGTACTCCTTCCGAGACAGTCACTTCCCATTTTGTGTGTGTGAGACTGATTGTTCCTTCCTAAGTGAAGTACTTTACATTTGTCCTTATTAAACTTCATCCTATTTATCTCAGACCATTTCTCCAGTTTGTCCAGATCATTTTGAATTATGACCTTATCCTCCAGATTAGTCGCAACCCCTCCCAGCTTTGTATCATCTACAAACTTAATAAGCGTACTCTCTATGCCAATATCTAAATCATTGATGAAGATATTGAACAGAACTGGTCCCAAAACAGACCCCTGTGGAACCCCACTTGTTATGTCCTTCCAGCAGGATTGTGAACTGTTAATAATTACTCTCTGAGAATGGTTAATCAAGCCAATTATGCACACACCTTATCATAGCCCCATCTAAGTTGTATTTGCTTAGTTTATTGATAAGAATATCATGCAAGACGGCATCAAATATCTTACTAAAGTCTAGGTATACCACGTCCACTGCTTCTCCCTTATCCACAAGACCCATCATCCTATCAAAGAAAGCTATCAGATTGGTTTGACGTGATTTGTTCTTTACAAATCCACACTGGCTGTTATCTATCACCTTATTATCTTCCAGGTGTTTGCAGATGAATTCCTTAATTACTTGCTCCATTACCTTTCCTGGCACAGAAGTTAAACTGACTGGTCTGTAGTTTCCTGGGTTGTTCTTATTTCCCTTTTTATAGATGGGCACTATATTTGCCCTTGTTAGCGGAGAACGCTACAGTTGATTCACATCCTCGTGGGATGGACTAAGGTCCTCACTACTCGGATCTATCACCGGTCGTAATATCAGGAGATTTTAGGCGCAGTCAATAAAAACTGGCAAATGGTTAAAGTTAAACCACAGGACTATATTATAATGCAAATTTAAATGACATACATCAAATAACCATGGAGGGCAGTCCTCCTATGGTTACCCCTAATAATAATTACCAGAGTCCTCGGCGCAAACAGGACGATGGTGGTGGTGCTGGTGACCTCAAGCCTCTGGCTGATTGAGAGCCTCGGGCGAGGAACAACCAGGAGTCCCTCGGTGACAGGGTCGTTGGTCAGGCGACCTCAATCCTTAGGCTAATTTGAAGCCCTTGGAGAGGAACAGCCTGTGCGATCCCTCGAAGCACTGGGGAAGATTGCGAAGACGGCCGATCTACCTTCCGCAGATGCGTTTGGTCTTCGGTCCTCTTCCCGCTCTTCAGTTGCGGCCGGAGCAGACGATGGACGCTAGACTCTAATAATCCTAACCTATCTAACCTAAAAGAAAACCTTAACTAATTCGTGACGCGCCCGCCGAACAGACACGACGACGGCCGACATGCACAGACCGACGCTGCCTGACGGACAAACACGAAGACGAAATCTAATCTACCTAAAAACTACTAACTAAACTAAACCTAAACTAAATGAAGACTATCAGAATATAAGAACAAGCCTTCCGCCTGTCTTAAATCTGAGATGATGCTTAACCCTCACTCATTCGACCCGGGACAAGACGCTAGACCTCTCGCACTCTCTCTCCCTAAGCTAGATCTATGCCTAAGCCCGACGCCCCGACGCAACGCCAACTGTTGCGTGGTACAGGCTTTTATAATATGGGCTCATGAATATTCATAATATTTTACTTTAAATCAATTGGCTCATTTCAAAATGCTAATTTGCATAGCTTTACAATGATTGGCCAAGGAGAATCATAACAAGCGCATACATTATTTTTCAAACTCCAACAGGTAAGTTGGTGGATGTGACTTACGTGAGCTACGTGCCAAAACACTTTGTCATTATGGTAACCTTACAATGATTGACAACCTCATTGATTGACATTTGATCTTACTTCATTCTAATGCTCCCCTTTCTGTTTTCTTGGCATAGGATGTCTAAACAACGCATGAACTCAGGCTTTACATTTTCCATATTTTGCTCTTATTAAAATACAATCACAGTAATATTACTAATAATAATAATAATAACATTTCATATAACATACAATTCTGCGCGTACACCCTTTTCCAGTCTTCTGGAATCTCTCCTGTCTTCCATGATTTTTCAAAGATGATAGCTAAAGGCTCAGATACCTCCTCTATCAGTTCCTTGAGTATTTTAGGATGCATTTCATCAGGCCCTGGTGACATGGAGACATCTAACTTTTTAAAGTAATTTTTAACTTGTTCTTTTTTTATTTTATCTTCTAAACCTACCATCTTCCCACTAGCATTCACTATGTTAGGCATTCCTTCATCATCAGACTTCTTGGTGAAGACCGAAACAAATAAGCCATTACGCGCCTCTGCCATTTCCAAGTTTCCTGTTACTGTTTCTCCCTCCTCACTGAGCAGTGGGTCTACCCTGTCCTTGGTCTTCTTCTTGCTTCTAAATATATTTATAGACTGTCTTCTTGTTTCCCTTTATGTCTGTAGCTAGTTTGAGTTCGTTTTGTGCCTTTGCCTTTCTAATCTGCATACCTGTATTGATTGCTTATATTCATCCTTTGCAATTTGTCCTAGTTTCCACTTTTGATATGACTCTTTTTTTATTTTTAGATCATGCAAGATCTCCTGGTTAAGCCAAGGCGGTCTTTCACCATACTTTCTATATTTCCTACTCAGAGGAATAGCTTGCTTTTCATCATCATTGCCTTTCACGCCCACTGGCATATAGAGCAGCAACAACCACTTCTGTCTGTCTCTGGCCAGCCTCTCAATAGTGCCCCAGGTGTGATTCATGCTCTTCATTTCTACTTCAACAGTCTGGTGCCATGTTGTCTTGGGTCGTCCTTGCTTGCTTTGGGCCCTAAATAATATCCCTTTGAAAAACTGCCAACTCTCTTCAGTTGTTTTTCCCCTTAGTCTTCCTTCCCATGGGACCTTACCTACCAGCTCTCTGAGCTTACCAAAATCTGCCTTCCTGAAATCCATTGTCTCTATTTTGCTGTTCTCATTTCTATCATTCCTTAGAATCTTGAACTCTATGATTTCATAGTCAAACACTGGAATAAATTGCCCAGGGAGGTTGTGGAATCCCCATCTCTGGAGATATTTAAGAGTGGGTTAGATAAATATCTATCAGGGATGGTCTAGACAGTATTTGGTCCTGCCATGAGGGCAGGGGACTGGACTCGATGACCTCTTGAGGTCCCTTCCAGTCCTAGTATTCTATGATTCTATGATCACTTTCACCCAAGTTGTTTTCCACTTTCAAATTCTCAACCAGTTCCTCCTATTTGTTAAAATCAAATCTAGAACAACTTCCCCCCAGTAGCTTTTTCAACCTTCTGAAATAAAAAGTTGTGTTCAATGCAGTCCAAGAACTTATTGGATAGTCTGTGCCCCGCAGTGTTCGTTTCCCAACATATGTCTGGATAGTTGAAATCCCCCATCACCACCAAATCCTGCGCTTTGGATGATTTTGTTAGTTGTTTAAAAAAAGCCTCATCCACCTCTTCCACCTGGGTAGGTGGCCTGTAGTAGACCCCTAGCATGACATCACCCTTGTTATTTACCCCTTTTAGCCTACCCAGAGACTCTCAACACATCTGTCTCCTATGTACATCTCCAAGTGTATACATTTTTAATATATAAGGCAACACTACCTCCCTTTTTTCTCTGCCTATCCTTCCTGAATAAACTATACCCTTCTATACCAATATTCCAATCATGAGTATTATCCCACCAAGTCTCTTTGATACCAACAGTTTCATAGTTGTGTTTATTTATTAGCACTTCAAGTTCTTTCTGCTTATTACTTGCATTTGTATGTAGGCATCTAGGGGTGTGTCAAGACTTACACCTTTCTGTTGACAGAGAGATGTAGATTAGGCACGTCGAAATTGCTAATGAAGCCAGGATTTAAATATCCCGCACCTCATTAGCATAAACATGGCTGCTGCTTTTTTTCAAAATGGAGTTTTTTTGAAAAAATGGCAGTCTAGACACAGATCTGTCGAAAATAAAGCCTTTTTCGACAGATCCTGTAAACCTCATTTTTATGCTAACGAAGCATGGGATATTTAAATCCCGGCTTCATTAGCAATTTCGATGTGCTTGATTTGCATCCCTCTGTCGACAGAGGGATGCAGTCTAGACATAGCCTAAGATAGTCATTTGATCTTGCCTCCCAGTTCTGCCTTGTCCCTCCTTTTTCTCTGCTATTATAGCCCACGCTCCCCCCCATTTCTGACCCATCTCCCAGGTCTTCATGTTCTTCACTTACTTGTGGTCTTCGGTCACCTGCCCCAGCCAAACCTATTTTAAAGTCCTCCTCACTAGGTTAGCCACTCTGCCTCCAAATATGGTCTTCCCCTTCCTCAAAAGGTTAACCCTATCCCTGCTTGGCATCCCAGAATAGCATCCTTCTTGGAATAACATCCCGTGGTCAAGGAAGACAAAGCCCTCCTGGCAACACCACCTTCGCAGCCAGGCATGCACCTCCTGGATAAACCTGTCTCTGCCTGGGCCCCTACCTTTGACAGAAAGGACCGAAGAGAATACCACCTGCAAACCAAACTCTTTCACCCATACTCCCAGAGCCCTGTAGTCATTCTTGATCTGCTCAGTGTCATTGCAGTATCATTAATGCCCACATGGATGAATATCATGGGGTAGTAGTCATAGGGCCGGATAATCTTCGACAATGCCTCCGTAACATCTCAGATATGGGCCCCCAGCAGGCAGATACCTCCCGAGATGACGTCTCTTCATTCAGAAGAGAGTCTCTGATCACCACTATCCTACATTTCCTCCTCGTAGTGGTTGCAGCAGACCTCCCAGCCTTGAAGGTCAAGAAGAGCATAATGGTTTCCCTGTACCATAGTGGGAGAGTTAGGAGTAGGGGTGGAGCACTGCCTGCTGCCAGAAGTGACTAGCTGCCAGTGTCCCCACTGAGCCATCTTCTCCTCCACCAGGGGTGTGTCAGCAGTCTTGTGTAGTGGGACAGTTACCTCAGCTGTCTCCATATGATTACTGTCCAGAATTCAGTAATCTGGACTGCTCGTGGATTCAGATGCTCCTCAGCCTAGCCACCTCCTCCTGTAGCTCTCCCACCTGCTTCCTGAGAGATTCCACCTTTCACATTGGATGGTCCCTTAGCCTGGATTTCAGTAAGTAGGAATTGCAAGCCACAGTCCCTGCAAAACCACACCAGGATCTGGGTAGAGGCATCCATGGTCAGGTGGTCTGTTTGGCTATAGGTGCAGGTGGAGGAGACAGAAGCAGTGCTAGCATAGGTGTTGTGGGTCTTCCTGACCATAGTAGGCCTCCCTCTTTCTAACTCCCCCTTAAACTCTGCTGTCTGCAGCCCCCTGTCCACTTCACTCCCCTGGTCACTCTGCCTCTGGCGTTTAAAGCCTGCTCACTTATGTTAGGCCTACCCCCTCATTAGTCACACAGGAGAAGGCTGATCCTGAGGCTGATCAAAGGCCATCAAGGGAACAAAGGATCAAACACTCCCAGACACACAATCTCAACTGTCACAGTAACTGAAACTGAACTCACCTAAAATCAGAATCAAAATCCAAAATTCAGTCAAGCTAACTCACTCACACCAAAAGCTAGTACACTCACCTGGTAGCCTGTTCAGCAGCAGGATCTCTTCCTCTTCCTCTTAAACTCCCCTGTCTGCAGCATGTTTCATTCTTAGATCTCTAAAGAGAGCAAACTACCTATTAAATAATGTTCTTCGCTGAATGCAAGATATTTGTCCCTGAATAAAGCATGTGAGGCAAAAGCCTCAGAGCTCTTCTATGCATATTGCCAGATCAGGGGAGACACTAGAGGCTGTAGGTGTATATCTGGTAGTGACTTCTATATCTGGTTGTGCGATTAAGTGAGACATAAATCCTAACCTGGACATCCTTTCTTCCTTGAAATCTGGCTCCTTGAAGATCAACAAATTTAGGGTATTTCAGGCTGAAAGAAGAGTGAAATCCCTCATTCTGAGCCCTTTATGGAGAATGTACTGTCCACAGAATTCAATATCCTGTGTCCAGGATATCTCTAAGCTCTAGGATGAAGTCTGTAGTTGACATATTTCTCTGGAACAGTGGCATCTTTGGAAGTAGTACAAGACTGTGGAATTCACTCTCCCAGGAATTAAAGACGATCACAAACTTCACCACTTCCCACTCCCAGTGAGAGATGCATTTATGTGACCTACTTTCTTTAACAGACATTTAGCAACAATTATACCTACATATTAAAAACCATTATCAGAACAAGTCATGTACACACATTTCCTTCTGGGGAGAAGATGACAAAAACAAACACCATGACAGCTGTATAGCCATGCTGCCTAATGCACTAGTAGAAGGTGTGTAGAGATACTATGGCAATGAACACAGTATAAAAAAAGAAATCTATGCACATGCATGAGTAAGAAACTTATGATTTGTGAAAAAGTGTCATGAGTTCTCAATGGCTGACCAAACATAACTAATAACATTAAGAAAAATTACCAGGAAAGCATAATTTGCCATATGATCCACCCATTGTTCATTATATCTCTGTGAAATTGTTCACTATCTTTTTAACTGTAAACTCTGAAGGTGATATTTAATTTCATTTATACACTGAAAAATTTAAATATGCTGCAGAAACAGGAGATGTTTATATACTGTACTTGCCTTACATATTATTGAAACTCCTTTTCCTTGGAGTAGCTTTGTGCAACATTGCTCTCTGGAAAACTGCCCAGTTTATGAGTATTAATTGAAAAAGCTGCTGCTGACCAGCAACAAGATTGCCTGAATTAGACATACTGCTTATTAATAAGAATTGAATAGTTATTTGACAGCATTTTCATCTTTGAAAATTGTTTGGAGAAAGCACTGGTGTTCAGAAAAGCAATGGAAATTGAATAAATTGTGAAATTCAGGCCTCCAATCTTTCCACTAATAGTTTATATAAAAGAAATTATGCGTGGTTTCAAGGCAAGTATTGATATTCCAGAACACCCAGAGAGAAGGTTATATTCCTCCCTGGTGTAACATTGTTTTGTTGGGATTACAGATTACTGTTGGCTAGGAAACAGTGAACTGAACGTGTAAGGTAGAGCAAAGCTAGAATACAGAAAAATGAGAAGATATACTCCATAAATCATAAACGGACCTTCTGCCACATTACACCCAATGCCTGCAATGACCTATCCAAGCCTTTCTGTGATCAGCAAAGAAAACAGGAAGAGGACTCATGGATTGAGGGAGTTGTAAAAGCATTTTATATTGGCAGAAAAGAGGTAATAATGAGAGAGAGGGTGGATGGGGACATCTGTAAAGAGAAGGAGGAAACAAAGAAACAAAATAATTGAGGTATATCTGGGAATGGTGGGGTAGGAGGGCAAGTTGTAAGGTAGGACAAGGATTTTTGCCACCTACAGATTACTATGACTAACCAAGATATTTTTAAAGGTATCAGAGCAGTCTACACTAAGGGCATGTCTAAACTACATCCCTCTTTCGAAAGAGGGATGTAAATTAGACAGATTGAAATTGCAAATGAAGGACTACAGGATCTTTCGAAAAAGGGGTGTTTTTCAAAAGAACCGCGTCTAGACAGCAGTTTCACTTTTGAAATACCCTTGTTCGAAAGAACGCGCAGCCGCCATTATGCAAATGAAGCACAGGAAATTCAAATCCCAGCTTCATTTGCAATTTTGATCTGTCTAATTTACATCCTCTTTCGAAAGAGGGATGTGGTTTAGACGTAGTCTAAGACAAAAGCTTTTCAACACCATATAGTTCCAAGATTGAAAAGGCGTGTTTAAATATATTAAGAATCCTAACAATGGTATTAATGCATTACCACATGGAAAGGTTGGACTAATCACAAATAATGGAGAAAATGTAGAAATGTTCAACAGATATCTGTTTGAATGCTGGGAGTAAATAGATGATGTAATCATATCATACAACACTTCAGGTTATAACTCCCTTAAATGGGACTCTCTGGTCCAGCAACATCCGTGGTCTGGGAGGACCATGGATGTTCCTGGACCACAGAGCCCAGGTAAAGAGAGGTTGGGTTGCCGGGCAGGAGTGGCAGGGGGGTGCAGAGACACAGCTGGGAGCTCTGGTCCCTGCATCCAGGTGGTAGAGGAGGCTTAGCGGGAGTAGAACTCTGGCCCCAGCTGCGTAGCTTGGAGACGGCAGCAGCATCTGCAGATCTCTGGCAACAGTAGAGCTCTGGCCCTGGCCACAGAGGGCTCCAGCCCTGGCAGCAGCCACGGAGCTCTATCTCTGGCTGAGGAACTCCAACCCTACCAATAGCCATGGCCGGGCAGGCAGCAGCAGGGCTAAGCTGGAGCCCTAGCCAGGGGCAGCAAGACAGCATGGGCCATGTTGGGAGAGACTTCTCCTGGTCCAACAAATCCCCTAATTCAGGACTGGTCAGGTCCCAAGGATGCCAGGTGAGAGAGGTTCAACCTGTAGTATCTCAGGGGGATGTTAAACAGCAACTACTGAAGTTAGACTTTAACTCAGCATGGTCTAGGAACACTGGGGATATTCCAGAAGACCGGAAGAAAGCTGATGTTGTGCCTATATTTAAAAAGGGTTAAAAGAGATAACACAGTCTGACATCATCCCAGGCAAGATAATAGAGTAGCTGGTTTGGGACTTGATTAATAGAGAATTAAAGATCAGTAAATATAATTAACGTCAAAAGAAAATTAACATCAAGCAACATGATCTTACGACAATAGTTTTCATCCTTTTTGCATTGTACCCTAAAAATTTTCTGAATGGTGGTGCAGAACCCTTTGCAAATCTTAGTCTATAGATCCATAGTGGTCTGCTGATGACAGATTGAAAATCACTGGTTTATGGAAAATAGTTCCTCTCAAACTAATATGATATTTTTGGATGAGATTACAAAATTTGATTGACTAAGACAACAGTATTGCTAGAGTATATTTAGGCTTCTATAAGGCATTCAACTTGATCCTTAATCAAAATATCATACAGTAACTAATGTGGCACCCATTAAATAGATTAAAAGCAGGCTAATAGAAGTCTCAGAATGTAATTGTAAATGGGGAATCATCATGAGGGGGTGAGGAGTGTCTAGTGGGGTCCTACAAGGATTGGTTCTTGGCCTTATGCTACTTAATATTTTTATCAAAGGACCTGGAAGAAAAAAAGTCTTCACCAATAAACTTTGCAGGTGGTAACGGGAAATGGTAAATAGCGAAGAGAACAGATCACTTAAGTGGATCTTAAGTGGATCACTTAAGTCTGGTCTACACAACAAGGGAAGGTCAAAGTAAGATACACAACTCCAGCTACATAAATTACATAGCTCAAGTTCATCATCATCATCAACAATCATGGGCTCAATGCCCATTGGTATCTGATGCCTCCCTCACTATTTCCTTCCGTCTTTTCCTGTCCAGTGCAGAGTGGCTTAGTTTCTATAGACTAGCTCCGCACCAATCTACTATATCATCTAACCATTCTCTGTGGGGTCTGCCTCTCCTATTCGGACCATCCATTATGCCGAATACCAGGGTCTTAACTTTTTGCTCATCATTCATTCTGCAGATATGCCCGAATAACTGTAACTTCTGTTGTATAACCTTCTGCAGTAAATTCTCTTTCAGCTGTATCTTCCTATATAATTCCTCGTTGGTGACCTTCTGCATCCATCCTTTTCTCAGGATCTTTCTATAACAACTCCTCTCGAACACCAATATCCTTCTCTTCTAATCTTTCATTATCACCCATGTCACACATACATACAACATATTGCTAAATACACACGTTATCAAGACACTCAGCTTCATTCCTAAGCTAATCACTTTACTTTTCCAGATTTTATCCATCTCCTTCAAACTCACTCCTGCTTTTGCTATTCTAGATGCTATTTCCTTCTTACAGTCTAGATCATAGATCATGTTGCTCCCCAAATACATGAACTTCTCTATTTTCCCTCATTCGATCCCATCTACACTGATCTTCCTTCCTATTTCCTTATCTCTAAATACCATTGTCTTTGTTTTATCAGTATTCATAATCAGTCCATACCACTTCCCTTCCTCATTTAGTACCTGCACCATTCTCGCTAGCTTCTCTTCATCTTCCTCGATGATAACTATATCATCCGCGAACCTCAAGTTGTTAATTCTCATCCCGTGCACCGATATCCCTTCTACCTCTTCCTTGATCTTGTCCATCACTATCTCTAGGTGTGTGATGAAGATACTTGGCAATATAGGATCTCCTTGTCTCATACCTCTACTCATTCTAAACCGACTTCCCAACTCTCACCAGCTTGTGAACAGGTGAGTGCTAACAGGGAGTTTAGAGAGGTAGTTTGGAAGGGTGCAAGGTTCTCTTGCCTTTCTTTTAAATCCTTTTTCCAGGACAGCAGGTATGGATGGTGATAGGTCTGCTGTTGTTACCTGCACAGCATGTGCCATGTTTGTCTTCCTCCCGGAAGAAAGAACGGATTTCATCTGCACTAAGTGCAAGCTGGTCGCCATTTTGGAAGAAAAAATTAGAGGACTGGAGGCCCAAGTGTCGACCCTACGCTCGATCAGAGAGGATGAAGACTTCCTCAATAGAAGGCAGCGTTTAATCCTGCAAGCACGGCAGGCAGAAGAGCCAGAGAGGGCAGTACAGGACCAGGAAGAGAACTGGCAGCATGTAGCTTCCAGAAGGGGAAAAAGGCCAGCACAGGAATCCCCCAATTCTATAGAAGTAAGTAATCACTTTCAGGCTCATTCCACAGGCTCTGCGGTGGTGAATGCTTTGGAAGGGACCTCACAAGGAAGAAACCGGAAGGGAACACATCTACTGGAAGGCATGGGATGCGTAGTCCTAGGGATGGGGGTTCCATGACCACCACCCCCAAAAGAAGACAACGGGTGGTAGTGGTCGGGGACTCCCTCCTAAGAGGGACTGAGACATCCATCTGCCCTCCGGACCTGGAATCTCGAGAGGTGTGCTGCTTACCAGGAGCTCGAATTCAGGATGTCACTGAGAGTCTTACAAAACTGATCAAACCTTTGGATCGCTACCCCTACCTGCTTCTCCATGTGACAACTAACGATATGGCCAAGAATGACCTTGACTGGGTTACTGCAGATTATGTAGCACTGGGAAGAAGGATCAAAGAATTCGGATCACAAGTGGTATTCTCATCCATCCTCCTTGTTGAAGGGAAAGGACTGAGCAAGGATTGTCTAATTGAGGAAGTAAATGCGTGGTTGCGCAGGTGGTGTCGGAGAGAGGGCTTTGGTTTCTTCGACCATGGGACTGTGTTCTGGGCACAAGGATTGTTAGGAAGAGATGGGATCCACCTAACCAAGAGAGGAAGGAGCATCTTCACGGGCAGGTTTGCAAACCTAGTGAGGAGGGCTTTAAACTAGGTTCATTGGGGGATGGTGCCCAAAACCCTGAGGGGAGTGGGAAAGTTGGATACGGGGAAGAAATGCAAAGAGGAACGAGCAACAAAGGAGGACCCCTGATTCGAATGGAGAAGGTAGGGCGATCAACTGGTTATCTGAGGTGTTTGTACACCAATGTGAGAAGCCTGGGCAACAAACAGGAAGAACTGGAGGCCCTGGCCCAGTCCAAGAAATATGATTTAATTGGGATAACAGAGACTTGGTAGGATGACTCACATGACTGGAGTGCTGTCATGGAAGGGTATAAACAGTTCAGGAAGAACAGGCAGAGGAGAAAAGGAGGAGGAGTTGCACTATATGTAAGAGAGCACGATGATTGCTCAGAACTCCAGTATACAGAGGGAGAAAAGCCTGTTGAAAGTCTATGGGTTAAGTTTAGAGGTGTAAACAATAGCAGTGATGTTGTGGTTGGTGTCTACTACAGGCCACCGAATCAGGTGGATGAGGTAGATGAGGCTTTCTTCGGACAACTGAGAGAAGCTTCCATATCTCAGGCCCTGGTTCTCGTGGGGGACTTTAATCACCCTGACAACTGTTGGGAGACCAATACGGCAGTACACAGGCAATCCAGGAAGTTTTTGGAGAATGTGGGGGACAACTTCTTGGTACAAGTGCTGAAGGATCCGACCAGGGGCCGTGCGCAGCTTGACCTTCTGCTCACAAACAGGGAGGAACTAATAGGGGAAGTAAAGGTGTGTGACAACCTCGGAAGCAGTGATCATGAGATGGTAGATTTAAGGATCCTGACTGAAGGAAGAAAAGAAAGTAGTAAAATACACACCTTGGATTTCAGAAAAGCAGACTTTGACTCCCTCAGAGACCTGATGGGCAGAATCCCCTGGGATGCTAACATGAAGGGGAAAGGAGTCCAGGAGAGCTGGCAGTATTTTAAAGAAGCCTTATTGAAGGCACAGAAAGAAACCATCCCAATGCGTAGCAAGAGAAGCAAACATGGTAGGAGACCGGATTAGCTTACAGGGGAAATCCTTGGTGAACTTAAGCACAAAAAGGGAGCTAACAAAAAGTGGAAACTTGGACAAATGACCAGGGAGGGGTATAAATGTATAGCTCGAGAATGCCGGGGGGTTATCAGGAAGGTGAAAGCGCAATTGGAATTGTGACTGGCAAAGGATGTGAAGTATAACAAGAAAGGTTTCTACAGGCATGTTAGCAAGAAGAAAGTGATCAGAGAGGGTGTGGGGCCCCTACTGGATGAAGGAGGTAACCTAGTGACAGATGATGTGGGGAAAGCTGAAGTACTCAATGCTTTCTTTGCCTCTGTCTTCACGGACAAGGTCAGCTCCCAGACTAATGTGCTAAGTGAGCAAGAAGGGATGAAGATGGACAGCCCTTGGTGGGGAAAGAACAGGTTAGGAACTATTTAGAAAAGCTAAACATATACAAATCCATGGGTCTGGACTTAATGCATCCGAGGGTTCTGAGGGAGTTGGCAAATGTCATTGAGGAGCCTTTGGCCATTATCTTTGAAAAGTCATGGAGATTGGGAGAGATCCCGGATGATTGGAAAAAGGCAAATGTAGTGCCCATCTTCAAAAAAGGGAAGAAGAACAATCCAGGGAACTATAGGCCGGTCAGTCTTACCTCGGTCCCTGGAAAAATCATGGAAAGGATCCTTAAGGAATCCATTTTGAGGCACTTGGAAGAGGGGAAAGTGATCAAGAATAGTCAGCATGGATTCACAAAGGGCAAGTCATGCCTGACCAATCTGATTAGCTTCTATGATGAGGTAACTGGCTCTGTAGACATGGGAAAGTCAGTGGATGTGATATACCTTGATTTTAGCAAGGCTTTTAATACGGTCTCCCACAATATTCTTGCCAGCAAGTTAAGGGAATGTGGATTGCATAAATGGACGGTAAGATGGATAGAAAGCTGGCTAGAAGGTCGGGCCCAGCGGGTAGTGATCAACGGCTCGATGTCAGGATGGCGGTCGGTTTCTAGAGGAGTGCCCCAAGGTTCGGTTCTAGAACCGGTTTTGTTCAATATCTTTATTAATGACCTGGATGAGGGGATGGATTGCACCCTCAGCAAGTTTGCAGATGACAGTAAGCTAGGGGGAGAGGTAGATACACTCGAGGGCAGAGATAGGGTCCAGAGTGACTTAGACAAATTGGAGGATTGGGCCACAAGAAATCTGATGAGGTTCAACAAGGACAAGTACAGAGTTCTGCACTTGGGACGGAAGAATCCCAAGCATTGTTACAGGCTGGGGACCAACCAGCAAAGTAGTAGTTCTGCAGAAAAGGACCTGGGGATTACAGTGGATGAGAAGCTGGATATGAGTCAACAGTGTGCCCTTGTAGCCAAGAAGGCTAATGTCATATTAGGTTGCATTAGGAGGAGCATTGCCAGCAGATCCATGTGATTATTCCCCTTTATTCGGCTCTTGTGAGGCCACATCTGAAGTAGTGTGTCCAGTTCTGGGCCCCCCACTACAAAAAGGATGTGGATGCATTGGAGAGGGACCAGCGGAGGGCAACCAAAATGATTAGGGGGCTGGAGCATATGACCTACAAGGAGAGGCTGTGGGAGTTGGGTCTGTTTAGTCTGCAGAAGCGAAGAGTGAGGGGGTATTTGATAGCCGCCTTCAACTTCCTGTAGGGAGGTTCCAAAGAGGCTCGAGAAATGCTGTTCTCAGTAGTGACGGATGGCAGAACAAGGAACAATGGTCTCAAGTTGCAGTGGGAGAGGTCCAGGTTGGATATTAGGAAAAACTATTTCACTAGGAGGTGAAGCACTGGTGAAGCACTGGAATGGGTTACCTAGGAAAGTAATGGAGTCTCCATCCCTAGAGATTTTTAAGTCTCGGCTTGACAAAGCCCTGGCTGGGTTGATTTATTTGGGACTGGTCCTGCCTAGGGCAGGGGGCTGGACTTGATGACCTTCTGAGGTCTCTTCCAGCTCTATGGTTCTATGATTCTATGATTCTCTGCAAGTTCTCGCCACTGCCTCCGCATTATCATTGATATACTTCAACAACCGTATCAGTCTGCTATCCACTCTGTACGACTCCAATACCGCCCAAGTCACTTTCTGATCTATATTGTCAAATGCCTTCTGAAAATCAATGAAGCAATTGTAGATGTTCTTGTTCTTTCGCCAAGCTTTCTCCGCTATCTGTGACAGACCACAGCGTGCAAACTGCAAAGCTCTTATAGAAGGCAGCCATACTGGGAGGGGTTAATGCCTTCTTGTTTCCCAATTAGCTTCACCTGAACACAGCCCAGCAGCCAGGGTAGAAAATAGAGGCTTAATTAGGAGTCAGCCTGCAGCAGGGGTTAATTAATCACCTATTGCCAATTAAGGCCTCCAGGTCCCTATAAAAGGATTCCTCCCAGGCAGCAGAGGGGAGAGTTTTAGAAGGTACATAGAGCAGAGCAGAGCAGAGCAGAGCAGAGCAAAGCAAAGCAAAGCAAAGCAAGGAAGTGCTGAACCCGAAGGACTGGCCTCTGATGAAAATGACTTGGTAAGCGGGGACCCTTGCCTCTAGGGAAGTCCCAGGGCAACAAAGGGGGCACCGAGAGTCTCTGAGGCACACAAGTAACCCCAAGAAGCGCAGAACCCACAGGAGCTAACAGGAGACTCTGCCACATATCAATCTTAGTGCCAATATCTGCTGTATGGTACATCTATCTTTCTTGAATCCCACTTACTCATCCGCTAGATGTTCTTCTATCTGTGATCTCAATCTCTCTGTCAGTATCATCATGAGCACCTTGCCTAGGTGACTCGTTAAGGCAATCTTTCTGTAGTTCTTGCATTCCAATGCACTTCCTTTCTTGTGTATTGTAACTAGCACAGATCTTGTCCATTCTTTAGGTTCCTTCCCTTCTTTCCACGCTATATTACATAGTCAGTGTATTTACTGAATCATACTTTCTCGGCCATATTTGATCATCTCTTTCATGATCTTATAATTTCCTGGGCTCTTATTGTTCTTGAGTCGTTTCACTGCTCTTTCTATTTCCTCCTTCAAAATATCAGCCTTGCTTTCAATTCTCTTTCAATTCTTCAATCAGTCTCTCTGAGACACTTGGGTTCAACTGTGTGCTTTATATAGATTGGTACAATATCTTGTCCATCACTGAACAACCTTCTCCTTGTTCATGAGCACCTTATCATTCTCATTATTGATCTCCATCTGCTTCCACTGCCACTTCCTATTAATATTCCTAATCATTTTATACACCTCCCTGATCTTACACTCGCTGTAATACCTCTCTATATCTTCACACTGCTCCTCTAACCACTTCGCCTTATCCATTCTGGCCTCTTTCCTACCTCATTGCATTTCACTCTATATTGCTGTTCTGCCCTCTCAGAGACATCCCTTCTGATCTTCAATACTCTCTGCTCTTGGACCAACTTCAGCGTCTCCTGCGTAATCCACTTCTTATTGATCTTCTCTTCTTCCGGAACCATCTGCTCAATTGCTTCTTCTATCGCTGTAGCTATATATTCGGCTCTCTTATCTAGGTCTTCCTCTGTGCCCACATTCCTGATCTTCTCTTTGAGCACTGTTCTGTAAGTGTTCCCTATTTCTTCCTTGCCTAGCAATTGACATATCTTAAATCCCTGTCCACACAGTGGGAGGTCGACAGGAGCTCCCATTGTCTTCCCTTGCTCCTCACGAGGAGTCAGAGTACCGGCACTGATAGAGGCACTCTTTGAGTTCAGTCTAGCAGGTCTACACTACACCTGCTAAATTGAACCCCAGAAGATAGACTGTGGTAATATCGATTTTCTGTGTACTGTAGATTTGCTCTTAGTAAGCTGATTGCAAACACAGTGTGTTTTAATATGGCTACATGTAAAAATGTATGCATTCAGGAATAAGAGCTAATGTGCCAATAAGAGCTAATATGATCCTAGAATGCCTAAAAAGGGGCCTCTAATGGGAGCAAAAAGGTACCTCTGTATTTGGCACTGGTATGACTATACCAGGTCCAGTTTTGGTATCCACTGTTTAAGATGGATGTTGATAAATTGGAGAAGGGTTAAAGAAGAGCCACAAGAATGATTAAAGGATTAGAAAATATGCCTTGCAATGATAGACTTGAGGAGCTTGATCTATTTAGTTTAACATAGGAGTATATTAAGGCATGACTTTTGATTAAATTATATTAGTTTCTAGGTGGGATACAAATAGGGCTTCCTCAATCTGGAAGAAAAAGGTATGACACAATTCAATGGCTGAAATGAGAAGCTAAACAAATTCAAGCCATAAATTTAAAAGGTGAAAATGTTTTTAAAATGAGGTTAATTAACCATTGAAACAATTTATCCAGGGTAAATTCTCCATTGCTGGCAATTCTTCAAAAAAAAATTTTTTTTTTTTTAGAAGATACATACTAGGAGTTATTTTGGGAAAGTTCTTCGGTCTGTATAACATAGAAGGTCAGACTATGGACCCACAGTTATTCCTTCTGGCCTTGATATTTATTACTACATATTGCCCCTTATATAGCTTTTAAGAACACCTTTCTCCTGTTCTAGACATGGACAATGCAAGGGGGACAGAATAGACTTCTCATGGTGCTTGCATTCAGCCATGCACCTTTATAACAGCCTAATAGAACCTATTGGTTTATAAAAACATTAGCTGATTGTTTATGTTGTTTCACTTACTCATTGCATGTTGTGGTTGATTACATACATTATTCAATCATTCATTATGTGATTCACATTCCCCAAATACCTATAAGATAAAGCATATCTCCTGCACATTCCATTCTATATGTAATGCAAAGTTCACCTGTGAGTAGTTTTCCATTATTTTTCTTAGCATAATTATGCTAAACTTCCTACTGAGTGTCTAATTCAGTTTCTCCAGTTACACTGATTTACCAACTTAATCCTTTCTTGTGGTCTCAGTTTCATAATTTGTTATTCAAGTAGCAGAATCAGTCACATTTTACCTACCAAATACACATGTAGCTGAAGCTATCTTATGCAGTTATAAAAGCAGGTTATGAAAGACACATTTTCATTGTTTATAGAATATGTCCTACATACATTCAATATGCTTTACGTTTTCTTGACATAACCATGAGGGATGCTGAGAGCTCCAGGCCTGTGTAGCAACATAGGAACTTATGTCTGAACTCATCAAAATAAATCCAAGCCTCACAAGGTTATGTAACATATGGACATTAATATGATCACTTATATTTAGAGTTGAAAGAAGATAATACCAACTTTTCCCATCATCCCAAAATCCCCATCATTATTTCAGTCAGTCTCAGAGTCTATGACAGGACATCACATACAAGGTTGATTCATATTCTTGACCTCTTGAGCTGACTCCCTACCAAACCAAAGCACTCCTCTACAGTTATTGTTTCCCTTGCATGACATATGTATAGTCATGTTGCTTGGGTACTACTGGAAGGCACTCAAAGTCAGATTCCCAAAAGGTATTTTGGCAGCTAACACGAATGATTTTAGATACCATGGATTTGAATGAGCACAGTGTAAGAACTCCAATAGAATAAAATAATATCTTCCTTTGCTATATGGAACCAAACAGGTTTCTCTAGAAACTGGTTGAAAAATCTCACTTGAAATATCTCATAAGAAAAGAATGGTGAGCCTGGTTTGGAGCAGACTGAAAGGATAGCTGTTCTGGAAGTATTTTGGTGCTTTCTGGTACTTTAAACAGAGGCAGTACAGTGTAACAAAAAGCCATTCAAAATTATGCATAACCTGAATGACTTTTTTGTGTGTATGTCCCAAATTGTTTAATTTTGTTGTATTAAAGCAGCTATGTCTTCCTCACCACCACATTATTGGAGCATCTATTTATTTCATCCACACCAATTCATTCACCTCTTCTCATAGTACTACAATCTAGGGAGGAAGAGCAGCAAAAGTAACACACACAAAAACTCTTTCTGCAAAGGGATATGCACAGTGGTTACTTCAGCCTCAGGAATTCTTTTCCTTCCAAGTCTCTCAGAAAACATCCTCTTTCTACTCATCAACCTGATTTGTGCACAGATTTATAGCATTTAGCCTTCAAAAAGTATGTCATTTCTTATTTTCCAACTGTCAATATGGTGTTTCACCTCTAGCTCTTATACGCCTCATTCTAACAATTCAGCTAATTTATTTTGTTTGCTAAACATAGAAATGTGTAGACATAGTAATCCTGTGAGTACGCATAGGTTTTACTTGAGAATACATTTTCTCACTTAGCTACAGAGGCACTGGCTAAAAATATTTATTGAGCAACTCTGCTTTTAAGATAACTTTTCTTTAACTGTGCAACTTTTATAAAGACTCATGAAGAGATACCCTGCACTGTGAAACATAGGCACATTTTGACATATTTCCAAGGCTATAGTCATAGATGCTTATCATAAATCTGAATAGCATAAATTAACCAACCATTAAGTTGACTACTCAGTGCCTATCTAAACTTAGACCAGCTGAGAATCTGGTCTTTGAAATATAGATTTGAAGTAATTGCTTAGAGTTGCAAATAAATATTTTTGAGTTTTGCAATACACAATGAGTTAAAAAAAAAATTCAGCAGTAAGTCTTAGAAAAAAGTTGGATCCTTCATCCATTGAAATAGTCAACGGTAGCTGATTGATTTCAGTGTGTTTGCGTGCATACACATACATGCACACACAAAGGTAAACCTCAAGCTGCCAGCTTCCTAATGACGATAAATGTACAATCTGTTCAATTTTAATTGAACTAGAAAGCTTCCTTTGTTAAATTAAGAGGGCAGCATAAAAATGCTTTCTACATTTTTGAAGGTTAATTCTTAAAATGTAGCACACAGAACTGTATTCTTACAGCATACACTGCAAAAAAAGTAAAGATCTACAACAACTGGACTCCAGGAGCAGTTCTGTAAGCAAGACAAACAGTTGTTCCAAGGTTCAACTTCCATTGGGGCTGCTTCTCAAGCACTGTACAAACCAAGTGTAAATCATATTTGAGATTTTCTTTTTAATGAAGTGAGCATGACATGAGACATATGCAAAACATTCACATATTAGACAGTCTCCTGGCAATCATTCTGAAATACCTTTTGATCTTATTATTACCAGTGAAATAAGTTTCTATCATACTTCTGCATACATTTAGGTTGCATCTACACTGAACCCTTATCTCGATATAAGCTACGCAATTTGAGCTATGCAAATTGCGTAGCTTACTTCGAGTTAATTTCAAAATAGCTGACTTCGAAATTTAGCACTGTCTGTTTCTTCTTTTGTTTGGTTTCTTTTTCCAGGTTTAAAATGGCATTTTAGGAAGCTTGTTTTTATATAAACACAATTTTTTATTTGCTTTTACTTTTGAAAAATGAAAACAAACCCAAATGCAAATCCTACACATGTCGTATACTTGAATAAACATTTATATTAAAGATGAGATGTTTACTTGCTACAAAAAACAAGACTACGATATAGTTCAATTTATTTGTATATCAGGGCTATATTTTTGCCCAAACATAAAAAGACAAATTTAGCATTCCTTTTAGCTGTATAAATTAGACAGTCTTAAAGCTTCCTCTTGGAGTTAGCATAAAAAGTAAATTTATCATAATGACATCCCTTACTATTTCCATTCTGCTTTCCTATTTATGTATCATGCAATGCATACATCCACTGAAACTGCTGCGTTCAGTAACTTTAGTTTAGGAGAAGCCATGCAGCTTTTGCACTGTCTACAAAATTGATTAAGAGGAGATACTGGGAGTTAAACAGTTGTTCCATAGCCTATGTCAACAGAGGTCACAAATTCAGTCCAGTTCCTCATAGGCCACTTTCTCTCTCTCTCTCACACACACACACACACACACACACGTGTTCACTGGCATCTTCTGAACAAGCTTAAGAACTCTGCTGGACATAAAAGCCATAAGCTTAACAGATATTGATTTTATAGCTTATTACAACAATTTGTAACAAACCCTACTCCCACCAAGTATTTAAGTGCCTACAGCTAGTTTTTTGTTTCTGCTAGTGGTGCACATTTGCACATGCCTCAGTGCACATAAAAATTATTTTCCACAGGATGGAAAAAAGATTAGGGGGAACATTGGTGGTGGGTATCAGACTGGAGTGGTTTGGGAGCAGGAGTGCCAACATCAAGACAGATTGGCTGTATGTTCTATAAGTACATTTCAGCAACCAAGTAACTGTGAACTCCTACAGCACTATGACAGTCTTAAGATGGAGTCCCAGACAATCCCATTAGGCACTCCAGTCTGTCTTACTACCCCAGGCAAATATTGCTTCTGTGATAGATGGTCACTTTACACCAATGATAGTAAATATTCAAGTTAATCCCAGCCCCAAAGGGTCAGACACTTTTCTTAAGTCAAGATCTCACACCAAAGACAATGCTTGTAGACAAACTTATAATAACCTAACCAAGGGTTTATTAAGAAATTATGTACAAGGTTAAAACAGATAACATATACATACAAATGAGACACAGTATTAGGTTCCAGAAGATAACTGGAATTTCTATAATTTATGTTCTTGAGGGCAAACCCAAGCTAAACAGCTGGGAACCACTTGATTACGCTTAAAAGTCATCATTGACGTTCAAGCAGCGTAGGAATATACAGGTGATAATGAGATTAATGCATGTAGCAATGTAAAAGCACTTTATAAAGTGTAAACACTAAGCACATTAATATAAATCCAAAACCTAATCCTAACAATACTAACACCTACATGAGACAAACTTGTTTCCAGCTACAGTAAAACCTGTGTTATCCGGCACGCTTGGGGATTAGGGCATTCCAGTTTTCTAAAAATTCCGGTTATCTGAGGATCCCATCAACCTAGGAAAAACCAATGGACAATAATAGTAAAACTCAAGTTTTTAATATTGGTAGTTTTGCAGTGTGAGGCAGTTGGTCTCACATTTCTATTTTGAGTTAAAGATGATTAGTACTTCTAAAATAAAAAATTGTTAAGACAATCATGGAAAAAACCAAGCCAGGCCTGTGTGCCTGAAGATGTGACAGTATTGTGGCTGGGGGCAATGCCGGTTAACAAAGTTTTCTGGTTAACAGTGTGCCAGATAACAAAGGTTTCACTGTATATATTTATCAGTTATGCCTAGAGACCTTAGCTTGAGCTGGCATCTGGTTTCCCAGCACCAGACAGAACCTGCCACTGCTGCTTATAGTTGTTCTATGTAATTGTGCTGTGATTGTTCTTTGGATCCATCTCTTTTCCCAATACTGTTCACTTCGGAGAATAAAAATGGTATTAGTCATACTTTCTAGAAATTTTAAACTGATGAAAAGTGGAGGTCAATAAAGTTCAATAGATCAGTCTGGTTCACAAAGCCACTGATCACCAATAAAAGGAGTAAGACTTGTCAAAGACACAGAATATCAATATACCACTACTGAACTATGAGTGAATCTTGCAAAATCAGAGGGTAGGTGCAAGATTAATTAGTGCTTAATATTATCAGAAATACCTAAAATGCTTTGAGTTTAACTTGTAAACATTCTTCTGCGTGTCATGTCTGTCCAGACTTAAGATTATTTTAGAAACAGATACAAGGAAGGCAAATAATGTTTACAACAGTATTTGATTTTAATGAAACTAGTTAAAACTCAATGTCATAGCTACTGTTATTAGCTTATCAAAAACTGAATTCCCCATCTGATATAGCAGCAAAAAAAAAAGCAATTATTTACAATTTGTATAAAGATGATTCTCTCCAAAGGATCCTTTATGCCCGTCCAGCACATGGCAGGGGGTGGAGAAGAGGAGAATGAAAGAAGATTGTTATTACTGTTGCAACCTATCTATTTTAGTACCATTAGCTTTACTGTTGGAACACTGCAATGCATACACTTGCTTTTAGGCCCAAATCACTTCCAGTTGAAGCCAATGTTAAGAATACTGCTCTCTTGCCAGTTAAAGGCATCTTACAAAAGTTGTGTGTCATTTTGTGACAGTCACTCTCTCTCCCCTGACCTTCCAACACAGAATAACATGAAATATGTCAAAGAGATATTGCTTAAGACATTTAACTAGCAAATGATTCATTGGGATAAAACAGCATGATTTATATAACATAAGCCCTAACCCATACATTGTGTGATCTTTTAGACAAATGGTTTTTGTTTTTTTTTAAATATAGGGCTTTTTTTAGGTTGAGAAATTATTCTGCTCGTGCTCTATTGACAGATTCTGCACATGCACACATAGCCAAAACAGTGCGTCGCCTGAGCATTTAAAGTAACAGAGAGGTAACCATGTTAGTCCGATGTTGGTAAAACAAAAAAAGCAGTCATATAGCACTTTAAAGACTAACAAGATAATTTATTAGGTGATGAGCTTTCGTGGGGCATTCCCACTTCTTCAGATCATTTAAGGAATCCTCTATTGATAAAAATTGCAAAAAAAAGTAGAAACCAAGATGACTGATATTTATGCAGGACATTGGACATGACTTGAGTTTAATTTAGTTTCACAAAGGTGGATATGGTTGTAAAGCTTAGTCTTTGGTTTTCTTGGCTTAATACCACTGGACTTGATAGGTAGCCACAGATTACTTGATTGTACATGTTGAATCTTAGATTGTACTGGGCTCTTACACTTCGATGACCAGCGAAAAAAGTGACAACAGCACACACCTCTCGAGGGATGCCTACACTTCATGCTGGGGGTACCATTCCCATCTTGAAAAGACTGACACAAACTAATTCTCACAAAGCTAGTGTGCCAAAAATATCATTGCTGCTGCATCAAACATGCTGAGATGACCTAGATGCCCGAAATACATGCCCAACCAGTACCTTAGGCAAATACTTGAGGAAGCTAGCCCCACCCACCGTTTTGCTGTGCAGCAGCTACATTCTATTTTTAACATGCTATCTTGGTAAAAAGTAGTGTGAGATGGGGTGTCCCTAGTAAGGGTGCAGGTGGACAATCCACACATCCCCCCCATGCTCCACATCTGCCCCATTTTCACTCCCCCTCACCCCACCCCGACTCCACAACCTTTCCCCAAGCCCTACCCCTGTTCCATCCTGACTCTTCCCACCCCTCCTCTGCCCCCATTGTACTCCCTGCCCCTACCAATATGACCTGAGAGATTACTAGGGGACCTGGTATTGGCAGCAGGGGTTAGGCAACCCTTACTCATTATGGTGGCAGGCAGAGGAGATCCGGTCTAAGCCCATTATATTCCCCCTGAGTCTGGCTCCCAACCACATTACTTGAGGGGAGAAGAGCATGCTTGGGCCGGGTCACTCCGCTTCCTGCTTCCATGGTGAAGTGGAATGACCTGGCAGGGAGATGGTGGAATGGAGCAGGCTGGGGCTGGGATGCTCCACTTCTTGTGGTTCCCACCACTGCTGGTGAGTGTGGGGGTGAGTCTGACTCCTGCTGCTAGCCCTGTCATCCCCCAGGTTGCTCAGGGCCCCACAAGGCCCCCCAAAGTGTAGGGGCTGGGGAAGGTGCCACAAACTGTCCTATGGATGGAACAACTCTGCATGTGACTATATCTGCTCAAGCTGGAAATCACACTTTGACCCAAAAATCCCTTCATGCCATCTGGCAAGGAGGTTACAGGAGTGTCCTGATCCTGGTATGTATATTCTGGTTCACAGAAAATAATGTGAGGTCTTAAACTAGGGTCATACATCTCACAATGATACAATTTTAATATATTGTCAGTGTGTATGTATCAAGATATGAGGCACCAGCGGAATGGGGGTAGGAGACGAGGAGGAAAACTAACAGCTTTTCTGACAGACAGTAAATGTTCATTCACTTCTCTCTGTCAGGATGAGAATTGTGAGACATCCATTGTGTTAGCTATTTACATATAAAGTAAATGGAGATGTGAAGTCAACAGGGAAGCGGCACACAGAAATAAACAAGCGATGAGTGAATATTTTCTGAGTACATGTAGAAGGCAGTCACCATTCCCACTCCCATCCCACACCTGGCAAGTAAATAGGTTATGTATTTACATTTGTGAAAATGCAATCTCAGCCATCTTTGGATGAAAGCACTGAAGAAAACAGGCTAGCCTCCTGTATAACAAAGTTTTGTGTCCCCCAAAGTTACGTTTAATCTCATCCTATAAAACAAAAATCACAAACACACTTTCTAATCACTTGATTCTTCAGTAATAAACAATCTTGTTCTTACTACAAGTGTTTCAGTGCTCTGGTTTTAAACAAAGTGCTGCAACAGAGATTAATTTTAAAACTTGTGTGTGCAAATCAATATACATCTCCAAATGGGCACAAATTTGAACAGAAGTGATAAAAAAATCATCATTTGTTCAGCTATGCACAGTAAAGCCCCTTTCTCTTAAAAATCTACAAGATAACCATTTGTGGAACAGGAACTATTTAACTTCCCTTTTATACTTTGCTCCTTGCCAGTTGAACTTTGTATGTCTAACTGTCCAATGCTGCATTTTAGCAGAAGGTTAGACTGTCAGAGTAAAGCATCCTTAAAAATCATGAGTTTAAGGGTCAATTGTAATATTCAGTATACCTGCATCACAATCCCAATGCTATCTTTTCCTCTACCCTCAA
Source organism: Pelochelys cantorii (assembly GCA_032595735.1). Taxonomy (NCBI): domain Eukaryota; kingdom Metazoa; phylum Chordata; order Testudines; family Trionychidae; genus Pelochelys; species Pelochelys cantorii. The sequence goes on along the minus strand of CM064330.1, from coordinate 85,960,167 downwards.
CCTAAGCAACAGCTTGCTTAAACAGATCTTGAAGTGTGGAACCTCAGCTTTGATAGAGGATATGCTATCCAGGAAAAAAAGATGCCAAACTGTACACCACTCTGTGTCCAGATGGGTGGAAGTAAGATCTAGTCCCCAGGGCATCATACTCAGATCTCCCCATTATAAATCAGTCATCTTCATGACACCATGAATGCAAATGCTCCAAATGTTGTCCCTGAGCCTCTTCTATAGGGAATGGAGAACAGAGAAGGAACAATGGATTATGTATTGGCAGACTGAATTTAATGCAAAATATTAAGAGGCAATGGCCATAGTTGAGATGGTCATGCTCTAGCTTCAGGAACTGGCAGAGCAGTGGACTAAAGGACACCAGACTGGGACCCTCACATCAGTGATATCAGCATCACTGACTTCAGAGCCAGTTTCAGGGAAAAACTGGGATCAGCCTGCTTGTTGGTGCTATGAGGAAGTTAATACTTTTCATGTTGTGGACGCATTAATTGCCACTCCCAAATCCTGTCTCCTTTGTATCTGTGACGAAAGAAATAGACGATCATATTGTCACCTTAAAAGAGCATATCTGATCAGTCTTGCAAGGTGGTATCTGGCATCACCAATAGTCACAGTAGCAGATCTTATGGTCCTTATGTACATTTATCTTATTCTTGGTTTCCCTGTTCCCTTCCATAACCCATGTGTATTATGGATGTGGAAGCAGGGAAAGAGGATAAGGGACTTGTGTGTCATCATCTTAGGTTGGTCAGTAGCAGAGCAAGAGTCAGGCTCACGTTTAGGCCTGACAACGTGAGAGCGAGATTTCTAAAGAGACGCTTCTCTGCTTCGCTCTAAAAGATAAGAATGGAATGCTGACTCTAGTGAGAATTCCTAGATAAGGTGGCGTCTGAAGGGAATTATTATGGGAAGGAGAATAATTGTTTATTGTTATTATATGTAATGGGAAAGTATATATATTGGCTTTAATTGTTTTGTTTTTTGAAGATCTGCCTAGACTGTAGTCCCTTCCCGTGCAATTGCTCGTAATAAACTGCCTCTGGGCTTGTTGCTTACAAATGCAGAGTGAGGACATTGTTTTCTTCCACATGGATATCATTAGTAGGTAACATGTCACAAGCTGACCACTGTAATAACTATAGTGGCTTATGGATGCAGTTGTAAGTACTTTTGGTTTTTAATAATTTATTCTTTTAATCTATCTAATACCATCCCAAACTCCCACCAGAGGAATGGTGATTCTGCATAACCTAATCCTTTAGATAGCAGTAGAATACAAAAGCACACCTTAGTTCCAAAGAGACATTTCACCACTATAATAGGCTTCACCTCTCTATCACCCCCTTGCTTAGATAATGAGCTATGCTTACATCTCAGAGTCTGAGGCTACGTCTAGACTACAGGCTTCTTTCAGAAGAAACTTTTCTGGACGAGATCTTCTGGAAAAACTTCTTTCAAAAGAGAGTGTCCACACAGCAAAAGTGCATTGAAAAAGCGATCTGTTTTTTTTGAAAGATAGCGTCCATATAGATTGGACACTATCTCGCATTTAAGTTGTGATTACTATGGACAGAGTGGCCACTAGGGCACCTGTACTTTTTCCTGGAGTCCTCTTCTTTTGGGGAAAAAAAAAAAAAAAATCTTCCCTGTCCACAGATGCCTTTTTCTGAAAGACCTCTTTCGGAAAAAGGATTCTTCCTCGTAGAAAGAAGTTTACTGCTGTCGGAAAACCCCCTGCGTTCTTTCGACTGTCTGTCAAAAGAACACAATTGCAGTGTGGATATAAGAAAAACTCTTCAGTGTAGACATACCCTGAGCAACACATCTGGAGGGCTATGCCCCAAGGCATTTGGCCCAGCCAGAGGAAGGTTAAAGTAGTCCAAATGGGGTTTGTAGCCATCTGCTGCCCTCATAAAGCAGAGTTCTAAGCTTTTGGGAGGCTAAAAATGTAGAGTACCAGCCCTTTCCCTTTCTGAAATGGCTTGAGCAGCCAAAGCCCACAGTATGTTTCACATCTCTTGTTTCAGGGGCTAACAAGTTCTGCGTAACAGTCCTGGGTCCTCCTGTTTTAAAGGATCTGCTTAAGCCCAGGTTTGACAAACCTGAGAGGTATGCTATGTTGAGGCTGATTGTGCCTGGAAGACCTTTTTAAAACTTCTCTGCTGGAGATACAGCTCTGCCCCAATTTATGCATCACTTCACACAGATGGGGTATCAGAAGGCATGAGATACATCTTAGAATGGATGGACTGTAGTATATTTTTATGATATCCTGAAATTCAAGGATGCTTTTAAAATGGGTCGTTCAATGATAAATAAAACAGTTTGGCATTCAATTGTGTTTCTTCTTATCATTAGTACTTTTGTTTCTCTTGATAAGAAACATCTCTCAACTCATACACACCCCTCATTATTGGGACTGAGTGGAGGGAAACATTCCCTAGAATACCTAATGATTGTAAATGACACATAACTTTGATAAGTGGAAAGGCATGTCAAAATGTTACTTCCAAGTTTATTAGAGCTGGCCACATTATTCCTGCACTCTCCCATACAAAAGATCATAGTGGGACTTTATTTTGACTTGGCAAAGTAATTAACATGACCTCAGAATTAACTGTGCAGAAAATGGGATCATAAAGACAGAGTCAGATGGGTCAGAGCTGAGGCGCAAAATTGCTAGAGTAAGGGTTTTAATTTCTCCAAAGTGACTAGGTTGGGTTAACAAGAAAGCACCCATATTTTTACTGACAATGTTAATCCATGGGTTTGGAAAAAATCATTTTGCTTTATACAGAATGCTGACATCAGGATGCCGTTCATTAGGAAAAAAACAGGTGTCAATTCTACTAATTTTTAATAAAAACCAAAGCATCTTCATCATTATCTCTAGCACAAAACAGACAGTCTAAGGAAAGGAGTGAGAAAATTAATATAGTTTCTTAAAACATTCAATTTTAACTGTGTACTTGCTACCAGTGTTGGGCCTAATTCTTCCAGCCTCTCTCATGGTGAATGGTATCTTTCTCTACAAGTGATCTCAGTGAATTCAATGGAACTGCTTGTGGAATAATTCTGATAGGGGCAGATTCTGTTAGTTTAATACCAAGCAATATATTTTTGTTCAGGTAACCGACCAACTTATCACATTGTGAGCCTCTGAAGTGATGTCACAAAACCACCACGACTACTTATTTCCCTCAAAAGACACATTGTTCAAAGGTTTTTGTATTATATTCCACTCTGCCTATTAGCTTTCCTTCAAACTGAAAAAGGTTGCTCAAGCATTCCTCATTATTGAGAAGTATCTGCCCTCTAATATCATAAGTGGATGGCCTAGGGAAGGAAGATTCATTAAGGAACCTGTCATTGTTGTCAGGAAGTAGCTGGAGAAACAGCCCAGAGATCTTGTCATGCAGAAGATAAGAACTTTACCTTACCACCTGAGATGAAAACCAGAAGGAACTCTTTATCTGTGATCATACTTATGATGAACAAAGTAAAGCTCTTTGGAAAACATCCAGTTACAGAGGGAGTGCCTTTTCATAATAGGCTTTCATCACTGAATTCTCCCCCTTAGATTTTTTGTTCTGTTTTATGTGACAGTGACTATAGTTAACCATGATTTTTTACATTGATGGAGTTACCTGAGAAGCATATTAATCATCCCAAGCACAAACAGCAGCATGCTGCATCCATATATAAGCAAGAAATCTGGGACATATATGGCCTGACCCAATTCTCTCTGAATTCATAGACAGTCTGTTGATTTAAGTATCAATCCCATAATGTTAAATTCATTCCCCAGAACCATTTTAAGCCACTTTACCACTTACTGTGAAATGGTTTGGCTACACTGCAACTATAGGTGTGACTGTAGCTCAGCATTCTCCTGCTAGATTTAGTATAGTTAGCATGGCCAGACACAATCAGTAAAGAGATGGGAGCCCAGTGGGGGTGGGCATGTATAGTCAAAGCCAAGGTTCTGGGTGGGGTTGTACAGTTTGTGCTGCTGAAGCATCATGATTATTACTTGAGTTGCATCTACATATTTGCAGTGTTGACATACCCTTAGGTGTAAAAGTCTTCTCTCCCCTTCAGAATGCTAGTTATGTTTGCCACCATAAGCTGTTATCTCTAGAAGTTCTTTTAAACTCTTAAGTTTCATTTAAAGCTAAAATCAAAGACACATGCAGTCATTTTATGCCTTCTTTAACTATTTGTTCTCTATTCTGAAGAGGAAAATTGAGAATCTGACCTAATACTTGTGTACATGAATTATCCCTTTGATTGCTAATTATGCACACACTTAAGTGTTCTGAATAATCAGGACCCAAATGCCCAATCTAACATTAATACTATATTAAGGCTTGAGCACACTAGGGTCATGAAATTCAAAATCTTAGAGACAACACACTACCTTAGCCATGTTACATTTTAAAATGATGTTTTCTTAATTAAATGCAAGGCTAAATATGTTTGTTATTCAATGTGTAACATAAGGTCATGTAGGCATGTGTGTTGATTTTTTTAGAACACACCAAGGATTCTAACATGTGCTTGTTTACTCAGCCTCAATATTGCATTCATGTTGGGTTTTGTTTCCTTCTCCTGCTGCAGCCTCTCCCCACCCACATTTATAGCTCAATTGTGCTAGTTAAGAATGACCTTGTGGAACATTGCCTCTACTGATTGAGCAAGCAAGCACTCTGCATTTCAGCCAAGAATCTCCAGTCAGATCTACTCAGTATTGCTCAGTGCATATGCAGACCCAAGCATTGTACCATATAAGTCCAAAAGATAGCACAGGACTGCATTAGATCAGTGTTTTTCAACTGCCCAATTGGACATCCCACACCCTCAAGTCTCACTGGGATCTAACTACCACCCAGTGGAAGATTAGCCAATAGGTGACGTAGCCTGGGGGCCCTGGCCAATTGGGGAATCCCCGAACAATGAACACCCCCTATGCCCTGATCCTGGAAGGAGCACCAGGAGAAGCCCCTATACTTTGGCTTTGGACCAGGCAATGGAGGAGCTATAATTCTCTGCTGAAGTCTCAGGGCTGGAGGAGCTCTTACTCCTTGCTGTGGCGCTGGGGGCTGTGGTCATGGGAAACAGAACTTTTCCAATCCAGAGGGGAGGGGCAGAATGAGAAAATGGGTTGGGGCTGCAGCAGTGCCATGTTTGGAGCCACAGACAGAAGGGGCAGGGAGAGCCTCCGCTTGCTCTGCGAAACCCCCTTCCCAATTAGCACCACAAGAGGTTATTCAAGATGTATGCATTGAGAAGCCATACACTAGATGATTGAAAGAGTAAGATAGCACTGCTGGAGGAATTAATGTGGTCATTACTCATGTCATTTTTATCCGTATAGGGTTATTGCCAGACTCATGTTCTCTACATGACTGCCATGTAACCCAAGAATTTAAACTGATCCAACTCTCAGTGTTCCAGGCAAAACCTGATTGACCTGTTTGATAGTCAAATATGCACATCCATCTTACTGTCCAAAATGTCCATCATGGATATTTACTTCAAAAATAGAAGTCATTGAATCTGTCTATGACTTTCACTACAAATATGAAGCTTTATTTATTGTACTGGCTGCTTTAAGGAGCATATGAAGCTTTTTCCACTAAAGTTATATTTAGGCTCAAGTACAAATTTTTGATTAAAATAATTTCTCTGCATCTAGGGTGAAATTGCTATATTGGAAATTACAGCCTTCTACAGAATTTAAGGTGAACCTCAAGATTTCAACATTAAGATTACTTCAGCATACTGCTGAAGTCATTAGGACTTCGAATTTCAGTCTTCTGGGCCAGCCCTTCAACAACTTCCCTATTTATAGTGTCTTTTCTGAAATTCTAAGCAGAAAACATTAAAAGAAAAAACAAATCAATACAAATATTAAATACAAAGGGTGCCTTCCAGCCCCCACCATTCTCCTCCCCAAAATTAGTGTTTAAAGATTTTTAAAAAGCCATTTTGGACTATGTAGTATATAGGAAACAAAAGCTTGGTGTTCTAATGTATGTAAGCAATGAAGAGCTTGATCTTGAGAATTCCTGAGTGCCCTCAATTTCTAATAGCTTAAGGGAGAGACAAAGGTAGCCACTACTCTGCAGATAAGGCCTTAGGTTACAGGATAAAGTGTTTATCCAAGTATTGCAAATACTATGAGATGCAAAGATAAAGTATAATATAGCAATGAGAGTACTATCCATATGTTAGAGGTTCTAATATACTTCACAGTCATGACTATAATAAGACCAGTCTACTTCAGCCTCCAACTCAGGAAAGTGAAAAGACTCCAAGAGTAGAACAAACAGCTGAAAAGTCCTTTGTATACAGATGAAGTTGATAAGTACAGACCTGCAAAGTGTCAAGACACCAAGGCTATGTCTACACTGCAGGCTTTTTGCACAAGATTTTTTTTGCGGAAGAGATCTTCCACAAAAACTTCTTGTGCAAAAGCACATCCACACTACAAAAGCGCATTGCTAAAGCAGGACTGAACCCAGAAAGTAATTATCAATAGTTCACACTCATGCTGGAAGGGCATAAACAAGTGGGGGTACTGTAAGGATCAGTTTTGGGATTAGTTCTATTCAATACCTTTGTCAATAATTTAGATAATAGCATAGAGAATACACTTGTAAAGTTTATGGATGTTACCAAGCTGGGAGGAGTTGCAGGTGCTTTGAGGATAGGATTATAATTCAGAATGATCTAGATGAACTGGAAAAAGTGATCTGAGGTAAATAGGATAAAATTAAAGTGCACCACTTAGGTAAGAATAATCAGTTGCACATATAGCAAAAATGTGTATTTTAGTATTGGTTATAAGAATATAAGTATGATGTATAATGATTTGATTATAAGTTTTGTGTGTTTTTCACACGGTCTCTCCTGATTAGATAATGTTTACTATAAGGTTTTGCTTCCTCTTAGCACTACAAATTAAGTTATACCCTTGTCTGCATCACAACCTAAGTTGTACATGATTCCTTTCTTTTTGCTGTTCCTTTAGTAACGATTAATCTTGTCTGAAACTCTGTGAAATTGTTTTGTGTAAGTGGAGGCTGTGTGCAAGTGTGACAGGCACCACAGATGTCCAGGTGACCAAGAACAAGTGGGAACTTTGAAGATAATGAGGAAACATGCATTGTGTCTTGAGGCTGAATTAAATTAGCAGCATTGACAACCTTGGAGACAGGCAGAGACCCCCCAAGACTGAGAGACAATGATGGGAAGCCTGACAATAGCCAGCAAAGGATAAATCTGGAAAACACAAATTAACATCTCTTAATAATGAATGATTGCAGCATGACACTGCAATATCCATGGACTAAAATGGAAACTTACATGTATAAGAAGGGGACCTCTGGCCATTACACTTTGAGTTCAAAAGCTTCAGAGGAGTAGCTGAGTTAGTCTGTAACAGGAAAAATTTAAAAAACAACAAATAGTCTAGTAGCACCTTAAAGACTAACAAAACATGTAGATAGTATCATAAGCTTTTGTGGGCAAAATCCACCAGATCCAAGAATAAATAAGGGGCGGGGGGAGGGGGGAGAGACGGGAAAAAAATAGTGGAGAAAGAAAAAAAGAGACAGTGAGTAGATAAGCTTCAGAGGGATAGCAGAGTTACAGACTAACTTGTCTATCCCTCTGAAGCTTATCTACTCTGTCTCTTTTTTTCTTCCTCCCCGACATCTTTTTTCCTTCTCCCCCCATCCTTCTCTTATTCTTGGATCTTGACTTCCTACACTCCTGTCATCTGAAGAAGTGGGTTGTGCCCACAAAAGCTCATGATACCATCTTCATGTTTTGTTAGTCTTTAAGGTGCTACTAGACTATTTGTTGTTTTTTAAACTTTGTGTTAAGTCCTGCAAGCCAAGCCCCAAAGGAGTCTCAAAAGAACCCCGACCCCTCACTCAGCCAGCCTTGACTGGCCAGTAAGACTGACTTGAGCCATGACAGACTGGTAAATATGCACTGTGGGACCTGTGTGTGTGTCTATATGGCTATGTCTAGACTGTAAGCCTCTTTCGAAAGAGGCTTTTTCAAAAGATACTTTCGAAAAAGCCTCTTCCGAAAAAGAGCCTCTAGACTACAACCAGTACTTTCGAAAAAACAAGCCTCTTTTTTGAAAGAGAGCACCCTGACAGTCTGGATGCTCTCTTTTGAAAAAGCACAGTTTGCATTATATAGCGCCTTTTTTCGAAAGAGCACTTTCGAAAAAAGGCGTTCTTCCTCGTAAAACGAGGTTTTCCGTGGTCGAAAAAACTGCTGCAGTCTTTTGATTTACTTTCAAAAGAACGTGACAACAGTCTAGATGCAGGGGAAGTTTTTTTCAAAAAAAGGCTACTTTTTTTGAAAAAATCCCTGTAGTCTAGACACACCCAGAGTGTATGCTTGTGTGGGCTTGTCTATATGAAGCATATGCTAATTGCTTTTATACTGTAGTCTTGATAAATGCAGTAAAAGATCCCCCGAAAAAGATTCTGTGTGCTTCTTATAAGCATAACACACACATATAAAATGGGAAATGACTAGCTAGGAAAGAGTACTGCAGGAAGGGATCCAGGGATCATAGTGGGCCACAAGCTAAATATGAATCAAGAGTGTGACACTGTTGCAAACAAAAATCAAACATAATTCTGAGATGTATTAACAGGAGTATTGTAAGCAAGACAAAGTAATAATTCTTCTGTGTCATCTGTGCTAATTAGGCCTCATCTGGAATGCTGTGTCAAGTTCTGGGCACTATATTTCAGGAAAGATGTGGACAAATTGGACGTGGTGCAGAGAAGAACAACAAAAATAATGAAAGGTCTAGAAAACATGACCTATAGGGCAAGATAGAAATAAATGAATTCATTTACTCTGGAAAAGAGAAAACTGAAAGGAGACATGATAACATCTCTCAACTACCTAAAAGGGAGTTACAAGGAAGAGGGAGAAAAGAGTTATCCTTAACTTCTGATGATAGGACAAGAAGCAGTGGGATTAAACTGCTTAAGCAAGGAAGGTTTAGATTGGGTATTAGGAAAAACTTCCCATCCGGATGTTTTAAGCACTGGAATAAACTGCGTAGGGAGATTGTGGAATTTCCATCACTGGAGTTTTTTAAGAGCAGGTTAGACAAACACCTGTCACGGATGGTCTTGAGATGGCACTTGGTCCTGCCATGAGTTCAGGGGACTGGACTTGATGATTTCAAGGTTCCTTACAGTTCCATAATTCAATCTCCAACCAAGTCATAGAAAATCCTTGAACTGAATTTGGGAATATGGGCTCATTGCGAGCTTAAATAAAGTCTAGGGAACAATACCTTAAATCACACAAAAAAAGCCTTTCTACCAATTACAGTTTTGTTTTCCAGAATATAAGTAGTACCAATGTTTAAATAAAATCTAGCACACCACAAAATCAAGCAACCAGGTGTAATTTATAAAAGTGTTTAACATTAAGACTACCAAAAATGGTACAGAAAGGGGCCATACTGAGAGTGCTTACTAGGGCAAACTACATGGAATAGGACTGACAACCCCCCAAACTGGTGGGACATTCTATAATTATCTTCCAAGACAGTACCAAAGACAGTTTCTGTGACACAACACTGGTTATCGAGAAATCCAATACAGTCCCTTTATGCAATTCAGCCTTTTGGCTCCCATTTAGACAGCCAAGTCTAATATACCAGGAGATTACTGAAATCCTTATTGATGATTTTAAAGTTCTACCAATCGCAAAAGACTGCAAACATTGTACATTTCAGATCTCAACTAAATGCACACTGACAACTCTTTAATAATAAACACTGGCTATCTATGGTTAAGAATCAATATAGTTACAAGTATAAAAGTCCTTAGCTTCAGAGGGGTAGCCAAGTTATTCTAACTGGAAAAACTTAAAAAAAACCAAATAGTCTAGCAGCACCTTAAAGACTAACAAAACACGTAGATGGTGGTATGAGCTTTCATGGCTATAATCTACTTTTTCAGATGAATGGAGTATTCATGACTACTCCATTCATCTGAAGAAGTGGATTGTACCTACAAAAGCTCATGATACCATCTACATGTTTCGTTAGTCTTTAAGGTGCTGCTAGACTATTTGTTGTTTTTTAAGTTCTTAGGTTAATGTCAGAGTGATGAGGCTGATTTGTCAAAGTTTTTCTGGAATTAATTTAAAAGGTTACAGTCCAGTAGACAGTCTAGGTGAAGAGTTTGTTCAAATTCTTCCATGAGAATTCCTAGGTGAATCCAGAGTAAATTGGAGACCTCAGTTTTATGGCTTCGAATTTCTCTGTCAAAAATTTAAGCACATTTGAGGAGGAGGATCAGGCCTCTTGTTTAAACTATCAGAGAAGCTTCTTGACAGTAACTGTCACAACAGGCTCAGCTTTGAAGTTAATCTTCTGTTTCCAATGGAGATCCAGATAACTAGTTGGATTCTTTAACACAAGGTAACCACGTGAACTATCAAGGCAATTCATTGTAGCATAATCTATTTAGCTGAAGACAATATAAATATTAGTTCCTACAGATCTTACATTGTTGATTTTTGTTCATTACTTTACATTCTATTGACCAATAATTTTAGCATCTAAACTGAATGGGCCACATTGTTAAACTTTTAACAAGATACAAGTAAACATAGACAAATACAATTAGCATCTACCCTTAATTCTCTAACAGACATTAAAAATTCAAGTGTAATATATTTCTTTGAAATTCATGTACAAGTAGATTGTCTTGATTACATTTTAATGTCTCCTGTCAAATTGTGGGTCACACACACGTCAACCAGTCTGCTGGTATCACTGAGCTAATTTTGGTTTAAACACTTGCATATGGTCAGTGCTGAACATTTCAGCTCTTAACTATCTCTTAAATAACTAGCCAATTAGTTGGTCATAAGACGGGATTTTCAGGTCTCTCCTCCACGTCGGTCTTCTTTCCTGAGCCTCCGGTCTCTCGCTCCGTCTCTCTCGCTCCTCCTCCTACTGCCTCCCCCTCTCTCTCTCAGCTCTCCTACGCCTTCTGCTTCTCTCTCTGTCTCTCTCTTTCTCTTATCCCCCTCCTGCCTCTCACGATCTCTCCACGCTCCTCTGTCTCCATCGGGGATGCATGCTCGTCCAGGCCCTGCCCCCTGGGCGTGTACGTCACTGCCCCGCCCCCCTTCACCTCCCGTCACTGCCCCGCCCCCCCTTCGCCTCCCACCCTAGTGCTGCATGGGGAGCGCAGACCCCAAACAGCTGCTTGTGCCGCTTGCTCCTGCGCGGCAGCCCGACTGAGCAGCACAGAAGTCAGCCAAGCGCCACGGCGGGAGGCAACAGCGCTGCCCAGAGGGAACAGCCAGCGTTTCAGCGTTGCAGAGTCACAGACATTGGGCTACTATATATATGATTCGTTAAGTCTAATATATGTTTGGAGCTCTGCAACTTCATTTTCCTGCTCTTACTTTAAAACTAAGGGAGAGTGGTGAAGATCAACAGCAGACCACCCAAACTGTATCTGGATTCATCTAGCTGCAGGGGGTAGCCGAATTAATCTGTACAGGATAAACTTAAAAAACAATAGTCTGGTAGCATTTTGTAGATTAACAAAACATGTAGATGGTATCATGAGCTTTTGTACGTGTTCATAAAACCTGATTCAAACCTAGAAAACTATGTATGAACAGAACATAAAGAAGGAACAAATCTGAGGCTCTACAGAATCTCAGATGCAGTTCCTTAACAATCCATCTGAGAAGGTCTGAACTACAGCAGGGGTATCAAAGTGGGGGAAGATATCAGAGCGGTGTCTGTCCTTGACTACCCACTCGTAGGACATGTTCCTGCATACCAGTACTTTCCTAGCAGTTCCATTGGAGCTATATCACTGTCTCTCAGACCATGATTAGGCCCTGTCTCACAGAAACTATCTAATAAGAGTTAATATGGCCCAGATCCTCAGCTGCTGTCATCAACTGTCATAGCTCCAATAACTTTATTGAGGGACTTGGAGTAAATCAGGGTAAGGCTTTAAGTCTGTTGTGGCTAAGCTCTTTCTACCAATCTCATTCATAACGCTGAACTATTCTAGTTTTAGAACTATATTACTATGAAATATTGAGTATAAATTGCCTTCTCTGAATAAAACATACTATGGTATCTTAGGGACAGAGTATTTTGAAATGTGTGGCTAGACTATAGAAATGCAATGCATTTATAATTTAAAATTTTCTCTACATATAGAATAATTGTATTCCTGAATGAAAAGAGGAGAAATGTTATAATAGGTAGAAATTATATTGACACGTATATGACACGATTCATGAATAAGTTTTACCTATTCAGGAAAAGGGCTTTATTATGTTTCCTGTATCTCGTCTCTGAACTCAGAGAGATAAGGCTAGACTAACTGATTGGAAGTCCCTCATGCAGGGTCTTTGTTACTGCTGCATAAAATAGGGAGATTTAAATTGACAGTTGTTACCAATCAGCCTGCTAAAGTAATAATGAGACGTTTGAAAATCTCCAGACACTCTGTCTTCAATTACTGCTGGCTCTTGAGGTTTACCCAGAATTTAGAGTTAAAATGTCTGTTTGTTCTTTCTTTCCTTCATTGCATGTTCAAGATTCAATTTTAAAAGAAATGCAAATATATCTCAAAGCTGTCACATTTCACAAGCTGGATTTTTTTAAGAAGTGCAAGGAGTAGCAATATCTTAATTAAGACTATGGTATGTCTGAATTTTGTATTTCATTTCAGACAGCAATGGATACATTTACTTCTGATATTTTTCTCTCCAGAGCAAAAGATGACTCTGTTTAAAATGCTCATTATAGGAAGAGTATCTTAGACTAATGCCAGTTAAATACAGATTATTTTTCCAAAAGAGTTCACTTTAATAAAGAACTTAATGGAGGTAAAAATGCAGTGTTTAAAATGGGGAGACTCGAGCTAATTGTATTCCCACATACCTCAATAGGGGGTTAGCCATTGACAGCAAAAGGAGGATCAGGCTCCTAAGGAGTATACCTCCAAAAATCAGGGATGCAGTCTAGACATACCCTTATAGACCTTACAGTATTTTCTTCCAAGGTCAATAAGGGTATGTCTAGACTGCATCCCTCTGTCGGCAGAGGGATGCAGATTAGACCGGTCGACATTGCAAACAAAGCAGGGATTTAAATATCTCGTGCTTAATTTGCATTAAAATGGCCACCGTTTTTGCAGACTCATCACTTTGTCGGCAAAAAGAGGCAGTCTAGAGGGGGATCTGTCGAGAAAGAAAGACTTTTTCGACAGATCCCTTATGCCTCCTGCAAGGAATAATGCACCTATACCTCATATTAGTAACTGGTGCGGTAGTTAAATGAGGCTGATTTATTATGGTGTAGCCTGCTTGCCTTTTGCCAGTGTGAGTCAGGCTGCAATTAGAGGGGAGCTGCATGCAGACCTTTGAGAAGGTCCAGATTATTGGTTGAGTGATTGTCTGTGCATATGACTGAACATTGTCCTGGCAATTTAATGGCCATTAGTCTCGGATTATGTTATGTTCGCTATGTACAATGTGGATTGTTTTCAAGTAAGCTGAACAGAGATTCTAGAAAGAAAGTAAAGAAGGGTTTTTTTAAAGCAGATTTAAAGTATTTCTTGGTAAATAGTGAAGATTAAAGGAACTATTGTGAGACTTCGCCGAGGGCACCAAGCAAAGGGCAGAACATTGCTTTCTAGCCTGCTGCTCCATGAGAATCTTTCCCCCCTCCCCATGCAGAGAGCCACATGGAACCACCAACTGCTTTGAGTAGCCTTGGGCTGCTGGCAGACAGGAAACTGAGCTGCTGGCTGGGGGCCACTTAAGTAAGTGCCTCTTGACTAGAGCCTGTCTCTCATACCCTACCTCCTCTCACATGCCCAACTCCCTGCCCCAGATTTCAGCTCCCTGTTTTACCCAAGCTCCCTCTCAAACCTCACACTCTCTCCTGCTTCCCAGTCCTCTACCCCAAGCTCCCTTCTGCACCCAATCTCCATCCTAGACCCTGCACCCCTCCATAGAAAACTGTGGCCCTTAACCACTTACCAAAATCTTGGAATGCCACCCCCCCCCCATCAAAAATTTACTGCCCAGCCCTGTACTAGAGGCTTGGCTCTGTCCAATCCCTCTGCAGTGCTGAATACTTGAATAGGAGAGAAGGATACCGTGTTCCTGTAGAGGCTGCTCTCCTCCTTGGGCTGTTACTTACAATTTGGGCAGCTATCACAAGATCTACTTGTGGAGGATACAATATGAACCACAGTCTGATTCTATTAAATTTATACTCTAGCCAATATCACTTAATGTATGTGTAATTTAGGGAACTAAATTTCTTTGCCTTTACCAGTGTTGTGACTCATTTTCCAACTTTGACCACAAGTCTACTCAATTTAGGCTTAATGTTTGCTTTTATTTATACTGTCTGAGACAGGGTAGTCTTAGTATGTGGAGATACATTTATGCTTAACAAATAACAGACAAGATAGAATTGTTAAACTGGCTCAAGTTATCACACTCTAGAGCACAAGAAAGTTCTTCTATCTTCCATGAGAGTCATCATATTCTCCAATCCTTTGGTTTGTTCCTTCGGTCCCATTCTTCAATTTCTAGTCCAGTGTTTCTTCAGTTTAAATCCCGTGTTCACTTAAAGATTTTATGCATTTCTGCATTATAGATTAATCAATCTTTGTCCCATCTGCTTTTTGCACAGTGAACCCTTGGGATTTTAGGTAAGCCACACATTGAAGCTTATGCTTAGTTATCCTACCTCTGTATTTTTCCTGTTGGGTTTGCCATTTCTGAGTCATATTTTTGTGGCACCCTGCCTTGGGTCTTCCCAGAAAGAGGAGAGTTGTATGTATCATTTTGTTTTACTTACCCTTGTTCTGTCAACAGCAACATTTTAAGAAAATTGCTAATGTGATGCAAAGAATTGGCATAACCACACTTATGCCAGCAAGCACTTGGTCTAAGTGTTATCTCATCTGCATTCTGTCAATATATATAATTAAAAATAATAAAAAATATGACAATTTAGAATTCTTCATTAATATTTCAATGTTATAAATCAGTATGTTATTCAGTGGTACTCTCAATCTATTAAAACATGATAGGAAGTTATGAAAAACGTAAAGATTCTTTAATGTCAGCATTTTTATCCTGAAGCATTTATCCACCAAATTCCAGTTTTATTGGAGAATCATTACAAAAACACCTTTAGAAGTTTTCCTCTGAATGCATTTTGAAGGCTATTCCAATATTAGGATCTTGATATTTAATTGCTTATTAGGGTATCCCTAACCCTTCTTGTCAGAGCCTGCTGTAAACAAGGAGATAAAGTTTCAAAATGGCTGACACCCAACTTTGCAGGCAAAAAATGTTAATAGGAGAATAAACTCCTAAAACTCACACCCTCATATTTTCAGCTGCATTTTGGTACCAACAAAACAAAGGGCAATTGTAAGTCAGAATATATACTGTCGTCTTGATTTCTGAATGCAACCTGGTATTTACAGCACAAGTATACAGATTTATACATCAGCAAGATTATTCATGCAAATGTTACAGGTTTATACAGTATCCATGGAAGGAAATCTCCTTTTTGACATCTTGATCCAACACAGGTATCTGTTCTTTTTAGCACTGAGGACTCATAGGCCTTAGTATATGCTGTTTTCATGTTGGTGAGAGCAAACTTATAAAATTTGCACACTGACTAACCAATTAGTCAAGTACTGTGCAGTATAATTAGACACAAGGAAAAATGAAAAGTGAAATACACCATCCATTCTTTCCTTTGGAAAAAGCATTAGCATGAACTAAGTAGTAGTTTGTTACATTGTGCATGAAAGTTACTAGAATACCGCATGACTATTCCAGGTCAAAAATAAACTCCTAAGTAGACACTCTTAATTGAATTAAATTAAGACTAAAGGTTTTTTTTAACAATGTTTAGAAATAAGACTAGTTATGTATGTGCTTATGCTTAGAGAGGTATATCCACAAAGGCCAAAGATATTCTTTAAAAAAAAAAGAAAAAGTTAGTGAAGGCAAATAGAAGTAAGATGAACACTATGAAATTCAAGATCATTCTTGGAGACTAAATCAGCATTTGTATCTTTTTATGTACATCTTTATGATGCAATTGATCGACTGTGATTCATATGAAAATCCTGTTAAGATTTCTATGCTTAGCCAAGCTTTATCCCACAGTAGGAAATATCACCTGCCTTTTTCATTTTGTTCTATTGATTACCTTTTTTTTGTGTTAAGGGGAAAAAAACCCACAAACCACTGTCTAAATCCCATTTTTATCTGTGACCACATTGTCTATGATAAAGAAAATGCATTTTAGAACTAAGCAAATACTGATGAACATCTGTAATACAATGAATAGGATAAAAATATACAAAGGATAAGTAAAACTGGCTGCAAATCAATTACTAACTGATAAAGGTTATGGCAATTTTTTTTCTTTGAGCAGGTTTTTACAAGATTGTCTATTATATGAACTATTATAGGACTTTTCTGTAAATTACTTGATACTGTACATGTAAAGACAGGATAGCAGGCCAACATATCAGTCTGAGCTGATATGGTGATTTCTGCATTCCTAGAACTTATGGAATATAGTGAGATGCATAAATCCCACTGGATTCAGTTAGGTAAAGCATTTGCAAACCAGACTTATACATAGGGTTCCCATGGGCTGAACACAAGTTAACCTTGTTTGTTATGATTTGGCAATTTTGAACTGTCAAGGGGAATTTTCCAGAGCTAAACTAGTTCAAGTTTTGTTGGTTTCTTTTTAACAAAACATACAAGACTGCAACACAAATTTAGCTTTGTTAGAAACATGTTGAAAATAGAGTCAAGCAGGGCACTGGCAAATGATATTCTGAAGAAAGAAGTTTGGAGAAAAAAATATGTTTTAAAAATGGGATTGCTTGATAAATTCCCTCTTCCCTCTTCTCAAAGTCTAAGCCTGATATTTAACAAAGCAATGTAAATAGCTGTTCACTGAGAGCAGTTTATCTCTATTTCTCCCTCTTACCCCATTCCCTAGAAAGGGATTCATTTTCCTTTTGAAGAATATGAAATATTCCCATTAGATCCAAGAGGAGAGAGATAAGAACAAGTTATTTCTGAGTGCACTGACAACATTTTAGGTAAGAAATATTTCCCTCATAATTTCTTCCCTCTCCAATCACCACACAAAATTGTGGGTACATTTAGAAAGAGATCCCAAAACTGGGCAACAGTCCAATACAGAGGCTCAGAGCTACCTGAAGCTCAAGACTAGAAGTTGCATAGGAGATGCTGGAACCCAGGATTCAACACCTTGGGTGTGTCTAGACTACATCCCTCTTTCAACACAGGGATGTAAATTAGACACTTCAAAATTGCAAATGAAGCTGGGATCTGAATTTCCCATGCTCATTTGCATAATCGCATCATGGTGCTATTTCGAAATTGAAACCGCAGTCTAGACGTGGTTCTTCTGAAAACGGGGCTCTTTTTGAAGGATCTTGTGAGGTTTACAGGATATTTGAAAAAGTGACCCATTTTCGAAAGAACTGTGTCTAGACTGCATTTTCAATTTCGAAATAGCGCTTTTTCGAAAGAGTGCCATTACATGATTATGCAAATGAAGAGTGGGATATTTAAATCCCGGCTTCATTTACACTTTTGAAGTGCTTCATTTACATCCCTCTGCTGACAGAGGGATGTAGTCTAGATGTATCCCATATGAGATCCCAGAATCCAAGCCACAGCTCAAAATGGAATATCTGTATTGTAGATTTATAATCCTGCAAGACTAAATCAGCTAATCTGTACCAGTCATGACCATGTTGCAGGTCTTTTCTTTCAGCATTGCTATTTCCCTGGAGTCTTTCCACTGGACCTAATGGGTTTTTAATGAGGACTCTGATGAGACTTTTTACAAGTATACTTTGTTACTCTTCTGTATCATGAAAATTCTATTTAAGTGTAAACATCTTTTGACGAAGTGATTGTGCTTTTGCTATATTAGGAATTTGTTTCCCTGGGCATTATTTTGAGCCACTGCCACTTTTTACCAACTGAGGATTATTTTAGAGATGTCTGAGATAGCAGCTTGACAGCGGAGCTAGAGGAAGAGATTTGCACATTAAACCAATGAACTCTTGTTTCTGTACATGCTTTTGATGTTAAAAAGTGGCTTTTGCTCCTATAGGCCCCACTCATTGCTGCTGAAGATTGCTGCTAGTCAAAGTAAAGATTCTTCCAAAGAATAGAGAGGGCTCCTTGCTGATGATCAGAATAAATTAGCAGCTTAAATCTGAATCATGTGATGTGCTGTGTTCATATTTGCATCTGGGATGCCATAAAAGATAAACAAAATCAGAAGATAAGTTATCCTGCCAACTTGTGAGAGAACTCTGAAAAATACACAGCAACACAGAGGACACATATAGTCTCGGTAGCAATTATTATAGAATCTATGTTGTGCTGTTGACTCAAGACAGTTGATTTATAATTCCTGGGCCAGATCCTTTGCAGATATGAATTAAATCAACTGAATTATGTAGATTTACTAAGGGCCAGCTGAAATTCCATATTCTCCTGTGTTGTTATCAATAGTTTTTTTTAAGCTATTAAAAGTCCCATCTCAGTTTAATCTGTTTATTATTACCTACTAAAGTCTCTGTCTCCATTTGTTTATTATACCAAATTCTTTGTCTGGAAAGAAAGTCCCCATTCCATTCCTACCTTCTGCCAATAAAGAATGCCCATTTTTGACAATAGGCTCACTGATTGCCTGAAAACACACACACTCAAGACCCCTCAAATCCTATCTTCTCCAGACCCTTCTTTTGATATTCCCTATATAGAACCAGCTGCTTCCTTTGTTGGCACATTATATCTGATTGGCATATAAATTTATTTGAAATTGCTAATCCATGTAAATGTATAACATACGGTTTCTTAAACCTTGGTTTTTCAAGAGTCTAAAAGCAGAATATATTTCAGATTTTAGGCTTCTTCCCTTGAAAAGAAAAAAAAGTCACACACTCAGAACAAGTCTACAGAAAGAAATTGTGAAAAATAGACTTTTAAATGAGGTCATTTTATACCCATAGTATCCAAAACTTCCTTGACATGTGACTTTAAAGAAAAGCAATATGGTATCATAAAGCGCAGCATTTGGCGCATGGACAGAGGCAGCTTGGTTTTTATTCACAGTCATTTTACTAAGTCACTGAGAATTCAATTGTTTTCCTTGTTAGAAAAGAACAATGCTGTTGACATCTCCCCTTCATTTTTTTGTTTTCATTAATTTTTACTGAAAGTTTATTTTTTACAAAAGCTTCTACTCACTTTTTACCAGTTTTCACCCAGATTTTGTGCAATTCATTCACGTACTTTAAAGTATTGTTTATGTTAAGAATTCCTCCTCCTTAGAAGCAAGCTCCCTACAGATCAGGATGCACCACTTCCAAGCAGCACCAGTCTGCCATAACAACAGCTGTGAAATCTGTAGATGTTTTCCACTTCTACAATGATTAACACCCTCCTTCCCCAACACACTTTTTGAGATCCATGGAGTCTGCATCAGTTTCTGCCTACCCATGATTTTTATATCTCACATGGTTCATGTGCCTGAGCCCTCTAACCGGGTCTCTCAAACTTCAATCCTCTTTTAAGTAACAAGCCCAAATAAAATTCCAAATAAATAAACCCACTCTCTGGGCTCTATTCCCAGTCCCTTTTGTGTTACTTTGCAACTGTTATTCTTAAACAGGAATTACCACCTAGAGTGAGTATTTAAGGTAATTAGTAACTCTAATTCAGGAGTCCCCAACTCTAAAAGAAGGTTGTAATTTAGCCATTGGTAAGGGATTAGCCAGTTTTTCCCTCTGCTAGACACTTTACCTCAATTAGAGTTCAAAGGATTCAGCAAAACAACTTCCTCTTGCTAGCAGCTATGCTGCTATGAGGGAGGAGACAGCATTTATTCTGGTGCCCTACTCCCAGCTGGGTGAGAGGGGAGCCTTGTTCCACCTTCTCTTCAAGGTCCCTGGCTCCATGCCCCTAAAGACACAGTTTGGAAGGAAATCTCATCACATCTCTTATTTTCAGGACACACTTCTTCTCAATGAATATCTCCTAGACTCTTCTACGTATTTTAAACCTCTCAAAATCTTAAAGAGCCAGGCCACCTAAAGGGGTGGGCTGACCACTAAAGCAATACTGTAAGGGGGCAGATTACCCCATCAGAGTGGGTGCACAGCCATTTTGGACCTAAAACTTACTAAGCATAATACTTAAGAAGGAAAAAAGCATGTACACAACTACAAAATGGGGGATAACTAGCTATGTGGTAGTGTTGCAGAAGAAGAACAGGGGCTATAGGGGATCATAAATTGAATACAAGCCAATAATGTGATATACTTGCAAAAAAGGCTAATATTCTGGGTTGTTTAACAGGTCTGAGATATATGACATGTGAGGTAATTGTCATGTTTTACTCAGAACTGGTGAGGCCTCAGTGAGCACTGTGTCCAGTTTTTGGGTATAATCTTTAAGAAAGATGTGTATAAACTGGAGGGCAACAATAGCAATAAAAGTTTTTAAAAATCTGACCTATGAGGATTGCATTCTTCAAATATGTTAAGGGCTATTATAGGGAAGATAGTGATCAATTGTTCTTTATATCCACTGAAAGTAAGACAAGAAATAATTAGCTTAATCTGCAGATGGAAGAATTAGGGTAGGTATTAGGAAAAAAACTTTTTAGCTATAAGGATGTAAAGCACTGGAATGGTCTTCCAAAGGAGCATGTGGAACATAGGTTTTAAAGTAGAAGTAAAACAAAAATCTGTCAGGAATGGTTTAGGTATAATTGTCCCTGCCTCGGTGCAAGAAGCTGAAAAAGATGACCTCTTGAGCACCCTTCCAGACTAAATTTCCATGATTCTATAATTCTTTCATGCATGTTATTCTAGATTCAGTATTTATCACATTCTTAAAGCATGAAAAAAGAAAAATGAGTGTGTGTGTGTGGCGGGGGGGGGGGGGGGATTATAGTGGGCAAAAAATATTTCATCAAAACATTTTGGATACAAGAGTGCCATGTAACTGTAAACAGGATCTGAATCAATAAATTAATACCTGTGACTTCAAGATATTTCATTGACATTTATTGAAAGAGAAGATAACAATATAAATAATAATACCTAGCTCTTAAATAGCACTTTGTGTCAGTAGTTCTCAAAGTGCTTTACTAAGGAAAGGACTTTCATTACTTCTATTTTACAGATGGGGAGATGACTTGCCAAGCATTCCCTAGCATGTAGGTGGCAGAACTGAAGACAGAATCCAGACTTCTTGAGTCTCAGTCCAATGCACTATCCACTAATACACTTATATGAGACTCAAAGGCAAGAAGTGTAATGGTAACCGTACCTGGTGCTGAGAGTATTCTTTATCCTGTTACTCTACACATCTATCAGGTAAATGAAAATAAACTGCAACAAAGAGAGATCAAGCTGTCCCTTTAGATTTCAGAACACTGCACAAAAACTAAAGCACTCAAGTCATCCTTCCAGGGATTGCAGAAAAGAAACTGCACAAAATCATGAATAAGAACACATTGAAGTTGAAAGAGGTAGCATTTTACAATGAGTATTTCTGCAGAGTCATCCTGTATTTTTTAAGGAACAATTTCTTTCATTCATATTTCACTGATGTGTACTCTTTTGAAAAGCTGATGTTATCCCATATTAGAGTGACAGATCTGAATAAAAATGGATAATCTGTCAATCACGAAAAGCAAAATAGTAAGATTTAACCGTAAGTCTCAGATACATTCCTGACATTTCATATTAAATAGTAGATACCCAGTTATTTGAATCACTTGGGGTAAAAACAAATATGTTCTGATAAACTAAAAAAGAACAGAGAAACACTCTGGTGTGTTAATAGAAAGAAAGGTTCAGCGTAGCAGGGGGACGTGTTGAATAATTTAAATATCTGTATTGTTTATTCTTTCCCCCAAACTTTCCCAGAGAAATAAGGACAAAAAAGACAACATGATAGACTGTATTATCACTGTATTCCACCACCGCTTAGTGACATTTTGGAGAACAACAGAAATTTTCATCTCTTTCTTTTTTTTTAAGAGAGGGGGAAAATTTAGATCTAATTCCCCCTACCAAATTATTATTATTATTATTATTATTGTTTATTTTGGGGTTTGAAAGGATGGAGCAGATGGGGAGAATGTTTTGCTCCTGCTCTCTTTTAATCCCATTACTGTTTCATTTGGAAACAAATCATTTTGAATATTGATATTGAAAAAAACAGAAAAAATCATGGAAAAGTTTTGAATGAAATGAAAACTATTTGTTTTTTAAATAAACAAAAAAAATTAACTCCCTCAAATTTCAACCATCACTACTTGTCAATCTAAATTCAGACTTGCACCAATGCAGCTCTATCAGTGGCTACAGAAAAGTATTTTAATTTGAGGTAATCTCTAGTCTAGATCTGGTTTTGTGCTTACTAGTTGTTGGGAATTAAGGTGTGTCTTGGAGCTGAGTGGGTAGGGAATATGCATATATGTGTGAGAGATAAAGATATAAATTATGAAGGAGTAAAGGCTACTTTCATAATTACGTATGTAACCTTAATTTGTGATTTCCATAGTTTATAATTGTGCGTATAATGCTTTGTTCTGTAAGGAGGGTCTGAATCAATTTTTCCATTACATCCAGCTGGAATGGGAAAGGAATCCTGGCTGTGGTTATGTTCACTCAGTTGCTCAGATCTACTAGTTGTTATATAAATAGAGTTCATGCTGGAATGGGAAAGAAGTCTTGGATGTGGTTATATAAATACAGTTCACTCAGTTGCTTAGGCCTGCTAGATATTCATTTGTAAGCATGGTATGTTGCCTATTGTAACCAATTTGACTGTTGTGGGGTAACAAATCGTGTTAACCCTAAATGCAGGAATTGTACGATATGACCGCAAATGCTTGCAGTTATTGGAAAAAATGTGGAAGAACGGCTCTTATGTGTAGACAGCTCCTTTTTGTGCAAAAGCCTCTTGTGCAAAAGTGGAGCTTCATTAATTATGCAAATGATGTCACGCAATATTCCACACCCCCTCATTTGCATATTTTTTGTGCAAAATGGGGGCAGCGTAGACATAGCCTCAGTGTAGAGAATCTCAGATAGACAAGGCTTCCCTTCCAAACTCCAGGAAGTCAGCTTGTGGGGGGAATGGCAGAGCTCTGAACCAGCAGGCTACATGACCTCCTGGAATGAGCTGTAAGACTGGTTCAACCTGCAGCAGCGGCCGGCAGGGTGGCCAGCAGGAGCAGCAACAGACGGTCGGTAGGGTAGTGGTGGGAGCGGCCAGTGGGACTGGCTGGCAGAAGCAGCTGGTAGGAGCAGACAGCCGGCAGGAGCAGTATATAGACAGCATTGTCACATGCTCAATGAGGGGAGATATCATGATGATGTATCTATAGACTCTGGGTCTGCACTGACTAGACAGAGCCATGAGTGGGGTGTTTGAAGGGGAGAGGGAAACCACATTATATGAGTTAGGGGTTGGACTAAAGATCTTTAAACAAAAGACTCTGCCCTGTGGACTCCAGGATGGTACCTTGATTACAGGTTTTCTTTGTTTATGTTATGGGTTTTCATTGTTTATGTGTGTGCCTGTAGAGTGATGCTAGATTACTATTATTAAAAGTTTCTTCTCTACACTCAGACTCTGCTTGCGAGTGGGGAAGCATTGCCTCTCAGAGGTGCCTAGGGGTATTATGTTAATTTTCCAGGTTACTTGGTGGTGGCTTGAGCCAGTTCTGTATTGGACAGATGAAAAGGAACCCCTAGATATTGAACCCAGCCTTGGCTACTGCCGGTGCTACCTGACAGAAGGGTTACAGTTCTGAATGGCATTAAGCAACCTTTAATACAAGTTAACAACGTTTTGTCTGTGAGAATTCTTGTTAAGGTCTTTTAATTAGCGGGCAATGTAGTTGTAGGAAGCTTGGGCGGTTGCGGTAATTGTTTATGCACTTGTCATTTTAATTTTTGCATGAACACCTGGGGCACTCTTAAAAACTGAAATAAACAGATGGATGTTGTTTGTGTGCACAGCTGTGTTAATACTAGATCTTTATGTCTGTATCTAGGCAACAGAAGGAGACAAAAGCGTAACTAAAAAATCAATAACAATAGTTTAGAATTTGCAGAGGGAAGACAAATACATAAAAAATTCTAGAGGGACCCTAAAAAAAGTCACAGATCCAGGAATTTTTAATACCACTGTTATAATTCTATTCACATTCTTGTACAAAGTCCATTTTTTCTCATATTTGATGTTAAGGTAGTTTTTAAGGTGGTTTCGAGGGGTGTTTTGATTTGTGTGTTTTTTAAATAAAACATTTATTAGAGATTCACCCATAAGCAATAGTCTACCCTTGACTGGATCCCTGGACAGCAAGAACATGGTTAGAGTGGTGAACTTCCAGTAGTGTAAACCCCTTAGCAGAAGATCACTGAGCATGCTCAGAAATGACTTGTTTAATTGGTTCTAACTTTATTGCTGTCTTTTACAAATGTTATCAAAGCATATGCTCCTGGGTGAGGGTGGTTCAGTGTGCATCAAGTCTGATTTTCAGTTTTCAACCAATTATGAATTATTGCATGGGAGAATAAAAAGTGACCAGATAATTTTTTGAAATGTGATGATTCTACTTTATTTCACTGATATTAAATAGCCTTGTGAACAGTGGCAGCAAACTAACCAGACTTTTGTCAGTTTTGCTTTGCCTGTATTTAGAACTCTAGAAGTATCAACAGTAAAGCCAGTGCAGATATCCCCACAGAACAGGGGATGCCAATGAAATGCAAGGATGTTCAGCAGTTAACAACATGTGGGCTTTAATGTTTGCAAAGCAATTTGAAGGAAAGTGCTAAGTATTCGTTATTACCGTGCTTTGAAGAACATCCTGCAGTTATACCAGTTCATTTGTTTAATCTGAGAATGAACTCAGTCAGGGAGAAAATGTTTGGTGATTTTATGGAAGCAAATCAGGGAAAAAAGTTTGGTGATTCTCTCTCTCTCACACACACACACATACATTGGGGAAACTGGAGATCCAAGGGAGAGATTTCTTCAATATATGTTGAATATATTCCTAACCCCAAAAGTCCTTTAATTTAAAAGAAAAGAAGCAAAGGTGTGTGTTTGAAATGGCATGTTTGCCTCATCAGTTTTCTTCAAGATTTCATAACCATATTCAGCATTAATTACAATATCTTGAGATACTGTAAATATGCATAGGTTAATTGAATGGTGTTTTTACATTCATAGCTTCTTAGCATCTGGCTTTTAATGGTTTGAAGCCTAGAGTCATCTGCTGATTCCAAAACTCTGCAATAAAGGCAATTTTCCCAACAATTTCATCTCAAGCACCTGCTAATTTTATTGTGATTTAGTTGGTTGTCATTTTTAGCAATTTAAAAATATACCTTTGAGACAATTTACCTTTGAGGATATTAATAGCTTAGGCGATGTTTACATTGACCTTTACACAGAATGAACAAATGCATCAAAAATGATGATGCAACCCATCATGCAAGCATCAAATAGGGATACCAAAAAAACCCACCCTTTGATACACAGAATCTAATTTACAGAAAAAGCCAAGAACTGATTAAAGGTCACCTGAGAGGAGAACAGAGGATTGAACAATTTATCAAAGACGGCCTTTTTCTTATAGCCTAAGCTTCCAAATGGGAAATTAGAAAGTGCAGCATAAAAGAAATTGTGCCTTCGTGTTATTAAGGGGAAAGGGACATCTTGGTCAAGCATGTCAGGACCTTGCATTCAAGAACTGAGTTCAACCAATGCATGAATAATAACTATCAAATTGACATTCCTATGACTGGTGATCCTGCTGAGCATTTTGATCCATTACTTTATCTTTCCCAAATGCCAAGACTTTTATCTTACACAGTGGTCCACAGGTGAAGAGAAGATTATTGATGTATTATGCAGTGTACCTTTCTTGAACTAGAACAGTGAGGAGTTAGCTTTTCACACTATGCTCCATGTGAACAAGATTTCAAGAATAATTGTTGGTGGCATTTCTTTCTAAGGATTATGAGGGACAACTTGCTCTTCTTTAAAAAAAAAATCCTCTTTATTGGAAGAGTAAAAGTAGTTTATCAGGCATTTGGGAGTTTCTTCTGAAGGTCTGTGTGTCAGTATTGGAGAATATTAATTGGGATGACAAAGACGGCCAATGTTATTTTCATATGATTTTTATGAAAAAAAGCCTAATTCATGGGTGGCAAAGTTCCAAAAGGGAAGATTTTATGGCTCAAAACATTTAATTAATTGATTCACCAATTCTCCTTCAGTTTACGTGTTTCTCTTCACCTCCTCTCTCTCACCCCAAAAAAGTAAAAAAGCAACGGAGTTTAAGTGAGCATAAAGTACAAAAATATTGAAGGGACAAAGCACAAGCTTTGTTTGAAGGATGCACAGAAGTGACAAGGTAAACCATGTTAGAATGTTTCAGAAAGCTAAAAAAAGATGGATGTGGAGAGGCCTGCGAATAAAGTGGCCATTTTGCTACCCATGCTATTATCCTCCTGTGGTGTGCACCATGTGGTACCTGCCTTTATGAGTAAAAATATCACTCCTAAAAGCAACAGTTCTGAGAGTGATGTGGCAGACATTGAAATATCTGCTTGATGGCATCTTTTTAAGTACTTTGTACAGCCTTTGAGCCAATATATCTAGTGGTGACTTGATATGTTGGTGTGTATGCCACTAGGTGTGCAATCCAATCACTTTGTCTTTACTGCATAGTATGGCATTTATCATTATTATTTGTATATTGGTAGCACTTAGAGTTCCTAATTATAACAATTAGGGGCTGTGTCTACACTGGCATGATCTTGCGCAAAAACTCTTTTGCAGAAGAGTTCTTCTGCAAAAACTCTTCCAGAAGAGAAGGTATGTCTACACTACAGCACTAATTCGAACTAACTTAGTTCGAATTAGTTAATTTGAACTATGCTAATTTGAATTAGTGCATCTAGACCTAAAAACTAATTAGAATTAGCGTTTTGCTAATTCGAAATAGCATGTCCACATTGAGTGGACCCTGAACCGAATTTAAGGCTGTCCAGAACCAGTGCTGGCAGGGCATCAGGTTAGGACTTAGAGCGTGGAGCTGCTGCCTCAGGCTAGCCGAGGGCTGTGCTTAAAGGGACCCGACCCCCACCCCGGACAGACAGTTCTCAGGGTTCCCCGCTTGCTTGTCTACCTCGATGAGGGACAGCAAAGCAGTCCTGTCTTGGAGTGCTCTGAGTGCCCACACTTGGCACATCACAGCACTCGGCCATCAGCCCGGCTGCACTTGATGCAGGCTGCCATCTGGGCAGGTCATTCGGGGGGCTGTTAGGATCCAGGAGGCCCTGCAGGAGAGCTTCCACCCCAGTCCTCCCCATCCAGGGCTCGTGCCCCATTCCTCCCTCACCTCCTTCCACTTACCCTTCCCTAGCCCCCCTTCCTGATGTAAAAAATAAAGGACACGTGTTCAAAAATAGAAACTCTCTTTATTTAACAAAACTGGGGGTGGGGAGATTAACCTCTGGGGAGACTGGGAAAAGGAGGTGGGAGAGGGGAGGTGGAAACCTGGGAGGAGGGAGCTGGAAGGGGGAAGCCAGGGGAAGAAGGAGGAGGGGAAGTATAAAACTATGGTACGCCATATCTTCAGTATTGTGTAGAGATGTAGTCTCCTCACCTCAAAAAAGATATTTTGGCCTTGGAAAGGGTTCAGAAAAGGGCAACTACAATGATTAGTGGTTTGGAACAGGTCCCATATGAAGAGAGGCTAAAGAGACTGGGACTTTTCAGCTTAGAAAAAGAGGAGACTGAGGGGGGATATGATAGAGGTCTATAAAAGCATGAGTGGTGTGGAGAGGGTGAATAAAGAAAAGTTCTTCATTAGTTCCCATAATAGAAGGACTAGAGGACATCAGATGAAACGAATGGGTAGCAGGCTTCAAACTAATAAAAGAAAGTTCTTCTTCACAAAGCAAATAGTCAACCTGTGGAACTCCTTGCCACAAGAGGCTGTGAAGGCTAGAACTATAACAGAGTTTAAAGAGAAGTTAGATAAATTCATGGAGTGCTATTAGCCAGGGGGTAGGAATTAACTTTGTAGTGTAGACATACCCAGAGTGTCTACACTGGCATGTGCTTTTGTGCAAGAGATGTGCTTTTGTACAAGAGCATCCATGCTCTCTTGTGCAAGAAAGCTCTGATGGCCATTTTAACCATAGGGCTTTCTTGCCCAAGAAATTCATGTTGCCTGTCTACACTGGCCTCTTGCGCAAGAACAGTTGTGCAAAAGGTCTTATTCCTGAGTGGGAGTGTCAGAGTTCTGGTGCAAGAAGCCCTGATTTCTTACATTAGAACGTCAGTTTACTTGTGCAAGAACACACGGCCAGTGTAGACAGGCAGCAAGTTTTTGCGCAAGAGTGGCCGCTTTTGCGCAAGATCGCACCAGTGTAGACACAGCCAGGGACTCTAAGTTGTTCTAGGCACTCACCCTGTACATAGTAGGAGAAAGCCCCAATTCCAATGTAAGCAGACAAGAACAGAACGACGACAGAAAGGAAGTATTACTATAGAAGCAATGTCACTTTGATAAGATTGTTACTTGTTTAGTTCTCCAATTTCTTACTGTAGGTTGGAAATTAATTATTGTGCAGTTCAAAACTTTTAAATACACAAATATTTATGCTATGCAAGATGTCCCTGTGATGGGACACACCCTCATCCCATGAATGGTAAACTTAGCAAGCATTAGGTAATACCAATTAGGCACACTTACATCACATGCTCCACTTGGAGAAGGGGAGTTTAAAAAGGTGAAGCTTGCCTCTGAATGGGAGAGGAGGATTGTCCAAGAGGAGAGCCTACGACAAAGCCTAGTTTGAGGCAGTGACTAGCCAACCCCACCCTTGGTTAGGACAAACAAACATTGCAAGCCTGTTAGGGACTGTGGATGCCTGCTCTACATCAGTGCCCTCTAGTTGGATCTGAGAAGCAGCAGTAAGGACTGGGGAAAAATTGTACTCAGAAAGAACTCTGGGGCAGAGCTCAGCTTCTACAGGGAACAATGAGCTTATCCAGGAGCAGGGAGATCCATGGGAAAAGACAGAGATGATGATGTATGAGCCCAGGCCAACTATAGTCACTAAAAAATCAAGTAAACTTCTAAGAGAAGAAAAGGTGCTGAAATGTGAAAGCAATTTGATGTGTTTCTATTGCAAGCTTAGCTAACCTATAAAGCTGCTGATCTAAAGAAATCGATAAAGTGAGCGCAACATGTTTAGGCATTTATCTTCCCTGCTTCTAGGGAAACGTCATAACTAAAACTGATCAAAAATAGACAATTACTGCACAGGTGATGGATGGTAGAAAAGAGAAAAAGCATTAAACCCAAATTGCTGGGTATGTACAGGCTTAAGCAGCCAACCATCAGTGAAGAGAAAACAGCATGGTATCTGTGAAGAATGAGCCCACCAGCTTCGCTCTCCATGTGACTGCTTACTCTGTGACTAATGAAGGCTAGTGATATAATGAAACCTCTCTGTGAAAACATGCTATTGGGAAAACACCTGTGGCCATAGTGGTGAAACTTGAATGTTCGTGAGCTACTCTTTGACTATGATCAAGCACCCAACAGATCAAATAGACTAGAGGAGACTCTTCTCTTCTGAAGAACAGAGAACTTTTTCAAGCATTTGATAGTCCCAGAGAAGTCTACTCTATTTTTAAGCTATTTATTCATTTGTTTCAATGTTCTACAAGGTTTTATTAGTAAAACCCATGCATCAATAAATTTAATTCAATCTTATATTTTTCACTGTCCTAAGCATAGAATAATTTTCAGATATGTTATTTGAATATTTTTTACTTCCATGACAACTGACTTATATTATAAAAAATGGAATAAAAGTAGGCTTAATGTAGCCTTCACCAACAGGCAAATAAAGGCACAAGTTTTCCCAATCCTGGAACTGAAATGGCTAATAGCACATGATTAACTACTTGGTTTGTTGGGACAACGTTTGCTAAAATTTTCATCCACAGCTATTTTCTTTGCAAAATTTGGACCCCAACAACTACAAGTTCAAAATTTGGCATTACATTTTGCAGGAAATTTCAAGTTTGGGGAGTAAGAGTTGTATGTCTCTCATGGAGGTGGACTTCTTTTGTGGAAAAACTGAGACGTTTCACTGCAAAAAGTCATTGACTAGTGTAGATGCTCCCACTTTTTTTTGGGCACAAAAAAGAATTTTTCCACTTTAAGTGGAAGGATAGACATGCTCTTAGGCCTGCTAATCCTTCCCACAGCTTACATGGCTGCAATTACACTTCTATTTTTAGAGCACCAGCTTGATCAGAGCTAGTGCTAGTACATCTATTAGAGTTGGAAATTACATGTTCAATCTCCAGTGTTGACAAATATTGGATGACAGTAAAACAGTCTCAGAGGGTCTGAAACAATTCTTCCCAGTACCTTTCCTCTGGTACTTGCTCCTCCAACACACTCTTCCTGCCTTCTAGCTCCCAGCTCTCACCCAAACTCCTCTCACTTTTAGCACTTTGACTCCTTCCTTCCTCCTCACATGCCTCTCGGCTAACAGAAGAGGAGCCCTTTTAAACCAGTCTCAAGTGGTTCTTGATTGGGCCCAGGTGGTCTGATTAGCCTGACTCTCTTGGCTCTGGAAGGCTCCTAATTAGCTCCAGGTGTTGCAACTGACTTGATTGTCCAGACTGCTTCTGGAAAGTTCCTGACTGTTCTGGGCCAGCCCCGGCCAGTTTAACCAGGGAATAGAGACCTAATTAATCTAGGGCTCACATACTTTCCTTCTAGGACTCTTTTACATCCCTCTGACTTGATCCTGTCACATTATCTTTCAACACACTAGGGAAGTACAGCTAAGCCCATTTTACAGTTGGGGAAAAGAGACACAGAGACTAAATGTCTTTCTTGAAGTAACACAGGAAATCTGTGGCAGTGAAGGGGAGCTGAAGCTGGGTCTCCTAGGTTAACTCCCTAACAAATAGACCATCTTTATGCAGCAAGAGGAGATGTAATGTTTCTCTAGAACAATAGGGATCAAAAAACCACAACAAAGCACAAGAGTTGAGGGCATTCAGCAGTGAAATGAGCTTTCAGAGAAGATTTTAAAATAATCCATTCTAACTTAACTTTAGGAAATGTTGGAAAAACTTCCTACTTGATGTACTTTTCCACATCATAGCCAGAATGACCTTCATAGATTAAAACCTTTGTGATCATCTAATCTGACCTCCTACCTAACACGAGCCAATAAATTTCACTCAGTCATTCTTTCATCAGCCATGAAAGATCTAGAGTATGATCTAGGGTATGTCTTTTTGAAAGACATCTAAATCTGATTTAAAGATTTCTGGAGTTGGAGAATCAATCACATCCTTAGATTCTAATGGTCACAATATCCCAATCCAAACTCAAATTATTGGTATGGGGTTTTAATGCAGTTAAGAAAACAACCACATCATATTCTAGCAGAAACTATTGGTTTTAATACTGTGGCCTGAAATGCTGTGAGATTCAAAATCGGAATTCAAATAAAAACAAAATGAAATCACAATTCAGAGAAGCATTTATAGTATTATTTCTACAAATACCAGTAAGTCATTATTAACCAGTACATATGACACTGTCTGTCTTTAATGATGGGATAAACCATGGCATTGGACCTTCTGAATTATTCATGAAGTCCAGTTTGACAAGATTGTATTTTCTTGTCATCAAGCCATTGTTAATACCATTTTGAGCAGAGATGTAATATTTTACTAAATTGCTAATTCTAAGGGGGGGAGAGGAACCTCTTCTTAAAACACTTTCTAAACCTGAATGAGATATATGTTTAGAAAAACATGTTCTGTGCTAAAATAAACTGAAGGAAGCTCATAGATTAGTTCTACTTTCATTTAAGCGGATCCAAATTTCACAGAGAAAATGGAGGTGGGGGGAAAATACAAATCCTTAGAATTTGGTTCCTCAGGGACTTTCAATCAGTTTTTAAGCTGCTCATAATGTAAAGAGAGAATCAAATGGGTTGGATTCCAGCCAGAATGACTAGAAGGCAGCATTTGAAACATTTTAAAATGATTTTCAAATAGAAGCATTTGATAGAATGCAACTTTAGGATTATGTTTCAGCAAGTTGCCTACTAGTTAAAATAAAAGCCGTGTGGCAGGAAATATTTGATAGACATCTTTCCCTTTGGCACTTTCTTCCTTCTGCTCCTGCAACTGCTCATCATCAACAAATCAGCTGGTCTAGTGAGATGTTAAGGGAAGTTTCTATCATGTACACAGGCATAACTTTCATGGGAGACTTTGAGGAGAGGAATGTTGTTTGAGGGTAGTGTTCTAAGGATAGTGGGCTAGTTTTCTATTATCCCCTTTTATTCTAACATCTAATTAGTCATTGCTGTAATTGATGGAGTTTGTTGTCTTTATGCTTTTAAATAATTATACAGGATGCCTAGACTGTAGGATAAGAATGTGATTGATTGTTCTTTCGTCTGTTTGGATTCATCCAAATGTTCAGAGGTATTTATAGGAATAATATTAAGGTTCTGGAATGAGATTTTCCGTCCTAAAGCTAGGATTTCTACATATAAGAGACTAAATGTTTGTACCACTCATTTTAAATAAATATTATGGATATCAACATATGTTTAAGCTGCTGGCTTCTGAACAATATAGCTGGTCACAGTCAGACTTGATCAAACCAGTTTGAACCACTGTAACTTAAAATAGTTATGACAAATGATCTAATTTGATAAAATGGAACACATACATTTGAAATGTGCCTGCCAGACATATAAATTAGCATAATGGCATGTCTGAACCAAGACACTATTGCAAAATAAGCTAGAGTGTGAATTTAAAGTGCAATGGCTCTTCCTTACTACCTCACCATGAGCAGGGTATTTCCCTGTATAGAAAAACTCCCGAGATATTAACTCCTCTCTAGTCAACTTCCAATAAACTTGTGTATCACTCAGCCCTCTGTGTTTGTCTATGCCAGCACTGCACAGATGACTGTCCCTCTGATAGAGCATAATGAAGGGTGCCTCTTGCATAAAAATAATCCAAGTTTAAAAGGGTAAATAAAACAAAAAAACCATCTTTTTAAAATCTCACCCTGTTTAAAAATCCAACCCAATTTAAAGCATCTCTGACTTCGACAGTGATATTTGTAAACAACAAATGAATGGACAACTCTCTCTTTATCCAAACTAAGCCCCTTTGAATGATAGTTTTGTTACCCATCACTGGGGGAAACATTTTGAAAGTCTGATCCCTGGATAAAAAGAGCAGAAGAAAAGCAGCTTCCCTTTTTCATTGTGAAGTCTAAAAAGTATCTTGACCCATATCCTCGAACAATCATTGGAGGATTTTCCTTGTGTAGAGAGAATCTTAAGGATGTCACAGGACAATAGTTCAGAGGACATAGCCTGGGAAGAGAAGGGCATTCATAGGCTCAGGACCCCTAACTGCCATTATAGCCCCCAGCTACCACCATGGAAAGCCGGTGCACAATAAAGAAGCCTTGAGGCTGTTCTAATTTAATGTAGGAGACAAATGCAGGATTGAGCAGCAATATAAAGGTGCCTTCAAACCACCTATGCACATGCATATGAGCTGTATACTTCATCAGAGAATCTGAGCTCTTCTGTCTTCGCCTCTTTCAAAATATTAGATTGAGATGGGGTATGCTACACTTTAGTTTGGGATTAATGGATCATTTACTGGTGAATTCTTTTCCACAATGGCTAACATTTCTGTCAGAATTAGAGTTAAGATTTAGAAAGGAGGCTAGAAAAGAAACTCCATAGGTAAATTGTCCCAAACAATCACCTTGCTGGGATTCTGTAAAGATGCTGATTCCTAACACCACAGTTTCTCTGAATTATGTATTTTTGCGCACTCGGACTCGATGTCTTATATGCCTTGTATTTCTTAATGTCCAGAATATTATGTATTCTACAGGATGCTGGCTGACAATCATCATTTTGCCAGAGTGTAGAGGTTGGTAGTCTTTTTTTATCATTGTTTATATATAACCACATTGTGATTGCACAAATCTCTCTGCTTTAATGAATTACTGTAATCCCAGTGTGTTGATTGCCTCCTACACTATGATTTCTTAAATTGTTTGCCAGAAAAAAAAATCTTCTTCAGCTTATAAAACAATATTTACCTGAAAAATCAATCATTAAAATAGTAAAAAAAAAAAAAACTTTGTTCAGTCCCTGATACAGAAATTACTTCCTAAGAAGGAAGCACTATCAAAGTTATCACTATATTAACCAGACAACAGCTTCTTAAAATGACTGTACCATAATGAATCAAGCAGTGCATACTGGATTGTATTGCTCTCTAGCATTGTAAATTCTCATAAATATTTTGTAAGAGAATATTTGAAACTTAATTAACCTCTTGTGTTTGAGGAACCAATTAACTGTGTTTAATATAGTAACATACTTGGGTTTTTTTTAATAGCTAATCCAGAAAGGAGCTGAGCACTTTTAATTAATTATATTATCTGAGGGAGGAGGCTGTTCAGAGGGATCTATGGTACTGCATACAGACACTGTGTCAGTAGCACTAGTATAATAGAAAGAAGATCTAATTTACTAGTTAATTTATTTATTAATTTTGTCAGGATGGTAAATGAACAGGAAGTATGGAACAGTTACAGTGATAGCTTGTGTTGTTCCAATTTTACACACACTGCATTCTGGTTTGTCACAGCAATTAGAAATTGTAACAGGCAGGGAAGATGTTGCCTGTAATTTATTTTTTAACTAAGAAATGTAGGTAACTTTACAGCTTCAGTTTAGCAGCAAATTAGTATCTCCAGAAAAAATGGGGTGTGAATTTTGATTCATCAGTGTCCCAAAATAGTTCAGAAAAAAGAGGATCTTTAGCAGACTATTCATCTACTAAGATAAGCACTTATCAAAATACAGATTATGGCTCCCCATGAACTCCAAAAAGAATCTACAGGAGTGGAAGCATCTCTTCTCTAAAATCAGATTACAGAATATGACACTGGAGTTGTCTCACTCCACTTGGTGCCGGAGAGGCCTCAGCTGGAGTAATGTGTCCAGTTCTGGGAGCCACACGTCAGGAAAGAGGTGGAGAATTGGAGAGAGTCCAGAGGAAAACAACAAAAATGATAAAAGGTTTAGAAAATCTGACCTCGGAGGAAAGATTTTTAAAAGTTGGCATATTTCTTTTTAAGAAAAGAAGACTGAGAAGGGAACTGATAGCAGTCTTCAAATATGGGAAGGGCTGCTGTCTGGAAGATAGTGATCAATTTATCTCCATGTCCCCTAAAGGTAGAACAAGAAGTAATAGGCTTAATTTGCAGCAAAGGAGATTTAGATTAAAGATGAGGGAAAACTCACTATAAGAAATAGTTAAATTCTGAAATAGGCTTCCAAGGGAGGCTGTGAAATCCCTATCACCTGAGATTTTAAGAGCACCTGTCAGGGATCAGTGTGACCATATGTCCCAATAGTATGGGGCTTTGTCTTATATGGGCAACCTACTACCCCTTTATTTTTCACACTTGCAATGTGATTGCCTTATTAGGCATGGTTGGACCTTGCTGCAGGGGGTTGAACTAGATGTTATCTTGAAGTCCATTCTAGCACTATAGTTCTATGATTGCAGCATGCAAGTTTTACCACAGATCTATTTCCAAGCTTCTGACAAGATGGTCAAAAAAATCAAATAGAAGAAAAAGGCAGTAAGAATGTGATTTATTACTTAAATGGCATTGTACTCACTAACTCTGATCTCAGTCAAAAGCAACATTGATGGGGCTTAAATTCTCATAGAGTATTCCTCTGGATTCCCCGCAACTGCTGCTCAACATGTTATAAAAACTCCAAGGGGGGCTGAAAATATTTGTTGGAGCTCTGCTCCAAATAGCTCCAGCTCAAATTAAGCCCTCAATAATGGTATCATATACACGCTATGGATCAAAGAATGTAAAATACTTTGAAGCTGTCAGGAATGAAGTGATCCTTACTCCAAGCATATTTTTGGAACAAAGATTAATCATCAATAAACATATTGAAATAAGAGGCCAACTGCAATATGTAACCTACAAGATATTTGCACCATACTCAATTGTATCCCAAATGCATAGATTATTATTTGACCTATGCATCAGCATAGATGAGTAATAATCCTGTCTTATATCCCTATGCAAACTATTTGGACTGTAGGTCAAGGCACATAAGTGTGAGTTGGCTACATGCCTGCTTAGGTTCTGCCTGGAGCAGATGAGCCGGTATGGGGTGAAGAATGTATCACCTCTTTGCTCTTGAGCCAGTCCTGTTGAGCTAGCATGGTGGGAGGGTATGAATGGCTGTTTGTAATTTACTGTCAGCTTGTAAAAGCAGTAATTTACCCAGCTACACACCTCACTGAACAAGGCTGGTTAAAGAAAGGACTTTCAGCACCCCCAAGCCACAATTCTTTCAGTGGAATTCTCCTGGGGCAGCACACTGACATACCACCCTGGTGACAGAATCTAGCCTAAGCATGCAACCTTCTCTCATACGAGGAAATTTTGCTCCAAAACTCAACAAAAGAAGATGATTATTAAGCTCTTGTATAACACATAGCCACTTCAGAGAGATAGTTATGGTGCAGCTTTAATTGTTCTCACAGTTATTTGGACAGCCACCCAATGGAAAAAGAGGATTTTGCATTTATTATAGCCTAATCAATAGAGCTCGAAATAGTTTTTCCATCCTATGCAAATTTTTAAGATTTAAAACATTTCTTTCCATCCCGAACCTAGACATCATTCAAAATTTCGAATTTTCACCAACTAATAATCAGAAAAAAATTGTAATCATGCTTTGTTTTGATTTAGCCTTTTTCATATTTTAACTTTTTTGGTATAAATTAACTAAAATTTCTAAATAAAATGATTTCAAACTGAAAAAAATCACAATTTCATTTTTTTCCTCTCAAAAAAAAAAAACCCAGAAAAATTCCTCAAACCCAACTCTTTCCTATGTGTAGCTTCAGTTTCAATGAACTGGTAATTTCCAATTAAAAACATTTAGTTAGAAAAATCCTGAAATCCCAGGAAAAAAAGGTGCTGAGCACTGAACATTTGTTAGGCTACGGCTACACTATGCCTATGTCTACACTGCAAGTTTTTGCGGCAGAAATTATGTTAATGAGGGGCCATTAGCATAAGTTGTGATATCATTAGCATATTTTCTGCCATTTCGTTTTGCGCAAGGGTTTTTTGCACAAAAAGAAGCAGAGTAGCCGCTTCCGTTTTGCGCAAGATCCTTATACCTCTCTGGTCATCTGAAGAAATGGGCTGTGCCCACGAAAGCTCATGATACCATCTACATGTTTTGTTAGTCTATAAAGTGCTACCAGACCATTTGTTGTTTTTTAAGTTTACAGACTAACTCAGCTACCCCCTGAAGCTTATCTTCTTATTCCTATTTTTAGGGGAGCATAAGAGAGAAAGTGAGATGGTCATTAGAATCACATAAAACTACATAAATTTAACAAATGTGCTGTGTCTCCAAGAATTCTGAAAATGGACTGAGAAAGAAAGAGACAAGAAAGCATCCCAAAGGAACTATGCTGAAACCTCTCCAGTCAGATATTAAGGTGCTCCAAGAAAAGGGGAAAAGTTCCAGAAAAAAATCTGTTTTAGGTTTTAAATTCATCTATTTCATCGGGGAGGAGACAGCAGGTAAGATACTTTCCTTTTATCTTTGAATCTCAATGAATCTTATCAACCTGAAGCCCAATGACCCCAGGTTTATAAAACTCTGCAACAGAATTGTTGTTTTGGCTACACAACATCGTTCTATGGAAAAGCTTTCCAAAGTCTCCTTTCCCTTTGGATCATTTGGAAATTAACAATTCTGGTCCAGATTTGAGAGAGTGCCTTTGCATATAAGTCCACATGCTAACTCCATTCACAATAAACACAATCAGTGGTTATAACTGCCATGCATCACTGACATTCCTTACCCTTTATCCTTCCATTTTAGATTGATGGCAATTTAGGCAAATACATAATAAGGAGTAAATATTAGCATTTCTTTTAAGCCAACCAGTACTTAAAGTTTACTGCTGTCCAAATTATACAACCTTTTGACTCATTTCTAATTAGCTATACATAATCACTGCTAATCCTTCTGTTAATTAACCCTGCCTTTAGGTAAAAATGCATTTTGCTTTGATGAAACAGGATTGACTTCTTAGATTCTTTTTAACCTTTACTTTTGAAAAATCCTCTTTGAAAATAGATAGCTTATAGCTATAAGTGATCTCTTTGGCCTTTCCTCTCCCTTTTTTCTGGGCGTAATGATCATATTACCTTGCTGAATTCTCCTTCTTGAGAGAAACAGGAGGTTGATTTTTGGTTGTTCATATTTCCAGCTAAACTGTGAACTAAAATAGCTCCCCACTTGCTGACAGTAATGACAATATAGTGTCTATTGCAAGCCTCAAAGCATTTTACAGAATCATAAGCTATATAAAGTGCTACATTTTTAAACATCTACACCAAATAACCCAGACTTGAACAACAGGGAAAAAACCCTCCTCTTAGAAGAATACATACAGTGTGTGTTTTTTTTAATTATCAGAAATTATCAAGATTTTGGTTTTATATTTCACTTGAGTGACAAATTTCTCCAGATCACTAATACTATCAAATTGAGTGTTAAAACTGTCCCAGTAGATAGATAGCTCCTCCCCTAACTCCACACTTGGCTCAGTTTATTATTATTTATATCAATTTGTCAAGCAGTAGCAGCAGGCTCAGCACTACATCCAACTTCATAAAGAGAATCCCAACCCCAAAGAATTTGCCATCTAAAAGTTTGACTTGAAGAAAAGTTGCCATCTGTCATTGTTTCCCCCCTCTTGGAGATCTTCCAGATAAGTATTTCATAGGCCTGACCCTACTTAGCTTGTAAGCTCCAGAATTTCAAAGTCCAGGCTATTATGACTCAGGCCATCACTACTTTAATTGTGGAAATCTATGCACAAACTATAGCACTACAGTGATTGGTTTGGTTAACACCCCATGAAATAGCATCCCAATGATTATCTAGCCATTATTTTGCACATATAGTTTAAAATGTTTCAAGTGCACTAGACATTACAAATGCAGTTTCCAAATAGGACTAATTTTATGATTTCACATAGATCAATTTCTAGAGTTAAGTACTCGCTATAATTTCAGATTTCATGCTAATGTTTGGTTTTAATGTGTTTGTGGGAACTGTTACGGCTACAAAAATCAAACAGTGTGCTTTGTTACTTGAATTTACTACTGTATTGCAAATGTTAAAATTCTAAAATATTGAGTTTAGAATCATTAGACAGGATTAGTTACATTTCAACATGGGGTATTATCTACTAAGTGATGCTTCACAGAATCTTCACTGTAATACCATTCCCAGAACCACCATCCAACAAGGATTTTAAAAACCATATTATGATTGGGAAAAGTCACTAGTTATCATCAGGACTGATTTTTCAGTGGCTCAGAACACCAGTAACTCCCATTCAGGACCATAGGAGTTACTGGCACTCAGTGCATCTGAAAATCAAGCCATATTGTTTCTCCGCAAACCAAAATTACATCATTTGAGATGATGGCTCCAAGTGGCTACTCCAACTACTACCATGCAGTCAGAAAACAAAAAAATTAGCTTCAGTAAAAGAGGGGCATGCAGCCGCACTCCTTTTATGTATTGGATTGTTAGAACAGCTAACAATCATCTCCCTTAGCAACCTTCTATGCACTTAGAATAGGAGACATATCAGAAGGGAACCCCTGTCCCAATCTAATAGGCCAAATATCTAAGGCAGCAAAATAAACTAAATAAAACACTGAGACTACACTAGGGACCTTACAGAAACAGGGCTGCACTGACGCAGTTGTGGCAGTGTATGATCTCTCATGTAGCTGCTCTATTGCGACGGGACAGAGCTCTCCCATCAAAATAATTAAACCATCCCTAATGAGCGGTGGTGGTGTAGCAAAAATGTAGTATTTTAGTATTGGTATAAGAATATAAGCTTGATGTATAATGATTTGCATATAAGTTCTGTATGCTTCCGTTTCACCCTGTTTCTCACGATTAAACAATGTCTGCATTGTAAATTAAGTTGCGTCTTCTAGTAACTATGTAATCCTTCATCTGGAATGCTCCGTGACTTGTTTGGTGTGAGTAGAGAATGTGTGAGAAAGTCATCAGGAAGGCCCAGACTTGAGACACTTGGACATGATAAGAGAACATCCAGGGTGCCTGAGGCTGAAGGCCGAAGAAATTAACAGAATAGCCGAGCCCTGGAGACAGGCAGATACTCCCAAAGTTCAGACCACAAACAAGAAATAATGAAGCCTGACCATAAACATCAAAGGATAACTTCAGGGAAAACAGTCCAAGATTAACATATCAAGGATTGCAGCATGACACTGCAAAACCCATAGACTCAAATGGGAACTTACATGTATAAGAAGGGGAGTTCTTGCCATTAGACTCTGGGTTCAGTCCTGCAAGCTAAGCCTCAGAGAAGCCTCGAATTGCAATCAAAAGACCCCAACACTTCACTCAGTCGGTCTTACTGTAAGACTGACTTGAACCACGACAGACTGGTAACAATACATCATCTGCAGGACCTGTGGGGGAGAGGGGGTTGTCTTTATGAAACATATGCTAGCTGCTTTGATATTGTATTCTTAATAAATGTGGCATCTTGCCTTTTCCCCTAAAAAGATCTTATGTGTTTCTTATCTGCGTAACAGTAGCAGCTCTCCCATCAACACTGTGCTGTGCAGAATACCACTTGTGCCGGCAAAATTTATGCTGCGTGGGGGGGTATTTTTTACATATCCCCAAGCAACATAAGTTTGGCCAACATAAGTGATAGCGTAGACATGGCCTACATCACTTAGAAGTGAAATCTGTGCTAAGTTATCCTAATTTGGGGCAGAATGTTGCAAATATTCTCTCACAGGCTGGATAAACTGGATGATTGTCATTGACATGCCAACAAGCAACTATAAAATCTTCATTAAGTAAAGATGCTGTCACAGACTTTTCAGATTTGTTATTTAAGCTTTTTTAGTATAGCAATGACTGTGAATACTATGTCACACAAAAGCCAGAATTGCCTTTCAATCTATTGTTAGACATATTTCCCTACTGGGTGTATTTTGTTGGCATCCTCTGTTCTCCCATCAAGTACTAGTGAGGATGAAATATTTATGGATATAAATATTTATAGAAGCCCAAATGAAAGAGAAATCTTTGGGGGCTGTTTCAAAAGCAGAACAAGATCTTTACAAAAGGGACACTGTTCTCTTACGCTTGAAATTGAGGGCAGGGGACTGGACTTGATGATATCTCACGGTCCCTTCCAGTTCTAGTGTTCTATGATTCTATGAAATTACACCTTCCTGCTATTGCACTGTAAACTGCCTAAAACACAGATTGAGTTGTTGTCATTGCATTTTCCCTGACTATGAAACTGTTTTCATCATTTATCCTTTTAATATATAATCAGTGGTGATTTCCTGTTCTTTGTTGTTGTATTTTTTCAATTTGCTACTACAGCTTCTGCAAAGAACATTGTAAACACATTCATTAAACCAAAGCACTAAGGTAGATATAACTGGTGTTTTCATCTTCTGAATGGCACTTCTTGTAGCTAGCTTTTTATTTTGAATTATTTCTCATGTGATGGTGCTTCAATGATTTCTGATGAGCAGGCATATTTATGGTTAATGTTGATATTCTGCTTTTGGTTTGGGGTGGAAATCCTTGTTAATTTTAGTGTTTATTTAGTCAAAACTCAGTTAAGCTTAAAATGGGGTATAATTCATTGTAAAGGTAAATGTATTTATAGTGCAGTTTTACTCATAAGCAATACCTTTTAGTTCAAGTAACTTTTGTAAACTATTTATTATGCACCAGTTTATTTGTCAGTACATTTTGGATCTTCATGGATTCTTGGTTGATCCTTTCCATTGTCTTCCACAAGCCCTGGCCCCAGCTCTGTGGAATTCCCATAATAGCAGTAAGACCAGACCTAGCCATACTGGCACCAATCTCCATCCAAAGGGAAGAGCAATGAGCAAGAAGCCCGAAGACTTTGGAAGTTGGGGTGGTGGCAGCAATTGTCTTTCCTCTGCCTCATTGTATTTATTTGCACCTAAGAAGTGTCCAGGATGCAGTTCTTAAAGAAATCTTTTAATACGTCTTTAAGATAAAATACGGGGTGAATCCATTGGTATGGCATGTACTAAAATGGTTAACAACATTTTGAGCAAATAGGTATATATAAATGATTTTAAAGAGTTAAACGTGGTGAAATGATGCTATCTAGTACCCCTTCAGGTATTTGTTTTATTTTATATAAGATATCAGACTAGGTTACTGGATGGATGGTTAGTTTAAAAGGATTTAAAAATGAAAGGTCATAAAAGAGGAAACAGTCTGGATTATCTGGAGATTTTGGAAAGTATGCAGAGAAATATGCAATGACAAAATTCTGTTAAGTTCTTTAATTATGTATCTAACAAAGAAAGTAGCTTCCTTGGTATAAGAAGTTTAATACATTTAGAAAGAGCATGCAGTGTTGTTTTAGCCAGGTGTGTCTCAGAATATTCAAGAAAAAAGGTGGGTGAAGTAGTATCTTTTGTTAGCCCAACTTTTGATGGTGTGAGAGACAAGCTCAGTGTTACCCACCTACCTTGTCTTTCCAATTGTCACTATTGTTTCACAACGTACTGAGTTCATCTGAAGACGTAATATCTTCATGAGCTTTAAATTAAAAATCTACTTTAAAAGCTTATTCTCATAACTCCAGTTCATTGCTCTAGTTTCCATCAATATGAACTAAGAGTGCTTACAATCAGCTTACAACGTGCTAACAATCAGTTTCTTTTCATAACAGTTGTCAGAGAGTGTTCAGAATTTCTGACTTAGTTGGTTAATTGCCATCTTCTAGGTTGTCAGCTTCTCCTGCCACTGTTTTTTCCCTCTCTTGCTCAATTTCTATACATTTTCTATGATTCATTCCCAACAGCAATATCAATGGGTTTCACGCACCTGCTTCCACCCTGTTTTCTTTAAAAATGCCACCAACCACCAACCCCTTATCAAAAGGTGGGCTGAGAGGATTATGGTTCTAACAGGGAAAAGAGAAGTCTCTGGCAGCCATATGTGGGGAGGGTTGCTGGTCAGACAGCAATCCCCAGTTTCCAGGATTTAACTCAGCTAATGGCTATGGGGAGTCTCTTTCAGTTTTGTTCCAGAAGCTCATCCTGACTTGGAATGGAAAGTTAGCTTGACAGATGTTGCAGGTCTGCACAGGAGATCAGGAGGGAATTTTTTTCTCCCTTAGGCTAATTGGCAGAGGACCAAGCTAGGGATTGTTTGACTTTTTTGTCTTCCTCACAGCACTTTCAGCTCACAATAGGTTAAATAAGAATGCACTTAGAACCTGAGGTACTAGGGTGGAGTTGTTTAATCATCATAACTTGCAAGCGATTTCTAAGTTCAACTAAGAGAATAAAATGAAGCGTTTCCAGGGATTTTGGTGATGGTCCTTGGGCTCCAGTGATATGGTGAGACCTTGTGACCCTTGTGGCCTAAGGCACCCATGCTCCTGCTCTGTCACCGATATGGAGGTGAGGGTGCTAGCACTTACGATGCATCTATGCAGCACTCTAAACTCAAAATAAGATATGCAATTTGTGCTATGCAAATTGAGTATCTTATTTCAAAACTTTTTCTAAATAGCTTATTTTGAAATTTGGCTCATCTACACAGTACCAAATTTTGAAATAATGTGCTATTTCGAGCCATCCCTTATTCCTCATGCAATGAGGTTTACCGGGATGGCGAAATAGTGCACCCATTATTTCGAAAAATATTTCACTTCACTTAAAAAGTGCTTGCTTACAACATGGAATGCACATATACAAACTGGTCACAGTGCACTAATACTGAAAAATTGCTCACTTTTCCATTTTTACCATACCGATTATAAAATAAATCAACTGGAATATAAATATTGTACTTGACTTTCAATGTGAATACCTGATACTTTTCACCTGCAAGCCTTGTCTGAAGCCTGAACCCCAGGAAATATAAGAATGTAGCTAAGCTTCACAGGGCCCCCTATGACATGGGGCCCCAGGCAATTGGCCTACTTGATACATCCTTCCCCCCCCACACACAAATGCCAGCCCTGCACTTGTGATTCCCCTAAACCTGACCCCTGACATCCTCTGCAAAGACTGCAACCCCCTGGTTGTAAAACACTGACCTAGATGAGTTGAGTATCCCCAGAAGACCTCTACATATCCCCAGGGATACACATATTCCTCGTTGAGCAACACTGTTCTAGAGGTCTCATACTTCCTCATCCATCTCCTTGGTTCAAAATAACCATCCTCCTGCAAAGCCTCTAAGTTTTCCAAACATGTCA
The DNA here is from genome assembly GCA_032595735.1 of Pelochelys cantorii. Classification (NCBI taxonomy): domain Eukaryota; kingdom Metazoa; phylum Chordata; order Testudines; family Trionychidae; genus Pelochelys; species Pelochelys cantorii. The sequence goes on along the minus strand of CM064330.1, from coordinate 85,915,434 downwards.
TTTCTCTGCTGTAATCCAAATTAATAATATACATTCTATATAGTCTCAATTTGATGTGTGTTTTCAGAATTGGGTTAGTAAAAGTGAACGTTATTGCATGGTTTGGTAAACAGTCTGCATTGCCATGTAATTCTAGGGTAGCTCTGCTGCATAAATTGGAAGGCCATGCCACAAAATTTAGATCCAATGTCTTTGATAGTACCCAGGCACCAGTGCTCCCTCTAAATTGTGAATGTTCCCTCTAAGCTGTGTGGCAGCACAGCTTCACGGGTGATTAATCAGCCCCGCTCCGTCAGTGGCTCAGGGCACCATACACGGAGCTGACTGACTGGGCAGGGCTGATTAATCACCTATGAAGCTGTGCTGCCCCACAGCTTAGAGGGAACACTGCCTAGCACCTTGATATTCCTTGATTAACTTCATGGGATCTGAATATTTAGTTAGTAGCCTAACAAGGTCCACAAGAGCCTGATGGATGGAAGTTAGTTTCTGCTAGTTAGTCTCCAAGTTGGAAGTTAGTTTCTGCTAATGATTTACAAAACTGGCCTCTTTTCATTATATGCAGAGCACACTTTACTGATATTGTTAAAACAATGTCATTGCCCAGCAATGGGTTGACATACATGGTATGTCTTCTGCTCCGATTTCCCTTGACAAGAGGAACTGAGAGAGGGGTACACTTGCAGAGTGCCAAGTGCTGATTTAGCTCACTGACTCCCATTAAGACAAGGGAGTTTAACTGCTAACAAGGAATGTTCTGAAAACTTACCCTACCATGTCCTCTCTGACTACCAAGTTGTCTGACAATGTATATCAGTAAAGTCAGCCTTGAACCAATGAGATAGTTCACATGCTTGACTTTCATGATTTACTCGTTGGCCATATATGATTTCAATAACTTAGTCCACACAGCTGACAGATGTGACAAAGTAATCTTGTTGAATGGATTAAATATGTCAATATTTCCTAACCCTTCCCATTTACTCAACATTAACTGTTACAATTAAACATTCCTTTAATGTTTTACCATCTGCAAATGGCTTTTTCAACCCAAAAAAAAATGTCCAATACTTAAAGGAAGAAAATGACTTTTTTGAAATAAAAAAGAGAGAACATAGAAAGAACCGACCAGCTGGAAGATCCTGCTTTCAGTAGCAAAATGGCTAACTAAGAATTACAGCTGTTGATCCTACCAAATTAAAGAGACAGTCACAAAAAGTCCTGCTGAGGAAAAAAGAGTTCCTTAGAGAGGGTAAATCTGCTTTGAAGAAGTTATTAGGAACCAGAAAGTTATCAAACAACCTATTAAGGTGAATCTGGGTTGAAGGAAAGAAAACTAATAAGTAAGCACTGGATAGGGCAGCATTTTATTGTAGAAAAAGAGAGTAGGAAGAACATTAGTCAGGCCTGCAAATGCCTTATTGAGCACTAGCCTGCGATGGGAGAAGTATGGTGATGCATGACCCCAGGGCAAGTTCTGGAGCAGAATTATTCCTGGGGCAGTGAGGTATGAAATGGCAATGCACTCACTATAATCAACCTATTCTCCTGCATGCACCAGGCCCTCTGCTGGCTGGTGTTTGGCAAGCATAGGATTGCAACACCATCTCCTTGCTTCCTGTGGAGTGCCTTGAACTTCACAGTGAAGTAGGAGAAAGCAGTTTGCACACTGAAGAGCAAAACACTATATAGTGCTGAGGAACCTATTGACCTATTGGACTTTATAACAATCTACAAGAATTGATTAAAATTTTATTAAAATATTAAGAGTGCTTTATAAACTATTTATAAATTGAGCCTGAATGGAAATTGCAAGCAGTCAAGGAATGCTCTTGATGTATTTGGCATTTGAAGCCACAGGCACATGGTATTTTTGACCATCTCAAAGTGCTTGGTTAGCGTAATCAGTTTGTCTGGGTGTTGTGGTAACTCACATTATAGGATTAATTCCAGTAAAAATTCTTTTTTTAAATAATATAACATATGCCAATATTTTAATATCTTGAATTGTTATATAATATTAAATAACTGGACACACTTATCTACTAAAAATGAATGGAGCATTGTTTGGGTAATGTGGCTCTCTCATTTAAAAGGAATGCTTCAGCTTTGTATCTTGCTTTCTCTTTCTGAACACAAAGTACTCAGTATCCGACAAGTATTGATTGGTGGGTAAGTCTTGGCTGAAGATGCAACTTCAAAGAAAAATTAGATGCTTTAAAGAATTAAAAGGAAATGTCAAGTGCAGTCTTCTGGGGCAGACCCAAAATTCCATCATTAAAACAAGTAAGATACATCTTCCAGATTCATAACATTAAAAAGTTATGTTAGAAAATGTTAAGGTTGTATATTTACACAATGAGGCCAAGATTTCTTTAAGAATGTATGTCTACCTTTATACTTAGAGATTCTTATACGGGTGCCTTAAAAAGTGTCGTAATTAAAACTATGGACAGGAAAGATAAATGAAGGTTGAGGACTGTCAACCTTAATTCTGGCTCCTCCTAACATTTAAGTACTTGACTTTTCAATCTTAATAATGTTATTTTAATAGTTTTGCATGTGTGTAATTTCCTAGTTTTTCAAAAAAAAAGCATCTGGAAAAACCCCCAAATTTCATCATATGGCTCCTAAAGTGTTGGAACATTAAGATCCAGTGCACGAACCTCTGACACTTCAGTTAAAAGAGTAACTAACAGGATGACAACCTGTTACTGATATGTGAACCAGCACGAGAGAGGAATAGAAAATATACTTTTCCAGTGGGTTTCATAAATAATCACTAGCAGCAGAAAAATAGAGAGATTCAGGAATTCTGAATTCCATTTCAGGTTCTAGAGATTATAGACACTTCTGTTCATTTCAGTTTATGCCTTTCTGCCCTCTCCTCTTCAGCTGTCCCTTTCCTAGTCCTCTCTCTTCCCCCTCCTTGAAGACATAACCCACCCTCCACTCCTTAGGCTTTTCATGTCAATCCAACCTATGTTTACATTACATAATTTACAGCAGTGCAGCTAGTTGTGCCACTGTAGTGCTTTTTTGTGAAGCTATGCTAAGCTTACAGGAGTCATCTATTCCATTGGCTTAATAACTCCTGCTTCCACAGGAGATGGTAGTTATGTCAGCAGGAGACAGAGCGGTCTAACTGGTGCTTAAGTCTTTGAACACAGAATTCATTTTTTTTAGAAGTTAAAAGTAGACCTGTTGATTCTTTGCAAAAATGATTTGCCTTCAGACTTTTTTCATCTCACCTCTCATATACTTGAAACTCTCTGAAATGCGTGTAGGATATACTTCAAGAATTTTGGGGAGGATTCACGTTTACTTTGTTGCTCTTCTTTAACTATTCCTAGAGTTGTGCTGAGATCCTGGTATTAATACATTAAGGCTATGTCTACACTACATCCTACCATGCTCTTTCCAATTGGCATGGAGTGTCTTGCTGAACTGCTATAGATAGATAGATAGATAGATAGAATGTGTTTGCAATATGACAAATTTAAAATAAGCGGGAAAGGAATTATTGCTTGAAAGGTAAGTCTAAAGGCATTCTCAGGGCTGCTTTCAAAATAATCTAGTGGTTTTTTTACTGTTTTCTCCTAAATTATCCATTGACATTATTCATGTGCCTGCCAGGACTGATTCTGTGGTGAATCTGGCAAACCCATTAAAGTAATTCACTATCCCAAACTATATCAAATTTTTTTGAAAATATCCTTATCTAATCTGCAGTTTTATTGAACATGAAATCTATACTAAGATCAAGTGTATAAACCAAAGCACCTCCATTTTAAAGTGAAGAAATTAACACCTATGGAAAATGCTGTTTACATACTGGCCAAATGAAATATAGATAACCACATTATAAACACTCATATTGTTTTCCAAATAACTTCATTCTTGACCTGAAAGATCAGCCCTTTTTTGGAATGAAAAAAATCATTCATGCTTTTTCTGACATGAACTTTGTGCAGAGCAGAGCCTCACAATCTGTTCTTGGCAAACTCTCACTCACTAATGGATCTAAAAGTGACTATATTATTACAAAGCAAATTAAAAAAAACAGCTTGAGAGAGAAGCTGCAGAACTTGGTTTCATTTACAAGTTTGACACCTTGAACCAAGGTCTGAATAAAGACCTTACTTGGAAGGGCCACTACATTCAATACCCTAATGACATTACAAGTTAAGTATCAGGCATTTATAGCCCACTCTATTAGCCTCATTTAGCATGAACACTCTAACTGACACTCTAATTTAAATTTTTTCCCTTCCCTTTCCCTCCCTATCCCCTCTTTTTCTGCTAATTATTTGCAACTCTGGACTCCTTACTCCATTCATCTGAAGAAGTGGGCTGTGCCCGCGAAAGCTTATGGTACCATTTGCATCTTTTTGTTCGTCTCTAAGGAGCTGCAGGACTACTAGCTGTTTTTTAAGTTTTCTCTAGTCAGTACTGATCACACAGATCTAAAGAAATCAGAAGCACCTTATTTTGTTTAGAAATGCAAATAGACCACAGCCTTGCAATGAGCTTTTTTTTTTTTTTTTTTTTACAGTGGCAAATATCAGAAAAACAATATAACTTAACACAAAACACGTCACAAATATTTTCTGTACAGTAATTTTTAAAGAACAAGCAACAGACAAATTACAGAGGAACAGCCTTGATGTTCTTTCCATAAACATGTCATGTGTGGCTGAAAGACACTGCAAAATATGAGTGGGGCATGTTTTCCTTTACTATGATTATATACATTACGTTGTCCCATTGTTATACAATATCATAGGATAACATGGTTCTTGCTGTGAGAAGCTTATAAAAATGTCAGAGGATCTAACTGTTTGGAAGAAACAAAAATAACATTTATAGAATCAGTAACTGATAAATGACTTGGGGAAAGGGCTTAATGGAGAGATGCTCAGTAATTGAACGAGTTGAAGGTAGTTGAGGACTCCTATGATTGATACCATATGAAGCTAACCACCCATCATTATAGTCCTCCTTAGGATCAGTGGGATGGCTGGTAATGTCCCAGCGATAGAGTTGCTGGAGGGATCTGTACTGGGGGATTGATGGTTACGGCCAACCCCAGAGATTGTAAGGTCCCAGCAATGGATCTGCTAGAGGGACCTGGGTGGAAAAGGGGGAGCAGAGGAACTAGTAGAGATATTCCCCCAGTTAATTATGAGAGAAAACAAGGGAGGGTCACCTGCACTTTACATGTTATCTGCTGGGTAGTCCCAGATACCTAATAATAAAGTTGCAGGCTGACAATCATCAAAACTAAATAGGGACAAAAGACTTTGCGCCCTTTGAAGCTGGAATACAATGGAAAAGCCAACATAATTTTTTCCGTTATCAGCAAATCTCAAAAGGTGAGTTTTATGCAATGTTGGGATATTTCTCATTTTTTCCCCAGTGAGTTTTATAATGCTGTTTTTCTCATAAACACTTTACTCTATAAAAGCAGGATCCAGCCAACAGAAGCCAAGAGACCCCAAGCAACACAAGCAGATTATTCTATTCTTTTTAAAGTATGCATTCTCCAAATTATTACATGAGAAAGCACTAAGGGTATGTCTACACTAGCTCGTTAATTCGAGCTAGGTAGGCAAATCAGGGAACCGGGATTGCAAATGAAGCCCAGGATTTAAATATCCCGGGCTTTATTTGCATGTTCCCGTCCGGCCGCCATTTTTAAATCCCCCTTAGTCGGAACTAACTGCCCGCGGCTACACGCGGCAGTTTAAAGTTAATCCGAACTAAGTCCTTCGTTCAGATTAACTGTTACTCCTTGTGGAATGAGGAGTAACAGTTAATCCGAACTAAGGATTTAGTTCGGATTAACTTTAAACTGCCGCGTGTAGCCGCGGGCAGTTCGTTCGAACCAAGGGGGATTTAAAAATGGCGGCCGGACGGGAACATGCAAATAAAGCCCGGGATATTTAAATCCCGGGCTTCATTTGCAACCCCGGTTCCCTGATTTGCCTACCTAGCTCGAATTAACGAGCTAGTGTAGACATACCCTAAGAGAAGTGTCTTTTGGCTTATGGGGGTAAACAGTATAACCGAAAGACTGGCCCGAGGCACAAAATTTGGATCTGAGTTGTGAAACCCATAGACGTTCAGCTGTGCTCACCCTCAAGATGTTAGCTAGATTCATCTGCTGAAGATATAGAAATTGACATAAAAGCCACAAACTGGAACAAGGCAAACATTCAGCACTGCTAAAAACAGATGTGATAACACAGTACAGCTAGGCCAAATTCTGCTTTCACCAACAGCACTGTAAAAACTGGTTTAGCTCAGTTTCATTTAATGAAATAAATGATTGGATTCATCACTGGTATAATTCTATCAACTTCAGTGGAGTTACACTACAAATGAATTTGGCCTACTGTGCTGGAGAGTTACAAAATGCTATTAGGTACTGAGGAGTCAAAGGAGAACTGCAATACTGCAGTAACATGAAAACAATATACATTTTGTTTAAGTGTACAACCAACCACCTTGACGTTACTATGCTCTAAAATATTTGCAAAACTGTGCTTTCAAAAGGAGATATACACGTGCTAATAAGAGATCTAATATCCATCTAGTAAATTTGTTTTAATCTGCAAGCATCTCGGAAAGAAGGGAGCATCAATTATTATTATTGCCCATTTATCTGGTAGAAAAAATGCTTAACTATATGCCAAAGATTTCTATCCAGGCAAACTTTCCCATGTTTTAACAGAAGGTGGTTTAGAGAGAAAGAGATAAAATGTTCAAAGCTATAGTTAAACAATAATTACTGCTGTATTTATCTTCAAAATTAAGAGGGAAATGCTGAAGTAGACATTTTGAAAGCATAAACACAAGGGGAAACATCTTCAAGTGGATACATTACAAAAATGTTTTTTAGAAATATTGTAATGATAAAATTCCAGAAAAGAGAATAAGAATCAAAGCTATTTTTAAAAGGCTAAAGCATTCCAATTCAGGGAGAAAAACTATAAAACCACTCTGAACAAAATAGTTTAAGGAAACCCCAAACTAGAGAATGTAATTTAAGAAATGAATGGAGAAGGGGAAGATGTAACCATATACAATTTTTTAAGGGCAAAAATAATCATTAAGGCAACCAATTAGTATGTAAGAATGTACTTAATTTTATTCATGTGAGAAAAGCTATTAAGTTCAATAAGGTAATTTGTGGGTAAAGGGATGTGTGACATGCCTCCCATCCAGGCTTAACATTCAGAGATAAAAATTACAATTATTAATACCAAGGCTGCCTTTTGTTTGAATTACCAGGTGTGGGAAGGAGGTTTTCCTGTTTGTAGCCTACATTTACTAGCTCACATAGGAGTGCAGTTCCTAGCTCAGGTAGATGCACCCCTGCTAACTCTCAAAAGGTACTGACTAGCTACCTAAAAATAGTAATGTAGCTGAGGTAGCACAGGCAGCTGCACATGATAGCACGGCCAACTGTGCTGAGAACAAACCTGCTTGAACCCCATGGTTATGTTTCTCAGTATGGCCATACTGTGCGCTGCTCACTATTACACTGGCTATATTTCCTTTTTTAGCCTTCAAGCTCAGTGTTAACTAACGTGTAAGTCTGCTAGAGCTGGGAATCACACCCCTAACTCTAAGCTTAGTTGTAGTGCTATATTAGACACCAATATATGCTGAGAAGACAAAATGAAGCAAAGTCTTCTCTCATTTAAATGGGAGAAAATCCAGACTAACTCCACTGGGTCAAATTGTGCTCACTGTAACACCTTCTTAAATACAGAAAAATATTCCTTTAAGTGGAATTTGTTTGGATTTGCATTGGTGTAAAAGAGCCACATTTGCTTAACCGCACCTGCATTGCTTTCTCACACTGCTTTCAATGCATCTTAATCCTAATTTATAGCAGCTGAACTACTCCATTCCTGAGTGTCACCTGAACAGAAACTGATAAATGTGTTGTAGTTGTGTGGCATGGGCAACTGTGAGCCAGCCAGGCACTGATTATAGAACTAATTCATTTCACATACTATTTAAGATAAGTCAAATTAAAAAGCAGACCATTTCCTGAAGTGACAAGTTAAAGCATTGCTATTGTGTAATCTTTGCCCCCAAAAGAATGTAATTTAGTTCTTAAAAATGATAAAGAGCTTTATCTGCAAATATGTATTAATTCTGGAACTAAGGGTTTCTTCCACTGGCCCACTGTCACTATGCTCTTTTATATAAAAATACTCAATATCAGCTGTAAGGGTGTATATCAGAATACTAAAGTGGTAAAGTAGACATGAAGTTAATGTGGGAACAAGTCCTACGTTCTATAATAGATTTTCATTTCATAAATATATATAATTACAAGTACACTTACCTTAACATCATGCAACATTATGTGTCCAATATATATAATCTGTGCCATCATAAGGCAAACCAAAATGGAACCAGAGATGCAAAAGCATTCTCAGAACTTCAGAATGATGTAAGGGATGAGTCTATCAGAACATATCTGTGCACACACAACATGCATGTACATGCATACATTCCAGGGGGAGAGGACAGTGTTCCTTTTCATCTCAGCAAAAGTTAAAGGAAACTGAATGGACAGTGCAGCCCAGAAACATCTCCTAATTTACAACTGGAAAGTGGATTTTTAACTAAGAATTGAAGACAAAGTGAATTTGGTCAAGAAGTTAGGTGCCTTAGGCATCTAAGTCATTTCTTGTAAGAAATAATTGGGTAGATGCCACACTCAACACAAACAGTGAGAGAAGGAAATGTTTGTTGGTGCCACACTGACCATGTTATAAATTTTAGCCCAGAGGTTAGACCACTCACTTGGATTGTTGAAGACCCAGGTTTAATTTCAATATCTGATTAATAGGGTTGGGGGGAGGATCTGAATAGCCACTTCTCAGGAAACCACTCAACTATGGGATATTCTAATACGAGATATTAGAATATTCTGAAATGGGGCTCCTTCCATTTCTCCAGTTGAAGTTATTCCACTTTATATACATAAAGAGTTATTGGGACAGAGGAACCATACACTCTATCTTTTACCCCTTAGGGGACCTATAGACCACTGGTCTATATAGTCATTCTCTCACTGTCTGGCCCAGTTGATCCACAGTAGAACAGCTTCACCAGGAGAGACTGAGGGGGACCCACATCAGAACATCCCATATTTCAATGGCTTCAGTACACTCTTGAGAGATAGGATGTGAACAGGTGTTTCCATTTTCCCCATCAATCAGAGAAAGGGATTGAATAGATAGGAGGAGTGCTGACAAGCACCTGGTGACTAAGGGGTTAAGCTCAGGTATCGAGCAAAAGTGTTGGCTAGAAGGCCAGGAGAACCAATTGAGATAGAGGGTCGAAATTTGAATTTGATATAGTTTCCTTGCCTGCCTTCTTTGTGTGGGAGAGATAAACCAGGAGTTGAGAGACACAGAAAATTTAAACCCAGGCAAGACTGCCATGTTTCCAAGGAATTCAGGGCATGGTAGTGGACTGAACAAAGAGTAAATTAGAAATAAGTAAAAGGGAAAAGTGAATCCAGTAGCATTCAGGGTAATTTTCTTTATTTTGTGGTTTGGTTTGAACTGCTCTCTGTGAATCTATGCTTCCGCTCCCCATTTACTACCCTGCATCGTGTCCAGACACTTTTCTGTGTGTTTTCTTTAAATTTGTTTTCCTTAGTGCTCTGTAACATCTAGCAACTAAGTATGCTTTATCCAGTTTATCTTTTGTTTTGTAATAAAAATCACTTTTTTTAAGCTGATGATTTGATTTTTGTGTCCTGGAAGGTCTGTCTGTGTGTATCTGCATGCCTCTGACTGAGGGGTCAGCAACCAGAGACTACAGCTTGTTTTTCTCTTTTCTTTTTTCTAGCTCTTTTGGGGCAAAAGAAGTTGGGGTACCCCTGGGGGTGATTTCAAGTCTTCACCCCTGGTTTTTTAGGGTTAAACAGTGGTGGCAGCGATTCTCCAAAATCTGTGGATTATGATTTTGGGGGGAAGTTTTTGTAAGCAGTGCCTGTAGAGGCAAGGTTTTGAAGCTCTCTTGCAGACCCTCACCTTCTGCACGCAGAGATTATGTCTAGACTAAGTGCCTCTGCCGACAGAGGCATGTAAAATAGGCTACCCAACATAGTCAATAAAGAGGGGATTTAAATATCCCCGGCTTCATTAAAATAAAAATGGCCACCGCACTGTGCCGGCTCAGCTGATCGTCGGCACAGCGCACGAGCCAAGACGCGGATCGGTTGACAGGGGAAGCCTTTGTTGACTGCTCCCTTATGCCTCGTGGAATGAGGTTTACAGGTGCGGTGGCCATTTTTATTTTAATGAAACTGGGGATATTTAAATCCCCGCTTCATTGTCTATGTCGGGTAGCCTATTTTACATGCCTCTGTCAACAGAGGCATGTAGTCTAGACATACCCAGAGCGTCAGAGTGGGGAACAGCCCTGACAAGGGAACTCAACCAGCACTGGCCAAGTTTTGAATGGAATCTATCCAATAGAAAGACTCTGAGCATGCCAACCAGTTTGGGCCCCACAGACATTATAGGTGCTCTTCTCCCTCTCTTCCCCTGATTTGTGGAGCTTAAGTGGGAGACAGGTGTCTGGATGCCTAGGCTGAGGTAACAGTGGAAACATACAGCAGGAAACATAGATGCAGGAGGAACTTTTGCCCTGGAAATATATGTGCTGAGTACATTTAGCAAACTACCGGGGTAGGCAAAATTGAGCTGGTGTTTTTTGGATCACAGCAGACCCTAAATCTGAGACCAACCAGAGATTTGGGAGTCGAAATCTCTGGTTGGTGCCTAAGTACCTTTGTGATTCCAGACCCAAGTAATTACTCTGATGTATTTCAAGCACAGATTAAGAATACTCAGATACTTCTGCGACAGGCAGGATGTAAATAATCCAGATATATACATACATAAGTCCTGAACCAAGGATCTCAAATGTTGGTTTGGATTGTTAAAGCTGTTTTACTATAAAATTATAGATAGTAGATCCAAAAGAGATCATATGGGTCATAAGTGTGACACTGTGAATGTTGCTGTATAACCTTCAATTTAGATCTTGCTGAAACTGACACTTTTTTCTATTGAAAAATGCTGTTTTATCAAAATACTTCACAAGAACATTTTGATTTGACATGATACAATGGAAAATTTTGGCTATAATTTGAACAGTACTGATTTGCATCATTCCAAATTGAATCATTGTTCTATTTTGGCTGTCTGCTCTTGTTTTGACTTCACATAGAAATTTCATTTCAGTGTAGGGACTACTGTGATTGGCTTGTGACATATCTCCCCATGTTATTGGGGGTGGGCACATTGTTTCAGATTGGTTCAGTTTTCCTGCAGAATGCCATGGTGTGTGTGTGTGTGTGTGTGTGTGGTTACTCACTGTTACTATTGGGCTCAGTCTCCAGGTGAGGCTGTGATTCTGTGACTTGCATCTTCAACAACAGAGAGCAGAGATGGTGCTGCTGTCTCTCTCTCTGATCCCCCAAGATGCTGGTTACTGCCATAAAGTATCGCATATTTCACCTCACAGAGCCTGACTCGCTGCTCTGAAAAGTAAAAAGAGGGAGTGATTTGATGGAAGATCAGGTCAGACTCAGCAGTTCTTTGACTCTCAAACAAACAAAAAGTATTTTTTTCTGACTCTGCTCTCATTACATGTTGCACCATCCCTCACGCAGCTCCCATCTGAAAACTCTGTTAGTGGAACCACCAGACTCCATGAGGCTGCTCAAAAACATCATTCTTCTGTGAAACAGTTTAGGGTGGGAATAAAGAGAGACCAGCTTTTAAGGTTTGGGCTTGCTCAGTGGAGAAGCTAAGTTTAGATTTTTTTTTAATTTCATTCCATGAATAATTCTGAAATATTGATTCTCTTTCCATTTTCCATTCTAAATTAGAACAAATTTCAAAATGTCAATCTAATGGATCCACAGGATCTGTGCTACACCTCAGCTTTTAAGTGTCTCTTGGAGGAAGCTCTTTAGTGTCCAGACTTCCTAGGGATTTCATTCTTTCTTCATGGTAGGCCACACAGCAGGCCCGCCAAGGGGAGCATAAAGGGGGGCAATTGCCCTGAGGCCCAGGGTCCTTTATATCACACTCAAGCCCTGGGCAGCGTGGAGGGCTGCCTGGGGGAGGCTCGCCCACCAGCCCCACCCATTCTGCCGAGGCTCCACCCCTTCTGGGAGGCTGTCAGCCTCCCTGCCACATAGCCTCTCCACCTCCTAGACTGAACTGCTGGGCTCCAACACTCCTACTTCATACCATGAGCTCTGCTACAGAGTCAAATTTAGAGTCCTGGTTGATATTTGTGTACTCTTCAGGGACTAATGCACCTCAGCAAGTATCTTCAGTAACACCAAATCAGCATTTTCAAAAAAGAGTAGGATTAATTAGTTAACTAGCACACAGCATTGGAAATCCTTACGTTACCATATATGAATCAAGGTTAATGCATAGTCCATTCTGGTGAAGCCAAAGAAATTTACCAGACAAGATGTAGTGAACTCCATTTTCAGACCCTGTCTCACTCTGACTCTCTTAATCAGTCCCAGTAGAGAATTAGCTTCCTCCAGAATCAGAGTGTCAATTTCATCCTCTGTCTTGGTCCTATGTTCTCAGGGAGGGTGCTTTGCTCAGCTTCCCTTCTGAGTTTTCATCCCTGAGTTATTAGAGCTTGAATTTTCTCTCTGAACTCTTTCTTGGGCTGGTTTCAACTAGGTCCTTCATTCTGCACAGACAGGGAAGCCTCGCTCCCTCCCCCCGATACACTCCTACATCTCTCAGTGTACACTGAGAGCAAACTTAATCTTTGTTCCCCCACTTGGCAGTAATGCAAAGGGAAAATTGAGGCACACCAAAGCCTCAATAAAGATATTACAAAAAAATCCCACTTTGTCTCAGAATTTCCCAAAGGACAGAAATTCAGCTTTCTATCCAGTTCTACCTCAGTTCATTACACGAGTAAAAGGGTAGCTGATCTATCTCTTCCAGGTTCTTACATCCCACTCCTCACTGCAAAATCAGAGTATCTTCAACCTGATTTACTTCCTTTGGTAGAATTTCCAGTTACCTTCTTTGGTAGAGTTTCCATTGCTTCTGTAGGCCCTAGATCAGCAGAACCCCTCACCACATGTTTATTTTTACCACATGAAAAATCTCATTGAGCTCAATGGGACTCCTCAAATGCTTAAAGTTAAGTGTGCATGTAAGTGCTTTGCTGGATTGAGAACATAGTTAAGAACTTTTTCATAATACCATGCCTGCATTTTTCCTTCCTTGGCTTTAGGCCATTACTGTTTTGTTGGGTTTTTTTCTAAACATCTTCTGAGACTGATTAATTCCCTTCTTTAATTTATGTTGATATGTCGATGGTATTTATAGATGGCAAACACATTCCCCTGAGTCTTATTTTTGTATATATTTACTGCTTTGATGGAAGCAAGAAAAGTGGGAGGCATCACACGCTTTCCAGCTTAACCTTTAAAAGTAAAGCAATCAAGATTTAAGGTGTCACAGTTTTATTGGAAATGTCAAAAGAACAGTGGGATCACTGTTATTCAGACTAATGGATACTCCTATGCACACATCTGCCTTGGGACACCAGAAGGTTTCAGTCTGATATTGTTAACTAGCCTGGAAGCAACTGATCATACCCAAAAATAAAAGGCTGCCAGAGAACAAAGCTCAATAAAGCCAATGAGTTTTGCTTTGAAAAAAAATAGAAAAAGTACGCAAATGAAGAATAAAAATTAATAATAGGAATGAGGTGATGGCTTAATTTCCAACAATATCATGACATTTTTACTAAATAATAATTCAGCAGAACGATTTCAGGATAGTCATAGATACGTGTGGAAATGGGGTGTTTGCCAAATCAACCAGGTAGGTTTTGCCTGAAAATATCATACAAACTGCCCCAACCTTATCTCAGATATGATTTAGCAGAAGTAGAGGAAAAGCGCTTGTGCTGAACACATCAACATTTTTCATTTTATTTACATAGAACAAATACTAATTGAAAAGTGATGAGATTATTTTCACACACTGCTATAAAAGAAAAAATATCTGTCTCTTTGGAGTTTGATGATCTTGTCTCACCACCATTTAATTGACACATCTATTAACTCATTTCGCCTTCATCTTACAAATACTAAAATTGCAGAGTAACATTATCTCAGCCAAACTGGAGGCTCACAGGATGAAGGTGTAGAGATGCTACTTTATATCTGATATCCCTAGAGAAATTTTTTTGGCCTCAGTCAAAACTCCAGCTGAGGGCAGGGCACTTAGGATGAACTTGCTGGAGTGACAGATATATCAGCTTTGGAAAGAGTATGCCTACCTAGTAGAGAATTGGATAGGTTCATGGTCACACCCCCACCATTTCTTGCCTTGTCCCCTTGAAGACAACAAACACCCATGAAACTTAGCAGGGAATAGGCTCTATACTCCCCAGTGGGATTAATGCCTCCTTATTGCTCAGGAGCAGCAAGAGTAGAGATCTTCATGCCCTTTTCCCATCCATTGTGCACCTTCATAGCAGCCAGTCACTATGTGACCCCAAATAATCATACTTCCATATGTTTTAAAAAAAAACTAGGTTCATCCTCCTTGCCCCTTTTCAAATTTCACTCTAGCTCTGGAAGAGATTTCTTCAAGTTCTCTTCATTAGAGATGGACAAACGAAATATCCTCTAATGAGTCAACATAACATCCAAGGACGCCATCTTGTTTCTAATGACATCAATGACAAAACTTCCACTAACGTCAGTGGAAACAGGATCAAACATTGGTCTGGGACTGGTCTAAAGAAACCGCTCAGGCTGATAAATGGGCAGAACTAACAGGCTCTGGAGGAATTGTGTCCATCCTTTCTGTGACATTATTGGATTGTAATATCAACATACAGATCATTGTTGCAACCACTGTTAGGGTATGTCTACACTAGCTCGTTAATTCCAGCTAGGTAGGCAAATCAGGCAACCGGAGTTGCAAATGAAGCCCGGGATTTAAATATCCCGGGCTTTATTTGCATGTTCCCGTCCGGCCGCCATTTTTAAATCCCCCTTAGTCGGAACTAACTGCCAGCGGCTACACGCGGCAGTTTAAAGTTAATCCGAACTAAATCCTTAGTTCGGATTAACTGTTACTCCTCGTGGAATGAGGACTTAGTTCGGATTAACTTTAAACTGCCGCGTGTAGCCGCGGGCAGTTAGTTCCGACTAAGGGGGATTTAAAAATGGCGGCCGGACGGGAACATGCAAATAAAGCCCGGGATATTTAAATCCCGGGCTTCATTTGCAACTCCGGTTGCCTGATTTGCCTACCTAGCTCGAATTAATGAGCTAGTGTAGACATACCCTTATATATTTGCACCAAATCTCAAACAAAATGGGCTAAGTCAGAGGTCTATAGAAAGCTTATGATTCGCCAATTCTGTTTATACTATTCATATGCATGTGTCGTTTTTGTATTCCAAGTTATGAATATTGGCTATGTACTTGTATTTCAAATGTTTGCTTCTTGGAGATATCAAGAGAAGGTTTGGCCAGCCGGTCATGAAAGGAGTATTAGTCAAGTAAATAGAAAGTGCTTGTCTAACAGTGGGCCTTGGGTGATGCCAATCCACATTCACAGAAAAGTCCATCTGACATTCAGACCCGCATGGGAGCAATGGCTGATGCCTGAAAAAGTACTGAGTCAGGCATGGACAGGTAATTTGCTCATGTGACAAACTCCATTTTGTAGCTGTATTTTTACACAGAACAATCGGAGGCCCTCCACATGTTCAAGGATATATAAAGGGCCTTGGAGGTTCCTCCATTTTGTCTTCAACCCAGCTTCTTTCTTTCTGGAGGATATTTGCTATGAACTGAAGCTTGAAGTAGGTACTTACATTCCAACAGTGGATGTATTCCAGAGACTTGATTTAAAACAGCATATTATTTCATCTCTGATCCTAGTCTGCACCAAGAACTTTGCAATTGGTGTCTGTTATTTGAGTCCCTTAACTTTAACTATCAGCCTCTCTTTTTATGAATAAAGTTTTAGATTGTACATTATAAAGGAGTAGATAACAGCATGCTGTTTTGGGTAAAATCTGAGTTAGAAATTGACTTGGAAACGTGGCTGGTATTTTGGGATCAGAACCTTTTTTGATTTGGTGAAATTGGAAATTTAAGAAAACCATATATATAGGGAGCGATACTGGTGGTGGTATAGGAAAATTGGAGTGTCTAAGGGGAATTGTTTGTATTACTTCTGATTGGCCAGTATGATAAACAGAAGTGCTCTTTGTGACTAGTTTCGTGCATCTTATAGTGAAGGACTCCCTGTCTTGGGCTATAAGTAGCCCTGTCTCTAAGTAGTTTGCCCTGAATTGACTCTCTAGGCAGTGCTCCCCAGAAACCCTCCTGTACTACATCTCCACAACTAGAAGCATAAACACAACAACATAAAGATTTGGAGAGCATATATGGAACGTGGGCCTCCTTGGGGTTCTCAGACGTTGTAAAGGATTCCAAGAAGCTTTGGGAAATGGTTATACAATATGGTTCTATTCCCTGAATTGAATTTTACAAAATCAGTTTTAATAAATTCCATGTTTTACTACAGGCATTTCTTTCAAAGCTCTTTAATTATCTAAACAGATCTATTCATTTTCTGAGGAAAACAAAAATGCTTTTTTATTCACTATTGCTTTGTCATATAGAACTATGTGTGCTTTATTGATGATCAAAACAACTATAAGGACATGAAGTTTGATTCACTGGCTCATTTCAGATTCAAATTTTCTCTTGCTTCCTAACCTCCCTTGTCATCTCCCTCATTTTAAATTGTTTCCCATAGTCAATCTCTACCCTTCTGTCCCTCTCCTCCCCTCATGAGCTTCTTCACTTCTGCATTCAACGGTACTATTTTTCATTTAAAAGATCCTCATTTGAAACCAATTTCTTCCTAACCATTGCCCATCACCCCTCTTCTCTTTTACCTCCAGTTTTATGGATCTTCAATGCTAGACAGTATGACTTTTTCACTCTTCACTCCATTTGGGCTGCCAACCCTCCAAAATTGTTCTGGAGTCTCCTAGAATTGGCATCAATCTCCCAGTGACTATTGAAAGGAATCCTGGAAAATGTAATAAGATAGTTTAAGAAAATGATATTATGCCATGTTGGGGGAAAAAAAATCTTCCAGAGTAGCTTCAATCATAGTTGGCATCAACTGCTATCAAAAAGACATTAATGGCCTATTTATTTTCCAAATATAAGGGTCTTTTCTCCAGACCTAGATCTTTCTGCTGTTCACTGTTCACCTACTTCCTGTAGGACTGTACCTCTAACTTTCCTAATACTCTTTTTCATCAGCAATACCTTCACTTCTTCCTCCTTCTCCTCCTCTGTTAATGTTTCTTAGTGACTGCTCTTGGTCCTCTATTTCCTTCCACAATGACTCTCCAGAAGACTCCTTCTACTTCCATGATATTCCACCTACCCTCTGCTGAAAGAAAAAATTATCAAATCTACCTCTCTTCCCCAATTGCTGTGTTTATTTTTTCCTCTCTGACCATATTGTCTCATGGATATTATACTACTTTCTTTAGTTCAATATAGCAAAAACTGAGACCAAGATTTTCAAAAATAGATACCTAATGTTAAGCTGTCTACATTCACATGTAGGTGTCTAAGTCTAGCTAAAACTCTTTTTTTTTTTTTTTTCAAATAAAAGCTGAAACATCTCATCTTCCCCATCTCCAAACACACTCCTCTTTCCCATCCCCAGAGTCATGAACAATGCTATTATCCCACCTGAATGATCCAGGCACTTCCCTCCAAATTATGATCTGAATCCATGCAAAACTTGAGTTTTATAACACTAAAGTCCAATCAGTGCAGTTTTGTAAAAACCAAAACCACTCCCCAGAATAAAGTACTTTCAATGGTACCTAGCAATGCCTGGCTGAGGGGTAACTTTCAGGGTGATCCAGGGCATTGAATCTCATATGTCTGAGTTCCTGATAACATCTAAAATCATCATAGTTTGGGATGAGAAATGGAAAGGTGTGAGAATGTCAAAACATACGAAACTCAGCAAGCTGACCACAAAGAAAACTTACAATTACAGCTGGTAAACATTAAAAAATATATATTTTTGATGTGTAACTCCTCCCTGTAGACGTACCTCAAACTTCCACCCTGCTGCTTGCTAACTAGAGTGGCTTCTCCTCCATCTGTGCATGGCTTAGGTCCTGAGCTCTTTGTTACAACAACTGGTGCCTCCACCCAAGAGGATTGGTCCTCTGGCACTCTCCCTGGCTCCTACCCAGGTGGATGGAATGCATAAGATAAATCCAAAGATAAGCAGAGCCCTTCTGCATACGTATGACATTTTAAGGGGAATGAAAGGGCTTTTCTCACAGTGTTTTCGTAAAAATGGAGCAAGGGCCCCTCCTAGTTGCCAGTAGGTAGCCAATGCTGGTTGGATCTGTGCCTCTCTAGCCACTGGTCATTGCAAGGCAGGAAATATCTGACCACACCATAGATCCCACATCAGTTCCAAGTCTCCCTTTGTGGGGACTTAAGAGACTCTCTAAGGCACACTGCTTCTTCTCCTGTCTCCAAATTCAAATAAAAATGCAAAAGTAAACTTAAACTAATCCTATTGTCTGCAAGTCAGGCTATACAGACAAACACTAGCAGATTCACCCAGAGCTGCCCGTGTCCTGCATGAGGCTGGGGAACAGCGACATGATCTCTCACCTCCCCAGAACTACCCCCTGCACACCTGGGGCCTGTTCTCACCCCGCAGACCACCACCTCCCCATCCTGCTCAGGGCCTGCTTGCTTCCTCCCGATGTTGTCAGCCGCCAGGGGCCTCTTCTCTCCTCACCCTGCGGCGTTGTTGCCAAGGGCTGGGTGAGGGGAGGAGGTTTGGGGCACAGGCGCTATTTAGCAGTGTGCTGGGAGGCAAGATAGCAGAGCCATAGCCCTGCTGGACATTCCCTAGGTGGTGCGGCTGTCCCCAGTGGCAACTGCAGTATAGCTTTTCCCTGCAGGCTTACTGTCCCCCAGTGGCAACTCTCATATCATGTCTCTCTGAAAGCAGCTCCTCTCTTCACATGTTATGGAAAACTGTCCCTTTCTTAGGGCTTCCAGTTCTCCTGGCACAACCAAACCCTGACCTTACGTTAAGTTAGGATAAGAGGAAGCTACATACCAAATTTGGTGGTCTTATCTCTTACCATTTAGGAGAAGCTGTTAAACAAACAGACTTGCAGACAGACAGACACACACACACACACGCACACACTCTAAAATGAGCATAGGTATAGATATATTACATATAGTGGAAATGGTTGGTATAGAGAAGCACAAAATTCATGTATATAACATGCAGCTCTTCTGTTCTGTGGTACAATGCCATGCCCCTGGTGAATTAAAGTGATCATCAGTCAAGCCATAAAAAGAACAAACTGTTTCCCTCACATCCTTCACATGAGTTTAGTATTACCATGAAATACCTATGTAGAGGACAGTAGTGACTTGCATTGTAACTTCACACAGTAATGTGAGTGAGTATAAGAAACTTAGTTGCCCAGCTAATGTTAAGAGGCACTGTAGTTTTAATTTTCACTTATTTGTTTTATTTTTCAATCCTTTTTCATGCAAAATACCTGCTTATGTTCCAACTCCTACTGAAAGATGATCAGTGATTTCTTTCCCGATTAAACATGGAGAGGTGTGAATCTGATTGTGGTCAGCTTCCTGCAGTGCGACAGAGGATTGTGATTCCAGAGACAAAACATTTTTTTATCATCACTCTTCACATTTACAGTGATTTAAAACATTGCTCATAACGAGAGCAGATGCTACCCTAAGCAGCAGTAAAATCAATGTGATACAGTTAATCCTGATTATCCCTCTGACACTCTCAATGATTTGTGATTCTGGAGATTACAAACACTGCAGAAAATAAACACATCAGGAAGAATCTTGCTACAAGAGCTTTCTGTTATTGTAACCTTACTGTCTTTTACATCTCTGATGAACCTTGGTGACATTATGAAAAGCATCTTTCATGCATGTCACAAATGAATATTAAGCATACTTTCAAAGCAATTTCAAGCTATTTTAAAAGATATTACAGATGAATTGCTTGTGTTTTAATCCATCAATCATGGGACCATCGATTAAAGTCTGGAATATAACTACTAAAAGGAATAATCCATCGGTTTCGGTAATCATTTAGGCCAACTGTATGAGATGCAAGTTGTAGTTTATTGTGTGCTGAGCCTGATACATCATTTTCAAGACAGGGTTACATGAATTACTTTTGCCAAAACAACCTTTTTAAAAAGCCTTCATAGTATTAAAAAAATCACCTTTTATATTTGTAATTAATGTTACTCATTAGATAAGGTTATATGACTGCGATGGTTCCAAACTTAAGAGAATATTGTTAAGAGCTCAAGTCAGGCAGATGGTGGAATATAAACTAAATACAGTTCTATTGAATGTGATGCCTGCTACTGGAAAACAACCAAACACAAGAAAAAAAGCTAAATAATTGCATTATCTTGTGGGCCGTGGCCTACATTTTATTTGCCAACATGATGGTCATTGTTATTTGCAGCTACTGAAGAGATGTACATTATGTCAGCCCACACCAGAATCCAAAAACATAGTATACAGATATCTCAGTACACACAGAAAATGAAAACAGAACATGGGGAATACCAAGGAGCTGTAGCTGAAAATCAAGAATAAGATAAGATAGGAACATATTGAATTTAAAACAATTAACCATCAGTAAAGGATATGGTGTTCAACAAATAGAGAATAATGGTTCCACATGAAAAATGGTGAAATAGGGCAGGGATACATGGAATTAAAATCAAGAATACTGACAATTTTGTAGCTCCAAGGATATCAGTTGGAGCATGTTGGGAGATTTTATCTTCCACATGAATTCCGAGATGGATATGTCACACAATATATTTCCTGTTATAAAACTGGATCCTAGTGGACTTTGCTTACTTCTCTTTGCTTTTTGTTGCTTTACGTTTTCATTTCTTCTCTCTTTCCTTACTAACCATGCTCATACTTTTCTCAATGGCAGAAACAGATCTCTTCTGAAAGTTGTCCTTCCTCTGATGGTAGAAGCCTTCAGAGGAAGTTCATACCACATTTTCAAGGACACATCTAGAGCTTTGGCATCAAAAGCTGAAGTCAAGTAAAACCCAGCTAGCTGGAGATCAAAGTTACCCAATAGTGCGGTTCATTCAGGGACACCTTTCAGAGAAATTGAACAATCTTCTAATAATTATACTGGGGGATGTGGGGAATAGGGAACTAGGTGTATCTTGCCTACCCTCCTACTAAAAATATCTGTATGGAAAAGACAATAGATAGCTTCCTCTTAAAAGTCTGAAGTGAGCAAGAGACCACCAGGACACCTAGGGTGTGTGTACACAGCAGGGCTTAACTCGAAATAAGCTACGCAAATTGAGTTACGTCAATTGTGTAGCTTATTTTGAAATTGGAAGCGTCTATACAGCACTTACTTCAAAATAGAGCACTCTTCCACCGACTTCCCTTGCTCTTCGTACAATGAGGGTTACACGAGTCAGAGTAAGAAGTCCTCCAGCTTGACAGAATTTCGACATTATTTCGAAATAACTTCCTGCTGTGTAGACGCAGACTAAGTTATTTTGAAATAACAATAATTATTTCAAAATAATGTTGCTGTGTAGATGTATCCCTATAGAAGTCAATTAAAAGCCTGTTCATGGGTAGCAAGAATAGTGAATCAAACTGGCTTTATTTTGGCAGTTTTTCAGCTTTTGCGGCAAACAAAACAAAACAAACAAATATTGAGGGTGCATTTCAAACACTGTAAGCCTGGCTTCCTGCTATGTTAGGATATGGTCTCTAGTTTACATAAACACAAACTCTGCCTTTTTCAGAGAAATGCCAGTCTCAGCTACCTAACTGTATGTTAGACCCCACAACTCTAATTTCAATTTGTGTGGTGGACTCTGGCACATATCAATATATTGGATATACCAATCTCTGATTGCTCATATTTACCATAAATTCTTAGACAAAGATAAGAAATATGTAAATGCTTACTTCACCTGCAAGGCCTTGACTAAGCCCCTTTTCTACTTCTGATATAGATTTGCTTTTTGCTCACATCTTTGAGCAATTTCCGAGACACGTAGGAAGCTCCTCATTACTTATTTTTTTCTTCTTCACTAGAATTATACTCTCCTGAGTCTTAATTACAGAATCCTTAGACTGCTTCAGCCTTTGTCCATGGTAATGGAATTTAATACTACCTCCCACTATACCGTGTTCATAAATTGCTTTTTTTTTTCCAGTTTCCCAAATTAGTGGTTTAGAAATCAAATACCCTCATTCTACTGTGTTCTTTGAACCTTTTCTTTACACTAATGCAGAGAAAACACTGATTAGAGTTTGACTCTATCATATTAAATTAACTCTTCTTCCAATGAGATTATTAGATATCTGCATATAGCATTAATGTGAATTTTGGAGAGGGGAGGATTATTTGTAGATGACTCACTTCCCTGGTACCTTTCCAGTTTGTTGATTTTCTCAACAACAAAAAAATCATGTTCACTAGCTGAGTTATTTCATTAACTGCCAATAAACTTCTAGAAGTATATGGCAGGATGTCAAAGCAGAAAAATAAACGCATGAAAACGGAATAACTAACATTAATAACATGTTAAAGTCATATTTTAAAATGACTAACTTATGGACTGGAGATTTGTGCTGGCAAATAAAGTAACACTCAGTGTCTCTCCAGAGATTCTCAACTGTTCACCCGTTAAGCTTTTGTTAAACTGAGCTAAAATTCAGATTGCTATAAACTCATCTGATTTATTAACATATCTCTCACAAATCAAGATGGCATATAGTGACAATGACACTAATGACAAAGACTTGCCTGGTGATAACTGTTATTCAAAAATACGGTTTATCTCTGCAAAGCAGAAGCAGTCATAGAAACAGGGGAGGGAAATGAACAATATAGAAATGACTGAGAACTACCATTACAGGAAATTGGTTTTGGAGGATAGCTTCACCTGACAAGAATAGATGACACCTGTTTAGTTCCCAGTGGAAAGTGATTCTCCCCCTAACAAGCCTGTATATTCTAAGGGAAATATTCCTTCCTATCCAACCAATGACTTAATTTATGCTTATGTCTGTTACTAAGTCTCCACAGAGAAGCATTTAATTCAATTTAAAGGCAAAGTATTAATGGTGACCAATTAAGTGTCCATAATTTTTCTTTGATCCTAATAACATGGATTTTGTCAATGACTCAGGGCATGGAGTGTGCCACATGTTAATTCTCTGACAAGTAAAGGCCCTTTTGTATATTTAACATAAAAAGAGCAATCAGGGACAGGGTATATGTTCTTCTTCAGGAAACCAAAAGAAAAAAAACCTATTTGCTTGTAGAGATGAATCATAATTAATGGGTATCGTGTATGTATGTACCTTTAAAATACTTGCATTTCATTTAATTAGAACCTTCACTCTGAATCTCAATAATATTTGGTTTGGGAATCATTACAACATCCCTATAATGTTTTTATCCTTAAGTTGCTGATCTTGGGCACATACTGTAATTGTGGGGTGGTCATTTAACATTCAGAAGAATATGTTGTTTTATGGGGTATTTGCTACAAGAGCAGGTAAAAATCTATGTAGACAGAAATGTAATTTTTTAAGTGGACACATCCTTAAAAAACTAGGACTAAAAAGAAAAAAATAGATTTGCAGATGATGAATAATTCTCTTTAAATTGTCTCAGAGGGGTAGCTGTATCAGTCTGTAACTTATCACCCTGTCTCCTTATTTTGAGTGCCAGTGGGAGGAACCAGGACTTCTGTTTTACCCCTTCCATCTACGGTAGTGGCTGCCAGAGTTGCTGATATCTTTGACTCATCCCTGGAAAGGGACAGGGAGTCATGCATCTTCTGTTTCTCCCCTAGACCTAAAGGAAAGGGCACCTGTTCTGGATGGGAGAAGGAAACTTCAGGTTGTTCTGTTTCTAGTCTCAGCCAGCCAAGAAATGAGGAGGAACAGACCTATTTCAGGAATCAGGGGTGAAGGGTACCCAGAGAAGATGCTGATCTTGAGCCCTCAAGGAATCAGTATAGTAGGACCCATCAGGAGCTGTTTAAGCTGTTTCTCCAATTGCTTTGTAGAAGAGTTGAGGCAGAGTGAGTGGAGCACCCTAACAGCAGCAACTGCATTCCCAGCAGCATTTTTTTTCCTCAGCTAAAAGAGCTAGTAACTTGTTGTTTTAAATTAAAGCTTAGCTACTACAGAAATTGAGGATGTTGGTCACCCTGGCCCAAATCAGCTTCCTTCTGGCTCCTTCTGGGGGATTCTGACAGGCTAATTATATTACTATGGATCAGACATTTTTTCCCAAAGAAACAACAAACTTTGAACACCAAATATCTTGTTGGCCACATCTTGACTCATTTTTAGAAGGGCCTTTTTAAATTTTATATAAGGTCTTCAAATCTTCAGCTGTTTTGTGACATCCAATCTCAGGCTAGGACCAGCAATCTCTAGAGAAAATGGGGAAAAGGCTAAAATAGTATGCTGATAAATCAGCTATCATTTGATTTACAAAATTAAAGTCTACTACCTGTTCAATTTCTCAGATTTTCTCATTCTCGCCTTCCTCATCACTCTCCCTGCACCCACAGAACTATAAACTCAAACTAACAAATTGAAAAGTAGACCATAACAATTACTATAGAAAATGATGTGAAATAATAATTTGACATTGGGAGTCACTTTGTAGGCCTTACCTTCCACTTTTTCAGCTATTGACAATGAAGGTTTTAGAAGCTTTTTCAATTGATATCACAGCTATTACCACATAGAGCCTCAGCTGGCATAAACTGGTATAACTCCATAGGATCTGACCCACTGTCAAATTCTCCCACATAATATCTGTGATATTTCTGTAACCATTGTTAAGTTAAAGAATGTCTTAAAGATGGTGAAATCTCTTTTACAACTTTGAACAGAGTTTTAGCCTGCTCACGACCATAGATGCACTTTTTAAATTCATGTTTCTTCCTTTTGATTTTTAATTTAATTATGTTGGTTGATGACTCAGATGATCAGGAAACAACTGTTCCTGTCAATCTCTCTGAGGTATGACCCTCCATGGTGGATGCACAGTTTCATCCCTTAGCACAGGCCAAAAAAGGGAGGAGGCACAAACTCTACGGAAGATCCAGGACCCTGACTGTGGTTCTGGATGAAGACAACTACATGACAAATGGAATAGCCAGGAATCTGAACACAGAGGGAACTGCTGGGCAGGGCTGTCCGTGTGGGGGGCAAGTGAGGCAATTTGCCCCAGGCCCCGGGCCCCACAGGGGCCCCCACGAGAATGTCTGAAGTCTGAGGTCTGAGACAGGGAGTGCCAGGAAGGGGCCCCCGAAATTGCTTTGCCCCGGGCCCCCTGAATCCTCTGGGAAGCCCTGATGCTGGGAACCATATTCAGAGCAGGTACAACAGGAGTCAGGGATCCAGAGCAGAGTAGACTCTGACAGATAGGCATCATAGCTGGGGGCAGGTCTGTGCTGAGCCAGTGGGGAGACTAGGCAGGGAGTCAGTGCAGAGGAGGCCCAACAAGACATACCATGCTCCTGTTCACCTCTCGCAGAGAATGGACTGGAGATAAAGTATGAGGCACTAAGCCTGAGGGACCTTAGCTCTCTATTTGACTGCCCGATCAAAGGCCCAAATAGGAACTACTATTGTTTTCCCAGATTACTTTCAAGCTTCTACCTTTTGCCAGCTCTAGTAAAACACAGTGAAATTATTTAGTCATATGCTTGAGTCATTAGGGGCTCGAGGTTGTGTCTATAGGACCTAGCATTTGTAGTACCTTTAGCAGTTGCCTCCAAGTGTTGATCAACCTGCTGTATTACTAGTACCTTAGGAGTCTGGTGCACCTAGGCACTGAACACCGGTAACAATTGCAGATGCGAGAACACTATGATTCAATAAGAGAACACATTTTTAGAGCCCTTAGCCAGGCCTCTAAATCTATTTCTAAAATTTTGTCCTTTCAATGTTTTTCCCATAAAAAAGTCACAATTTATGCACGTTATTAGCAACTGGATTCACAAAAGCACTGAAAAATTCTCCTATAGAGGGTGCAAATAATTGTGCTTTCAGGACAGCATATGAATAATTATTTTATGCTCTCACACAAACAATATGTGTACAAAGAATCGGGATTTGTTAAGGCATGCTGATATTATGATGTCCACATTAGAAATAGACAAATAATAAGCAAACAAGACAAACAAGGGCAGATAAAGAGATTATAGGTTGATAGAATATCATATTCAAAACCAATATTTATTTTAAGCAATAATATTTGTGCGAGCAGATGAGATTAGCAATAGAGCTTCTAGAATCTTGAGAAATTATAATCAAGAAAAGTACACAATTTTATAGTTTATCTGGGGGGGGAAGTAGGAGAAGGAGACATCAAAGAGTGAGGCTTGGTGTAAACTACAGACTTAAGCTGACACAGTTATACCAATGAAACATGTGGCGTGGACAATACTGTATCAACAGAAGCCTTCCTGTCAACATAGCTACTGCCTCTTAGGGAGATGGAGTGCCTATGCCAATATGAGAAGTTCTCCCATTGGCATAGGTAGCACCTTCACTAACCACTACAGTGGCACAACTGAGCCATTGCAGCACTGTATGTGTAGACAAGCCATGAAAATTAAAATGCTACAAATCTCCTGTAACACTACATGCTATATGCATCATGGGGAGCATGATTATCATATGACTATGACATAATTATGATGCAGTCTGTACAAGATGAGTCATGAGACATTATTGGAAAAGTTATATTTTTGGAATTTGATTTTCCTATTTATGTGCACATATCCTTTTTGTATCTGAAGTAATTAATATGTTCTATGTATCTGTATTTCATATGTGCTTTCTCTGAGTAATCGCTTCAGCTATCCTTTTAGATGCACCAAAGAAGAAGCTACACAATCAACAAAGACAATTGACTATGAAA
Source organism: Pelochelys cantorii (assembly GCA_032595735.1). Taxonomy (NCBI): domain Eukaryota; kingdom Metazoa; phylum Chordata; order Testudines; family Trionychidae; genus Pelochelys; species Pelochelys cantorii. Next base: position 85,888,264 of record CM064330.1, on the reverse strand, counting down.
GCCTTCCTGTAAACATTTGAGCTGGCCTGTAATTAATGGCTGCTATGAGTCAGCAAGGGCATATAACCAGACCACATGATACTAAACTCCACAAACTGAGATAGAAATGGAGCTTGCAACAAAGGGTTCCCATCATACATTAAAGCTATATAAGGTGGGAAACATCATCTAGTGGTCTCACTCCTCACACGAGGTCCTGGAAACATCTGAGAAACAAAGATTGAATCAGGGGACATGCTGGTGCCAGGCTAAGAGGAAACCTGGTAATCTGTGTATGGAAACCTGGTAGTCTACTTGTATCATCAGTCAAGGTGAAGAAATTGCTTCTTCATATCTCTCTAGTATAGTAGGCTTCATTTGCAGTTTTGTTTATTTACTAGGTAATCTGTTTTGATCTGTTTGCTCTCACTTACAATCACTTAAGATCTATCATTCCGTAGTTAACAAACTTTTTTTTTTTTGCTTTATCTAAACTAGTGTGCCTTTGATGAAGTGTCTGAGGAAAAAATCTCAGCTTGGGCCACATCTTCACTTGCTGTGCCAGAGACCGATCTTCTGGTGTTCAGTTTATCGGGTTAAGACCTGCTAAATCGAATGCTGAGGGTGGGTCCAGTCGGCACCAGTGCTCCTCAGAGTCATGAGGAGTAAGGGAAGCCAACGAGAGTGTTTGCTCCCATTAGCCTCCCTCTGTGAAGATGGTGCTAAACTCGGCTTACGGTAAGCAGACTCCAGCTATGTATTTTACGTAGCTGAAGTCCTTAACCCAATCTTCCAGATCAGGTGTAGGCCTGGTCTTCGTTATCATAGGCTTGTGCATATTCTTCTCCACATTGAGGGAGGGGGAGATTGAGTAATAAATTCACAGTGATCAGAGTGTTGACTAGGGTAGGACCATAGAGCTCTAGTGTCTTACTCCGGGAAGCTGGAGTTTATTTGAGCTGTAGTCTCTCTGTTGTTGTTTCATGCAATGATTGGCTAGAGCCTGCATGCAACTGCAGCTGAGTGTGTCCCTGCCTGTGTGAATGCTGGTGAGAGTGTTGGACCAGGAACATGTCTTCAGCTTTCACAGCTGCACAAGGTAAAAGAAAACCTAGGCTAATGAGTCAGAGGGCTCAGTGGTACCCCTGTTCCAGGTGGCACCCCAAGGGGAACCCATCACAGCTACGTTAGTCAGACCCTTCTATTAATAAGGCCTTCATCCTACAATTCACAACATGTTATCAAATGCCTACCTTTGCATGGGACTCCATGTACTAGAGTAGAGCTCTGCCAACAACTAATAAATTGCAGAATTATGGCCCAAGTGTTGTGACTTTGTGGGAGCCATGCTCATGCTACAGGGAGCCTGCCAACAGCCTATGACATGGTGCTTCCTTTGATTCCCTCTCCTCCTGCTTCCTGACAGTTTCCTCTGACTCCCATTCTCAGCTCAGAGATCTTGTTTTAAATCACCCCAACCACATGATTATATTGACTATTCCAGGGGATACAATCTCAATTATTTGTATTTAACTGAAGCCAACACAGTAACTGGCTAATTTAACTCCAGATAGTCTACATATTCCCTAATGGTGTGTAAAGCCCCAGACCTGGAACTGAGCTCTGTGTGGACCTAATGCAGTATTGGCAATGTTCCAGCGCCCTCTAAAGCTGAACATCTGTAGTTCTAGAAGGAGTCTTTTTAGCACAACACACAGAGAGATACTCTTTCTAGTGGGGTCAGTTACAATATTTATACAAATAGCATAAAGAGACCTCCATCAGCAGTAAGTCCCTGGTTAACTGTGCCTTTTCCATTTTGACTGGGGAAATCTGGAAAATCAGATTGTCTTATTTCTGCATTCTAAAAGGATTTAAAGTAATTCTAATATGGAATGAAACCTCACTGCAAAGAAACACACGAAAACAGAATTCAATTATCTGCTTAAGACCTAGTTTTAAATCTTTTTATCATGCATTTTTATTCCTACTCTGCCCTATAAAGCTTTGAAATAGGCCCATCAAAATGGCACCTGAATAAAAGTAGGTGTTCAAGGCCCACAAAGCTCCTGATGCACTCCACATCTGGGAAAAAACAAAGTCTGTTCTCCCAGCTTCCATATCCCAGAAGTAATCAGAACAAATCAAATATCTGCATATTATTTTGGTTATTTGTTCATCTACTTTTCCAATTTAAAAGAATTTATTCCCTTGGAACAACACAGGTATCTTTGTTTCTCAGTGTTACTTTCCATTATGGAGAATACAATGCTTAGGTCTTTTCAGCGTTATCTTATAAATCTTAGTTTAACTTGCGTGACAAGGAGGTAGATTGTTTCTAAGCCAAATGCCAGAAATACCTTCATCTATTGCAAAATGGAGGTCAGAGCTGTCCCTTTTCATTGAAGCAGAGAAAGTTGTAGCTATTCACAGGTGAAGCAAGCTTTCTGGAAAAGAAAAAGAACCGGGAAACATATTATAATAACTTGTTATCTGGACAATGTTAACAAGTCTAAGAATGACCTAATAGTTAGAAAACAATAAGAACTCTGCATCCCAGAATATTCATCCACTCTAAAGAAACACATGCAAACAGAAACTTAAAAATTATGAAATGTTTAGATTGCCCTCCACCCAGTTTCAGGCCAATACCAGAACCAATCTGCTGAAATATCACAGTAAAGGCAATGATATTTCCTGCCATGAGTGGAAATGTTCAACTAATAAAAACAATGTATTCATAAATAATTTATTCATCTAACAAATTATTCACAATAAGTAATTAAGCAACTCTGCTCAGAAAAGGAGTTCCAATAAGCTTTGGATAAACATCCTCATTCTGGATGGTTATCCCAGCAAAGCCTGAATTTTGTAATTTTAGGTTAGTTCTTTGCTAAATGAGACTTTGAAGGGATGGACGTTTTCATCAGAGATGCAACTGAGCTTCAAAGTCTGGGTAACAGCTGTGGATAAATTCCACAGAAACCCATCACCTGTGTTTGCAACTATTAATGACTTAAGAGTGTCTGTGTAAAAATAACAGCATACACATGGAGGCAAATTTTTAAAATATAACCTTGTGTGACAATAACAATAAGCCAGGATGTAACTACTCCCTTCCTAGATTATGTGCACAGTATCAGACTACAACCTTCAGTGCTTAAAAGCATAACAATGTGACCACTCAAGCTAAAAGAAAAACCAGATTTCTCAAAACATGCCCAAGAAGGGCTTGTACACATAAAGCTGTGCATGATATGCTTCGGCATTTGACAGGTTCAAAAATAATTGGCCAATTGGTTAAATATTGGTCATATTTTAAAGCCTTATTTTTGTAGAACAGTAAAAAAAAGAGCAGAGTAAGACTTCATGGTCTTCAAATGTTTACCTTCAAATCTTATGCCTAATGACAAAAAAACCCATATTACTTGACTGCTATTTTAATTCAGAAAAATGTGAAACAATGACATGAAGTTGTAAAAAATGAAATAATAGCACCTTAAATAAAATAAAATAAAAAACAAATATATAGCAACCTTAAAAGATATAAAGTCTTTTAAAAATACACCTATGTGATATAAGCCTGTTTTTTTATCAGTGTCAACTGCTTCATTTATCTCATTTACATCACCATCACAATTAATTTGTATCTTCATAAACATCCAATCTATATCTGGAAAATTAAAGTCTCCTATCATCACACAATTTCCTATAATATTTATTTTGTTAGAAACATTAAACAGGCATCTGTCCATGTCCACATTGGATCCTGGGGTTCTGTAGCATGCCCCAAGCACCATATTAGACTCTGTTTTAAACATTCCATTACTTCTAATTTCTTTACTGTCATGCGTACTATTCCACGATGTTTTTGTTATCCCTATAATATCTGATTTTACTTTTTGCATCAATAGCTCTAGTGACTCCATTCCGTTACCTAGGCTCTTTCCATTGGTATACGAACATCTTAGTTTTTTCTCCTTGGTTTCATTCAGATTCCTTATCTGATTAGGTACAGTCATTCTATTGCCAGTATTATCTATAAGACTCTTGGTATTGGCATATCGTTCTTAATATTAATTCTCCTACCCACGAATGTTCCTTTCTCCATTGCTGTATTCTCTTTTTCTTGCTTTCCTCCCAGCCAATAGTAGAATCAGGTATAGAGATTATATGAGCATCTCTAACCATCTGCACAGAGGTTTAAAGTAAACATGAAGAAGTACTTCTTCACACAGCAGAGGCCACCTGTGGAACTCATTGCCAAGGGATGCTGTAAAAGACAAAATTATAACTGGGTTGAAAAATTGACAAGTTTATGGACCTTCAGTCCAACAGTGACTATTAACCAAGATGGTCAGAGATACAACCCATGCTCTGTGTCCCCCAAAACCTCTGCCTGCCAGAAGCTGGGACCGGATAACAGGGAATAGTTCACTTGATAAATTGCTCTGCTGTTTTTGATCTCTCTGAAGCCTCTAGTACAGTCAGAAGACAAAATATTGGGCGAGATCAGTTTTTCTCAAAGGCTACATCTATACTGCTTCCTTCATGCGCAAAAGCCTATGCAAACGAAGCACAGATTAGCATATTGCCACACTTCATTTGCATAATTAATTAGGGGCCATATTTGCGCAAGGGACTTTTGCACAAAAAACGAGCTGTGTAGACGGCTCCTTTTTGCGCAAAACCCCCCTCTTGCGCAAGTGCTGTTCTTCCTCATTTTTTCAGGAAGAATGGCTCTTGCGCAAGAGGAGGTTTAAAAGCGCAATATGCTAATCTGCGCTTCATTTGCATAGGCTTTTGTGCAAGAAGGAAGCAGTATAGACATAGCCAAAGTGTTCCATGGGCTTGTTTTGGGAAAGCTGCTAAGCAAGCCCATGCCGCTTTGTTTACCTAACGGGTCTGCAGCCATAGAGCCTTACAGCTCCCATTGTCTCCGGTTCACTGTTTCCAGCCAAGCAGAGCTGCTGGAAGCCATGACCTGGGCCACATTAACCCTGAAGCCAGATTTATACTACAAAGAAGAAAAAAAAAAGGATGTGGTGAAAATTCCACATCCTTAAGCAACATAGTTATACCAATCTAACCCCTAGCGCAGACAGTTCTACATTGCTAGGAGAGCTTCTCTCTCAATAACATAGCTACTGCATTTCAGCCATAGTGATGGATTAATTTCACTGATGGGATAAGCTTGTGTAGACTTGACCTGAGTAAAGGGAGTTTGAGTTTCCTGTTTTCACCGATCCTGAAGAAAGAGGAAATATGTGCCTTATTTTGTATTAACCTTGAGTCAAAACTCTGACTCTGAAGAGAGGAAGAAGATCTGATTTGATCCTGAGAACTTGACCTATGGGTTTTAAATTAGACTGGGTTAAATTTCCCTCTGAAATTTTTAAATAGGATATAATTTTTCACATACATAATTACAAATTACCTTCTTTGATGAACAAACCATTTTTCATTCCCTCACGCTGCTTGTAAACTGTCCATAGCAATGCCATTTAACAGAAGTTTGCATTTGCATGAAAACTCAAAAATACAAAAAAATGCAAACAAAACACATGATTTTCAAACTAAAATATAAAACTTTAAAAATGGCAGGTGCACAGAAAAATATAACAGCTCGAATAAGAATAGAGCCAATGGGTGATATTATATTCTTCCTTTTTTACTGGGGCTATGTCTAGACTGCAAGCCTCTTTCGAAAGAGGCTTTCTTGAAAGATACTTTCGAAAAAGCCTCTTTCGATAGAGAGCGTCTAGACTACAGCCAGTACTTTCGAAAAAGCAAGCCGCTTTTTCGAAAAAGAGAGCACCCAGGCAATCTGGATGCTGTCTTTCGAAAAAGGACAGTGTGCATTACATAGCACCTTTTTTCAAAAGAGCACTTTCGAAAAAAAGGCATTCTTCCGCATAAAACAAGGTTTTCTGCTGTTGAAAAAACTGCCGTGTTTCTTTCGATTTACTTTCGAAAGAATGTGGCAGCAATCTAGACTCAGGGGAAGTTTTTTTGAAAAAAGGCTACTTTTTTCGAAAAAACCCTGTAGTCTAGACACACCCTGGTTGTTTAGTTAAAAGTCTCGTAAAAAAAAAGGAAAAAGAAAACTTTAAAGAAGTCAGGCAAGGGCAAATAAGTTCCAAATATACCTCATTAAGCCCCCAGATCTAAGTGTTATATCAGCCTAATAACATTACATTGTACAAGACATATATGGAAAAACCCACAAATCAAGGTGTCATTGTCAGCCTCCTTTTCATACTCTACCAACCGATTCTCCATTTTAATCTTCCTTGACAATCAACCAGCAGAGTTGTTATCTGTCTTATTATTAGGAATGGGCAAACTTGTCTTACCTAATTTTGAACCCACTCAAACATCCTGGGTTGAAAACACAAACCTACAGTCTGGCTTTTTAGATAATAATGAGGACCACGTTCAGCGAACGGAATACGATTCCCTTGTTCGCACTCTAAGAGTACTTTCTAAGTAAATAAATTGGCTTTTGACAGTGACTCCAGACACAAAAATGAGCTGTGCTATGGAAAAAGAAAAGCATACCTATTTTTAAGTTATCAGTTAGGTATCAATTGTGGTCTGGAATAAAATTAGAGAATGAGAGATCTCTAAGTTGAAATGTGCACATCCACACCCTCACTCATATACATGGTAATAAGACTGCAACGCAAGTTGAACTGAAGACGAATCCTGGTGGTTTGACGCAGCTGGATATAAAGGTATCTACACATTGAGCAAAGGGAAAGGTCTCAGCTAACAGAATGCTATGGGCATATAGAAGAAGTGAAAGGCCTTTGATTAGAGTCTAAATACTGGGGTCATTTATGTGCTCAGCCCAATCACTTTACACTGCTCTAGCCAGCTAAAGCTTAAACAAACAAAACAAAACAAAAAAGTGGCATCTGCCAGGACACAGAAATCTCAGGTGACAGGATATGGGATGCAGCAAGAATAGAACCTGCAGCTGTTTATTCAAGCAGGCCACACTAATATTCCCTCTTTCTTGCATTATCCATGTCCCTGTCAGATGGCAGAGAAGACTCATATCTGCACTGAGGCATTGGCATGTAAAGGGCTCCCCTGACTCCCGAGTGCAGTAGCACTAGGGATTTCCTGGGGGGCCAAGAAGCGAGCTTCTCTCTTCTGAGATGCTAATACATCAAGTACTCCACATAGCACTGCTGCCTTGGTACACTAGGGAGCGGAGGCAGCAGCTTCAGAGGAGCTCTTTAAGTGCAGAAGCCCTGGCACACAAGCACTGGACACCCTTGCTTCCTTGCACAATATCAGTCCTCAAGCACCTAAATCCCCCTACTTCCACATTTCCAAATTACTTCCCCAACAATGCTACTTATCCTTTTCCACAGTCGGATCACTTGATGCTGCTGTGGGAGTGGGCAGCTGTGTGGAGGTAGTATGGAGAGGAGCAGAAATGTAAGGGGATCTCTAGGGGTGAGTGGGGTGTGCACAAATACATGAGCATGTAAGAAGGAATCTGACAAAGCAAGGCCGAGGAGGTGAGAAAGAAATGTGAGCAGCCTGGGAGCAAAGAAGAAAGGGGATCTACTCTCATGTAACACCTTTGCAGGAATTGGGAGGGGGGGGACAGGGCTTTACAGGGGAACATGAGTGAAGAGGGCAACTGTATCAAAGTCCATAGGGAAATATAGATGTGGAGCTGGTGAGAGACATAGATGAATAACTTTCACATCCGGAAGAAACATCTAATCTGACATCCTGTATAATAAAGGCCAAAAAACCACATTAAAAAAAAGTCTGCATAAAGCCCATAACCTCTGTACGAGTTATAGCACATCTTCGAGTGATGGAGGCTTTGTCACATACTTAAGTATGTTGTTCCAATGGTTAATTAACCTCACTGTTAAAAATTTGAACCTTATTTCTACTCTGAATTATCTAGCATTAACTTCCAACCTTTGGGTCTCATTATGCATTTTTTCTATTGCTAAAAAAACTATCAACTATCACAAATTCTTTCCCCTTGTAGGTACTTGTAGACAATGACCAAGTTGCCTCTTAACCTTCATATGGATAAACTAAACAGACTGAGCTTTTTAAATCTCTCACTATAAGTCATGTTTTTCAAATCATTTTCTGAACCCTTTCCAGTTTTTCAATGTGCTTTTCAAAGTGTGGAGACGAGAACTATATACAACATTCCAGTCACCGTCTCAATAATGTTATATATACAGCTAATACCTCTTCCCTGCTTCCTGATATTCTTCTGTCTATACCTTTGTCCTTTAGGCCATGGCACCACACTGGGAGCTCATGTCCAATTGATTATTTACTGTGACTTCTATTTTTTTCCCCATTCCACTGCATTCCAGAATGCAGTCACCTTTTTTTACTACATTCTTTCTTCTTAGATACCTTGTAAGTAAGTGTATTAAACTCATGTTAGTCACATAAAACCACTCTACCATGCAATCTGGATTGGTCTGTATGATTTGCCTGTCCCCAACATGATTTACCACCGCATCAATTTTTGGAGTCATCTTCAAATTTTGGCAGCAATGATTTGGATTTTTCCTCCTCATTGAGAAAATTTTGAGCTGCATTTGGCCAAGAAAAATATATAGTATACATTCTCAGAGCGAATACTCCCATTAACCGCTCATGCTATGTTTGTAATTAAACTTTGCAATCTATCAATTAATCATTTCTGTTCCATATACACTATTTTCCATTTATACTGATTTTCTACAGAATGGCATGTGGGACTAAGTCCAAAGCCTTACAGAAGGCTAAGATATGTTATATTATATTGATACAGGTAAATGTATCATCAAAAACAATATCAGGTTTGTCTGACAAGATGTATTTTCTATAATGCCATACTGACATGATACTTAAATTTTATCCTAATTGCATACTATATCAGCCTTTGAATGAGTTTGCTTGAGACTAATGTCAGGCTAATTGGCCTATCATTTCCTTCATCACCCCAGTTATCCTTTTAAAACACTGATTTAATATTAAAACTCTTTTCCTAGTTCTGTGGACATGGAAGCTCTACAGACATTTATAACAGTTCATGCAAACAACTATCAGTGTTGATACACATTTAAAAAATCCCATAGAAAAAAAAGTTCAAAATGTGAATCAAGATGGCTAGATTGCACTGTCCCACCAACACATAGTGCAAACATCAGAGAGTAACCAGTTCAGTCAGACATTGTCCCATGTATATCCTGCTCTTAATTTCACCTTCTCAGTCTCAACTGCCTCCCTTCCACCCCCTGCAGCCCACATAGTTCCACTCCCATGTTAATCAAGAAGAAGCTTTAAGTTTATTTTTGATATATTTATGTGTTCTGATAGAGTTAGTGTAGATTTCAATATGTAGATTTTTACTGATCAGTAAGTGGTATATGGTGTCAGATTGAAAGGACTGGCTTTTAGATGTCACTCTGTAATGTGAAGGAAAAGTTATGGGAATGGGTGATCTGTGTTGCTAGTGGCTATTCTAAATCAGTAGTACAGGTTGAACCTCTCCAGTCCTGGACTCTCAGGACCACAGATGTTGCTGGACCAGAGATTCCCGAACCAGAGAGCCATGGTGTCGAGTGGTCTGGCAGATGGGAGCAAGAGTGCCAGTGGTTGGGGAGGAGCTGGGAGCCCATGATGGGGGCCCAGCCTAGGGCAGGGAGCCTGGGAGCGGGACCCAGGTGGGAGGGGGTCGGGAGGGGGGGCACTGTGGAGCTCAGTGGCCGGGCCAGATCAATAGTGGAGCCTGGACAGGGGCATGGAGGCCAGTGACCAGACTGAACTGGCAGCAGAGCCTGGCCCGAGCCAGACCAGTAGGGAGCCCCAATATATTCTAAAAAACTAAGGAGGAGTCTTGTGGCACCTTAGGGTGTGTCTAGACTACAGGGTTTTTTTCAAAAAAAAGTAGCCTTTTTTCGAAAAAACTTCCCCTGCGTCTAGACTGCTGCCGCGTTCTTTCAAAAGTAAATCGAAAGAATGAGGCAATTTTTTCGACCACGGAAAACCTCATTTTATGAGGAATAACGTCTTTTTTTGAAAGCGCTCTTTCGAAAAAAGGCGCTGTGTAATGCAAACTGTGCTTTTTCGAAAGAGAGCATCCAGACTGCCTGGGTGCTCTCTCTTGAAAAAGCAGCTCGTTTTTTTGAAAGTACTGGCTGTAGTCTAGATGCTCTCTTTCGAAAAAGCCTCTTTCGAAAGAGGCTTGTAGTCTAGACGTACCCTTAGAGATTAACAGATTTATTAGGGCATAAGCTTTGGTAGGTAAAATCCACTTCATCAGATTAACTGGAGTGGAAGTTACAGAGGCAAGGCTTTATATATTGTGTTAATGAAGCTAATCAAGTCAGGGTAGAAGCAGCTCAGTCACAGCATTTGGTGTGGAGATGTGAATATCAAAAGAAGGGAAAACTGCCTTTACAGTGCATTTGTTAGGACTGAAAGCTTTATTCTTTTTATATTTGTATTTTAGGTTTAGTAATGTAGTAATGTAGTCTAATAATGTAGCAATATACATTTAATATTGTATTGAATTAAGTCCTTTTAGTTAAATGTCTATTCCTTTGCCCTAAAAGTGAGTTTAGTAAATGGGCCTAAGTGGAAAGAGAGTTCTGGGTATTGTGTCTGTGTTAATAAGATTAGAAAAATGTTGAAGGTCGAAGCCTTAATTGTTTGATTTACAACGCCTGATGCAGATCTATGTAACCTTGAAAGCCCTTGTAACATTGCTCATGTGTGTGAGAGGAGTGTGAATGTGTCAAGATAAGATGCAAAGTTATATTGTTTAGAACCAGATGGCCGGAGAAGGGGGGGAGCGAGCGTGGGTGAAGGCCAGAACACGAGACAACCCGGCTACAAAGAAGCCATCTATAACCATTGATGTGTACCCCCTACTCACAAGAGGATTGGCAGATTGGCAGATTGACGAACCTGGAAGCGGAGCGGGCACACCCAAAAGACGATTGATTACAGGATGAACCTTGGAAGATGTTTGGGAATGATTGACATCAACAAGATAACATTCCAGTCACAAGCTGACAGAGCGGAATCCATGGATTTGAACAGAGAAAAGGATTATAAAAGCAAGGTGCTTTGCTATGGAACTTTGGGTTCGTCTGCCACCATCCCCAGAGAAGCATCGGATCGATTAACTGACAAAGGCCCTGCTCCCCCCTGTGTTTGATCTAGCTGGCCACTAGATTGACACAGACTCTGGACTGGTAACAATGACATCATCTGGCAAGACTGTGTATGCATGATGTTTTGTGTGTGAGTGATTGAAAAGCATATGCAACTGTTGTATTCTCAATAAATGCGGCGTACTGCCTTTTCCCCTATAAAAGATCTCGTGTGCTTCGTTTATGCATAACACATTAACCAGTTAACCTGCCTGGACGTTCAGTAATGGATTTGAAAGTAGCCATCCTTTTTCAAGAGAATTTCAAAACCAAATTATAAAGGAAAACAGCTGAACTGGAATTCATTTGCCCATTGAATACAAACAGCTTAGCTAAGAACTTCAGTAATACTCTATTTCAGCAAAACACTTAAATATACTTAACTTTAAGCATAGGAGTAGTCCCATTTACTTTCAGGGTTTATAGCTCCCCAAACTCATTGATCTCTCAAGTCTTTGGCACAGTCATGGAACTTGTAATACCACTGAGAGCTACAGAGTTTGTGAAAGGCCCAGTGTCTCTATACTACTCTGCTTAACTCCAAAGAGTATGGCTTTCTCCTAGCACAGTAGCCATTACTTACGCACCACCCCCAAATGCATAGAGCTTGTCTATACAAAACGTACTCAAACTTGCTATACACAAACTGGCCACAATGCAGTAAAAGTTCCATAGTACACTCTTACACATTGCTATGCAGACAAGCCAACTGAAACTTCTAACATTAAGATGGAGGTTTCTCTGTAAACACACAATGCTGACTGGGCCAGTCATCTACTATATATTTGACAGAGTGTTTCTGTCGGTGAGTGAACAAGTCTGTCTGTTTGTTCAAGAACTCCTCCTAAATAGTAAGAGTTAGGACTACCAAATTCAGTATGTATCTTCCTCTCATCAAGCAAGGTAAGTGGTTGGCTATGCCAGGAAAATGGGACAAGCCTAGAATGGGATTGCTTCTCATAAAACCATACAGAAAAAAATACAAAATTACCAGGCAGGTGAAAGGGGCTGCCTGGTGATATCCCACCCCATCTGGGACTGCCCTAGCTCCAAGCCTCCCATCCCCCCAGGTGTCCCTTAAGGAGAGCAGGAAGGGAGCTGCAACTCCCCCCACCCCCAATCATACAGGAACATTACTGGCTGCTCCCCTTCATCAAGGACCAAGGGGGAAGTGCACATATTGCTCCCTTCCTCTTCTGCTTGGAGAGTGCAAAGAGCAGATGAACCTGGATGTGCCCCAGTTGGGAGACATGCACCTCTCCCCCAGCTGTGCCCGCTGGAGCTGCTGTGGCCATGGAGAGGCACTTCTCACCTGCCCAAACTGCTGCAGTGAAAAAGGGCTGGAATAGTCCTCTCTCCCTAGTGTAGCCTGCATACTGAACCCCTCATCCCCATGCCAGAGCAATGACTCAAAAGAAAAACAAAAATTGAGTGAAGGACTCGAGTAACACTGGATAAATCTTCTAGTTGTTTAATACAGGAAAAACTCTACAAGTTAGGGTCAAGAGACATCATGTAATGAGGAATGACATCATGTGGCAGTGAATCCCCTCCTCACCCAGTTGTATGCCCACTCTCCCATAAACATTATGCACCAAAAATTAAAAGAACAATATTAAGGCTGCATAGTCTAGTAAAAGCTAAAGTAGGAATTACCAACGTTAAGATTGCCATGCAATATGCTAGCAACTGAAAAGAGACTTCAAACGGTGTACAAAATCTGTCTAAAAAAGTATATATATATACTTTGATACCAGAGTCATTTGGGCCAAGGCAATACAGCTGAAGTATCCTGGAGGGAGCAGTAGCAGTGGTGGCAGCAGCAGGAAACCTGCTTTCGATATAACCACGCTTAGACAGCGTTTCTTTTTTCGAAATAGGGTATTTCAAAATAGCGGAAATAGGGAAATTCAAATCCGCGCTTCATTTGCAATTTCGCTCAGCTGCATTTGCATTCCTCTCTCGAAAGAGGAATGCCGTGTAGACATACCATCTAATCTAATGTTGAAAAATTATGTCCACATTCCCACCCAGGAGAAAACTTTTTTCAATGGATAAGCAAAATATCATCTGATCTTTCTTCATCAACATAACTATACAGTAAAGAGTTAGCAAATAGATTTTTGTTCCTAAGGTGGTAAACTTTCATGACATTTGCAGGATAGATTCTACCCAAACCTGAGTAAATGGTATTTTCCTCCTCTCCACTATATTATCAGCAATTTAGATTCAGCTCCTTATTGCTGTGCATTTTGAGTGCATTGTCTTTGCAATATTCAAAGATGTAAAAGGTGTCTGCTTTTGTCTGTGTACTGTGCTTGGATTTGCAGTACAAGAAAATGAAGCAAAAACACCTACACATCAATGATTTTGGCATTTGTGTGCTTCAGATTTAGCTTTTCAATAAATGTAAAAGAATACTCCGATTGTTCTGTGAATGGTTATTTGCATGTTACACCCCTTTAATTCTATGCAAAGCTATGCACAGAGGCAATGTGGCTGGCAAAACTGATAAGCAGCCTTGAACATGGGAGATGATCCTTTATTTTCCTGTTAAAACTCAAGTCAAAATAAAATTTATATTTTGTATCTCATCCTCCAGTGCCTGATAAAATTGTGATGCTCATGTTTTACTTATCCAAGAACATGGCAGGTGCATATTAGCTGTGCCCAAGTACCTATACTCTTGTATTCTCTGCTGAGCTCGCAATATAATTATCAATTATTCAAAATGAATGGTTTTGGAGGCTCATTCTAAAAAGGGATATAGTCTCTTTCAGGATTTCATTTTAGCATGAAAAATGGAGGTTAGGTGCAGAAAGGAGAAATACAGCCTTCATGGAGGCTCCATATGTTTTAGGCTTAACATCCCAGAGGGAGACAAATGGGGGGGACAGGGACTAGCCATGCTCAACTAGATGCTCCCCCAGGGATAATTATTGGGTATAGAGTCTAGAGAGAATTTCAAAAAAGTTGTAAGGAATTGGGAGGGTCCATTCTTTTTTTTCTTTTTTTTGCCTTGTGCAGGTTGTGAGGGGTCCATAGGTATGGGAGAAACTAGTCCCTTTCTGTAAAGTTGCAGTGCAGAAAAACAAATATTACAGAGACACATGTAGGTTTACAACAATGGTAAAAGCTTTATTAGCAATTCTATGAGTGACATAGAATGAATAGAGCAGCATGCTGATGTGAGCAGATATCCCTTCTTTGCCTTAGCCATCTGGACCATCATAACATGGCACCTGGTTTGTCAGGGGAAGACTAGAACTCTGATTACAGCTTTAGCCATAATTCATATGAGGACTATAGGTGAAATCAGGGCTCCAATGGAGGTCAATGAGAGTTGTGTCATCTTTGGAAAGTAAACTTATTTCTCCCGAATTCAGGAAAGTAGATTGCAACCTATCCAATGCTCTGGACTTTTAAAATCCAAAGTGGGACAAAAATCCAAGCCAGAAAGTTCTGCTTTACAATCTGCTAGGGAAATATTTTTTGGTGCTAGTCCTGAAAGTTTTCCATCTAGAAACCTGAGCTTTTTTAATTTGTGTTTCTTTTTCACCCTTTTTTCACTGGCTTGAAATGTTCAGACTCTGATTCTCCTTTAATGTTCTGGTCAAGCTTTTTCTTGACATATTCATCAGACGTTTTGTGCAGTTTGTAAACATTCTTCTGATCTGAAATTAGTACCTGTACTGATGTCATCTACCTCATCTTCTGTACTGCTCATCAGGAAATTTAATTGATACTGCTCTCTATTGTTGCTATTCCTGATGCAACAAGAAAATTCTTGAGCTGGTTAATTCTTTTTAGCCAGGTTAGTTTATCAGCAAATCTGGAAAAGATTATAAGAAACATTAGTTTTCTTGCTCTGATTACAACTTCTGTTCCTTTAAAAATTCTCTTTCTGTTCCTTTTCCTGCTGCACCTTTATCATGTTTCCAGCGTGTTTCTTCTGTCTCATTTTTCCTGTGGAGATGATTCCCACCCTTGTTTTTGCTGTGGGAACTAGTATTTCTTCCTGCAGCTGCTCCCACTGCCAGTTTCTCAATAAAGCCCTCTTTTGAAAGATTATTTTTTCTGCCACCCCAATTTTTTCTTACTCTTCCTTTCGATAAAGCTTTGAAAAAAGCTGTGAGGGAAAGAAAAGCTGCAATTGTTTGCTCTCTTTTTTATTATTTTATTTTCTTACTTTCTATTTCACATTAGTCCTCAACCTGTTGTGGAGGCTGTCCAGGGAAGAAATCAAATCTATTCCTGAATGAAGAAGATGTTTCACTCATTTTGTTTTCTCTCCTCTCTCTCTCTCTGGCTATGTCTAGACTGTAGGCTTCTTGCTCAAGAAGCTTTTTTTTTGGAAGAGATCTTCTGCAAAAACTTCTTGCGCAAGAGAGCATCCACACTGCAAAAGCGCATCCAAAAAGTAATGCGCTTTGGCACAAGAGAGCATCCAGACTGCCTGGATGCTCTCTCACAGGTAAGCAGTGATTGCTATGGACAAAATGGCTACCAGGGCACCTGTGCTTTTTCCTCTTCCCTCTTCTTGCCCAAAAAACTCCTCTTCCCCATCCACACACGCCTTTTTGCGCAAGAGTTCTTTCCCAAAAAGGTGTTCTTCCTTGTAGAATGAGGATTATCAATTGCGCAAAAACCCCTCTTGTCTTTCGATTTACTTGCGCAAAAACGCCCTTGAGATGTGAACACTCTGCGAGTTTTTGCGGAAAAACAGTTGGTTTTCCGCAAAAACTCTTTAGTGTAGACATAGCCTCTCTCTCTCTCTCTCTCTCTCTCTCTCTCTGATGGTGGGATTCTGTCACTTTTGACACCTTGTTCTATGATGCAGGCAGGAGCCAGGCACACAGAGTGACAAGTATTGCAAGATGTGTAAATGCTTCACTATAAATGATCCTGAAGTGATATAAAGGAGTCAGCACTAATTCTGAGTGTAACAAGAAGTACAATATTAACTCTTAAGCTGTCTTCCAGCATATCTACCACTTCATTGACAGGAAGGGCAAACCCCACTTTTAACTGAAAATATTGAGTAAAACCCAAGAGTCAAAACTTGCAGAGTTTCTACTTTCCGGTGCAGATTGGTTGCTATAGGGGACCATGGAGTCAGTAATAATACTTTTCATGTATACAATATTTTTCCTTTGAAGAGCTCAAAGTGCCTTTCAAACATTAGTGAAGCTAAAAACAACCCTGTGGGACAGTTATATATTATATTATTCCACGTTAGAAATAGCTTTTACCTCTGAATGCCTAAACAGAAAGGGTTTGGTCAGGGGTGAGATTTTTTTTCTCTAGTTTCCTTACCAAAATAGTTTAATTTAGTCCCTGGAAGCTTATTGTTGACATTTTGATTTTCCCTTGAAACTCACTGGGACAGTTACCTCTCTTAACTGCTGTATTTCACTAGGCAATTCCAATGCTTGGATATTTACTTAGATAAATACTCTTATTCTCTACACAGTCAAAGGGGCGCTCTCTCTCTCTCTCTCTCGCTCTCTCTCTCTCTCTCTCTCTTTGTTTAATGGAATCTTTAACTGTACTTCAACATCATGCAGTGGGGAAAAAATAAGCCCTGTACTGGGAGAAAAGAAAGAGTCATTTCTGCACTGACTTACATTAATTTCATTTAGTGCACGTAGGCTAACAATCCACAGAGAATGTGACTTATAATCTTCAGATCTTTAAAAAAAAATGCAAAATTATTGGACAATATTTAAGTGAAGGACAGATATACTTACAGCAAAAGAAACTAGCCAGTTTTAATTCAATTGTATTATTTCAGCCAATGGTTTTAATTAAACATAAAACAAATCACTGATATTGCAAAAAACAAACCTAAATAAATGTATATTGATTAAGCAATAAATATATTGTCCAAAATATTGGTGTCTTTCCTCATTGTGCAACTATATTCCAATCTAATTCCAAGTCTCAGTGGCCACATCAACCCTTTCCTTTTTTAAACAGCGGCCTCAGTTATCCAAATGTTTACTCTTTTTTTGCTCTATGCCTGCCAAAAGAACAGTAATAACAAATGTCACCTATGCAATAAGGATGTATTTTCTATAACAAAGATGTCTTATTGGATAGATGAAGAAAAGAGTACAAAGGAAGTAACTTGCTATTATTTCACATGTATGATCATGTATTCAGTCATAAATACATGTTAAACATATCCTATAATTACATGATATATGCATATATTACACCTTCTGCATTGGGCATATTTTACATAGTATTTTCATTTGGGTTTTTTGATCCACGTGCACAGTTAAGGTAGGTGGATAATTTTTATAAAACACTCTCTCAGCCAAAATCTGCAGTGTCACCATCTTATCTTTCTTCAAAGCTCTCCTGAAAAATCACCATTTCCATATGCATAGAGTAAGATGCAACACATAAATGATAGACAACCAGTGAGTTGTGATTACTACTCCTGATTGTATAAGAACTGCATGGAACTATAAAATTTTAGCTACTTTGTCTTTCCCATCCATCATGATTTATCTGACACATCTGTTCTCTCATTTTTTAGTCAGTAAGCTCTTTGGGGCAGGGACTATCATTTTCTACATGTCTTCAAAACTCACAACAATGGACTCTAACCTACCTGGCCTGTAGGTACGACTGCCAATATATAGTTATATAGAGAGGTGAAAGTAGATACTGGGACTTACCAGCCTACCTTGCACTGGGCCCGCCATCCTTAGCAATGGGGCGGGGGGGAAGTCATTCTTGGGGGGGGGGGGGGGAATTCCATAGAGATCAACAGGTACCAAGTGAGTCTTTCAGGATTTTGACTTTATGCTGAAATTCCAGCACAAACCATTTATGCTACTTAAGTACTGTACACCAAATGCACTATGGAGAATTTTGCCCTTAGAGGGGGAAAAAAAACCTATCAAAGGCAACTTATGATTTAGCCTTCATACCCATTTGAGATGATGCAGCAAGTTGCTCAGATTCACATTTAATTGATGACATTTTAAAGTGTATCCAGTGGCATATGTTCCTCCTCCATCTTCTTTTACCTAATTCAGAGTTTCATGGGATCACAATAACTTGTAAAAGGTTATATCTGGCATTTCAGGTTCCATCCTCAGGATGAAACATATATTAACTTAATGAAGGAAAATGGGAACTAGAGTATTGCTTTGCCCATTAAAATGGCATATAAAATAAAGGGTTAGAACCCCTCATGGATTAAAATATACATACACCTTGAAGTAGAAAACTGGGCAAAATGCCTGGACTTAATGTTAACAATGTTACTCTTTTAAAAATAAATAAAGATATTCGCCAAAAAAGTGTACAGGTGTAAGCCCTTCTCTTTAAAGTTTATTAAGGATTTACTTTTCCCACTGCACCATACAATTCATATTGGTTTATTTTCAATTTAGAAATGTACTGTCTTGAACAGATCTTTATTCAAGTAAGCCTGAAAGTGACGTTATTTGTGCTGTCTTTTTGCTTTTTCTACAATAACAAACCAATATGAATGTAAACAATAATTTTAGTAAAATCAATACATTTGCTCTAACAAATTCATACCTGTCATGAAAATATATATTTCTTTCCTAATATCAACAGCAAGGACAATTTTACTGTCAAGTCAACTAATGGAAATATCTAATATTTATCAATATTTTCATGGTGTTTGGCAATGTATGTATTAATGTAGCTCTTTATTGTAGTATTTCATAAAACAAGAGCCTAATGTCTATGATTATGCTCAGCTGTAAATTTAAAGTATTCAGGTTTAATAAACCTTCAGTCTTGTATCAAAGAGAAGAGTCATGTAGGCAGTTTTGTAATGCTGAATTTGTTACATGTATATCCAGTTTTACAAATTGATGTAGGTCACAGGAGCCTGTAGATCCTGATGCAACATTTTAAGGACAAAATATTGCAGGCAACTTAAAGTAGAAATCATTTATCTTTTTGTTCCATGGAAGTTTCACACGTGTATATTTTTGTTCATATCATGATCATCAAGGTACTTAAATAGTCATAACCTACACGTTCCTGTGAAAACCAATAGTAATATTCTGATGACCTTTTCAAAGATCCATAATTTGATTCACTGACCACTTTTAGTCTCTCTTGTTTACAGATTCAGCAACTTGCTAGGAAAAGTTAAATTAGCTGGCCAATCAAAATGTGAAAAAGGTCAGATTTACATGGCATTAATTTCTTCATTTCATATTCTCATTATAATAAATAATCCAGATAGAAAATAGTATAAAGGAAATATAATTGCATTTTCCTTACATTTTCAGACTAATCCTGTGGTGTTTCTTTCTTGGTACACCCGGGATGTGTTCATCCTTTTGACTTCGGCAATCCTCTGTCTCATATGGCATACAGTTTAGCAATTTTAATAATTTATCCTAAGGAATGGTATAATGAAGGGTTAAGAATCAATTTCGCCCATAGCCTCTGAACTTTAGATGTTGTAGGTTTCATAGTCAGAAGCTCTTTTTTTTTAATGCAGAGTACCTCATTAAATGGTTCTCAAGCACTTATTATATGTCATTGCCCTTTCGTTTCCTGGCTGCCCTTATATTAAAGGAGCTCACAGACTTTCAAAGTATGCATCAATATTTTGAATGAATAAGTGACCTACAGTAATTAGCAAAAGTCAGGTTGGAAAGTTAGATCTTCTACCATTATGTGAGATGCTGCACACTTTTTGGAACAAAAGTTCTCTCAAAACCAGGGCATTTGTTTAACTACTACTACTCAGGCAATGAGTTCCCCAAGTATTAGTTGGACTAGAAATGAATTTTCCCACTAAATTCTTTTCAGCTGCAAATATTCCCACATTTCTGCAAAATCCAATCTGGTTTATAGTATACAAAAACATTGTTCTATTTTTGAGCAGATAAGACTTTTTAAAAGAAGGGTGTGGAATTTCTCTCTGATTCCAGCCAATGATGGTAGACTAGTAGAAATCTGCTACCTCTATTCCAAAAGATACTGCTACTTTAAGAATGCTGATGTTGCAGGTGAAAATTCTTAGTCGACCTATGACTTTTCAATATATCATATGAAAAGAAAGGATGCAAAAACAAATGAAACCCAAGGTACCTGGCTGGCTCACACAGGAAGAGTGCCCTTTTCCTCTGTCTTTTTTTTTTAAATGGTGTGTGCCAAATCTCAGTATCGATATTATTTTACAGATACTTCTCCTCTCTTTCACAATTTCTCAGACCACCTACGGCTCCTATCTGCAAATGCATAACTTTGGAAACTATAGCAATTGCTTGCATGGTGAATTAATATGGGACAGTAGTTCTACATTTTAGATATGTTTAATGTGATCATTATTTCCCCTTTTTTGGAGGGAAAAAAAATCAGAGATCCATAGAGCTCTTCATTTCTTCTCTCTCTCCCAGCTCTGCTGTTTATTGCACCAGAAAAAAAAAAAAAAAAAAAAAGGAGGGAAACCAGCACTAGGTGACCTGCCAGCACTTCACAGACGACCAGCTACTGTTTTTTAGGCCATAATTGACCTCCACGGACCACAGTCTGAGAATTTCTGAAGTACAGTATGTATTCCTTCCAGCACATGTTGAGAAATGCAAAGTGCCGGTAATGCACATTGGAAATCATCATTCCAATTATATATCTAAAATGAAGAGGTCTAAATTAGCTATTACCCCTCAAGAAAAAGACCTTAGAGTCACTGTGGATAGTTCTCTGAAAACATTTACTCATTGTGCTGCAGCAGTCCAAAAAAAGTTAGTAGAATATTGGGAATCATTAGGAAAGGGATAGATAATAAGACAGAAAATATCATATTGCCTCTATATATATTCATGGCATATCCTCCTCTTAAATACGGTCATCCATTTCCAGAAAACAGAGGCTAGGGACACCATTTCTACCCATCCTGGCTAATAGGCATTGATGGACCTAACCTCAATAAATCTATCTATCTCTTCTTTGAAACCTGTTAAAGTTCTAGTCTTCACACTATCCTCTGGCAAAGAGTTTCACAGGTTGACTGCACTGAGTGAAGAAAAACTTCCTTTTGTTTGTTTTAAACCTGCTACCTATTAATTTCATTTGGTGACCCCTAGCTCTTATATTATGGGAAAAAAGTAAATAACTTTTCCTTATTCACTTTTTCCACACCAGTCTTGATTTTATAGACCTTTGTCATATCCCCCCTTAGTCTCCTCTTTTCTAAGCTGAACCGTCCGAGTCTTTTTAATTTCTCTTTATATGGGACCCTTTCAAAACTCCTCATCATTTTTGTTGCCCTTTTCTGAACTTTTTCCAGTGCCAATATATCTTTTTGAGAGGAAGCAACACATCTGTAGGCAATATTTAAGATGTGGGCGTACCATGGTTTTATATAGAGGCAATAAAATATTCTCTGTCTTATTCTCTATGCCTTTTTTAAATGATTCCTAAAATTCAGTTTGCTTTTTTGACTGCCGTTGCACACTGAGTAGATATTTTCAAAGAACTATCCACAATGACTCCAAGATCTCTCTCTCTCTCTCTTGAGTACTTGTAGCTAAATTAGTCTCCATCATATTGTATGTGTAGTTGGGATTATTTTTTCCAATGTGCAATACTTTACATTTAAAGTAATTTAAAGCTATTTATGCGAATAAAGTAAATAAGGAATTGCTATTTACTTCTCATAACCCAAGAACTAGGCATCATCAAATGAAATTAATAGACAACAGGTTTAAAACAAACAAAAGGAAGCATCTCTTCACTCAGGCTATGTCTAAACTACACCCGTCTGTCGGCAGAGGGATGTAAATTAGACTTATTGAAAGTGCAAGGGAAGCTGGGATTTAAATATCCCATGCTTCATTTGCATAATGGCAGCAGCCACTTTTTTTCTAAACGGGGCTTTTCGGAAAAAAACGCAGTTTAGATGGGGCATTTCCTCATTTTTTGAGAAGTACAGGATCTTTCGAAATGGGGCATTTCTGTCAAAAATGCCCCATCTAAACTGCCAGGTTTTTTCAAAAAGCCCCGTTTCGAAAAAAAGCAGCAGCTGGCATTATGCAAATGAAACGTGGGATATTTAAATCCCGGCTTCATTTGCACTTTCGATACATCTAATTTACATCCTTCTGCCAACAGAGGAGTATAGTTTAGACATAGCCACAGCGCACAGTCCTGTGGAACTCTTTGCCAGAGGATGTTGTATAGGCCAAGACCAAGGGTTCAAATGAGATAGATAAGTTAAAGGAGGATAGGTGTGTCAATAGCTGTTAATCAGGATGGGGTGGAATACTTGAAGTGTCCCTGGTCTTTGTTTGCTAGAAGTTGGGAATGAGTGACTCAGGATGGAATTTGATGATAACCTGTTCTGTTCATTCACTCTGAGGCACCTGGCATTGACCACTATTAGAAGACTGTATGCTAGGTTAAATGGATCCTTTGCCTGACTCAATATGGCCATTCTTATGTAAATAGCCCTATTTGCTTCTCATTACGTTTATATTAAATTCATAGTGAACCATATCTTTCCCCCGGTGGCTAAACATGAAGACACTGAAAGTTATATGAAGAGTTTTTAAACTAGACGCCTAAAGTTAGATGCCTAAGTCCACAATTCAACAAGGAAATAAGTGAGCTAATTTTCAAAAATGTTGTCACCCAACAATTTCTCATTGACTGCCATGGGGACTGCTGCGTGTTCAGAACATCTGAAAATCCAGCCATTTATTCTGGTTCCTAAACACTGATTTAGGAACTGGATTCCCATATCCTGGCATATATAGCAGGGCAGGAAGGAGAGCTCAGACACACACACTCCTCCAGAGCAGCAAGGCCCCCTCACATTCCATCTCACATGGGGAAACAGGAAGAAGTATTCAGCCATGGCTCTAGAGGGGCAGCCACCCACTTCAGCCCCCTCCTCACATGAGGAGAGAAGAGTGGGATTCTGAGTGTCCCCCCGCATCCAAGAATACATACAAGAAGGGAGAATATGTGAGCGGCCACCCCACATCTAATCCCCCCCCAAACTCTCTGCCACTCACCCCATGACCCTGCTCCCATTGTCCCACCTCTCCTCTCTTCTCACCAGAAATTACTCCAATCTCCTCTTTCCCCTTTTTTATCCTGATCTCCCTCTCTTCCTGCGCCCCATCATCTCCATCCTCATAATCCCTCATTTATCTCACAGCAACCCCCATCCCCTTTTCCCATTATTCCCACCCACTCTTCTATCTGTAACCCCCTCACCTCCCAGCAACCAGTTGCATATGTAATTTATTTCATTTTCAAAAATGACTTCTGAATTATCTGATGTAATCAGATTATATTTCCCCAAATAAAATTCCCACCTGTCAGAGGCAGATTTTAGCAATTTACTTTCAGATCTTTCTCAAATGTCCATCAAGCATGGATTTCAACATTACAAGGCCTGAGTGTAGCATATGTGCGATGGCCAGAGTACATCCCCTTCAGCCACCAGGTCATGTAAAATGTGGCTGCCTAGCAACACTCTTGGCTAATCTTTCTACATACATACAATGTAGTAATTCATTTGGCCTATGAACATTAGACTTGCACCTATCCAAAAAACTGAACCCTGCTTTAAATCTCTTTTTTTTTTAGTATTGCTTCCCTAAATGGAATGTGAGTGGAGTTCATTAGCTTGGGTAAATGTTGAGTCATAGAGATCAGTTAGAGCCACGTACTAAACCCCACGTCTGGGCAAAAATAGTTGGTATAATGTATGAAATTTCAGAAATGCTACTAAGTACATATGTATATTTTAGAGCACTTAGAAGAGTCAGCCTTGAAACAGAAAAGACTTCTCAACCTTAACTGCAGCCAGAGGCATAGTGAGAGTGTTATGTGCCCAGGGGCAAAGGCAGAATTTACGTCCCCTCCCTCTGCCACCGTGCAGCGGGGCTCCAAACCTGGTGCATGGCTGAGCCCGACCCTGGGAGGAGTGGGGGTAGGTTGTACTGAATCTTCCCCCACCCCCTCCAGTTTGGTGCTGGGTCCCCGCACGCACTAACCCGCCAGCGGAGATGGAGGAGAGGTGGGTTTGGGGGCGGGGAGGAGGCTCCAGGCCACGGCGGTGGGCAAAGGAGGAGCAGGCAAGCCGAGGGATGACAGGGGGAGTGGAGGGGACATAATTGGCACCCCTTTAGCATGGCACCGGAGGCAACTGCTTCCTCCCGCCTCTCCTCGCTATGCCACTCACTGCAGCAGAACCCCACTATTATGTAAACAAGAATAAACTTTTCCTTTAATTCTGCAGTTTTCCATGTGAATCTTATATTCATCCTGTATGAAGCAGAGAGCAACATATTTAATGATCTTCTTAAAATGATCCATCTTTAAAGCTGATTGAGTTTTCTGATGACTTACTGTTTTGGAGAATTTCAGTTACACTGGATAGCTCCTTGTTAAGTGCTCACCTTGAATAAAAGGGACTCTAACGGTGTACCTTAGTGACATTGACAGTGCAGGAAGCTTTTGTACCACTGGCTTGCAAAGTTACTTTGATAAAATATGAGTAAAGCGCATTTTTAATAAATTGCTTAAGGAATTCTGAAGCTTTAATTGTGCCAACTAATTGAGCAAGTCAGATAAAATACTATCTTAGAATCAGTGTAATTGAAATTTTACAGATGCCGCAAAAAGGAGCATAAGAGATCATAAAATAAATTAAAAATAAACAGAAAGGCTAAGAAGTCTGGATGGATGCTCTAGTAGGATAAATATTGGAACTAGTCAATGGGTAGATGTTTTAACAGAGGGAATGGTCTGAAATTTATATTTTACCAGTTTGGCAACCACACAGAAATATTCCCCTTTATGTCAGTACAGTCTGAGAGTTTCATCCTAGAACATTTTGATTGTTAAAACCACCCTTCCATATTACAGACATGAGAGATGTGTCAGAGTGGAGTTGAAGTTCAAACACCCCTTGTCACATGTTTTTGGTCTCAAATCAACATGAGTCTATGCAGCATCTGATCTTTCCTTGCTTCAGCACTGACTGGGAGTTTTGAATGTACAAAAAATGCAGAATGAAGGCCCATTTTGGAGTGATTGAAGGAAAGGAAAATAATGTGGGAATCTGGAAAATAATGTTTGAGCAATTGCCCATAAGAGGAAAATTACCTATTTAATATTGGCATGTATACTGAAAGCTAGAAGATAAAAACATGCCTTTTTAAAAATCTGGTGTAGTTTTCAACATTAAAAGATACAAGAGACCAGTCCTATATTCATGAGCCTCTCAGATCATGCTGCTGAAGGTCAAAGAGTGTTTAAAATGGTCAAAAATAATTTGAATTTTATCATATATGGACAATACTATGCCACTATAGTCAAAATGCTATAATACAGTGCATCAGACGAAGTATTTGTACAAATGTTCTTGGTGAAAGAAGAAATAATGTGGAAACATGTTTCAAAATGCGGGGCACCATTTTATCATTGCACTTAAAAAGGCATAGTTGGGTCCTGATTGCTGAGAGTGTTCAGTTATAGCCAGAAGTTGACAGGTCCTATGTGGACATGCAGGAGCCAAGCAAGGAAAACGAGAATGGGAGAATGCAAAAAATTCATGGAACTTGGAACTTGTGACTACAACAAACCTGATTTCTTATATGCTGCTGCATATACTCTATAAAGATGTAGAAGGACAAGGGAGTCAGTCAACAAAGGCATACAAATGCCTTTAACTTAGTCATGTGGGCAACTGGTGCAAAAAGAATCAATTCTCAGATTATTCTTTATTGAGAATTTTGAGAACTGAAAACCTGCTGTCTGATAGTGCTTCTGCTGATGAGGAATGCAAATTAGCTAGCTATGGGGCCAGGAATGTCTCTTAACCTTCATACTATGATGAATGGAGATCTTCTCTAGAGTTCTCTTTAACTGAGATGGTTGTGTTTCATTGTGCAAATAATTTTCTTTTCTGAAAAATTAGAGTTATGACTAAAAACAAGCTAAATTCAGAAGGGAGGGTCATGTGTGTGTGTGTGTGTGTGTGTGTGTGTGTGTGTGTGTGTGTGTGTGTGTGTAGAAGGAGATGGCTGCCTTTGTTTAGAGCACTCACCTGTGAGACCCCTGGTTTCACATCCCCACTCTACAGCAGACATTTGAACCAGGGTCTCCCCTCACAGGTGCCTGCCCTAAACACTAGACTATAAAATCATTTTCACACATGCTCTCTGGCCCTATCAATAACTTCAACAGGACAGTGAAAGAGCCTCACCCCAGAGCAGTCAACAGCCTGATGGCTAGGGTACTTATTTAGTACATGAAACATGTTGATTCAAGTCCTTAATCCTGGATATAAAGAATGGTTGCTGCCTACTCCTGATGTTTTGTAAATTATGTTTCTAAGTTTCCTTTGCTTTTAATTTTTAAAAAGTGGTTAATGAGGCCTGAAATCAAAATTCTTCTCTCAATTTTGTTGTTTCACCAATACACTGAAACATTTTCACTTTGAGTTGATCCAAAACAAACATTTAAAAAAAATGTTGGTTTGCCAGTGAACTGAAAAACTGATTATTTGCACAGTTCTACTTTTGAATGTTATAAATAGACCTTCTCCTGCCAGCATAGTAAGGATCCCTACAACATGTCCAACCATGCCCCCTTTTCCAGGAGGCCACTCCATTGTTGATACATTGCTCTTTTTTAGTTGTACGCTTTGAATAGTTTACCAAAATGAAGTTATCTATATACAGTGCATGTCAGCTTGCCTTCAGCTGTTTCTGTTCTGTTCTCCCATTTCCTTCATCTTCATCTCCAAATTATTTATTTTAATTACCATTGATTCTAACTACCACAGATAGAGAACAACTGTATACACGGCTAGGATATGTCATGCTTTGGGTAGAAGGCCACATGTCTTCTACTAACTGTAGAATTGCAATAATCTCCTTAAAATGGATGGCCTGAAATGTATTATTGCTCATATGAAGCGAAATTTATACCATAAGCAAGGAAATTAATAATTATTTTCGTAGAACCTTTTATCCGCAAACTTCCCAAAATACTTCACAAGCCATATATGTAGAGCACCACCGAAATGCAGCCACTTCTGAGATAGAAGGCAACTGCCAAGACTGCAGCATTTCGCAAAGTAGATGGGCATAGAGGAGAGCAAATTTTGGCCAAGAACCCTGGTGCAATCCTTTACTCATACAAAATTAGAAGATTTGTGTGGCTCGGGTCCTTAATTTTTTTTTAAATAAAATGAAAATGTACATGCTTCATTCAAATCATTGCTCTGGGATGGGGCCTGGAGATGCGGGATTCTGTATGCAGGCTGCCTCAGGGAGAGAGGACTATCCCAGCCCTCTCTCACCGTAACAGCTTGTGGCCAGGTGAAAAGTGCCTCTTCATGGCTGCTGCGGCTCCAGTGAGTACAGCCAGGGGAGAGCTTCGTCAAGCCCCTGTGCTTCTGAGCTAGGGTGAGGAATGCAGCAAACTATGCACTTTCCCCTCACTCCCTGATGAAGGGGAACTGCCAGCAATGTTCCCTTATGAATGGAGGGGCGGAGTTTTAGCCCTCCCCTGCCCCCACTCACACACCATCCCTAAAGGGCACCAGGAGGTACAAGGGTCGAGGCTAGGGCAGTTCTGGATCAGCCCCTTTCTCCTGCCTGGTGATTCTGTCTATTTTCTGAATGCTTTTATGAGAAGCAATCCTATTCCAAGCACATCCTGTTTTCCTGGCACAACCAGATCCATACCTTGCTTTAAGAGGAAACTGAATACCAAATTTGGTAGTCCTAGGTCTTACCCTTTAGGAGGAGTTCTTGAACAGAAAGACAGTCACACCACCAGCCAAACCCTCTTAAATATATCGTACATGTGCCATAAATCTTTAGTACCTACAAAGAGCAGACAATGTTTTCCTTGTGAAAGTTCAGTACACTTCAAACTGCATGATATCCAGTACCTAAGCTTTAATACCACACAACTGATAGCCATTTACAATTGTTTGTCATTATAATGAAATCTCATGTCTGGGTTAATATTAAGGCAGTTCCATTTTCACGTAAGTAATCTTGTGTTTTGAGTAAAACCTTCAAAAAAGTACTTCTGAAACCAACAGACATTCATGGGAGGCCTTTCAGCTCATATTGATATTGGAAAAAAAAAAGATAATAGCAGAGAAAACCTACAAAATATGTTTCCATTCTCCTCCCTTGCTTCTCCCCACCCCAAGCCCAGCTCCTGGCATAATCTATTACACACATGAGGACACACATCTCTTCAATTGCTTTATATCCACCCAATCAATCATTTCTTTTTGCCTTACAGCAACATGTTCACTTTATTTTTTTTCTTCACTGAAGAACAGCTAACTGTCTAAACAAACCAACAAAAAACCCCTATACACCACTTCCATGCAATATAGGTGTATAACCAAGCAAAGGTAATAGACATCTCAGCATTATTATCAATCAGTACTGATAGAAGAACAGAACAGCATATTCCTATGGCCATGGAAAGAGGGAAAGATACTTTATAGGCATCATTTCTTAGCTTGTTCAGACAAACATATAAAGTCAGAAACAATTGATGCAAAACATTTAACCCAGTTTGAGAAGATAGACACAATTAGGAGAGATAAGCAACACAAGACATAGTAAAATGTTCTTCCATGATGATTTTATTGCTAAGGTACAAACACCACTAAATCTGAGGTATATCTGATCCCAGCCCAAAAGATTTTAAATGAC
The DNA here is from genome assembly GCA_032595735.1 of Pelochelys cantorii. Classification (NCBI taxonomy): domain Eukaryota; kingdom Metazoa; phylum Chordata; order Testudines; family Trionychidae; genus Pelochelys; species Pelochelys cantorii. Next base: position 85,859,361 of record CM064330.1, on the reverse strand, counting down.
TTCTCAGAACTAGTCCTTTTGCTCCTAGAGGGACAAATAGGCTTTGGCTGAGCTAAAGAAGTTTTCTGCATCTTATTTCCCATCCACTATTCTTCGCAAAACAAACAGCTATCTCCTCCACCCTCCAAAAATGTACTTTTAAAATTAAGTATTTAAATCCATATTTAGATATTTAAGTGGGGATTTAAGTGTCTTGATTTAATCAAGCTGTGAAGTTTCTGTACAATCAAGCTCAAATCCAGCCAGGTATTAGCAGGAGCAACTTTGCTGACATCAATGAGAGGTACAAATGGAGTAAAGGCTTCAGGTACTTCACCAAAAGTAGTTGAAGCAGACAAATTGTGACAGGGTTTCATATGTAACAGAAAGAAATAATTTTGTTGCTATCATTCCAACTCAAATGTCTTTAAGTGCAAACCTTCCAACCAAGGGGGCGGAGTTCCACAGATTCTCTAGTTGTTTCCTGAAATTGTTTTGCAAGAGAATAGCCACCTTTCAGGAATCAACTAGAGACAGAATCTGCAGAATTAGCCTTCATATGCAAATGTGATACTATTGCATATGGCATGAACAAAGACATGAACTGGATGGTCCATTATTTTCATCACCCAAATGACATCAAAAGCTAAGCAGCAGGCATTTACAGCCCATTCTATTAGCCTCATTTAGCAAAGACACTTTAATTGACAGGGTTTTTTTCCTTTGTTTTTCCTTTGTTTCTCCTCCTCTCCCCTCTTTTTCTGCTCTATATTAAAAAACTCTGGGTCCCTTGCTCCATATTTGTCATCTGAACAAGTGGGTTGTGCCCATGAAAGCTCACAATACTATTTATATATTTTTGTTAGTCTCCAAGGTGCTACAGGACCATTGTTGTTTTTAAGTTGTTTGGGCAGAGAGTCCAACATGCAAATCTGAGGCCAGAATGTCATCCCAAACATGAGGTAGGTTATACCTGTACTTCACATAACAAAACTATTTTCCTTACTATTCTGTAGAACCATAGAGTTAAGATACTACAATGTAAAATAAAAGGAAGAAAATGTATGGAATGAAAGCAAGTGCTGCCTGCCTTTTCATTTGAAAACTACAGTTTGACTAAAGTGAAAACCATCATTCTTTAACACATAAGTATTTATTTCTTGTATTAATAAACTTGAAATATGCATCATTGTCTTGGCATCACGGTGTACTCTCTTCATCTTTTTGATCTTATTGAAGAGCATTATTATTATCATGGAAGTACTATATCAGTAATGACAGGAAGAACTTAGCAAAGTAAAGATCATTATCTTTTAAAGTCAAGTTCTCTTTTTTTGTATCTTTCTAAACACAGTGAACAAGATATCATTAGTAAAATATGAAAAGAAACATAGGCTAAAGTAAACTAGCTTCCCTGATCAATAAGGTCATTCCTTGTTAATAATCATTTAGTTGCTCTTGATTTAAAGGAGAACTAAATGTGGATTTCTTGGTTTATATCAGGAATGTCAAGAAGATTAAAAACTTGATTTGACCCAAGACCTCGAGCAAGAATAGGGTCTCATTTATTCTTTCTTGCCTGGTGTTTCTCAGTTCTGATGTTCTGCCTCTATGGATTCAGTAACATGATACATTTGTCCACCTATATTTCAACTTTGGGTGCAAGAACAACTAAAGTCTGAGAAAAGAATGAGAAGAAAAAACACTCAGGAATCTTTACTGTTTCCCCCCTTCTTCCGCCGCACCCCCCACCCCCTGTCACTATGTGTATTTTGCAAGGGAAAAGAAGAGACAGTGACCAAATATAAATAATGAATGGATATGTGAAGTGATGTTAAGTATGGTTTTGGGGGGGGGGGGTGAGTGTATTTATGCATGTGTGTATTGAAAGAATAACAATGCGTTTATACCTCAAAGGGTGAGGGCATGACTCATCAATCGAGAAACAAGGCTTTCAAAGATTCAGATATACTTATACAAGACTGTATCTCATTTAATACAATCATTCTTTCACTGGATCATCCACAAGATGTCAACCCACTGAATAGATCCAAATGAATTTGACTTGCCTTTTTATCATGGATCTTGTGAAAAGAAAAAGCAAATTTTACATAAAATAATACAAACTATGGAAGTGATCCATATCTGTTCCTGTACATTGTTTTCTTTTAACAAGCTCTTAGGTGCAGAAGTGAGAGCTTCTTATGCCTCTAAAACACTTAGTACATTTATGGAATTGTACAAATAATGAACAATTAGGACATTACCCACAATATGCAGATCTCCTGAAATACATTATGTTTAAAATAGGGGTGTCTTTAAAATAAAGGTATATTCAGAATACCCTAGAATAATAATATGGTACATATACAAGATTTCCTGGAAAAAGAAAAGGGAAAAGAAAGAAAGATGTGTTTTTTAAAATGGAGCCTCTCTGCTGCTCATGGTTTGCAATGTTAGAATAAGTAAAGTAATAGGGGAATGGACTAACAGTCCAAGAACAGGACAGGTAAACAAAAGTGGCATACTGTAAGTCATTTATTACATGCATCTGCTATTTATCTGATGCATATAAACATAACAAGCCTAGTGCTTAGTATATGTATGTAAATATAAATAAACACATGGAAGACAACCATACTAAATAAGAAAATGCATTATGTACAAAACTTGCGTGTGTCAAGATCTGAAAGGTTTTTTTTGTCTAAACAAAATTCTAACATAAAGAATCAGGATGGAGGGGTCCATTCCATAAAGAGAAATCACTGCAAAATACGAGCCAGAATAAAAACAAGTAAACAAAAAGTGTGTGGTGGTGGATCAGATCAGTGTTTTAGTGACTTAGGCAATAACAGTACTTATTTACATAGCTAATCCTTTAATGTTTCTCAGTCTTCACAAAATGCTCCAGCATTCAAAGGGTACATTAAGTTTTAAAAAACAAATCAACAGCAGCAGCCTTTTTGACACCTGAACGCTAGGAATGACAATGTCTCTTCCTCATCTTTTAACCATACCATATATTTTCTGGCTGATTATGTGGAAGAAAGATGTATCTCCTCATCCATACCTCTGAAAGAAGGACATGGAAAAAAAATCTGATGTGCTGCTGACTTCAGGATTATATACATAATAGTGGGCAACCATATGTCACACTTCAGGGCAACTTCACCTATATTACACTTCTGTGATCCAACATGGACACCAACTCTTTGGATTCTAGTTCTTCAGGCATCATCTCTCTTGGATGGAGATAAGTAACCCTCCTATCCTGACTAGAGCATTTCCAGGCTACACAGTTCCCTGCCTACCCTATGAATTCCCAAAGAAGGCAGTCTGACTTCACAGGCCTGCTTTGCCTTCTCTTCAGAGGCCATAAACAGCATAGCTGCCCTCCCTTAAATTGACACATATTTCTTTCTGAGCAAACACTTTTATTTTGTAGGTAAAAATAATAAATACAGAGAAAACAGAAGGAAAGCAATCAAAACATGTTAATGAGTTCTCCCCAACTCCATCAAGGATTCTGGTAGGTAAATGGCCCTTCAAACCCCACATAGGGTTTTTCTGTGGTTATGAGTTCATATATCTTTCCCTCACAGCAAGATCACCCTCTCATTCTTAGAGTCACTCCTGTATACCCTTTATACAGGGTCTTTGATCTGCATCAACTCTAATCAGAAGAGAACTATGCCTGGCAGAGGTTCTAACATGTGCCCAGGGAGTAGTTATAAGTGGTTCACAGTCAAACTGGAAGGAAAATATCGAGTGTGGTTCAGCAGGGATCAGTTCTGGGTCAAGTTCTGTTCAATATCTTCATCAATGATATAGATAATAGCATAGAAAGCACTCTTACAAAATTTGTGGATGATACCAGGCTGGGAGGGGTTGCAAGTGTTTGGAGGATAGGGTCAAAATTCTCTGGATAAAATTATCTGGATAAACAACTAGTTGCACATTTTTAAGAGCAGATAAACAAATGCCTATTGTGGATAGTCTAGATAATACTTAGTCCTGCCATGAGACTAGATTAGAAGACCCCTTAAGGTCCCTTTCAGTCCTACAATTTTATTTTCAAGAAATAGTGATCAACTTAAAAAAGCACAGGTCCAGCCCTCCAGTCAATTTATATTTAAGCTACATGTAATGTTTATTGCTTTGCCTTGATCATATAACATCTAAAACTAGAGAAGAAGGTCTTCCAGGAAGGAACATGCCTTTCTCTTTGCATTGTTAGGCACATTATATAGTTTTGGATGCTGTGAAGATTTTTAAAAATGCTACTACAAGAGCATGCCTTAATGGGTTACAAACTTTGCCTGAAAACTTTGGCAACTCAAAGCAGCCATGCAGCTCCAGAAGGAAGCTGAAGGATTATGCCCTCTTGAGCTGCTCAGTAAAACTGTATTCACCACTCTTCCTTAGGATGGCTCACTCTGCTCTTTTCAGTGACTGATTATTCTGTGGATCAGTGTGAGACGCAGCCCATGGCCTTGCCTCCTTCCCTGTTGAGACTGCGCGCCCTGATGTGAAAAAAGGGATAAGGAGAATACTCTACAAGGTTAACTCAGTGGCCCTGTGGAGGAGGGGCTATGTTAACTTGAAACAGTTTGGCATGAGATGATGTTAGAGAAGAAATGCTAAGCAAAATCACATGACAATGGAGTATATTGTTGAATGAAGACTAAAAGAGCCCATGCCAATGCACTTGGATTCCTCGGTGGAAGCTCCACCCACACTGCTCAGCTAGGACTCTGTAAGTGTTGAATCTGAAGGATTGCGCTTTAAGGAAAGGGTAGCAAAATCAGAGAAGGGACTTGGGGAAGGGGGGGGCCAAGGAAGACTGATCTGGAAAGGAACTACTATTGGCATCTGATAAGATTAGGCTGTCCCTCTTGGTGTATGAAGTGGTATCATTATTATGTTACTCTGGTTACATAGAAGTTTAGTGGTTTGGCAAATTCAGAAACAGGAGGCATAGTCAATCAGCTGGGTTTAAGAGATCTCTGTGGTTCTCAAAATAGAACAAGGAAAAGTATCCAGGATCACCCAATATTCACACAACAGTGTCCTGAGAGGAAGATTTAAGCGGGGAAAGGGTTATACAAGAAACACTGGTGTGGAACAATGTATGTGCCCAGAAAACACAGAACACAACTAGCTTATTGAGATTTTGTTTTATTTCATTTATTTCCTACAAAGGGGACATGGAAGCAGTTTCAGGACTTCTTGAGTCAGAGTTCCAAAGGGAAGCTAAAGTCATCTTTTAAGAGTGTCCATTCCCTACTTTTTTTTTTTTTAATGTGGCAATACAGGTCACAGTAACTTAAGGTCAAATCCTGGCCTCACAGAAGTCAATGGGAATTTGGATATATGCTTCAATGGAGCCAAAATTTACCCCTTTGTATTTAGAGATAGAAAAAAGAGTCATCCATCTCAGGGTATGTCTACACTACAGTGCTATTTCGAATTAGCTTATTTCGAATTAGTTAATTCAAAATAAGCTAATTCGAAATAACACATCTAGACACAAAATCTAATTCGAAATAGCATTTTGCTGTTTCGAAACAGTGCATCCACACTGATTGGATGCTGGATCACATTTAAGGGCAGCTGAAACTGGTTCCAGCAGGGCATCAGATCAGTAGTTGCTTTGTGTGGCTGCTGTCCGAGGCTTGTGCTTAAAGGGACCCCCCTGGACAGCTGGTTCTCAGCTTTCCTGCTTGCTTGCCTACCTCGCTAAGGGACAGCAAAGTGTTTTCCTCTCCGCCTGCTTTGGTCGCTCTCATTTGGGACACCACAGCATTCGGCACCATGGAGCCAGAGCCGCCCCTGGGCACTCTGGTGCTCATGTTGAATGTCTTGCTGCAAGCCTGGCAGCAATTGCTGGAGGCTGCCTGGCACCTTCTGCTGCAGGCCAGCCCCCTGGCCCTCCCCCTGCCCCCCCCAGGGGCCCTGGAGGAGCAGCGCCCGGACGCCAGTGTGCCCTGCCGTATCAGGCATCTGGATACCAGCAGCGACTGGTGGGACCGCATCGTCCTGGAGTGCTGGGGAGACCAACAGTGGACCCAGACCTTCAGGATGAAGAAGGACACCTTCTTCGAGCTCTGAGAGTGGCTCGCCCCTGCTCTGCGGCGACGGGACACACGCATGAGGCCCGCCATTCCCCTCCACAAGCGGGTGTCCATCGCCCTCTGGAAGCTCTCCACGCCAGATAGCTACCGATCCGTGGGGAACCGCTTCAGTGTGGGGAGATCCACCGTTGGAGCAGTGCTCATGCAGGTACGGCACTCACCGGCCACTGGGCCAGGAGCGGGGGCTGCAAGGAGGACATGGGCTGCCCCAGAAAAAACGGGGGGGAGGTGGTGTAAGTGCCCTCCCTGGGAGGGTTTGGTCTGTCCCAGCCGCACTACAGACCACCTGCGGTGGCCAGGATTGCAGCGGGGGTTGCTCCTGGGAGTGGGGCGTGGGGCAGTGGCGGGGAACGAACACTCCCAGCCACCTGGGCACCCCAGTGACTCTCGGTTTTGTGTGTCTCTCTGCAGGTGGTGAAGGCCATCAACAGGGTGCTGCTCCGCAGAGTCGTCCACCTCACCAACCTGGACGCGGTCATCCAGGGGTTCGGTGCCCTGGGCTTCCCCAACTGCAGGGGGGCAATCAACGGGATGCACAGCCCCATCTGTGCCCCGGACCACCAGGCCTCCCTTTACATCAACAGGAAGGGGTACTTCTCTGTGATCCTTCAGGCTGTGTCTGACCACTGGGGCCAGTTCACGGACATCAGTGTGGGCTGGTCCGGCAAGGCACACGACGTGCGGGTGTACTGCAACTCCACCGTGTGCCAGAGGCTGCACGCTGGGACTTTCTTCCCCGACCGCCACATCAGGGTCAGGGACTTGGACATGCCAGTGTGACTGCTGGGGGATGCGGCCTACCTCCTACAGCCCTGGCTGATGAAGCCCTACACGGGACACCTCAACCCCTCCTGGCAGGCCTTCAATGCCAGGCTCAGCAGGGCCTGCATTGTGATCGAGGGGGCCTTCGGCCAACTGAAAATACGATTTAGATGCCTCCTCACCCACCTCGACCTCTCCTAGCACAATATTCCGCACGTGGTGGCAGCGTGCTGCGTGCTGCACAATTTATGTGAGAGGAAGGGGGAGGCTTTCCTGCCCACCTGGCTGGCCAGTACGCACAGCCCTGCATGGCTGCCAGCCGGGAGGCCCTTCGGGGGGCTGTCCGCATCCAGGAAGGCCTGCGGGAGAGCTTCCAGGTGGACTAGGACTGAAGTCTCCCTGGCGTACCCCACTGGGGCCTTGTGCCTTACATTCCACCCCCACCTCCTTCCCCTTTCCCCTCCCTAACCCCCCTTCCTGATGTACAATAAAAACACCTGTGTTTCCACAAAAAAACTCTTTATTTAACATAACTGGGGTGGGGGGGGAGGGGGAGGATGAGGGGAGGGGGAAACCTGGGAGGAGGGAGCTGGAAGGGGGAGGCAAGGGGAGGAAGTGGGAGGGGAAGCTCAGGGTTAGGGGTCTTGCCGGCCCTCCCATCTCGCAGCACTGAGGGGGCCTTGGCGTTCCCGGGGGGGAGTGGGTATGTAGGGTGGGGCAGGAAGGATGGGGGGGCGGAAGGAGGAGCGATAGCTGGGGCGGCCGCAGGGGCTGGAGCAGCAGGAGGCAGCAATCGGTCTGCCAGGGCCTGCAGGTGCTCGCGGAGGACACGGCCCTGCTCCCGCAAGCTCTCCTGCCGCAGCTGCAGGTCCTCTTGCACCCACTGCTCCTGGCTGTGGACCTGCCATCCCTGTAACCGTAGCTGCTGCCTCTGGAACTCCTCCTGGTTGCAGATGCGCCTGCTGGCCCGGGTGCAGGTGTATGGTCCAGGCGGGGTGGTGCGTCCTGCACTTGCTGTGGCTGCGGTGAAACAAGAGAAATGGTCAGTTCTCCCTGGGGACACAGTGGGTGAAACCCAGCCCCCCTCTGCAAGGCGAGGACAGCAGGTCTCTGCACCATCATGTCCTGCTATCCCCAGGAGTGTGAGCTGGCCCAGGACTGCACCCTAGCGCAGTCCTGTGGGGGGGGGTGGTAAGGGGAGATGTGCCCTGCCTCTGTGTAGGGGGGTCGTCTGCAGGAAGGGCAGTGTGCAGTGTCTCTCCCCGGGGTCAGAAGTCTGTCATGTGCCTTCACACATAGACGCATGTGGGGAACAGGTCAGGGCCCCTACATGGCACCCAGCTGGGGCCACATGTCCCAGCTGGCATGGCAGATGCACAGGTTGCCACCTGCTCCATGGTCGGCAAAGCCCTCGTGCATGGTCCCTGGGCTCCCCCTCCCCCTACCCACCCCACATAAGGGGACCGTGATGGCACTCACATGTGGAAGCCTCCCCGGCCTCGGATGAGGCTGCTGATGGGCTCTCCAGTACAGCTTGGTGGTCCTGGGTGCAGGGCATGCTCCCTGCAGGCTCCTGGCTGCCATCCTCCTCCTCTTCCTCCTCTTCCCCTGTGTCAGGGGCAGGGCCCTCTGTCCCAGGGTTGATGACGACCAGGGGGGCACGGACCGTCTGACCCCCCAGGATGAGGTCCAGGGCCTCAAACTGCGGGCAGGCCTCCGGGTCAGCCCCTGGTTGGGAGGCCCTGGCATAGGCCAGCTGAAGTTCTTTTATTTTGCTCCGCACCTGCTCCTGGCTGCACGTGTGGCCTCTGGTGGCCAGGCTGGCAGCCATGCGGCTGTAGACGGCCTCATTCCTGTGCCTAGTGCGGAGATTGTGGGCATTGGAGGCCTCCCCCCAAACCTCAAAGAGGTCCACAATCTCCGCACTAGACCAAGAAGGCACCTGCCTTTTGCGGCCCCTGGCAGGCTCCTGGGAGCCGCCAGCCTGGTCCTGGGGAGCGGTAGAGGGCTGGGTGGCAGCGGGTTGCTGGCTCATGCTGTGCCAGGTGCACGGTCTGCTGGCTGTGTGCTAGCAGGCTGGCAACTGGCACAGGCACTGTGGCCGGAGTCTGCCCCTTTAAGGGCTCCAGGGCTGCGCGGGGAGCAGACAAGTTTTCCTGGTTGTGTCCAGAGTGGCCACCATGGCTCCCTCGGAAGGGCTGGAGGCCCCCTAATTTGAAATAAGTGTCTACACAGCACTTATTTCGAATTAGCTATTTCGAATTTGGTGTTATTCCTCATAGAATGAGGTTTACCAAATTCGAAATAAGGGCTCCACTATTTCAAATTTATTTCGAAATAGCGGTTTTCCTGTGTAGATGCTATTAAAGTTAATTCGAAATAACTGCTGATATTTCGAATTAACTTTGTAGTGCAGACATACCCTCAGAGAGCAAGATATAATCCTCCATTTATGTATAATTATGTCTCAGAGGCTTAACTATTTACAGTTGATCTTTGTCATAAGGTCAACTGAAGGAAAGGCACTATAACAGTGACTAATATGGGAGTTAATTTATGTACAAAGAATACTGAGGAATAGTGTTGGCTAAAGGAAGAAGTCTTGCATGAGCAGAATGCTAAATTCAGGGAAAGAGTCCACATCCTTATTATGATGCAAATTTTTAAAAAATATATTTTAATCTACATATCATGTAAACAATAAAACCTCTGCAACTGATATGAATCAAAAAAGAAAAAATTATGCTGGAGCAATTTTTAGTAACAAATAAGAAGGGATAATGGATATCTGATACAGGCAGGGAAATTAGCGCGCACAGCAGAAAATTACAACAAACTGTACCATTATTTTCTAAAAAAAATTGGTTTTAATACTCCACCAAAAATTATGGATCTCGGATTGTTTAAAATTCCTTAACAATGTCTTTTGTTAAAGCAGAGGGATGTCTGCCACATAACACTGTTTCTTATAAAAGATAAGGAATCTTGATGTGAGTGAGTAACACAATACGAACTCTCAATCTATCTGCTTGTCTCATTGCTTGCCATGATAGAAAATACTAGGCATTCATGACTCTCCCCATCATATTCAGAATGAAAGCACAATCAAATGGACTGAAAAAAATAACCACAGCAACCTAAAAGTCTTTCTAGCAAACATTCCATGATGTTTTAAATGCTCGATCATGTCAATTAGTTACAAAAAATTGTTCTCATTACACATTTGTCTATGTAGTTCTAATTTTGTTTCAGTCACTTGGGTAGGGACATAAGTTTCAGAGATCCATCTTCATAGCTTTTTGTCTGTTGACCTCTAAGTGCTATCCTGTTTTTAAATTACATTTTATTATAAAAACAAATCTTAATGTTTGTACAACACTTTCAAGATGAAAATAACCTCCACTGTGTGTGTGTGTTTACATATATATGAGAGAGAGAGAATAATTGTAATGTTTCCACAGTTGTCTAAAAGTTCAAATGGCTAAAAGCATGCATACACACAATCACCCCGGTGAGTTTCCATCAGAGAATGCAACAGATTGGAAAAGGAAAAATCAATTACAAAGAAAAGGATGTAGCCACCAGTACAAGGGGTCATTCTTCAGTGAACCAGGACCTGGCAAAAGTTATAATAGGAGATATCTTAGAACCAAAAAAGGACCCATACCCACAACTCTCTCAAAAAGCAAGTTTCTTAATTTATTTTTGGATTCTGGTATCTACTTTGTGACTACCTCTCTATTTAGAAACAGACATACTTTTTCTTAGCCTTGACTGGTCTTACATGAGTGCAAAATGAGGTAAAGGCATTAAAGATGAAAACCAATTAGTGCAGCCAGATGGTCCTCTTAAGAGGACATCCAGGATTTTACCCTGCCACCCACTGTAGGTTCAGAACAAAAACCATATGCTTTTACAATAATCTTGCACATCAGTGTAGTAGAGTGTTGTCATTACAGGTCTTTGGTGGGTCCCTGGTGCACCCTGATACCAGGCCTTATCTTGACACCATCCCAAGTAACACACTGGAGATCTACCATGGTTCAAGCAAGGATGTAGCTACTCCAGCTAATAAGGTTCTGTATCCTAGTGCCCAGTAGTTCCCAAAGCACCCTCAGGGTCCCCCAGAGCCCTGGACATCCTATTTCCATGGTTCTTCTATGTCTGTGATCCCGCCCCATCACTGCCCAGAGTAGAATGGAAAAGACAACAGCAGGTTCACCACACAGCCCTCTGCTGACTTACTGACATGCAGCATATATTCATCACAGTATGCACTGGCTGCTAATATTCTGATGTGTATTATTAGTAAGGTCAGTCAAATATGAGCTTTAGGGAATATACCTGTTCTATAGAAAGTCTTGTCATAGATTGAACTCTGAGATATATTCCATTTATTTGCATATTTTGGTACATTCTACCAAACTAGCATGAGCAAAAGTGGCAGAGAAATAAATTATGTTAAGGAAATTACAAACCAGATTATGAACCCTTAAAATAAATAGTGAGGCAGATGACATGTACCAAATCACATGATTCATTGGTAGATAAGAGAAAGATTATGGATCATTAGAAAATTACTGTCCCTTTAAGATTTATAGAAATTATAACGGCTATAATATAGTAAGCTCCAAGCAAAACATTGGGTTCAGCTTCAGAATAACACCCTAGGTCTCCACTTTCACCTCTAGGAAGCTGCAGGAAGTCAAAAACTTCTGACAAATAGAAGTATAAGTCCTTATGACAAATTTAATCCATTAAAAAAATCATCTGTGGGTGGTCACATAGCAATTTAGAAGGGTCTTTACCAATAACTGATGTCTGAATTTCATGGAGTTTGTCAGATACAGAGCCATTTTAATCCTCCACAGTCTCTTGCATTCTGCCTCTGTACGTCTTCTCACTCTCTAAACTCATCTGCATCACATTAAAGAATAGCTACACACATACATCTATAATACGAGATCATAGAGAGTGCTAGCTTTGGACACAGAAAAAGGCTTTGAGAGATGTGTAAGAAAAGTGTAATACCCTTTTCTGTGCTAGTTTAGTGACTGTATGATGTGTGAACGGGAGAGGGGTATTTCACAGCCTTTGAACAGTTCCAACATTTGTTGCTAGGGATCTTTTTCATAGTGCTGCTGGTAAGTGTCCAACTTTTCATTACCATAAACCTGCTTGGCAGTGTCTCCAGACAACAGGTTAGCCGCACTTAGCCAGTGGCTGTCACAAACTCACAAATCATTCAAACACTCAAGCAAACAACTTAAATAACTACAATAAAATCCTTACATAAAGTTTGAAGAGAAATATCTGATCAATAAAAATATTAAAGAATTAAAATGATTAGCAATATCAATAATGCTTTTTAATTACTAAAGACTACGGCAGCAAGCGCACTAGCTTATATTAGGAACAGTGGGAGAAGTGTATAGTAAACAAAAGTGTCTCCTTGCTATTTATTGTCTGTCCCCCATACTTCTGGTACTCAAATTGTACACAGGCAGACACGTTGCAGGCCTCTAAGGAGACGCTGTTAGAAATGCTATTATATTGGTAATTGGCAGTGCAGGTCCTGATGATTCAGGCAGATGAAAGTCCTTTTGCAGACACGAAGTGCCTTAATGGTGCAAAATTAAACCCTAGCTAACTACCTATCTCATTGTAATACAAGCTACTCAGGTTCCTTTTCAAGATGAACAGTCAGGAGAGCAATGCAGGCCAGGAAGTCCAACTAAGTGCCCATCCCTCTTCCAAAACTATTCAGACCCTCTTTAAAGCTTGGAACCAACAGATTCATTTGCAAGCACATCAGGTCTCTGGATCCAACATGCTGGGTACAGTGTGGGCAGGTGATGGAAAGAGAGATGGGCTTCCCCTGTTGATGAAGAACTGTGTGTGAAAATGGTTACATCCACAAACAGATCATGTGGTCCATGTGTACACTCAAAATTCCCGCCTCCCTCCAAGTGGTTCTCCTGTGAAGACTCAAAGAAGGAACAGATGACATTGGTAAAGCATATTTCCAATATCTCTAGTTGAAATACAATTTCTCCTCCCATTCTTTCCCAGCCACTCCCAATATAAAAGACAAGTTCAAGCTTTACTGAGTTTGGGTGAGGAATTTAGATTAAACTCTGAAGTCCAGAGCTTGGAATGCTCAATTAGGAAGGGCTGTCAAGCCTTTCAGACTTGCAATAAGCACTTATAACCTTACAAGTGCTGCCCTAGGGAAAGAGTAATGTCTCTGTCATGATGTAGTTCACACAGACTGGTTTTTCTTTGTGTACAATACTGAGCTAGAGATAATTTGCTCACAAACCATTAAGAACACCAAAATGGATAGCATTAAGGTAACATCATTTAACATTTTCAACACAGTACAATAGGAATGAACAGGAGAGGTAAACCATTCATATTAATTCCCCAGCAGGACACAGAACGTTAACCCCCTGGGATTTCAAGTCACAACAATTCAATCACCTTAAACAGTGTTGCATCATCCAAAAGAGTTTGCACAGCTGTGGAAAAAAAACCCCTATTTTATATCTAATAACACTTAGCTCCCATGTCTCTTCCTCTTCTGATATCAGTTAGAATTATTCCAAGACAGATTCTCCGAGTCTTACTTGGCAAGTCCCATTGGTTTCAGTGGGACTATCTGCAGAGCAAGGCCTCAATCTTGCTAAAACTTGAATACAGGCATATTGTTGCTATCATGAACCTTCCCATTGATTTCAGTTGGACTATTCATGGTTATGGATCAAGCATATGTGCAAGTGTTTGCCAAACCTGGGCCCAGTATACGTAATCATAGTAAAAATGACCTACAGTTTATGATTGACAGGTTCTTGGATTCTTCTAAATAGTTCGGACTCACCCTGGAAAAAACAAAGTCCTCTGTCAACCAATCCCACTGAGCCAATCACCAGCAAAACTAAAGAACAGCAATCACTTTTCACATCTTGGTAGCACCATCTGAAATACAAAAGACAAGCCAGATTTTGCTATAGGATATTCAACAAGCACACCATCAAACTGTCATCATAAGTGATGATCTACAATGCAGCAATGATAGCAACCCTTTTATACAAGTGTAAAACATGGACAGTTTACTGCAGACATATCAAGCAACTTGAAAAATTTCACATATGCTGTTTTTGCTCTATCCTGAAAGTACATTGGCAAGATAAAGTGTCAAACATTAACATCCTTGAAAGATCAAAACCAGCCAGCTTCAAGAAATAATTACCAACACTCAGCTTAGATGGATGGGTGATATTATCAGACTGGGAGATGATAGACTCGGGAAAAATGCCCTCTAGATGAGCTGAAACTCAGAAAGCAAAAGCTGGTCAGCATAAACCTATCAAACACAGTTTAAGCAGAATCTTAACTCATGATGCACAAAAATTGACAACTTCAAAGCCATGCCCAGGGAAGACATTAGGGAAAACATAAATAAATATAAATATACTTTTATATAAATATAAAAGACTATATTTATTGCCTTTAATGTATATTATAATGCAGTTAGTTGAAAGTTTTAACCTGGTAATATAGAAAAGTTCACTTACAGAAAAACAAACCCACACATGCACTAAAATCATATACAGTTAGGATATATAAATATACGCATATACACTCAAATTTCAATTTTTATATCTTTTGCAAAAAGTTAAAATATATAACATGATATTTAATTTCTCCCATATTTTTGTATAAAGTATCTTAAAATGTTTTGTTCCAATGGAGTAAAAAAAATGGAGATGTTACAGATAGAGCCACTTTCATGAAAACAGAAAAGGAAAAACAAAGGATGCAAATTCTGTAGATTCGTTATTATTGTGAGAGAAGAACTGAAGAATACCAATAGGGATTTATTCCCCCTTTAGAATCTACTTCTAGCATTCCAGTTGGGACTGCCTCACAATAGCTAGCACTAGCAGTTTGCAAAGCAGATCAGTAGACCAAAAACATTTAAAAGTGTGAATAAAACAAGTAAATATATTAGTAACAGTTCCAATTAAAAACATGCACTGTCAGTGCAAAGAAAATACTTTTAATTATGCATCTGTGCCTCCACTTTAACATTCACTGCTTTAAGTGAACAGCATTGTCTACTCATGTTTCTCTCAGCTAAAACATGTTCCTAAATTCTTTTTGTGTGTCATCCCCTTCCCAGAACACAAGCCCTAGCAAATATTTTAATATAATGTCAATTGAAAGTTATATCTTGAGAAGATCACTTGCATCATCTGCTTATGTAAATAAAGGACGGGGGGGGGGAAACGGGGGGGAAGGACCATAGACCAAATTCTATTTTCTGTTATAGCTGTGTAAATTGACTCCAGATGAGTTATTGGAGCACAGAATTCGAACCACTGTCACTCATGTTGAGTTGTACTTAATCTCGTATCTAGCCCAATTGAAGTAATGTGACAATTTCTGAAGCAAATTGCTAACTAACCCAGCCATAAGGGTGGCAGAATCTGATCATAGGAATAATGCTTCAACCCTTTTTATATGATATGATATCTCTTTAGAATGAAGAACTGATTAAAAACAATAAAAGAAAACTTGATTAGTGATTTTTAGTATAATTTAAAAGAGTCCATTTCTTCTTGGTGCTGGACAGAAATCATGACCACTAGCTGACTGTAAGGTATGATGGCCTGTGTATTTTTTACAACCATTCTAAAAAACTTTTTATGTATACAGTTGAGATATGAGTTGTATGAGCCAATAGATTTTTATTTTCATTTTTATTAGATATTTCATTTTGTATGGCAGCTCATTGGTATATGAAAAGAAGAATTCACACTGCATTATTTGCAATATTCTATTTCTAAAGTAGCTGGGACTCAGGAAACCATCTCTTCAGAAAAGTGTGACTCTGCGAAGTTGGCCTTTATTAATAAATTCATGAATAGTTTACAGTTAGTGCAGACTCAAATTCTGAGCTCATGATGTTGGCAATATTGCATCACAAATCCATTGGACATGGATCGTGTATGATCAGCAATGGTATTTTCAGCATATGCCACGATACACACTTTCTATTTGAATGTAGACTATGGCCCTTTATATTCTAAACAAAGGTTTACTAGTAAGTATAAATTCCTATTTCTTGCTACACATATTGCCAGCTCTCCTGAAGATATTTTGTCACCTACAGCTACACTAAACTGACAGTTGTGCAGATTTGTAGCCTGTTTCAGCTATCCTTGGTGAGTTTAATATTCTTTTGGGGCTTTTACAAGATGGCATATTTTTTAACTATCCCTCAAGTGGCACAACCATAGTCAACTTGTTCCATTCTCTCTTCATGTGCTGAAAGAAGAATATCTATTTGGATGTAGAAAGACAAAGGGACCATTTGCTAGTCCTCAAAAGAATCAAAAAGGAATGAGCATGCCAGCGGGACAATTCATGGGGTGTCCAGAAGGTGCAGATCTGTCAGCTGGCCTCTGAAGATGAAAGAGCGACTACCAGGCTACTACCCAGCTTCCCAGACAGTTAAAAGTAACAGCTGTCGGAAGTGAGGAGATGTTGCGTAGATCATAGCGAAGATTTCAGGAAGCCTCCAAATTAGTTCAGGCCTTCCCAGAGGTTCATGATGCTCATGGAATTTCAGATTTATGCTGAAAGCTTCAAAAGTTTTTCATGTGAAAAGTTTACACCTGCCTATCTTTTAGCATTTGCATGGTAAGAGCATGGCTGTAAACATGCCAAGATGACATCTTGAAAAAATTAAGTAAGTTAATGCATAAAACCACTAATAAATACATAAGCATTGCAGTACATTTAAATCTTGAGATGTCCCATAATATCACCATCTCCATATATTTCATTGGGGAAAAAAATCAAATACTGAATAAATGAATTCAGACGTCCTTCAAATAATACATTTACCTCCCTAATGGCTTTTTAGCTCAAGACATATAATTGCTCTTCTATACAAAAAAGCAAAGCAATTTGATAATCTAATAGTGAGCATTTCAACTCTAAGCTCCTGTTACTGCTTCGTTTTACCAAATAACGAAAACATTAAATCCTAAGCACTTAATGTAGATTTGGTGCTTAAATAACTGTCTCATCTTCTCTCAGAAATAGTTTAAAGCTTTTTGTTCTTACACTACCAAATAAAGCTCCTTTTATCTTTATGGCAGCAGCAAGGAATACCCAGTATTGTAAAATCTGCAGGCATCATTGAACTTGATTAGTTCTTTTTACAGGCGGAACCTCTCTAAATTGGGACTCTCTTGTCCAGCAACATCCATGGTCTTGCCACAAGACCAGCAACAGGAGGGCTGGTGGCTGGAAGCCCATCTGAACAAGTGACAGCATGGCTAGCATCCCTGCTGGGGTTGGGAGTGCAGCTGTGATGGTGGCAGGGGGCCAGCGGCCATGAGGGGAGCTTGAGAGTGGAGGCCATGACACTTGGTGGGAGCCTGCAGGCCAGCAGCAACGGGGCCAGCATTGATCTCTCCTGGTCCAGCAAACTCCCTGGTTTGGGACTGGCCAGATCCTGAGGTTGCCGGACCAAGGAGGTCCAACCTGTACAAACAATTTACTGGCAAAGGGGGGGTGGGGGAAGCCTTAGCTCTGTAGTATAAAAAAAGAATATCCTCAGTATAAAGGAATGAATCCCTTATTCTGGAAACAATTTGAAATAAATTGTTTAGACTGAGCTATACACATTTAATTCTCAAAATATGCCAGAAACACAAGGGTAGGCCTGCACAAATTTTGTAAGCTATGAAACTCATGCTCTTTCTCCTGCCATCGCCATATCCCATTGCTCTCACTTGGTGACAGAAGATTATTGAAGCTGAAGTCCCTATTGTCCATCACTGACAATGAAAAGACCATTTCTTATTGAACTGGGCATCAATTTCCATGGAGCAATGACAGCAAAAGTATTGCAGCACTTCAGCTTGGAAAAGTTTATTTTCTCTAATGAGTTTCATTCAAGACCAATATGTTAAAGGAATATTATATAATGTAAGCTAGAATGGTTCTAACAAATGGTACTTACACACAAATTAAATGCAACGTAAAGAGAACAGAAAACAACCCAGGTTTGTGTTTGCTTAAAGTGACAGATGAATTAGAAAAAAACAACAAATGGTCTGGTAGCACTTTATAGACTAACAAAACATGTAGATGGTATCATGAGCTTTTGTGGGCATAGCCCACTTCTTCAGATGACCATAGGCTGTGCCCACGAAAGCTCATGATACCATCCACATGTTTCGTTAGTCTATAAAGTGCTACCAGACCATTTGTTGTTTTTTTCTGTAACAGACTAACTCGGCTATTCCCTGAAGCGGATGAATTGGAGTGCATTTGGCAGCCCTGCGGGGCTCGGGGAGAGGCTCCTCCCCCTCGGGGGTTAGTGGGCGGCCACTCCACCCACTGTACCCTACTCAGTTTTTTTGCATCAGCTGTGGCTGCAAGCCCTAAGGTAGTCCACAGCCCCGCACACAGTCTGTAATAAAGGTCTTTAAACACTGGCCCTCATTCAAGGCAGGGCAATAACAACCCACAAGCCATCCTCACGTCTGTCCCTGTTCAGGGCGGGGTGGCAGGCAAACAAATAGTTCAAGTCCCAGACCCTGGTTCAGGGCAGAGCAGCAGGGAACAGTTTTGAACCCAGGCCTGGGTTCAGGGCGGGGTGGCAGGCAAACACACAAATAGTTCAAGTCCCATTCGCAACAACTCCAGCTGGGTCCCCTTGCTCATGCGGGGGTCCGGCAGATGCAGGCTGCTGATCGGGAACAGCTGGGGGGGGGGAGACTGCCACCCAGGAGTGGTGTGGCAGGGGGGACACAGGCCCACCCATTCCACTGCATCCCAGACCAGAGTCCTAGCAGAAGCAGAGTGATCTGCTGCTAAGTCAGCAGGGATCTGTTCTGCAACATGCTGACCTGGTTCTAGCTCAGCCAAGCGGGGGACTGCTATTCCTGGGGCTCTTTTCATTCTTCCCCTCGGGCTGTACCTGCACTGGACCCAGGTCCTCTGGGCACTGTCATTCTGGAATCTCTGGCCAGGTAAACAGACCCTCCAGGCAGTCATCCAGTAGTGGGCCCGGTGGACCAGGCCAGTCCTCGGCATCGCCGGGGTCCAGCTCCTTGCTTGGGTGCTCAGAGGAGGCTTCTGGCTTCTCTGGTCACTGGGGCTTGACTGGCCTCTCTAGCAGGCCTTTTACATCCCTGGTCTTGCCTCCCAACTTCCAGTCAGGTGGGTTGCTAGGGCCAGGTGCTGCCCACAAAGGTTCAGGGAAGGAGCTCCTTCCCCTTGAGGTCAGGGGGCGGCCACAACGCCCCACTACAATTTGTAATAAAAATACCCTACACTTGTACAGCAGATTAGGGCTAGAGAGATTGATGCATTCACCAGTAGCTGTGTACTGAGGGAGGTATTGCGTTCCATTGGTCGAAGACAGGGGTGGGGAATCTATGGCCCAGGGGCCAAATTTAGTCCCCGGCTTGCCTGGATCCAGCTCCTGAGGTTCAGGACTTCCTCCTCCCAGCATCTGGGAGCCGGTGCTGGAACTCCAGCCCTGTAGCACCCCAACTCCCAGCCCACTGCTGCACGCCCACTCTGCTCCTGCACCCTACCTCCCACTAGTCCTTCCCATCTCCAACCCACTCCTGCACTCTGCCACTCTCCCAGACCCCCCAACCTCAAGCCTGTTTCCCAGCAGCCACCTCCAACACACTGAGCCCCTCATTTTTGGCCCCATTCTAGAACCTAGAGGGGTTCACAAAGTCTACTAGCCCCCCTAGGCTTTGGTGTGGGAGGGGAAAGTGGGGAGTGTCTTTCATTTTCTCAGTCAGGAGCCACATCAGTGAGTTGTTTTTGTTGGGGGGTGGTTGCTTCTCACTTTTATGCAGCCCCCAACTGATTTTTCTGTGGGTCAGCAACCCCAGACCCCAAAAAAGTTCCCTGCCCTAAGGGGAAACTTGAGGAAGCAGCCTGACTCCAGGAATAACTTTGCTACACAGCTGAAAAAGCACAATCTGTGGCACCTTTTTATGGGGTTCGACATACCACCTCAGGGGCTCCCTGGTGCAAGGAGGAGTAAAGCCATAGCCCTGCCTCCTTTCTAGCAAGGTACTTCTGAAAGGGAAGTAGTCTCTGCATTCCTACCAAAGGGGGAATACAAATCTGGTCGATTATTATGAAGGCCACCAGAGGGATGAGGTTTCTTATTCCCTCCCACCCTAGTGCAAATAAGGAATAGCAAAAACCTGGTGCTCAGTATGCATTTTAGCTAGCCTTTTACATGGAGGTTTCTCCTGTTTGTACTTATAATACATAGGCTTATGACTGCATCAACCCTCCTTGTTTTGACAGTGACTTAGGCCTTTTTAAAAAGTGGTGGTAAGCTTAGGTATAAATTATTAGGCTTCTCTATGAGGAGTGGGATTCTGTCCTTTTCCCCCTCTAACTTTCTGCTCTCCTCAAATGTTCTGATCCATTGTGTAGTGAGGAGGAGTCTGGTATGTTTCTTTCAGGAATGAATCACCTTGGTTCTTGGACCCTAAGAGCAATATAAATAGGCTTGTTAATCCTCCAGGATTGGTCTGGAATCTCCCGAAATGAGAATCAATCTCCTAGTGACTAGTGAAAGCAGTCCTGGAGATTTTAATAGGCTATTTTAAGAAAATGGCATTACATAATGTTGGCAACCCTACATCTAAAGCACAATATCCTCCAAGGGCCTTGATATATTGTCTCTCCATGTCACTACAAATGCTCATGTAACACAGGACATGGTGCCTTAATGAAACCCCTGTGTTTTCAGAGAATGACACGGGCTTGCAAATTCCGTCTGTATTACCAATATGTATAAATTGTTCAATTAAATGATCTTTGCTTAATCATATTATCCATACTCTGCAATAGTGGTGTTGGAATACTGGAATACTACAATTACTTTTAATGGAATTTCTATTACAGGGGAAACACTTGAGAAAACACATCTATTGCATAATATAATGACAATTATTAATTGTCATTGGGGAGAAAATAAGATTAAGGATATTATTTATTCATGCAAAAGAGTGTGATTTAAAATTAGGGAAGCTGTAGGATGCCAATTAAATGGAGGGAAAAAATCAATAGTTTAAGAGAAAGACAATGAGACAAAACAGGAAGCAAAATTTCACACATACGCTTCTGTACAGCTGGTCATTTTTTTAAAATATAGAGAAAAATTATTTTGCTTAGTAACTAGAATGAAGGAAACATATTGAGGAAGAGAAGATTATATTCAAGGGTCACTGATTTGATGGATTTCCTTTTAGAGGCTTTAAAAATTTAAAGTCTCTGCTGCCAAATGAGATCTTTATTTTCTATATAAGGAGAAAGGATTGCACGCTCAGCTATTATCACCACGTTTTGGAGTCACAGAGTCCCTACGTGGCCTCATTCCAATTTAGCTACTGTTCTGAAGATTAAAAACTGTATCCTCAATGTAAAGGAAAAAATAAATATCTACAAGTGTATTTGAAAATCAGATAAAAGCGTAGTCTGAGAAATGAGACATTCAATGGGCAAAAGCTGAAATGTCTGCAATTGCACACACAAAAGGGTAGTAAGCTGCTTATATTCTCATTTATTTGTTCACTTATGAAAACCTGTATAGGTAAATGTAGGTATACAACTGTACTCACATTCTTCTGAATGCACTAGGGCACCTGCCCCAGAAGATATGCCGCCTCAAATCACATGAGCCAGGCTTCAGAAAAGCAATTAGTATTAACTTACCAAAGCAAAGGAATTATTGACTAAACAGAATGAGCCAGCAGGTCACTTTGTCTCTCTCCACCTCAGTTTTTCTCTATAAAATGGGGATAATGCCTACCTCACAGGGTGTTATTGGACTTATTTAATATTTATAAAGTATTTGGTAACCTTCGAGTAAAAGGCATTATCACAGCTCAAAGTAGAAATAAATATAACTTCTTGAAGATTCAGACTGAATGAGGAATCCCCCAAACTCTGTGACCCATCTGCAGAACACTAATGCAGAGTATAAAAATGATTGCATCCTGTTCAGTGATCGTGCTCAAAGTGCATTGCACATAAGGGATGTTAAAATAGTTGACTTTTTAAACAATAGTGCTTAACCAGTTAAATGTTTTAAATTAGGGCTTACCACCCAGCCCACCGCCTGGCCCCACCATGGCTATAGGGTCATGCTGTG
Organism: Pelochelys cantorii; assembly: GCA_032595735.1. NCBI lineage: Eukaryota > Metazoa > Chordata > Testudines > Trionychidae > Pelochelys > Pelochelys cantorii. The sequence goes on along the minus strand of CM064330.1, from coordinate 85,837,266 downwards.
TCTGTGAGGTCCTGCTGCCCATCCCTCTGTGTCCAATGATACTCCAGGCTAACACGACTGGTCACTGCTAGAGTCCGATTCATCTGTTAACTGGTAAGCATGCTGGAGACCCTCATGCTTACCAGTATAATTACCAGTTAACTGTTTAACATCCCTACTGTATATCCATTCCTCTTTAGGTGACTCCCAAGCAGTTCTTATTAGAAGAAGAGATCAGCATCTCTGGAGATGTTGGAGATAGTGTGATGAGAGGTAAACATATGGATGGAAAGCCAGGTAGCAGCCTTGAAAATATCAGTAACAGGAACATGATGAATGAAAGCCGCTTGATCCCTTAGAAGGTATATCGTCACTGCGGGCTAAAGTCAAGATAAGATAAACAACTTCAGCTACGTTAATTGTGTACCTGAAGTCAAAGTACCTTTACTTGGCTTTAGGCGCTGTCTACACAGCAGGGAGTCAAAGGGAGAACACTCTTCCTTCGACTTCCCTTACTCCTCGTGCAATGAGGGTTACAGGAATCAGAGTAAGAAACCCATTATTTTGAAATTATTTCAAAATAATAGGCTTTTCTGTAGATGCACACTCTTTCATTTTGAAATAAGCATGCAGTGTAGACATAGCCAGAGAGCGCTAATAGTTTGTGATGAAAAACTACCTTAATAATATCATAACATAAACAGATACAGGCAGAAATCCAAGAATAGATCCTTTGAGCAGCAACTGGTCTCTTTCATTGGATGAGCAAAAGAAACAAAACTTCAGAGACGATCAACTCCCTTTAGTTCTGTTCACATTCAATGCTAAAGCTCTTCAAACATCTGAGGTGGCAATCTCTCTTCATCTTTGTGAGAATGGGGATGTAGAAATAAATTTGGTAAATAAATAGTCTTATTCAAACGAAACCACAGTGGTAAGAAAATTTGGGGTGAGGATGACAAGGCCACTTTGTCCTTGTAAAAGATTATGTATGAGGGTGAGCCATCAGAGCCTGGAGCTCTGTAACTATCCTAAATGGGGTAATAGCTACTAAAATACAGCTTTCATCAAGAGATGCACTAAACAAGCACTTATAAATCCGGTTTCTTTCTGGGATTTGAAGAGATTTTTAATAGTCTATCCATGCATTTTAAAAATCTGATAATCCTAGGATGGCAGAATGCAGATCTGGCGCCTATAGATAAAAGAAATTCTGAGAAAGCTGCCTCACTGAGTACCCTCAATGAGCTAATTGACAAAGCTGTATCTTTTAGTTGTAGCAAGAAGTCCAGAATAAACCAGACAGGAGCCAAGGAAAGAGAGGTGGTTTCTCTGCTGGGACCAAAACAGAGAACAACTTCTGTTTCATAAGGTATTTATGCCTGATAAAAGATGGCCTAATGTTAGAACAACATTTTGAACTTCAGTGAGACTCCAGGAAGGTAAATACAGACTGATAAAGTGGTGGTACAGAGTCTGGCTATGATCTTGTGAGATTATATCTGGGTCAAAATGGAGAAGAATCAGATCTCAAATCAGTTCAAAGAGACTGGCAAACAGAAGAAATCATCTTCTTCCAGGTCGAGATCCCCATCCGAATCCCATAAGATGAAAAGGACTTCTGGGTGGAAATAGGAGGTACCAGACTTCTTCTGTACTTCTACTCTGACAGGGTATTGAATCATAGTCCTTGCATATCGAGCAGATGGGTACTAATGGAAGCACAAAACAGCCTCCATTATGGTGTTCTTAGCATCTTAGTCCATTATTTGAATGTTCTGTAGATGGGACACTGAAGTCCATTGTGACCCTCATACAGATACCTTAAGCAACTGGAAGTGGTGAAATCACTGACTGGCATCAAGTTACTCAAGTCAGAACAGCATTTGAAGGCCTTTTGGAGATTTTAGCAGGCCCTAGTTCCAAGCAAATGCTCAATGAAAAAAAAAGAACTTATATTTGAACAGAAACTTGAAATGAATATAATTAATTGACAATTCACAAGAAAATTTAAGTATTTACAAAATAAACTTTTAGAAAATGTCTCTAATGCACAAAAAGGGGAAGTTTGAATCGCTCATGCTTCCTCTGACCACAAGATGTGAGAAGGAACAGGGCAGATTAGAGTGGGTCCATCCCTTAATACTCTCAGTAAGCAGCATGAATGAATAGAAGGTGTATGTGCCACCCTAATGGGAAAAAGTTCTCCACCTTTGATGCACTGGCACGCACACACACACACACACACACACACACACACACACACAAAGCTGAATGGACATATGCAATCACTCAAAGAACTAGCAGTAAAGTACCTATGAACAATCATCCTCTTCCATTATTGTGATTAACCCGATACTCTCTGAACTAGTTCTCCTTTCCAATCAGCATCCCCCTATAAAACTTCTTCTGTGATATTTACACAGTTTTTATCCAGATGATTTAGAGATTTATATTATTTTATTTCCAAGCAATAGTCTGGGTCTCACTCTTTCAGAGACATGCATCTCTTTATCCCATAAAGTCAATTAATTTTTATAATATTTCAGAATGAATTTAGACATTCTTAAACCTTTTAATCAAGGAAATTAGCCAAGTCAAATATTTTAGAAACAGTTTGGCTAATGGAAGTGTACTCTAACCATAACTGTCATCCTGAACTTGGGCCACAGCAAGTATTTTTAACATTATCCTTCTGATTTCTACCAGGTAGTAAATATTAACCCTTTACATTTATACATTGTCCTTCACTTTCTGCATATTTGATTTATATAACTATTTTTAATCTTAGGCTATTAACAGACTATATTGAATTCTGAGGCTTAGGACTTATTGGTTAAGAACCAATGGACTCCTATTCAGGAATTCCGTGTGTTAGACTGTATTTAACAATCTTAGGCACCTCTCTAGCACTAGAACTCCAGGGAGTCTGGGAAACTATTCATTTAATCTAGATATTGCTTATTTAATCCTATATAAACCCGGGAAACTGAAAAAGGGACAATTGTTACAGCAATAGGAAAGAATGATTATGTGGGAAGAATGACCCATTGAAATATATTAACTTGTTAGTCCGCAGCTGTAAATAAGCATGTCTTCACACATACATCAGATAAACTTGGAATGTATAAAAATGACATTAAAACCTGTTTCTTTTGGCAAAAGAGATATTCTTTGCCTGGAAATCCGATTTAATGACACTAGAATGGGAAATTAGCTGGGGAATGAAATCTGCCTCCCCCTTCCAGATACAGTGAAAAAGAGACACATAGTCAACTCTTTATCATCACCTCACCACCACACTGAAGGATGGTAACATGTCTATTCTTTTCATATATTATATAATACTTTATTAATCTCTGATTGAAAATCTTTGATTTAATAATTCCAACTGAGTATATTTTTTGACAATCATAATTAATTCACAAATAGATGATCCAAACCAATACTGTGATGTTACAAAATCCTCTGAATCTGAAACTGAATACACTACTGGAAAGATTGCAAACAAGGTGGAGCACAGACGTGTGGCTAGTCTTTTCTCTCAGGAAGACATTAAAGACTTTTCATGTGTCTATATTAAATACATTACCAACATGGTCTATTCAAAATGAAATGCCCATCTGAAAGACCATTGTTATATATTGCTTTTTGTTTATAAAGTGCCAGCAAGGTTCGGAGCATTGTAAAGGATACAGAAGGAAAACTGTCCCTGTATCAAAGTGCTTAAATGTATGGCTGGTTAGCAAAACATAGTAAGAAAGAGGGGTATAGATTCAGCTGGGGCAAATTGTGTGGAATGCTGAATAAAGCTATAACCTGGTTAGCAGGGCTTTATCTTTATCACACACCCCTTCTAGAACTACAGATCCAAACAGCCAAGCTTTGCCACCCCACACAGAAGACACTGTGACTTTAAAGTGTGTGTGGGGTGTGTATATACCTAGACTATAGATTGGTTAGTATGGCTTCCACTGAGTGTACAAAGTAGCATGAGAATTGATTTAATATATATTAAAATCTTTCAACTACTTACTGTGTTTAGAAATCTGCTAGCAAGTTTTCTGCCATTTTTAAGTTGTTTGGGAAACAGATAAATTTGGTTGGTTTGATTTGGTGTTCTGTGTGTTTGTGCCACTTTTAATCTTCTAGATCAGGATAAAGCCCAACTTAGATTCCAAATAAGTATATACCCCTATTAATAATCAGGTCCGATCATGCCAACTCACAGACATACCTGAGGTGCTATGAGTTGCAACTAGAGAGGAGATTCCATGACAAAAGGAAGAAGCAATTTGGAAGCTACCTAGAAATAGTCTCCAGTGTTCAGGCTCAGTCCTTGAATCTCATGAGCAACTGTGAAGCCCCTCAGGAGGGAGGAAATTGGACTGAAGCCTTAAACCAACCCAGATAATCCAGGGAACCCAGCAGGCAAGGCTCTGCTAGCATAGCCTCACTAGGTGGGGCGGGGTAGGATGTTCTCTGGAGATACTAGTGTCCAAACCCTTCTTATGGCTGGGTAACTGGGGGCATGAGAAACAGGTTATGTTTCACCCCACCAACATAACTTAGCATGAGATAGGGCCCCGTTTTATAATACCCTTGCTCCTAATCCCATTACAAGGAGTTATGGGCTTCATGCAGGAATTTCTGAGTAATATATTATGCCCTTTTGTAATGGGGATCTGATTCCACGATCATAGTGGTCCGTTCTTAACAAATTTCATATTCACTGGGCTATTATTTTCATTGTTGCTGACTTCTGGTGAGTATAATGGAAGAAACAAATATTTAAGATGTATTACAAGAGGAACAAAAAAAAATCAGTGTATAAAAAAAGCAAGAATTTTGAACTACAATGTGCAGCATTTCTTTTCTATTCTATAAGAACATAAGAATGGCCATAATGAGTCAGACCAGTGCTCCATCTGATCTAATATCCAGTGCCAGATGATTTAGAGAAAATGAAAGAATAGGGCAGTTATCAAGTGAATGCCACCCCCTATTGTACGGTCCCAGATTCTGGCAATCAGAGATCATAGGATACTCAGAGCATGTGGTTTCATCCCTGACAATTCTGGCTAAAAACCATTGATGTACCGATCCTTCATGAGCTTATAAAATTCTTTTTTGAACTCAGTTATATTCTGGCCTTCAAAACGTCCACAGGCAAAAGAATTTGACAGGCTGACTTTGTATTAAAAGGAAGTGCTGCTTCATACATCTCTTTTAAACCTGTTGCCTATTAATTTCATTGAGGGACTCTGGGTTCTCGGGCTCTCTGAAAGGGTCTTCCAGTGATGTGACATCAGTCATGCGTGATTTATTCTTTGTCTTGTTTTCTCCTCAGGAGGGGAATAATGTGGGCAGTTGACTATTTTCTTTCAGAAGGGCTTTTCTGGTTTTGTTTTTTCTTATGTGTATGTTTTTCTGTGTTTATATTAGAGAAGAAAAGATCAAAGAAATGCACTCTGAGGAGGTGCCAAGCATGCCCTTCTTTCCTATCTTCTTGCTTTTGTGTTAGCACCTCTGTTTCCTGTTATAACCCCTGTTACTATCACAGAAGCAGGAACAGGCCCTAAAGTTGCAAAATAAGAATGTTATGTATTTATATTTCTCTAAATGACATCATAAGTGGAATTCTCAATGTGATATTTCCCCTTTATCTACTGGAGAAAGGATATCATTCCTTCTCTCTTCAGTTTAAAATATACCTAATGTCCTGGTCTTCCCAAAATAATTGCTCTAACACTTTTGAAAGGTGTTGCTCATGCACTCTTACTACACATAAAATTAGATATAAAACCCCCGAAGATGTGAGAAAAAAATAACCCCAAGCCTGTTGATGAAGTTTACTGAACAGAAAGGACAGCGTGCCAGCAGACTTTTCAAATAATCTCAGATCTTTCTTTAGTTGTAATAAATTAATTGGAACTGAATAATGTCCTCTGATGTGGTGGCTCTTAAAATCAAATTTAAGGATGGAATTAGGAGTCAGATGCCTAAACACCACTGAAAACCTCACCCTCAAGGATCTCAAAAAGTCCAAGGGACACTAATGGTGGTTGGAGTACTTTGGTTTTTCATGCCACAGACACAATTTACACAGTAAATATGAGCATCCTCAAGTATCCCACTACTGTATCTCTAATGTGTCCTGGAGGGACAGATATGTTTCCAGGCATTCCTCTAAAAGTGAGATGATAGTTTAACCTCCATCTCAGTCTTGCACCAGCTTTAACAGGAAAGTGTATGCAAGTTCAGTTATATGTTCCTAATACACCACTAACTACAAAAATCAATGTTCTCTAATATCTACAAATATATTGCTCTAAAAGCAACTGTTTAGAAATTTGGCACATATGCACATGAGCTCAGGTTCTCATGGTAGTTAGTGTGTTTCAGAAAGGAATGATTTCATGTCTTTAGATTCAGATGTAAAGTGGTTTCCTAGCACACTATTTGGGGTGACAGAATAATTCACTTACTACTCATTCAACCAAGATTTTCCTACTGAGGATGGTGAAAATATTGGTAATAGGGATATTTATTATATGGACATTTGGACTTACATCACCAAAACTATTCTACACAAGTCCCCAAAGAGAGAGATACTGTTCAGTTACTACTGTCGAGAGCCACTGTAACTTTAGACATGGTGACCTGAAACATGAGAAGCTCTATTGTCCTGTAAGAAGAGAGATAGTCTTGGTTAGTTAATTCAATACCTCTGGTAGGACAAATGTCTTTCTGTTAGTAGCCATAATCCAGGTAGTCTAAACCGGATCAAAAAAGAAGCTGCTCTTATTCTGATCTGATATATCCTTCTAATGTTCTTATAAAATCTCTTAAGGCAGGGGTAGCATATTTACTTTTAAAACAACTTTCATTTTTTGATAATGAAGACAATGTCTTACAAAATTCCCCATTTATCTAATATCATAACATGCTGTTTCTTTTTTCAGCATTCTATGATGACTGTGGCTTCTTTCCAAAACCATAAGCTTGCTACAACTGAAAAAAAATCACCTTTAAAAAAAAGAAAGCATTCTGGAAAACAAACTTTGTGCTCATGCTGTCAAGCTGAGCCTAGGTCTGGCATATCAGAGTGTTTATTTTAATAATGTCTTTTTAAACTAAAAATTCAGATTTGCATTCAGTCCTGGGCACTCAGAACAAGAAAAATACAGAAAAATGGAAAGGGCTTCAACAAGGCGCAACAAAAATGAATTAGGAGCTCAGATGGGTTGACTTATGAATAGAGCCAGGCAACTAACAAACAATATTTCCTGCAAGTTTTATTTCAATGTAAAAATGTATTTGCTGTATTATCTGTATTACAAGAAGTGCTAGAGACCCAAACAAGATCAGGCTCAAGTACACTAAGTATTGTCCAAACACAGCATAGCCACTCTCCCCTAGCAATCTTTTAGTCTAATTTATACTCTGAATTAGGAAGACAGGCAAAGGATGGGGAAAAGAGAACTTTAGATAAACTTGGGCCTCTTTTATGTTCAGACCCATGCACCTTTTAACAGTGAAGTTTAACTCACCCAAATGCTTAACAGAAAACTAATGTTAAACTTGCATGATTCAAATCTCTTTAGCCCAGCATACAAATGAATATTAAGATGTAATGACTGGAACTTTGTGGAGAGGAAGGTGAAAGAAAAGAGCAGTTGTCAGATCACTGGCACTCAGAGTTTAAGGGCAGACGCCACAGGCAGAAACCAAGGTTTTGGGCTGGGGTCAGGAGACCAAGAGCAAGCAGAGCAGCAGGTTCACCGCTAAAGCTAGCAGCACTGTAGCCACCATGAACGCTTCCTGGAACTCCTCACAGGCTTAATTAGAGTACCTGCATACAGGGGCTACAAGGGAACTTCTCAGTTCTTCCTTTCAAGGTAGTACTTCCTGTGAAGTTTATCTCCACTGGACCTTATAGAAGATACATAGAGCTGTACCATGGTAGTGGCAGGGAGGTTTTAGCCATCCCGCATCCCCTGGACTAGTCCCTGCAGAACGTCAATGGTTGTAAGCTGAATCTAAACTAATGCATACTGGAACTATGGTGCCATTTTTTAGCAGTAAGGGTAATTAAACATTGAAACAAGTTATCTAAGGATGTGGTGGACTTTCTATCACTTGAAGTCTTTACACATATACTGCATCTCTTTCTAAAGTATCTCTCTTAGACCATATGCTGTTGCTTAATTATGTTAAGCAAGTCAAGATAGATTATCGTAGTTGTCCTTCTGGTCTTAAAATTTATGAATCCGGAGATTCTGTACATTTTAAAGATACCAAGGAAGTGATTTCACTGCCAATTTTTTTAAAAAATCACAGCCTTTAATGTGAGTATATATGGATAAGGTAGTGTGGTAGGGGATGAGGATTCAGAAAAAAAGGGAGAGAAAACATTGAGCAGACCCATGATTGGCCTAGAAACATATGTGTCACAGGATACCCTCTCCTGGTCCATTGCCAGAAAGTGGCAGAGCCATAGGAGTTAGTTGTTTGTCTGGAGTGATTGGATTCAGATGGAGTTTGTCAACTGGCTCTCACCCATCCCAACTCACCTCCAACTATGGCATTATGATTTGCACTTGTTTCTGTGTGATGAAAATCTTCTGTTCCATGCAAGAAAGAACAAGAAAGTGCAGAAACAAGGTATAGAGCCAATAGCAGTGAGGTGATGTGGAGGGTCTTTTTTGCTATCTTTGGCTGCATATGGCCTGAAGTAGAGCTACTTTGTCCTCCTTGACCCAACAAAGTTTGCTGATAAAGCAGGTCCCAGCTTTGGTGGCTGTTTAAAACAACATAAGGCACACACAAGGCTAAGAATGGACTTCATGGAGGACAAGACAGGCTTTGGGCAGAAGAGATGGGGCTGGGAAATAGCCTCCCACAACCAGCCCTTCAACACCTCTGCGCATCCCTCTGGGCCTCTGGCAGTGACTTGAAGGTACCCAAGGTTCCAGCTGTTGATGAAGTAGAGGCATTTAGGAGCACTATCCCCTTTTAAATCTCTTGGCCCTAGGGCAGCTGCCCCTTTGCCCCCTCTCCCTTGTGTTGGTGGTCCTGGGCACACAAGAAACTCTCTCTGAAACAAAATATGCAACAACAACTTTCAAATTTGAAAGTTAACATACAGAAAAGAGTGGTATGGAAAATATAAAGAAGAATGAAAATGTATTTTTCTTTAAATGCATGTCCCCAGCTCTACAAACATGGAGATATTACTATGTAGGATTAGGATAGCTACTTGGGTGAAATCTGAGGTAACTATGTTTTGAATGGTTTGCTTTCAATTTCCTTAAACTGAGCCTTGAGTTGATAGGTTTCTGATATATGTTCAAAGTTTGTACCTATCCTTTCAAATTAGTAACATTTAAATTTCACCTTCAGTAACTTAGACGTGCATAATGTGGACTCTTGTATGTCATTTAATCAATATTATATGGAAATATGTATTGTTTTCTTCTGCCATATGTACAATTTGACCTGAGCACATCCCTGAGTAAACTAAGTCATTGTGAAAGTTTTTATATGAAAAGATGGGGAGGTTTGTTTTCTTTTCCATTCTCACATCATTGTAATTGAATATTAGCTGGTTAACTACAAGGTGCTTTTCAAAGGTAATAGCGCAAAATTCTGTTTGGGTTTTACAGTCTAAAATATTTATGAGACTTTTCTATCTTCATTGGTTTATATTGCCAAATGCAGGTATGGTTTACTATGGTTTATCAACAGGGAGAGTTGTATGCATCACTAACAATTGCTTGCTCAATATTAGTCCTACCATTACCTCAGTTTTTCTGAAAAAGATAGTTTATTTGTTCTTCTAAGACAACCCTTTAAACAATACAAAACAAAAACAAAAAAGACCCACACACATACGGCTCCTGTAGTCAGTGCACCAATCGCTACATAGAAGTTGCTAGCTTTCAACCAATTTTCAAAACATATGCAATTATTTTATGCTTTTTAATTTGAAAATTGTATTTCATTTGTAAACAGGAAGTGGGAACCAATAAATTATATTCCCTCAAAACACCTCAGGGTTTCATCTTACCAAACTGAAGGGAGAAAAAATGAAAAACACACTATATTTAGAACAGGGGTGGGAAGCCTTAGGCCCAGGGGCTGAATGTGGTCCCCAGCTTGTCTGGAGCCAGCTCCTGAGTCTCGGGGATCCCTGTAGGGGTTAATTGAGGAAGAACTCTGTACATGTGAAGTATAGGGGTGGTGAGTCATGCATTCCCCCCCTTCCCGTATATCTGATGAGTCAGAAGCAAGTTATAGATAAGGACCGGAACGCATAACAATCTTGTTTACCCAGATGTACTGATCATGTAAACAAGGTCAAAGGACAAGTAGTACCAGATCAGTACCAGATCGATAGTTAACAGCTAAGCCATACATCAGCAAGTAATGAGTAACCCCCAGAAATTTCCAAACTGCAAAACAAGGTAGAGACACTGTATTTAAAGCTGCATCACAGTATAGCAATTTGGACCTCACCGATGGACTCTAGTACCGGTGCCTCAGAAAATAGATGACGTCCCGCCTCATCCACAGCTGAAATGGGTTTCCCAGCTTGCAGAAGGGACGTAAGATGCCGCTTTTCCTGTCATGTTGTTCTTTTAGTTAAGGGGCACAGCTGAAAACTGTCAGGAAATAAACTGCTTGTGTTTGACGATACTTGTGCAGCATGTTTTTGTACTTAAAGAACTCAGTGTCGGACCTGAGACTTGCTCTTGCCATCAACAATCCCTCCCACAGTGGGAAACCCGCACTGGCGCTCCAGTCCTCTGCCACCCATCCACAGGATTGGAACATGCACTATCTACTAGCCTGGAACCCCCTAGGCTCTGGTGTGCAAGGGGAATGTGATTTTTTTTTCTCAGTCAGGGGCTTCTCATTTTGCTTTTCTCTTGGGTGCGGCCCCCAATGGATTTTTCTGTGGGTCAGTGGCCCCCAACCCAAAAAAGGTTCCCCACCCTTGATTTAGAGGATGGAGAAGAGAGTCTCAAAAATCATTCCAAATCAGAACAAGCTTCCATTAATAAAAATAATGAACCCCCTTTGTATGACAAAGCTTATTATAAACAAAGGGGCAAATGAAATACTATAAGATGAGCTAGTGACAAAGCCTCTAAATACACACTTCCTCTCAACACATTAAAACAGAAAATAAGGGGTGAGCAAGTGATACGGAGGAGTGGAAAAGAAAAAAATCCCCTGACTTATACATACTGCGGGGGCGACTGGTGTCAGCAGAGAGGTGCATGGAGGGCCACCCCAGTGTTAGGGGAGGCATGTGGGGGTACCGCACTTAGCAATTAACATTTTGGCAGGGGGATAGGAGGGCAATGCACCTTGGGTATGTCTAGACAGCGTTGCTATTTCGGGATACCAAAAGTATCCTAAAATAGCAATGCCGTATCCAAGGGTCGTGCCAATATTTCAAAAAAAAAAATTCGAAATAATGGATGCGCTCTTTCGCCATCCCTGTAAACCTCATTCTACGAGGAATAAGGGATGTCTCAAAAGAGCATTTTATTTCAAAATATGGCACCATGTAGATACTCCAAATTTCGAAATAGCCTCTTTCAAAATTAAATTAAAAAAAGATACACAATTTGCATAATGCAAATTGCATGTCTTTTTTCAATTTTAGAGTGCAGTCTAGATGTAGCTCTTCTGAGTGCTATCAGAAGTCACCTAACGAATGCTGCAGTCCATGGGATTTGACCGTTATTTATTAAAAATGTAATTACTGCTATAAAATGTTCTAACAGAATATCTGGAGTGGCAGATTTATTTCAATTAATCATTGATTTACTATTAACTACTGTTGTAGATATTGCAAATTAATAAACTTCAGAGAGCTGAAAATAGGCCTAATAGGAATCCCATAATCCAAAGCACATAAAAAATTAAAAAACACAAGCTTCAGTACTAACGCCCCCTACAAAAAGTAAATACATATTACTTTTCCATATCTGAATGTACTGGTTATGAAAGGTGCTAGAATGAGAGCTCTGCATACCCAGATGTGCTAGAAAACTGGTAGTCAATGCAAGATTTCTCACCCCATTAGCATGCTTCAGTGATTATCTGGTGAAGTCATCTTTTGTAGTGATCATTTTCCTTTCTGTTAAGGCAGTCAATAAAGAGGCCAGTTGCTGTCATTTGTGATATGGATATATGTCTCTTATTAACTGTGTTCCGCTCATTACATCCTTTTGTATTGATCATCAAATAGCCATTAGGAAGTAACAATAATAAGTCTCTACTAACTCAGATTTAGAAAAAATTGCATATGGATTGAAGATTCATGACCCAATAACAAGCCCCTGCATTATCCAAGTCCTCTATATGTATGATCAATCTAAACCTGCTTGGTCTTTTCTACTACTAATGTGCCTGTTTTTCTGCTCTCTCTCTATACCTTCAAATTGTCTTTTTTCCTCCAAATACTCAAACTTTGGTAATACTCATAGCAACATTTTTTTTTTAACTTTTTACCATTTTTATTGTGCAGTAAATTGTAGGGAATCTCATTCACTCTCCTTTTGCTAGTGTTTTTAAAATAGCATTCTGTTCTAGAGAGTAACAGGAATCCTTTTTTTTTAAATCCATCTAAATGTGAAAATATGACTGAGATGCCATGTGTAAGTTTCGCACACTAAATTTAAAGGCAGAATCAAAATTCCTTCTGTAATTTGGGAGGGAGAGGGTGCCTATTCATCAAATTACTTTTCAGCAGCATCCTGATATAATAACCTATTCCTGCAATATCTATGTCTAAGGGCACATCCACACAGCAGGGCTAAAACCAAAATAAGCTACACAACTTGAGCTACATCAATTGTGTATGTGAAGTCAAAATAGCTTATTTTGGCTTTTGGCGCTGTCTACACAGCAGGAAGCACTCCTCCTCTGACTTCCCTTACTCCTCGTAAAATTAGGGCAATAGGGGTTGGAGTAAGAAGTCCTTCAGCTTGACATTATTTTGACATTAAACCTCATTTTTTAAGGAGTAAGGGTTATTTTGAAAGAAGGGTTTTTTCTCAAAATAACCCCATCTAGACTGCATTTTTTCCTCTTGAAATAGGGTATTTCGAAAAAGCGCCCAGAAGCCTTTATGCAAATGAGGCATGGGAAATTCAAATCCGTGCTTCGTTTGCAATTTCGCTCGGCTGCATTTGCATTCCTCTCCCGAAAGAGGAATGCGGTGTAGACATACCCAAGAGACTATAGCACGAATAGATGAAACAAAATGGAAGCCTCATATTAAATCGTTGGCAAACAGTTTTACAGGTACACAGTACGGAACAAGTGCATTCTTGGTAGCTTCTATGAATTTTGTATAAAGATGCTTTATACACCTTGAAAAAAAAATCCCAAATCCTACTAACCTTTTGGAAGCCATGTGTTCTAAAGTCTTAAAAAATGAAATTTGAACAATGTTTCTATTTGAAGACACAAATGAGTGGAATTCTCTGTATTAGTACTGACATTTGTGCTTCCAGAATAAATTAGGTGTAAAATATGCATTCTGCCCACAGACCTATTTCTTTGGTCTAACACTTGCACTTACTCATTAATTCCTTGGAACATAAATCTGACATAGAGCACTGAGCCCTAAGTGCTGAATTCTGCTCAGAATTATGAAAGAAAAGTCCTGTTGCTGTCAGTGCAAGCCATTCACATGTATTTTGGCTTGCAAAATGAAACTGCATTCTTTGACATAGTAAGCAAAAATCAGTTTTAGTGGGCGCTGAACATGTTCTATTAGATGCTTGAAATAGGATGGCAGGAAATGACAAAGCATATATTCAAATTATAGAAATAACAAAGAAGCCCATTCAGAATGCATTTATAGTGAAGTATGGTTTTGGTTTTAGGATTCTAGCCATTAACTTTTCATTATTACCCACTGAACTCTTAACTAAGTTCCGAGATTTCCTGGTAGAGAATTTAGCTCTCTCTTGTTGGAGTTTATACTGACTTATTCCAAACCTCAATATTCACATGCTGTTATAAGCCTTGTTTTCTAAATCACATTTAATAATCCTGCACACAGCTAACAAAGCAAAAATGATAAAATACCATACAGTATTTCATATAATGTGCAATTTCACTCAAATGATGGTGGCAGTCTGCTGACAAATTAAGTAAACATTGTCCAAAAGCAGTCTTTCATTTGAATATAAATTGACACTGCACTTGTTCCCATCTGTCCAGTTAGGCAGTGGGAACACAGATTATGTATTACAGCTTTTTTTAAAATTTTCAAATGCAGTCCTATAATGGACTCAGAAAATATGATATTCTGTTTGTGTTAAGTAAAAGGAGAATACAGAACACACCTATTTAATGCTGCATAAAACTAACATATTTTCAAGAAAGGCTTCCAAATACATTATTCTTTTTCTATATTGCTTTCAAATGTTATTTCCTGTCATCTCATTTCTTCCTTCACTTTTATTTGAAGGCAGAAATGGTGTTAAAAGCACAAGAAACTGCTTTTAGTACGTCAGTGCTCACTGATGAACAGATACAATTGTATGGAAATTGTTTTAGATTTTTTCACTCCTTTTAAACCCATCTTAATACACCTCTCTCTCTCTCTCTCTCCTTTCCTACCCCCTCTTTCTGCTGGCTGTTTTTATTTCCATCTTTTGTCGCAGCCAGAATGACAATTATTAAATAACCAAAATGCTTTACTTTTATTTAACTCTGCTTTGTCAACTTTATTTTGTCTTCCGACTGTTGTGTAGGATAAAGGAGAGACTATTTTCATTCATTTTCATACCAGTGACTGTCAAATGCCCTACCACTTCAAAAGGAGTTTCTTTTTTCAATTTTACCCAATCATTTGCACCAATAATTTCCCAGTGGTTTCACCTTGCGAGTTTTCATTAATTCTATCAATAGAAATATTGATCTTTCAATGCTCCAGATCTAAGCCTCTTCACCCCCACTATCCTAAATGGACTGGCACAATGCTTTGTGCAGCATTACACTGAGATTTACATATAACCAAGGTATATTAAGCCATTCTTCCATGAACATAAGGAAGAGCAGAAAAAAAGGATGAATGACTAAAAATATGAGTCATATTTGGTGTAAATCTAAGCCTCACTGAAGAAAGATTTTGGTTTATATAAAAACAAATGGATTCATCACTATTACAAAATCTGAAAATTAGGCTCTGTTACACCTGGAAATTCTTTCATGTAGCTCCTGGATCTACATACTGTGTTTGCTAAGCTGCAATTCTACCTCTTTCACTGAGCAAGACAGAATGAAGCAAAGACGCCCGTGGCAGTTTGTTGCTTCTTTTTGAGAGAGAGAGACAGAGTCAGTTGGCTATGCTCTGGATGGTATGTGTGCTCAAACAGCCCAAAGAAGTCTAAACCCGATTGGATCGACCCTGGGAGCAGGTGCTATGCATAAGGGGCACCTTTGGGTGGTATGAACCCCATGCAATAGATTCTATGCCACCCCTTTCTCAGCTGTCAACAAAGGAAGGGAGGCTACAAGACATGGAGTATGGACCAAGCTTTGGCATGCCCCAGTGATCCCTGGCTGCTACAATCACCCCTTGAGACTGCAGCAGTTCAGGGTTTTAACCTGCAACAAGTGACAGGTTCAGAATTGGGGAGCACAGCACAGACAGCTTTGAATATATTATACATACTGCTACAGCTGATCTCTGAAGTGTATTTAATCCACCCCTGCACAACAATATTTTAATTGATATTGTATACCTAGTTTTCTAGATAAGTGGTAAAAATAATTCTGCACTCTGCTGGAAAACAATAGCCACAGAGCATAGAGCAGGGGTGGGGAACCTGCAGCCCCCAGCTTGCCTGAATCCAGACCCTAAGGCTCGGAGTTCCCCTGCCCAGAATTGGGGACCCTGTGCTGGTGCTCCAGCCCCTCCCTCCTGCTATCCCACCATGGGGCTGGAGCACACAAAATCTACTTGCCTGTGGGTCAATGACACTGGACCCAAAAAAGGTTCCCCACCCCAGCAATTTGAAAGTCAGGCCCCTTAGAGCATGAGGCCAAGTTTGTTTACCAGAACATTTTTTGTTACCATTAGTGGGATTTTAGATAGTGTTAAATTAGCTATAAGAGAGCTCGTCTGTTAATTCCTCAGTGCCAAAGAAACATGAAGAACCTGAACCCAAAGTTCAAAGATATAAATTCTGCAATATTTCATTTAGTAATAATTAATCTTAATTCTCAATATAGAGAATCCCAAGAATCACCTGAGCCCAGTGAAAGAAGAAATCCTACTGATAATAGCTCCAGAGGACTGAACTTGATGTGGAATCCTGGGTAAAGCACTGACAATACTGAACACAAACAAATATTCTAAACATTACTTTTGCACACAATCACTAAACTCTCGTTTATTTGCACTTTAACCAATACAGTTTATCAAATCTTGTGTCCCAGTGTTTTACTGTGTTCAGGTTATGCTCCTACAACACATTTGTTTCTAACATCTGATTCCCCCAACTCTATTCATTCTTTGTAAACTGTGGGGGATAGATTTCCTTACTTTTTTTTTAAATGATTAGCCAATAAATGAGACTTCCAGCTGTGAAAACCCATACTCTCTGTTTTCTGACCTCTTGTTCCTTACAGATTTGAAAAACATCTTAGAATTTCCTTACTTTTTCTTATATGACAATTTTTAATAGATTCTTTTTACATTCTCAAGGTTAAGTCTTCTTCTTCCCAGGATGTTTCTTTGTCTTACCTATGATTACTTTGTTTCCTAACTCATGTACACCAACACATTGTTGTCACATTGATTAGCTTAATATTTTAATTCATGTCTGGGTACGGCCATTTAAAATAATCGCATTACAGTTAGTATATCCTTTCCTCAAATCTTTTTTAATTGCCTTTTTCTTCTCTTCATCAGTAAATTCGTTTTCTCAATACATTCATTTTTAAACTTTAATTTGAGCCATGATTCAAACTCATTTCCAGCTACCCTCAAGGCTCATAGCTCAGATATTTTCAATCTTCCCTTAAAATATATAAAATATGTGAAAATATCTTCTTTCCTTTGCTTCCATTCCAGTTTGTTCGATCTTTCCTAAAGACTCACATCCTCAATACTCAGTTTTCATTTATTATCTACCTCCTTCAGCTGGAGCTGCTAGGTGAAATCCATGATACATGAATACTTTTTGTGTTCATAGATTTCTAGCCCCTTTTTGCCAGGTCATGCTTCTTGCATTTTTGTTGAGAACCTTAAAAATTTCCTATGAATAAATCTCCTATTGGTCTTCAGGTTTCTGGTCTCATTTCTTTATATTTTTTTTTCCTACCTTGCTTTTTTTTTTTTTTTTTTTTGGCTTTGCTCTTTGTCAACTTTCATTTAGATTGTACTGTTTTACTGTACCACACCACCACTAACTGTACCCCCAATCTGCTTAAGGGATTCCACTAATCCAGCCCCTCTCAAGGGAGAAGTATGGATTATGTCCAATTCAGACTTTTCTTATTTTATTCAAACCGGTTCACCCATCCATAATTAATGTATTCCTTTCTATTTCTTTTTCAGATCAGAAAGATGCTGTTATAAGGGAAAACATTAATGCATCTCTTGCAGTGAGATGTGAAGGCAACACAGTGACAGGTTTTGAAATCACTAGTGAATGTTCCATAATTTCTGAAAGGGCTAATTATGGAATGTGATTAAATGGATTATAGAGATAAAGTCAGATGGGAACAGATTAAAATAAAATAAAAAATGTTGCAGCTAAACACACAGTTCAGATTTCCCTACTGCCATCTGTAAACAGTAAAATCTCTCTCAATAAGTTCAGTGAGTGTCCTATCACGAAACTGCAGTTTGTAAGCATGTATATGCCATACATACCTTTCGTCTTATATCATCCAGGAAGAATTTGGCAAACCTTATAATTATAATACACACACATATATAAACTTAGCTATACACTCTTCAACAAAAACAAAGAACTGTCAAGTTTGCATAGACAGGAAGTCAAAGGAAAGAAAATTATTAAATAGGAAGAAATAGTGCTAGGAGTTCATTAAAAAGAGAAGTTTAAAGAGTGGAGATATAGATATTCAGGACTATATTGCACAAGTATGCTTACAAAAAAAAGTACACTCTGGGTGCCAAACATTAGGAATCACATATCCATCAGCACCAGATAATCTTATATGTAAAGCAAACCAGGAATATTCAACCTTCCCTGTTCTCCCCCATAATACAGTGTTACAATTCAGAAATTGCTTGACCAATGCTCCCTAAATTCAGTTTTGGGGTTGTAGATGTGAAGAAATGTTCGAGCAGGGGTAAGGTTTTCAGAACCAATTAGATCCTGTGGCTTCAGTTCAAATGAAGCTTATGAGGAATCATCATTTTGCTACGAAAGCAAATCTTTGGCATTGCAATAATATTGCCAGTAAAATTGTTTTTAAATTTTGCGCATCTTTGTAACATGTTAGAAAAAATTCATAGTTCATTGATAAAATTAACTTGTTTGACTTTGTAAAACAATTACTTAGGGATGGATTTTTTTTAAAAGCAACTAAGGTCCAGACCTACAAAAGGACTTAGTTGTTGCAAAACTCAGGTTTGCAATGGCTAACTGTTAGGAAACCACCTGAGTTAGGTGATGAGGGTTGCTATAGGTACAAAGGAAGAAGTAGGAGCCTAAAGAATGGAATCTCCAAAAGCCCACACACCAGATGAGGACTTGACTAAACTAGTCAACAGCAGACACCAACAAGAGGAGTATGTTCTAAGCCCCACATCTCATAAAGATAGTCACCTTAGTCTAACTGGGAGGTAAGCATCCATCCCTGCCAGGGATCCACAGCTGGAACCCCTCTCCTGAAGTCAGGTTCCTAAGCTGTTTCACAGCAGCAGTGCATATCTAACAGCCCAGAGGGGAGGTGCTAGTAGCCTCCCATATACATTTTGGCCATGTGGTTATAGAAATCACCTAGGGTGTGGGAGACCTTGGCTCAATTCCTGCCTCTGCCTGACGAGAAGGGATTCGAAGATTGGTTTTCAATCTCTTGAGTGAGTACCCTAGTCCTTGAACTATGGACTGTGCTGATGTGGCCTCTCTGTCTCTCCACTTTGAGCATGTAATGACATCTATCTCCTGTATATATACATAGAAAAAAATGTGGTGATGGCATAATAGTTCTGCATAGTTTCCCATAGAAATTCTGAGCACTTTGCCTGTTTCTCAACAACTCTTCTGTCCCATTCACCCCATCCCTCAGCCAAATCCTGCTCTCCTTAGTCAGACATGTAGTTTTGCTGAAGTCCATGGAACTGTTTGCCTTATGCAAGCAGGAATTATTCCCATATTTCTGCTGCAATTAGTTTCCCTGGAATTAAATTTATTTTTTTCCTAACTACCTTAAAATATAAGGCACTAGAGAGAAGACAGTCCTGCTAATGAAACCTTCCATAACTGACTAACTGATGTTGCCCTTTGAAGAACACGTACCTTGAACCAACGCTACTCAGCATCACTTTGCACTGTCCCAGATGGAACATCACCCCTACACCTACAATAGCCAACATCTGCCACAATCAAACAGCCCTTATCAAAGGACAGACTGTCCACCCTGGGGGGATCCCCTAGGAATATAGCCCTTTTTGCTAAAATGCACACAGTTCCATGCTCCCAAAGAGTATATATTAAAAGAGAATATATTAAAAAACCAAAGAGTGCAAATGTTTTCTATTAAAGACTCCATTTGCTGACTCCAGAATCAAGACCAGCTGTTTGTTGCTTAATTATAAGACATTACTCAAAAGTTAATTTGTAACTTTGATGAATTAATATAAAGTAAGTAAAAGTGTAGTCATACTTTGCATAAAGTCAGATTTCATTTAAGCTGGGTTGTGTGTGATTTTTCTGTAAAAGAACACAGAAAAACAAAGTACGAATGTTTCTCTGTACCATGACGCGTGTCTGTACATATACTGATTGCTTGTAGGATGCCATATACAGACTTTACATGTGTGTGTAGTGGGATAGCTGGACTTATTTTAGTTCTCTGAAATTGTTATAAACCCACATATGAATGTGTATAGGCTATACACATGTTTTTCTGCATATGTATGTTCAAATATCCACAAATAGGAGCACAGGAATTTATCCAATTTGATGTTGGTGTTCAGATGTGTTTTGAGGGAGTGAGAATATATAGTCTAAAATACTGAAATAGATTAGGGTACCAAAACTGGTAACGCCTTTCTGCTAGATAAAAAGTGTATATATTTTTACAGAAAGACTGAATGGCAGAGAGTAAGGGTGGTGCTATATATGCTGTTTGTACTTATTGTATAGCTTACTGGAGTATTAACACAAACTTGAATGTGTACGTGTACGCGCACACACGCAGACATTTAAAAGCAATGTAGATTGATCTCTCTGAGGATGGCAGGGAGAGCACTTTTAGAAAGGACTTCATTTTGAAAGTATTAACTATTTTCTCTATAGTTATAAGCATTTTTATTCTGAAAAAGACTGTCAGCACTTTACTTTTAATAACTAGATGTATTTATTGCAAGCACTCTCAATTGACATGTGCTTTCTTTCTTCAGCTGGGTATAACTTAGAGTTTGTTAAAAAGCTGATGCAATAGTTATTTCAGAGGAGGTTCTAAAACAATACCCTAGTAATATGAAAAAACTTAAAACACAATGAATAGTCTAGCAGCACCTTAAAGACTAACAAAACATGTAGATGGTGTCATGAGCTTTCGTGGGTACAACCCACTTCTTCAGATGAATATGTCCATCATTTCCAGGGAGAGCATAACTGGGGACATCACTTCCCTTAGCTCATCTCTTATCTATCTGACAATCTCATTTTGACAGCAGCGAGGGGCATAGCACTACCATTATGTTTGGGGGTATGTATATAGAAGTCAGTTCAGAATTCAATTCCTTCCAAACAGAGATTTGACTAAATGCACTGTGGAGTTCTAACAGGTAGACATTTGCCATTTTAACAGAGTAAAGTCACTATTTTGCAGTATATCATCTTGTCATAGTGACAAGTCAGTTTGTTACCCACAAATATCTGCCTTTTGCTTTTCCAACAATAGAAGCTGAGATTTGTTTTATAAATTGTTTTTCAAAAATGAAATTGCTGGCGAAAGCTGTGAGGAAGCAATCTAGCTATAATTTTTTCTAGCTAGCAGTGTGGATTGGGACCCTGAATCCTGAAGTTCCCATTGGACAGGAACAGCGATCCATGGCCAATGGCAGCTGCAAACAGCATAACTATGGATGCCCAGGTAAATAAAGCACTAGTGGCCTGCCAGGAGCTAACTCTGACAAACAACCTCTGGTCCATAGGCTGCTTATTGCTCACTCCTGACCTACAGTCTTCAAGAATATATTTTCTGTATTTATACACAACTCCTTACATTTTATTTGTACATAAATTTTGCAATTATTTTGATCAGAAGAGTGACATAAACTTTTGTTTAAGACGCCACATGACACTTTTTGGTGATCTAGCATATATATACCAAACTCATGAGAGGCCTGTAACTGCTTTGCACTTTCTTGCCAATAGGTCTTAAAAGGTCATTAGATTTGCCAGTAGGTCTTAAAAGGTCATTAGATTTGCAGGTATTTCTAATACACTATAGTAGCTAGGCCATTGTCAGCTATACGTGAATGCTATTAACAGTTAGATAAAATACAGATGTGCACACATCATATGGAAAGAAATACTGAGGGATGTGACTTAATTCAGAACATTTAAGAGATTTAGGAAAAGGTGAAGTGAGACATAGCAAACAGTGAAAATGTGGCAGATGGAATAATATAGATTTGACAAAGTTAAACTTTGGCTCAATATAGCTAAGGTACAAAAATATTGATCACAAATGGAAAATGGTACATTTATAAAAAAGAACACTGGCTAAATGGAATACAAAATTTGTGATAAATTAGCATTTGTAGTCTTGAAACATATTACCATCAGGCTGTCACAAAAGTCAATGCCAAGTATGAGGTCACTTATGTTTTTTCCTATTAGTTCTATAAATAATGTAAACTATGCAACAAACACAGATTTGTCATCTGTTGTCATGACTAAAGATGTATAAAAAACAGTGACAAAAATACAAAAGGATTTCTATTTCCATGCCAAAGCAATCTTACTTTGGCTGAATTTCAAATTGATTACACATCTCAGGGGAAAAAAAGACAAAAATCACATCTTCCAAAAAGAAAGGATGATGAAAGAATTTTGGAACAAGGTTCTGCAGTATATCATAAATTGCTCTAGTTCCACAGGAAGTAATAAAGCACCAAAAATGTCAAATACAAAAGAAGTAAATAAGATATAATTAAATAGAAGTATTATGGTTTTGCAGGGTTAGATAAGGGGAGTGAAATCTCATGGTTCAGCATATGAACTGATCAGTGTAGGTTTCAAGAAAGAATTTTCCACCTTTACATACATAATTAGGGTGTGTGTGTTGAGATTATTTTCCTTTGATGGGGAAAAAAACTTCCAAACTTGATAGGCCAATGGTGGGACCATGAATGGCTATTCTTAAATCAAAATGTGAATGTGAATATCAAATGCAAAACTATATCAAATGCCTCTAAAATAGGAAAAGGAGAAAGAATAATAGTAATATTTTCTTATCAATAATATGTATGAAAGTAGCACCTAGAGGCCTCAATCACCTTTGAGATTGATGGCAATGAATTTAATTAGATAAGGGAGGAGCAGTACACAAGAAAGGGGTTTGTACTTGAATCAACATTGTGAGTAAACTGAACAGGGTAACCTGAGGAGGCAGTTGCAATAGCCAAGACAAGAAATATTTTGAACACATTTCTCTGTCAATTTCAAAATGCTGCACACATATTAATGGATTAAATCACAACTCCTCTTCTGAAATAGGTCAAGTTTTGATAGAAAGATAGGAAGAATAGTAAGAGGCCTTCATTGGGAGCACTTTGATAACCTGAACATCAAAAAGGAATCCTATAAAAAGTGACAACAGTTACAAGTAATTGAAGATGAGTACAGAAGCCTAGTAAATGCATGTAGGGATGAAATCAGAAAGGCTAAAGTACAAAATCATTTACAACTAGTCACAGATGGCAATAAGATGAGATTTTACAAATACATTAGGAGCAAAAGAAAGGTGAACGAAAATGTAGATTCACTATTTAGCAGGAAGAGAGAGCTAATAACTAATGATATCAAGAAGGCTGAGGTGTTCACAGCCTAGTTTGCTGCAGTCTTGACAAAAAAGAGTTAATTGTGACTAGTTATTAATATAATATTTTCAAGTGGAGGAAAGGAACACAAGCTTGAATAGGGAAATAACAGGTTAAAAATATTTAGACAGGTTAGATGTATCCCATCAGCAGAACCTGATGAAATTCACCCTACGTTATTTAAGAAACTAGCTGAAACAATTTTGGAACCATTAGCAATTATTCTGAGAACTCCCAGAGAACAGGTAAAGTCCCAGGCAACTGGAAAAGAAGAAACCTAGTACCCACCATAAAAAGTGGATATAAAAGGGACCTGGGGAATTATCAACTGGTTAACCTAATTTAAGAATCTGGAAAGATACTGAAACAAGTAATCGTCAATTCATAAGTACCTAGAGTAGTGGTTCCCCAATTTCTTTCCTTCCAAGGATTCCTTTTCCGTTTTTATACAGAAATTTCAGGTTCTTATTCAATTAGGTTAGTTTATTATTTAAACAAACAAAATTTCTAATTAAAATAAGACACTCAAAAAGGAATGAAAAATAATTGCAGATCATTTACAAGTTATTTATTCGTTACAGCCATTAAACTGTGCCAGAATGTCCCCATCTTTGAGGATGCCATTCTGAGAACAAAATAATTTACTCCATGCTTCAAACGTGTTTGAATGCTTTTCCCATATATTCTGGCTCTGTCTGGAGAGATGGGCCCCCACATGAACCATAGTGAACCCCTAGAGGTCTGGAAACCCCACTCTAGGAACCACTGACCTAGAGGATAAGTAGTAATAGCCAACATGGATTTACAAGAACAAGCCATGCCAGACCAGACCAACCTAATTTTCTTTGACAGTAAACATGATATATCTTTATTTTAGTAAGGTTTTTGACAGTCTCACCTGAAATTCTCATAAGCAAACTAGGCAAATGTGTTCCGGATAAAATTACTGTAAGAAGGGTGCACATAACTAGTTGAAAGACCATACTCAAAGAGCAGTTATCAATGGTATGCTGTCAAATTATATTAATTTCTGATGGTTCTATGTTTTTCTGATTGTATTTCAAAGGGAGCCAATTAATGGACTGGATAATGGAGAGTAGAGTATGCTCATCACCTCTGAGGACGACACCAAATAGGGAGGGATAGCAAACACTTTGGAGGACAGGATTAGAATTCAAAATGACTTCTATTACAATCATCAAGATGAAATTCAATAAAGATAGATGCAAAATACTATACTTTTGAAGGAAAAATCAAATGCACAAGCACAAAATGGGAATAACTGACCAATCAATAATATTTCTAAAAAGAATTTGACAGTTATAGTGAATCACAAATTGAATATGAACCAAACAGTATGATGTAACTGGAAAACAGACAGTAATTGTTCGGCTTTACTCATCACTGGTGAGACCTTGCTAGCATGTTTTGCTTTAATCCTAGATAATGGGCCCATAAACTCATGGATCACATCAGCGTGAGGCGCCATCACAGATGCATCATAATTTAACGAGACAAAAGTTGCCATTTAATTGTCTGTTTGTTGATGTTGGCTTATTTATCTTGTTAAGGAAAACTACTTGTATTAGAGATAAGGTGTGTGTTTGACGATGGGAGGAGATGCTATGTAATCTTTCTTAGCTTATTGGCTTAAGTGCTCATTTTGTTTTGCTGCTAGAACCTATTGAATTGCTTCTCCTCCGTCCACCAGCCCCCTATATAATCTATTGCAATGTTTTGCTTAAACAGTGCTAACCAGCTTAACCCCTGGTAGCACTCCACTAGCACTGTGTGTAATAAATCCTCTTCCTGTTTTCACCACATCCAGACTTATTTCCAACAATTTCATAATGTTGTACAAGTAGTCACCAAAAAAAAGCCTCACACCAAATCTATGTGGTAGGTCATTTCACACACACATACTTTACACATGAAGGAAATGAGGCAAAGAAATTTTAAGTGGTTTGTGACAGGCCACATAGAAACCCATGCTGGAGCCCAAACTTAAATCCCAATATCCAGATTTGCACTCTAGAATTTTAGTAAGACCAGTCATCCCCAGATGACTACGTCAGGAGCAGCACATCTACCCCACAGGGTGAACAATGAGCTTAGGGACCACTGAACACAGATTTCCACCATCCCCAAAGTAAAAAATGTTGTGCTATATAAACTTTATGATGATCAGTGTTCAAATACTCTCAAAATTTCTTTTTAATTACCTGTGCTAGATTATGTATAAGAGATTGCAGCCTGTTGCACAATCACGTTTAAGGTTATTTTAAAACTTCTCACTTTAACCACAGGCAAAGTGTACCTCTGTCAATCTGTATATCTGAATTGCTTTATTGGATATTCTTTGCTGCATGGCTATTCTTTGTGTTTTTAAAAAAAAAAACAACAAAACATTTCCTTGCAGCAAAACATTCCATAAGCTCAAGGAATCACATGACACAAACAATCCTGCCATGCAATATTTCAGCTAGGAATTGCATAAAATTACACATTCTTGCCATTTAAAAAATGTACCTGGTATTCAAACTTTTCCTTTATAGCCAACTTTCATGCTATAACTTGTACTGGGAACTCAATAATTCCTTAAAATATCAAGTCCTGAAAAGTTTTTTCCTTTGGCTTTTGTGATTTTTCTCCCTAGTAGGGTGTTTTGTCCATTGGTTTTGTTTTTTTAAACCAGCTGAGTTTTTCTTCTCCTGTTGGACACAAAACTCCCGTCCTCTAACTCCCTGAGCAATAAAATGCTATTCGAGTTGATTCTTATATACCTGAAAAGTTCTCTTTGTGTTTCTAAAATCAAAGTGCTTATTTATGTCAAATATACCTATGTAAAGAGTCATTTTGTGGACTTGCTGATTTTTTTGGTCTGTGGAGCCAGTCTACACCTGTCTCATCTGAAACAAAATCAGGAATAATTTAATTGATGCTATCTGAAGTCCATCCTCAGTGCCAAATATCCCCTTGTCTGTACTAAAGAATCCCAAAGCATCCTCTTAAATTGTAATGAAAAAATTGAGTCTCCAGCCTAGAACATTATTTGCAACAATGTATTTTGGTCAATTTACTTATGGCCTATAAAGTGTTAATTCTATCAAAAATAGAATATACTACATTATTTTTAATTTGATTTTGACAGCATGCCTAGTGTGGTGCAATACTCTAAGACAGATTTGCCACCAAGACCTTGCAATGTAGGCCTAGACTAATGTAAACTATTTTCTTACAAGTTTCTTTTTTAAACAAAATCAGATATTTTACTGTTCTATACAAGTCACAGCTTTAAAAGATATTTTACAAAGAACATAGGAGTTAAATTAGATAGTGTACACCACTAGGCTATAGCGGTGAGACATCACACTCTTCCCCTTGATAATCATACTAAGCATTAGAAATCTCTACTTCATAGTGTCATTTTTTGTTTTGTTTTCATAAATAAACTCTCTGTGTCTCTTGTTGTCATCTTTTCTAAATTTTTTAAAGATTTTTTTTCCTGTCACCACATTTTAATTCTTTTTCCACCCAAGAATAGTTATAAAATTTCCCCTAACCTTGAAGATGTTTCCTTCATTTGAACTACATCTTATTGTGCATTCTATTTTAGTCTTTATATATAAAGTGTAACATTTCCTATGTAGGCTGGCACACTGACATGATGTCAGTTTAGATTAAGAAAAATCGGAGCCATAAAAAGCCAAAGGGAGCGGGGAGGGAGCAGTTCTATGCTATTGCTTTTATAGACTTGCGTGTATGTTTTATTGAACGTGAGGTGTTCTGATAGCTAGAATTAATCAAGCATTAGAGAAATCCAACTCCTCTCCGTATTCAAAGATTCTGTCCCTAAAAGTATTGTCATGCTTTGATCTATGCATGCTTTTATCATAGAAATGTAGGACTGAAGAGAACCTTGATAGGTCATCAGTCCAGTCCCTTGCACTGAGGCAGGACTAAGTGTTATCTAGCTTAGTCCTGACAGATTCCTGTCTAACCTTTTCTTAAAAACCTCTAATAACAGAGATTCCACAATCTCCCTGGGTAATTGGTTGTAATGTTTAACTGACAGTAACTGTCTCAATCTTCTGTACTAAAAAGTTGTCTCCAGTGCATTCCAAGAACTTGTTAGATAATCTGTGCCGTCTATATTACTTTCCCAACATCCAGCTGTAATTGAGGTACCACATCATCACCAAATCCTAAACTCTGGAGTATAGATTTTTCATTTCATCCTGGAAAAGAAGCACAATTAATATGCAGAAAATGGAGTTGTAAAAATGCTTATGCCTTAGAAGTATAACTGGAAGTATAACTGTCACTGGTGGCTCCTAACCTCAAACTCCATGGAACGCGTAACTGCTAAATGGCCACTTTGTGCTGAGGTAAGCTGTCACAACACCTTCCTGGACCCACACGTTAGTCAACACCAACATATTTGGGTTACTGGCAGAGCCTCTCTTTCCCCCGTGAGCTCATATTTGAAATATTGTGGCAATCCTGGCCGATTTTCTTAAATATTTTGAGGGCAGAGCTTTTCAAATATTTGTTTAACCAGAGTAAACATAACAATAGTGTTCTGTGGCAGAGGTAAATATATTTTACTGGAGAAGCTTCTGTTCAATAAAAGATTACCTCACCACCCTTCCCTCTCTAATATCCTGAATCTGACATGGCAACAAATTAGTACTATGCAGTGGAAGGGAAAGATAGATGCTTCTTTTTCAGCGGCTTTGACAAATTGAAATGTCCCTTCAATGTAGTATAAAAATGTTCCTCTTAGACCATCATTTTCAGTCTGCAAGTGGCAACAAAATTGGCAAATATCTAAGCTCATTATTTGTAAGCTGTCCATCACAACAATATCTGAGTACCCAATGGAGATGGGTGAAAGGGACTCTGCAGCTAAAGGGATGACTGACAGAAGGGCATGAAGTCCACCAGGCACCCAGGTTACTATTAACTGCAGTCTCCTAATAAGTCTTTTTAGTCTTTCAGAAAGCTGATCTCGTTTTTGGTAAATATTTTGCAACCTACTATAATAATCTCTGTGCAAAGTATGCCTTGTGAGCTGTCATCATTTTACCAGAATAATGTATGGCAACATTATGTATCAAGTTAGAAGATTCCACTGTGGTGATTCCAAATCACAGACCTGCCCAAACAGAACTTGGTCCATCTCAAACAAGAGAATGTGTGATCTGCTTAATTTGCATTTAAACAGTAAACAAAGTCATTAAGCGGGAAGGGTAGATAAAGAAACCTCAAACAGATGAGGAAAAACAGCAAGAAACATCCTCTCTTGTGGATTATCTGTCTCTTGAATCTCAGCTGGACACGTTTTCCAAGGAAGGAATGGACAGCAGGCCCACCAACAGAGGGGAGCAAATAGGACAACTGCCCCAGAGGAGTTTAAATGACTCCAGGCAGCACAGAGGTGGGGAGGGGGGTATGCAGCAGTCCTGCCCATAGCACCCCTTCCAGGAATGCACAGCCCAGAGGCCTTACCCAGAGGCCCCACTGACAGACACTATAAAAAAGGGAGACAAATACCCCACACCCTCACCTCATCTTGTCTCACACTCTGTCCATTGAATTACTACCCCAGAAGGAACAAAAGAAGCAGCCGTTATTCTGAAGAAGGGGTCCTCACCTGAAGAAGTCTGGGCAGTAATATTTCTGAGAACATGTGGTAGGAAAAACTTTGCAGTGAATTTATCATAGTTTGTTCGTGTTAGGCATTAGTTGTGTTTTACCATTACAGTAAACCCTCACCATTTGCAGAGAGTAAGTTCCTGGCACCACCATGAATGGCAAAATCCATGAACATTGGAGACAGTAGCGTCTGGCCACCACAGTTATCTCCCCGCAGTTCCTGAACTCACTCAAGCTGCTGGGAATGGTGGGGAAACTCACCGCAAGGGCCAGAAGACATGGTGAGCTCCCTGCAGCTTCCGGCTGCCGCCATGAGTGCAGGGGGTTCTTGGCCACTGCTGCCATCCAGCAACAGCCCCGTAACCCCCAAGGACATATCCCCCACCCAATATGGGTGATGAAGTGCAGTGGCAGGGGGATGGAAGAGACCCACAAAATCACAAATAGTGATTCCGCAATTCATGAGGGTATCCTGTTTTCCTGTAACCGTTCCTGACTTTTATGCTTCAATACTAATATTCTTAAAATATCTCTCTCTCTCTCTCTCTCTCTCTCTCTCTCTCTCACTCTCTGTAGTTAATGAGCCTGTTTTATTGTTTTTTTCCCCCCAACCAGTGTATTTAAATTCAAGTGGTTGGGAAACTCCATTTTGGTTAACACGTTTTGTGCACATAATTTCCATTAATAACATGGCAGACTTTATATGAGCAGTAAATGACATGCATTGCTGTGAAAAATCAGGGACTAGGAGTGTACTGGGGTCATCCAGTGGTATAATTCATACTGATGAAAGCCTGAGTGTGACTAGTGTGTGCACATAAGTGCACACAAATAAAGCTGGGAGTGACTTACTTGCTGTTTGTGGGCAATCCAGGAGAGGTGGTAACATCAAACCAGTGTAAAGGGCACCCTAGGTTAGAAGGCAGGGGTGACACAACTACTCACTAGTCTAGATTATATCCTGGGTATATCATATATCCATTTCTATAAAAGAAATATTTCAAACAATTGTTTCAAAATTCTCATTTAGTTTAGTAACATTATTTAATTCTTCAGACACTAAGCAATTTTTAAAAATAAAGTATGTCATAATTTTAAAAATGTAATTTTTATCAAAGTACCAATTTGGTGATTATAGATTATTATCAGTCTATTAGTGGAAAATATAATAGTTCTGTCTGATTTTAAATGAGCTTCTTTCCCATAAACTGTTGCATTCTAATCCTCTCCTTCTCTAAGGATTTTTTTGTTCTAATTTTTTTTAATCATCAAAGGGGAAGAAAAGATTTTTAAATAGTATGGTGCACAGCTTGCAGAGAATTAAGACAGTAATTACAAAGAAAAATGGATCATTGCCACATGAAAAAGAATAGTCATTTTGTATGATGAATTTTGATTTGATTATCCAGGAAAAGTAATGAATTGATGTCATGGAAATAATCAGTGTTAATAGACTCTCGTTTTTCATTATCAACAGGGGAAAAAATTTCTATCAGTACTTCAACCCAAAGTATGTGGATAGGGGGAAGAAGATTGGTTAGCTTTTATTATTGCGAGCACCAACATACCTCCAGGTCTTCAGGATTTTTGGAGGTTATGTAATACAGTAAAAAGCTGAAGTAAATAAAAGAGGAAGTATTTTGGTGGCAGATAAGACACAAAAAACCAAACTGCCAAAACACAAACTGAAAAGATGCATCCCAAATAACTGCACATCATATCACAGGTCACTTATGAAACTGCTATTTTTCTAAAAATGAAACTAGCCACAATGCACATATATTTCCTCTCTCTCTTTCTCTCTCTCTCTCTCTCTTTCTCATTTATAGTTCAAAGTAGCAAACAAAGACAAATCAAAAAAGATTGAACAAAAGCCTATTTTTTTTTGGTTAGAGATATAACAAATGACTATATTGGTTGTTCAAAGTTTGGTAAACATTTCTAGATGATTTCTAGATTATTTATTCAGAAAGTTGTTTGTCCAACTCTCACGTGAAGTGCAATTTTTGTCCTTATGATATGTAATTTCACAATGAAATGGAAATCCATGAATCCTGCTCAGTAGCAAGTCATATATTTTTAAAATACAACAATAGCTGTTAACATCATGCCCTCTTCCTTTCCTAGAACTACTGACTACTAGAATTGGGTTGACAACCACCAAATGTTTTCCCAACAGTAGTCACTAGTGTTTAAAGATGAATTTGCTTCAGCTGAGCTTGTATTCCCTGAGTGTTCACCTTCTGTGGACATTTAAGTGGATCAGTGTTCCTCACAAGACTGCATGCATGTCCATGTATAATTGGTTTGCCACTGGAGTTCTCACATATAACAAACTTGCAAGCATTAACACTGGCACCATGAGTGGTATATTGTAGCTAGCATAGGCGGATTGCCAAAATCCCACACCAAAGCCTTGACATAGAGGCAGTTAAATTAATTCAGACAAGTATCTTACCATACTACTCGTAAATTGGACTACATAAGCCTTTGTGTTAACACGATGGGACAAAATTAGATGTGAACTCTGCATTACTATTAACATGGTCCATATAGTAGTGTCTAAGCACTACCTAAGAGAGGTCCCCATACACCATTTGACCACAACAAACATCATGTTAGTTCCCTGGATCTGGGGGGAAGGAAGCAGAAATATTAAAAAGGGGATAAACAAAAAGGGAGAGGGAATAGGGCAGGTATGGAGTGAAGCAGAGATTAACTGAGCTCATTCCAACCAGCAGTGATGCCTGAGCAGGCCAGCAGCAATAGTGCTCATGCCATAGAACTGGGCCAGCTGGCTTGACCTCAGAACAGGGCTGACAGGTGGAGAAGAGCCATATCTGAATGCTCCTGAGTACCAAGTCCAGATGTGGTTTGTGTAGGTAGAAGTTGTATGACTAAGAGTTCTGGATTTCAACCACTGAATAATAAGAGCTGTGGAAATAGCTGCATTCCTGCCACACTGATTGGGCTTTGTTCATTTTCCTGCTCATGTATATATATATATATATAGGATTGGGTTTCTCCCCAAATACTTTGGTTTCTACATTCCCTAAGGCTTCTAACAGGGAGGGATGGAGAACCATCTGCAGAAGTGAGCAGGAAAGTCTGATTTTACTTTTTCGAAGCTAGAAATTCAGTTCTGGGTAGGGCCATTCTTTTATTTACTTTAGGTAAGGACCACTACACCAGTTGAACCCAGCACTTGTTGTTTCAAATGGCACCTGGCCAAAGAAAGCTATATGTATATTTAGCCTTTTCCGAGTGCCTCCCCACACATGAACACATACATACACATTTTATATATGGTCTTACTATGAAACTATTTAGAGACATATTTGGGGGTCATGTCACAGTATAAAATCAAAAAGATAGTTGTTCTGTAATTTATTCTTATTTATTAGAGAGCTGGACAAAAACGGGTTTCCACATTCTGAACAAATTGGGAATAAGCCAATTTAAAAAAAAATCATAAATTAAAATAAAAAAATTGGGCAGGCAAATTGAAACTGAGATAAAGGTTCCAACATTACTGAAATGGTACAACCATTTTCACTAAAATTAATTTAAATTTCATAGTCATTTGAAAACTGGAAAACCAGAACTTTCAGTCAAATATTGTCAAAATTTGAAAAAAATGGCTCTCTCTCTTTCCCGCTTTCCTTTCTTCTTTGGAAAAAGGTGTGAGAATCATTTAACCAGCTCTACTTGTTAACACTTTCTAATATTACTCCAACTTCAGATAGTCTTCTATACAGGATGTTAAAACCAAACAAATATCTTAATCAACCACCAAAATACACAACTCAAATGTTTCAGTTTGTACACATAAAAGGAATGCAGAAGTTGGCAAAAGTAGAGCCAGTCCCTGACACATTCTAGCTCCCTATTAAAGTGGTCAATAAATTATTAATTCCTTTATCTAAAGTGTGATGGGAAGTAGATTATTTTTACCCCTCACTAGAGATTCCCTGAAAAAAGAGAGCTGAAATACTTAACACCTGAACTTATTGTAGGGGAAACGTGCTTTACTGGACTACTTAGATTTTTGTGCAATCATCGAAGAGCAGAAACAGAGAGTGGGACATCAAAAAACAAACAAACCAAAACCAAAACCTAGGTTTTCTTTAAAAAAAGAAATAATCATGCTCTTAGTTTAGCAAAAGAGTTTCTTCTACATTTACAAAATGTGACTGTAAAATAGGATCAATAGAATCAAATATAACAGATTCATTATATATTACTATATGAGCTTAAGATATGGCATCATAACTAATACTATTTTCATGTAAACTTATGTATTTAAAATCTAGGTTGGGTTTTTTGTTTTTGTTTTTGCATTTTCAACAATTAATCCTCAGTCATGGCCCATAGTCAAATCTGTTAGTTTGTTTTCTGCCATGAAATAAATGCAATGTGACCCGTTCATACTCTCAGAAACCATCTGGTAAAATGAAATCAGCATGCTATCTGAACATCTCTGCTTTATTTGTTGGACATGAACAGTTAAGGCTTGGGCTGTACTTAATACTTAAGGGATTACCCGACAGAACAATACGCATTAGAGAAAACTACTTCCAAAAGGTAATGAAACCAAGACTAATGTGGCAAGAGTGATGCATTAAACTTGGGCAGAGCTAATCGTGCATGTTCATCTGAGTCAGGCTTCTGATAAAACTCATTAAGAATGCACATTAAAGAAATTGGCAATTGCTTTGCCTTTTAGTCACATGTCTCCTTTCCAACAATATTGTTAGTATTTTGAGAATTCTGTTTAGTGAGCTCATTGCCTGGGTGTACTGACTGTAACTCATTGGAGCAATCTGAAAACCTCCAGAAAGTTCTGAAATTATTCAAATTCAAAGTTGCTTAATAGGGAGCAGCAACTGATCAAATTCTCACTCCGACTTCCTATATTGAAGAAATGTTGAAGTCTGGCTTGGAATGTGTACAAGTTTCTGTCAAGTAACAAGCTGCAAAAGCTGCTGGGGAAAGTTACAGTGGCAGCAACAACACTTAAAAGAAGCGTTAGTCGTTTTTTTCTGAAGGACATGAGAACATATGGACAGCATGAGACTCTTGACGCCCGTGAGTTACAGAAGCACTGCAAAGACAGCAGCAATCTGAATCTATATCAGAAGATGAAACCTTATAATCTTATAAATCTCTGTGCTGAGAAAGGAACTCATTTACCTCAGTAAATCAACTATGGCCAGATTTGAAATTCAGTAGCACAGGAGTCGTTCACAAAATAGTGTTTCAAATACTCTCTCACGTCTCTCCTTTCTTGGTTCTCAATCAGTATTCTTCTGAGCTAAAAGCAACTTCACCTCTCAAGCTGAATTGCAGTTACTAAAAGGACTTCTGGAAAGAAAATAAAGAAGATTGGAGAAGTGCGAGGGGCAGATGTGGAGCTCAACTTCACAATAAGCCTGAGCAGGCCAGCAGCAACAGAACTTATGTCACAAAACTAGACCAGCTAGCTTCACATCAAAGCAGGACTGACAAGTGAAAGCAAGCTGTAGCTTAATGGTCCTTAATACTCTCAGCAAACACTGCTGCAGAAAATGCACAGTGCAGCCACCCAACTAGTAGCACAAGGAGGATCCTATAACTTAAGTCCTCAGACTCTTTATCTGCACTTCTGGCAGCCTAAATAAAAATATATAATATATGGAGATATATCATCTCATAGGACTGGAAGGGACCTTGAGAGGTCATCAAGTCCAGTCTCCTGTCCTTACAGCAGGACCAAGTACCATCCCTGACAGATTTGCCCCAGCTCCCTAAATGGCCCTCTTAAGGATTGAGTTCACAACCCTAGGTTTAGCAGGCTACTGCTCAAACCACTGAGCTATCCCTTCCCCCACTCTACTGTGTATGCCTGTAGAGTACATACACTGCACCCCTCCCTAGAAAGGCTAGAAGAGAGGGCGAGGGACTACTTAGGCAAGGCTGTTTTTAGGATCAGGGAATCCTGCCACCTCCCTCAGCGGGAAAAGGTATCAGCAGCCAGAACTTTTCCCTGATGCCTTTCCCCCTGCCAGAACCTTTCACTGGGGTGTATAACTACACACAGGAGTGTGGACACAGCCTGCTTTTCACTGTAGCATACATTACACATTCTATACAATGCCACCTGGGCAACCTTAATTACAACAAATGCTGTTCTAGCCCCAGCAGCTGCCCAGAATCACACGTCACCTTTAAATTTTACATAAGAACGTAAAAACATCCATACTGGGTCAGACCAGCCGTCCACCCAGCCCAGTATCCTGTCTGCTGACAGTGGCCAATGCCAGATGCCCCAGAGGGAGGGAACACAACAGGCAATCCTCATGTGATCCCTCTCCTGTCACCCATTTCCAGACCAACAGAGGCTAGGGACACCATTCCAAGCCAGACTCAATGAATCTAGCTAGCTCTTTTTTGAACCCTGTTATAGTCCTAGTCTTCACCACATCCTCTGGCAGGAAGTTCCACACGTTGACTGTGCACTGAGTGAAGAAAAACTTCCTTTTGTTTGTTCTAAACCTGCTGCCTATTAATTTAATTTGGTGACCCCTAGTTCTTACATTGTGAGAATAAGTAAACCCCTTTTCCTTATTCATTTTTTCTGCCCCAGTCATGACCTCTATCATATCCCTCCCTTAGTCTCCTCTTTTCTAAGCTGAGAAGTCCAAGTCTTTTTAATCTCTCTTCATATGGGACTGATTCCAAACCCCTAATCATTTTTGTTGCCCTTTTCTGGACCTTTTCCAATGCCAATATATATTTTTTGAGATGAGGTGACCACATCTGTATGCAGTATTCAAGATGTGGGTGTACCATTGTTTTGTATAGAGGCAAATAAGATTTTCTCTGTCTTATTCTCTGTCCCTTTTTTAATGACTCCTATCATTCAATTTGCTTTTTTGACTGCCTCTGAACACTGAATTGATGTTTTCAGAGAACTATCCGCAGTGACTCCAAGTCTCTCTCAAGTAGTTGTAGCTAAATTAGTCCCCTTCGTATTTTATTTTTTCCAATGTGCATTACTTTACACTTATCAACATTAAATTTCATTTGCCATTTTGTTGCCCAATCACTTAGTTTGATGAGAACTTTTTAAAACTCTTCACAGTTTGCTTTGGTCTTAAGAGCAGCTTGGTATCATCTGCAAATTTTGCCACATCACTGCTTATCCCTTTCTCTGGATCATTTATAAATAAGTTGAATAGGATGGGTCCCTGGGTAGACTTTGGGGGGACCCCACTAGTTACCTCACTCCACTCTGAAAACTTACCATTTATTCCAGCTCTATGATTCTATGACAGGAAAAAAAGGGTAGGAAAAGACCTCAGGAGGTCATCAAGTCCGGCCCCCTGCCCAAGGCAGGACCAATCCCAACTAAATCAACCCAGCCAAGGCTTTGTCAAACCAAAACTTAAAAACTTTAGGGATGGAGATTCCACCACCTCCCTAGGTAATTCATTCCAGTGCTTCACCACCCTCCTAGTGAAATAGTTTTTCTTAATATCCAACCTAGACCTCTCCCACTGTAACTTGAGACCATTGCTCCTTGTTCTGCCATCCATCACTACTGCGAACAGCCTTTCTCCATCCTCTTTGGAACCTCTCTTCAGGAAGTTGAAGGCTGCTATCAAATCCCCCCTCACTCTTCTCTTCTGCAGACTAAACCCAAATCCCTCAGTCTCTCCACACAGGTCACACGCTCCAGCCCCGCGTCTTCTAATCAGTTATCAGTCCACAAAAAGACCTTCCCTCTTATCCTATGACAAGTTAACCCCACTTCACTTTACTCAAATGTATATTACTGTGGGGGATAGAAAGCAATGGAAATGAGGCACAGTAAGGTCCAGTGTTATGACTAGAGAGTGTACTGCCTGTGTATTCCAGTCCTGGGTCCAATTTATTTTGCTATCATTCAGGTTGTTAGGCATGAGGGCTTGATTTAGCTACAGGATGAGCCTCTCTAGTCCGGCACCTGACTGGTTCCAAACTAGAAAATTTGCCAAAAAACAGGATGTCAATACTGTCTAGCACCATTGCCACCACTTCCACTGCTTGCTCTTAGAAGACATTTGGGAGTAAATTAGAGCTAAAAAACACTGAAAGCCAGGACTGGTGGCCATAAAGAAACTTTATGGGACCATGGGAAACTTGGCCACACCCATGATATATGGACATCCAGCTAATTAAAACCATGCTGGACTATGGATGTTGCCAGACCAGAGAGTGCTGGACTAGAGAGATTCAACCTGCACAAGCGTAACATACAAAACTTCTCAAGTGTGTAGTGACCAAGAAAGCTCCACGGGAACATTGACATTGTCAGTACTTTTCAGTTTGTACCCGATAACAATTTTGTTTAAAGTAGGCAGAGTAAGATATTGGGCTAGATCTCAGGTGATATACACAGGTGTAGCTTCCATTTGTATCAGCCAAGGATGGACTCAGTAAGTTCTCAACTATTGATTTACTTGATTTGAAGTGCCCAGGTTTTGTAACAATCTTAGCCTATTTGGGAAACTAAGATTTGTAATTACTAAAAAGATAACCCGTGTTTCAGTTTATTTGTGCGCAACATGCCTGGGAGATGTAGGAAACTAATATTTACCTTGGGAATTCATCTCATTCTCTGGCACTCTTTTAGTGAAAAGACGTCTAGAATTTGGACTTCTAACTTAGACTTCCATTCATTTGGGAATGGCAGGAGCCATTTTGTACTTGCTTTCTTTAATTAATTCTTAAATAATATCTCAGGGATGGGGAACCTCAGGCAAGTGGGACAGATGCAGCCCCCGACTTACTTGGATCCAGCCCCTGAGGCTCCAGGCCCCCCCAGCATTGGGGAGCACATGCTGGTGTTCCAGCACCCTTCACTGCCCCATAGCACACAAAATCTGCCTGCCTGGGCCCCTTAGGTTTTGGTGTGTGAGGGAAATGTGGGGAGTGTCTTTCTCCTTCTCAGTCAGGGTTTTGGGGGGTTTTTTATTTTGTACTTCTCACTTGAGTGTAGCCCCAACTGATGGTTCTGTGGGTCAGCAGCCCCTGACCCAAAAAAGGTTCCCCACCCCTATTCTAGCAAAATCAATATATTCTTATGCAACATGGGAAATATGTCTGAACAACGTCCCTGCCTGAGCCTCATTCCAATAATTGTTCTAAATTTCCCACTAAATAAATAATATCCTTCTTAATTCTTCCAATTCTTCCAGCTCTGCATTCTGTTGCCCATCTATGTTTCTAGACCTTTGAACTACTCTGATTCAATAAAACAGTCCCTGGGCTATTAAATACAATTGATTACTCTATCCTGAAGCAGCCACTTTCTTGGGAATTTACTATAACCCAGGATAAACAACATGTAATGAAATCCACAGCTGTGTGCATAAGAGATGCTTTTTTAAATGAATCCCTCCTTGTTAACCTAGGAGGTTGTGTATTTAATCATAACAGTAACAGCTATGGAAGCATAAATTACCATTTTCCGTACAGAAATGTTACCTATTTATTTTTCACTATGTGACTATTTCCCTGAAATTCCAGTCTGTCCAGCTGATTAGAAACAACAAATATCTTCTGGGAATAATTGTAACTCAGCAGTAAGAATTCAACAAATATTCTTTCTCCTCCAACTTACATCACTGATGTATATTTTAAACAATGATACATTAAGGAACTTCCTTGTCAAATACAATAAAAGTGGATTTACACTAAAGCTTCCCTCTAGTGATCTCTCAAACCTAAATCTTGACCTGAGATGGCCACTTCTAGAAGTGAGAGCAATTGAAACTCTGTGCCTCATCAAGAGTTGGCCCAACTGTACAGCTAAGGCATTTAAAAGGGGCTGATTAGTGTGTTATGTTTTTTGTGATACAGGTATTGGACTGAGACCTCCAACTCACTAGCCAGCCATCAGTCAGCACATCTTTGAGTCACTAACACCTACCTCAACAAGTGACATTTTACATTAAATCAAATATCATTTCGCCAGTTCTGTAGGCCCTACGGTCTTTTATCTGTATTCATTTAAAATCTTCATATCTAATTTTATGAAGATCATTTTGTTTAAATAAGGGCAGGAATGTAGTAAACAAAAGTCAAGGGGCTGCACCTGTAGTATATTAGATATATGGTGGCATATTTTTGCTTAGAATTCCTCTTAATTGATGATAGTGATAAGGACACAAACAAAATAGTCATCACCTAATCCATCTTCTCTTTGTTTCCCTCTACCCTTCATCCCCAAACTTAAAGTCACTTTTCCCATGGTTTTCATCTCTGTTCCTCAAACTATTAAAGTGCCCATGTATGTCCTGCCTTTCCAATCCTTTCTCAAGCCTTAATCAGTGTTCCCTCTAAGCTGGGACCGCACAGCTTCACAGGATTAATCGGCCCCGCCCAGTCAGAGGTTTGGGGCTCCTTGCACAGAGCTGACTGGGTGGCAGGGCTGATTAATCTCCTGTGAAGCTGTTCTGCCACACAGTTTAGAGAGAACACTGGCCTTAATTCAGCAAAGCACTTAGACATGCATAAAATTGACTTCAACGGAATTTAAGCACATGAATAACTTTACACTTATTTCTTGAATCTGGCCTCAAACTCAGAGTTATACTTTTCTCCTTATATGTTTTTTTAGTCAGCATCATTTCTTATTTTCATTCCTAAACAGCCCCAAGCTACAGTGTGTTCAAGATGCAGTGACACCCATAAAATAGTAGAACAGGAGGGACTTTGAGACGTCA
This sequence comes from Pelochelys cantorii, assembly GCA_032595735.1. Classification (NCBI taxonomy): domain Eukaryota; kingdom Metazoa; phylum Chordata; order Testudines; family Trionychidae; genus Pelochelys; species Pelochelys cantorii. Next base: position 85,797,585 of record CM064330.1, on the reverse strand, counting down.
TCAAGTCCAGTCCCCTGCCATCACAACAGGACCAAGCACCATCTAGATTATTCCTGATAGATATTTGTCTAACCTGCTCTTAACTATCTGCAGTGATAGAGATTCCACAAGATCCCTACGCAATTTAGTCCAGTGTTTAACCATCCTGATAGTTAGGAAGTTTTATCCTAATGTGCAACCTAAATCTCTTGATGAAATTTAAGCCCCATTGCTTCTTGTCCTGTCATCAAAGCCCAAGGAGAACAATTTTCCTCCCTCCTCCTTGTGACACGCTTTTAGGCATTTGTTTTATGTCAACACAATCATGGATACTTGTCAACTCACGCTAACTGACCCACTGTGCCTTCTCCAAGGGAGTTGCTTCAAAATCCATCCCCTCATTTACTAAGTTCTCCACAGCCTGACCTCTTCTCTCCCCCGCATCGTCTCTTTTCCTTTCTTCTTGTGCAGTGTCCAGGAACAGGAGTGCCTCAGAGGCACTTCAGCCATCTTTCCACAAAGAGAGAAGTGACTCCCTTCTATGCACAGATCAGTAGGTTACAGTCTGGCCAAAAGCGTTACCATGCTTTGTATTCAAGAAAACAAAATGGTTACATTTGAAGGGGTTGTTCCAGAATTCAGTATGAATCATTGATGTGAGTCTCACTCATGATTGATTTTCAACAAAAATGTGGCTAGTAGTATTGTATGCCATCTTTATTGTCCATTGCTAGCATGCACGATGAACCAATATCATAAGAAGATAAATAATTGCCAGGCAGTTGGATTATTATACAGAATTTAATTATTTTTCCTCCTTCAAGCTTTGGATGGGGAAATAATTAAAATGAACACAATGTGCTGTAGTGCTTCCAGCAAAGAAAATAGGTTGATTAATTAACTGTACTTTGTGACCTGAATATGTTTGAGGGAAGACAATGTGTAGAAAAACCACACACATCCATAGGCCTCTGTTGTGCTTAGTCAATTACCCCCAATCATTATGTAGATAACTTACTTTTATTGTGACAACGTTACTCTGGTCTGTCAGATAGAAAGCATCATTTTGGGAAGACACCTCCTTTTTGCATCTGTCCTAACTTTGTGGAAGCAAATGTCACAGACACTTAAATCTATGGATTTTATTTACAAAACCAGAGAGTTAAGGTGCCCAAAATCACTAGTCCCTTTTGAAGAAATTCAGCCAATATTAGGACAGCAATAAGAGCTAGATTGTGGCATTTAGCCCTTGAAAGAGGTAGGGAGTTTTATGGAGTGGCACTTCGAAGGGGAACGCTGGGAAAATTGTGCAAGAGCAGAGGGAGGGCTGGACAATAATCCCATCCTCTCAACATCCCCTTTCTAGTATCCTGATGCCTGAGTATCCAGAGTACAGGCAACACAAAGGCTGCTGTTATGGGAGCGCTGGCTCAGCTGTGCTAGGTTTTAATGCAATTAACACCTGAAAACAAAAGGAAACCTGCCAGCACCATCTGACCAGCCAGCTTTCTGTGGATCACCAGCAAGTTCACTGCAGACTGCTGGTAGTGTACTCACCACAGTTAAGGGACCATAGAACCCATAGCAATTTATCTTTGAGTGCATTTACTCATTGTGTTAAATTATCTCACATAAATTTGGGAAAAAAAGTTATTTATACTAAATTACACACAGCTTTAATTACTACAATGTGCTATAAAACTCCAAAATGCTATTAACATCTGTTACATTTTTCTATTCATTGACAACAGCAAAAACACCAACAACAAAAGGACTCACTTTGATTACTCTAATTCCACCTGCACACAGAATAGCAGGCTGAACCTCTCAATGTGGGGAAAATGAATTCTGCTGCCTTTTTGTGCTGTTATGTGATGCAGCATGGCCTGATCTGAAGAACAATTAGAAAGCAGATGTTATGAGTTACAGCATTTTAAATTATTGCTCTTCTTTTAAAAAAAATGAAAGTAGAAGGCAACCTGGGGACTAATTAACAAGGCAACCCATGAATATACACTAATATTCATTTCCTAAAGTATGTGTAGATTTTCAAGATACAGGAGAGTTGTGTTGACAAATCTCTTTATAGATTCCTAGATTATAAAGACAGAGGAGATTGTTGTGATCATCTTGTCTGACCTGCATAGCAAAGACCATAGGATTTCCAAGAATTCCAATTTTTAAACCAGAAAGCCATCTACCTTCATTTAAAAATTTCCAGTGATTGAGAATCACCATTTGAAGTCATGACTTTCTAAAGATTCTTCAAATAACTCTGCTATGGGCCTGATTTGGATCACTCTTATACAGGTATAATTCCAAATAACTATTGAGGTCAGTGTTACATTATTATACAATAGTATTAAGAGAGAGTGCAATCAGGATAAGAAGCTAAATCTCTCTTTTTCACACACACACACACACACACACACACACACACACACACGCACACACCTGCCTAAAATGTGTATTGTACAGTCACCCTTTTTTAAAAGTAATCTAAAACTCACTGAAAGATGTTGACTTCAATGAGCTTCAGAAAGGGTCCTGGTCTAAAGATATTTAAGCATTTCTGTATTCATCATTAAAACACCTAACAAGGAGCCTAAATCTCCCTTTTAAGGGATTTAGGTAATTAGGTGCCATGAGATTTTTTGGCTCCTAACTGACTAAATCTCTTTTGAAAAATGAAGATGCAGACTACTTGTTAGCTAGATGCTTCAACACTGAGCATAGTAATGCACAACTTAAAAAAAACCTGGGCCCTGGCCCATAATGGACTACTACAACCTTTGTATAAACTGAAATGAGTGTTCACCTGTCTTCATTATCTAGACTTTATTTGTGCCAGACCACAGCAGGTCTGTCTGGGGTGCATTCAAAATGGAAAATAAACTGTTCGCTATGAAGTTGAAGATTCTTATATCTTCACAACCCAATTGTTTTTAGTGCTGCAGTTACTTTAAGCCCTGGTATTGAGTATCTTGAGCACCCAAAAGACTCACTGAGCATTTGGGTACTTAACTGTCAGGTACAAAACACCGGGTAATATTCTGGTTCCACTAAAGCCAACGGGAATTTTGCCATTGACTTCCATGGAACCAGGATTTCGCTCCGTATTTCCCAGCAATGGGTCTGAGTCACTGGCTTTATATACAGTATTCTCATCCTTGATTATATAATTTCTGTGACATATCATATCTTTGGGCATGACAAACACTAAGTATCAAAGGTTACATTGACTATTGTCAATTAAATAATTAACTCCAAAGTTGAATACACACACTATACGTGATTTTACTCGGTTCACGAGAAGTCAACATAAATAAGCAGATTGACAATACTCCAAAAATCCCCCCTAATTCACCCAGTAATCAATATAGTCTCTTATTTGACATGATATATGGGAAGGGCTCCCATATGATCCAATATTATTCATCCTCAACTTCTAATAATATCAGTGCATATGTCTCTGCATTTGTTTAAATGTATATAATACACTTATAACTCTATGCACATTATAAAAATGTGTCATTCATTCTGCCTGATCTCTTCAAAAGCCACAGTGACACCAGCAGATAAAGCCAAGTGCTAGAATGTTTGCAGAGGATTTTTCTGTCAAGCAAACAATATATTTGATGTTTCTATTCTCTTTTGTAAAGAATACTCACACTTAGTATTCCACTGTAATCATGCAGTAAAATAAGTTTGGAGGACCTTGTTATTACTTCAGATATTGCTATTTCATTATATTCTATAATCTTTGCCTGACTGTACAATGCCAATTTTTATACTATTTTTTTAATTTCTTTACATCTTTAACAGTGCTGATAATCCTTACCATTTTAGACAGACTGCTAACCAATGTGCATGGTGTTAAATTTGGTCTGTAAGCATTTTAATACGATCTCTAGTGGACTCATAAAATGTTTATGAAACCAAACTGCTTTTTCTGAAAAAAATATATTTATTCCCATTTCAATTTTAAAAGCTATTTAAGCTACTTGTTGGACATGCCCAATTTAGTATAGCACTATGAGATGTAGATATTCAATAAGAACCTCAAGTAATTTTGGAAAACAATAGAGATCAAGAGGTGAATTCAGACAGGGTATAGCTGTATTATTCAGCAAACATTGCTACATCTGGATTATACCTCCCTTTAAAAAAGAGTAAGGCAAAATGATATATTTCTTGTACCTGAGGAAAGGTCAAGAACTTACATTGTGAAATAGAATTTCTATATGAAATAAACATAATGCCCGTCAGGAAGGAAAATTAATTCTCCTTTCTATTAATATACAAATAGTAAGAAGAGAGAGAATTCTATAGATGAGAGTTGCTAAAATGGGGATATTATGGACCATACAAATGAAAAAATATTTTCTACATTTTTTTCAACTTCATAATGAAATGCAAGGACTTACTATGCAATCCTATGATTTAGCAAAATAATACTTGCAAAAATCAAAATCAATAGTAAAGATTGACTTTCATTATAAGACCAATTTTCAAAACACACACACACGCACACAAAGAGCCACAATCTCCTTGAAATTTAACCCATCACATCTGATCCTACAGTAGGAGTTTTTATGAGTGCAGCTGAGAGAGGCAGGAAGACCTACAAAGGAGCAAGTTTTGGTTCTCTAACATTATAGTGGGTTTACGGCTAGTGTGGAACTAGGAGAGGGAGATCATCAGTTGGTAATGTCCAATAGCTTCCAGTTACTATACAGAATAAGTTACAGAAATTAAGGAAGGAAAATTGTTCCTGCTAAGACTAAGTGTTTCTCGAGCTTTTCTTTAGGACTTGGGGAAGATACGACAGTACCAATACAACATGTTTTCCACACACATTATGTGTTATGGTGTTCATTATGATGCTGAGTTCTGTCTATATTAGTACCGCATAGAGGCATCTACATAGTTGCTAGAAGGTACAAAGATTTCTAGTGTAGTCCAGAACAAAATGGTAAATCCACCATCTCTTCTCTAGTTGCAGTGGTCCCTTAGCACCATAAATTGGTGTGCTTCTGCTGAATACACAGTATACATGATTGGAAGAGATGTAGGAAGCGTCCACAGACACGAGGACCACTGAAGAAGCTGCTAATGCCAGATGTGTTAGCTAACAATGAGTCAATATCGGCCATACTACAGGCTGACCCTCCAAAATCCAGGATTCTCTGGCCCAACATCGTCTGTGGTTTGGTGGAACCATGGACACTGCTGGAGCAAAAGAGTCCCAGCACCCAGGAGTGCGAACCCCATCCCTGGGGAGCCCCGGTCAGGCGGGGGAGAAGAGGGACCATGGCTGCTGGGGAGCTCCATCCCCGGAGAGCCCTGGCTGGGCAGAGCAGCAGCAGAATCTGTGAGCAGCAGAAGCAGGGCAGCCAGGAAGCCCCATGCCTGGGGATCCCCGGTCAGCTGGGGGAGAAGTGGGGCTGCAGCAGCTGGGGAGCTCTGTCCTGGGGAGCACCAGCAGAACTGAGCCCTAGTCCAAGCCCTGCAGGCTGGAGTCTAGTGGCAGTGGGGCTGGAGTGGAGCCAACTGCAGGGAGCGGGAGCGGTCTGGGAGACAGGTAGCAAGGGACCTCCCCATATTGGCAAATGCCCTCATTTGGGACAGGTCAGGTTCCCAGGGTTCCGAATAAGGGAGGTCCAACCTATAATATGTTTTGTATACATGCAAATCTGAAAAATAATTAGTTGCTGTGACTGACTAAAAAGAAATCTGTCCATGTTTGATACTCAGTGGAATGAATGTTGAAAAGGAATTCTAGTAACCTCATCTTTTTAAAAACAAAAAGATCATCCCAGGGGTTACCTCCAGCAAAGATCAATGATATGCAAAAGCATATTATGCAAAACAAAGCAAAACAAAAAAAAAGCAGACAACACCTGGAGAGAGGTTGTTTATTCAAAAGTGAAACAGAGCTGGGAAATAAGTACTGTGCATGCACACCTTCAAAAAGACTAAGTTATGCAGGAAAAACAGTCTATCTAAAGTAACTAATACAATCTGAAAATGGTCCATGGCCTCAAATGGATCTCTCAGAAAATACACTGCAATCACCTCTGTGGCAAATTCACCCGGGCATAAAACAAAGCAATCTGGAACTTTAATTGAAGAATCATCAGGGAAGAATAGGTTTCACTTACCTGAGAAATGGTAGATCTACCATGGTGCCTTCCAGTGGACAGAGAGAACAGGACAAACTGGTGAAAAGGGAATGCAGCCTCTAGAAATATATAAGATTGTTTCTTCATTGTAAGAGCATGTATCTTATTTAACTGTTGTCTTGTGTGAAATGAACTGTTTTCCAAACGTTTACAGTTTGTTTTGAGTCTGTGTCCCATTGTGCTTAATAGTTTTCTTTCTAATTGGCTCACATGGGTCTGAAAATTGTCTGGGAATTTCATGCAGACTGTCCTAAAGTGAAGAAAAACCTCCAGATAGTAGTAGTGAAGGAAGGATGCTGGGAGACAACATCCTGCTTTGAATTTTGATCAAAAGGTCATGAATTAAGGAGGTGCTTTCCCATAAACTGTTATTTTCAGAATGGTGGTCTGAACGCATGGGGAGCAACAACAAAAACAGAATTTAAGGGCCGTAAAGTAACAACTGGCAGTCAGACATAGTAGTCAAACATAAGCAAGCCTGATGCAGGGGAAGGAATCCCACAGAGATACGTTTATTCCCTATTACAGTGATGACAGCCCCATAGCAGGACACTGCTATTAACTCTTCATTAACTTACTCATACTAGAAGAGTTAGCAGCATAACAAGACAGGAAAATGCTTCCAGTTCCACGCGCAGGGCCAGGTAGGCAGGCAGAGCTTCAGAGTCTCAATGCGTGGATGAGACAATGGTGTAGGGAAGAGGGGTTTGGATTTATTAGGAACTGGGGACACTTTTGGGAGAGGGGGAGCCTATACAGGAAGGATGGGCTCCACCTAAACCAGGGTGGAACCAGACTGCTGGCACTAAACATTAAAAAGGCCGTAGAGCAGTTTTTAAACTAAGAGATGGGGGAAAGCCGATTGGTGCGGAGATGCACGTAAATCGGAGGGAGACTTCTCTTAGAGGAGAATCCATTGATAGAGATTCTCTAAGCTGTAGTCAGAAAGAGAGGAGGGGAGAGGGCAAACCATGGGCCAGAGCAGACAAACAACCACATACAAAGGAATCCAATGCACCAGGGAAGGGCAGACAAATAAGCAGTGGCAAATTTTTAAAGTGCTTCTACACAAATGCTAGGAGTCTGACTAATAAGATGGGTGAACTAGAGTACCTTGTATTAAAGGAGGAGATTGATATAATAGGCATCACTGAAACCTGGTGGAATGAGGAAAATCTGTGGGACACAATCATACCGGGATATAAAATATATCGAAAGGATAGAGCAGGCCGGGTGGGTGGCGGAGTGGCATTGTACGTGAAAGATAATGTAAAATCAAATGAAATAAAAATATTAAGTGAATCAACATGTTCAATAGAATCGCTATGGATAGTAATTCCATGCTCCAATAATAAGAAATTAGCAGTAGGGATATATTACCGACCACCTAACCAGGACAGCGATACTGACATTGAAATGCTGAGGGAGATTAGAGAGGCTACCAAAATAAAGAACTCTATAATAATGGGGGATTTTAATTATCCCCATATTGACTGGGTACATGTCACCTCAGGAAGAGAAGCAGAGAGAAAATTTCTCAATGGCCTAAATGACTGCTTCTTGGAGCAGCTGGTGCAGGAACCCACAAGGGGAGAGGCAATTCTTGATTTAGTCCTGAGTGGAGCGCAGGATCAGGTCCAGGAAATAACCGTTACAGGACCGCTTGGGAATAGTGACCATAATATAATAACATTCAACATTCCTGTGGTGGGTAGAACACCTCAGCAGTCCAGCACCCTGGCATTTAATTTCAAAAAGGGGAATTACACAAAAATGAGGAGGCTAGTTAAACAGAAATTAAAAGGCACAGTGACTAGAGCCAAATCCCTGCAAGCTTGCATGGAAACTTTTTAAAGACACCATAATAGAGGCCCAACTTAAATGTATACCCCAAATTAAAACACATAGCAAGAGACCTAAAAAAGAGTCACCGTGGCTTAACCACCATGTAAAAGAAGCAGTGAGGGACAAAAAGGCATCTTTTAAGAAGTAGAAGACCAATCCTAGTGAGATAAATAGAAAGGAACATAAACACTGTCAAATCAAGTGTAAAAATGTAATAAGAAAAGCAAAAAAAGATTTTGAGGAACAGCTAGCCAAAAACTCAAAAAGAAATAACAAAATGTTTTTTAAGTACATTAGAAGCAGGAAGCCTGCTAAAAAACCTGTGGGTCCCCTAGACGATCGAACTATAAAAGGCGCAATCAAGGACGATAAAACCATTGCGGAGAAACTAAACGATTTCTTTGCTTCAGTCTTCATGGCTGAGGACGTTGGGGAGATTCCCAAATCTGCACCGTCCTTTGTGGGTGATGAATCTGAGGAACTGTCCCGGATTGAAGTGTCATTAGAGGAGGTTTTGGAACAAATAGAAAAACTTAATGTTAACAAATCTCCGGGACCGGATGGCATTCATCCAAGGGTTCTAAAAGAACTCAAATGGGAAATTGCTGAACTATTATCTGTGGTTTGTAACCTATCCCTTAAATCGGCTTCCGTACCTAATGACTGGAAGGTAGCCAACGTGACACCAATATTTAAAAAGGGCTCTAGAGGCGATCCGGGCAATTACAGACCGGTAAGTCAAACTTCAGGACCGGGCAAATTAGTCGAAACAATAGTAAAGAATAAAATTGTGAAGCATGTAGAAGAACATAATTTGTTGGACAAAAGTCAACATGGTTTCTGTAAAGGGAAATCCTGTCTTACTAATCTATTAGAGTTCTTTGAAGGGGTTAACAAACATGCGGACAAGGGGGATCCAGTAGATATAGTATACTTAGATTTTCAGAAAGCCTTTGACAAGGTCCCTCACCAAAGGCTCTTGTGTAAATTACATGGCCATGGGATAAGAGGGAAGGTCCTTTCTTGGATTGAGAACTGGTTAAAAGACAGGAAACAAAGGGTAGGAATAAATGGTAAATTTTCAGAATGGAGAGGGGTAACTAGTGGTGTCCCGCAAGGGTCGGTCCTGGGACCAGTCCTGTTCAACTTATTCATAAATGATCTGGAGAAAGGGGTAAGCAGTGAGGTGGTAAAGTTTGCAGATGATACCAAACAGTTTAGCAGACTGTGAGGGACTCCAAGAAGATCTCACCAAAATGAGTGATTGGGCAACAAAATGGCAAATGAAATTTAATGTGGATAAGTGTAAAGTAATGCACATTGGGAAAATTAACCCAACTATACATACAGTATGATGGGGGCTAATTTGGCTGTGACAAATCAGGAAAGAGATCTTGGAGTTATCGTGGACAGTTCTCTGAAAACTTCCACACAGTGTGCAGCGGCAGTCAAAAAGGCAAATAGGATGCTAGGAATTATTAAGAAAGGGATAGAAAATAAGACACAGAATATCTTACTGCCCCTGTATAAAACTATGGTACGCCCACATCTTGAATACTGTGTACAGATGTGGTCTCCTCACCTCAAAAAAGATATTTTAGCCTTGGAAAGGGTTCTGAAAAGGAAAACTAAAATGATTAGGGGTTTGGAACCGGTCCCATATGAGGAGAGGTTAAAGTGACTGGGACTTTTCAGTTTAGAAAAGAGGAGACTGAGGGGGGATATGATAGAGGTATATAAAATCATGAGTGGTGTGGAGAGGGCCGATAAAGAAAAGTTATTTATTAGTTCCCTAAATAGAAGAACTAGAGGACACCAAATAAAATTAATGGGTAGCAGGTTTAAAACTAATAAAAGAAAGTTCTTCTTCACACAGCGTGTAGTCAGCCTGTGGAACTCCTTGCCAGAGGAGGCTGTGAAGGCTAGGACTATAATAGAATTTAAAGAGAAGCTAGATAATTTCATGGAGGTTAGGTCCATAAAAGTCTATTAGCCAGGGGATAAAATGGTGTCCTTGGCCTCTGTTTGTCAGAGGCTGGAGAGGGATGGCAGGAGACAAATCGCTTGATCATTGTCTTCGGTCCACCCTCTCTGGGGCACCTGGTGCTGGCCACTGTCGGCAGACAGGATACTGGGCTAGATGGACCTTTGGTCTGACCCAGTACGGCCATTCTTATGTTCTTATGTTGTCTGCTTTTAATCCCCTGTACAGATAGAGGGGGGTGAAGGTCATGCAAAGCAGTTTATATACGCAGGGATGCCCCTTGAATCCTTCCAAGTGATCTTAATGAAACTCTCTTGGAGATACTCGGCAATCCTCTCCTGAAGGTTTCTAGAGATGGTAGCCTTATTTCCTACTCTGCCAAAGGACACTTTCCCACCACTAGTCAGCAATTATTACATTGGTGCCTGTCAAAGTTAAACAGGGTAATGGCATACCAGATTGGGCAGCTTTTGGACATTGGCAGAAGCTGTGCTGTATACCATTGTTATGTTCAAGAGTGAGATACCAGCTGAAGTTACCACCATCTCTGGAAAATGTGGTGCCAATATTTAGGATCTTTGCCATATATTCAGTTTCGTGCGATCAAGCAATTCCCTCCTCATGTCCCTCCTCCCTGGCAGGCCATGCTCAGCACAACTGGCACTGTGCATAAGCACTCCTAAGCAGAAATTTCAAATAACATCTGTTCATTAATATTTTAGGAGAGCAAGGGAAAGGAATACTGAAACTTAACTTTCACTTTCCATTATGGCAATGGTACCTCTGTGTTTTACCTGCATCTGCAGTTGTTGCCGCTTTGAGGTATTGTCTCTATATCCAGGAATGCCTCAGCCAGAAAAAGAAGAGGACTCAGTATGACATGTTTAGCAAGATCCTGTAAGACAGTGCTGCATCAGATCTTCAACTGAGGGCCTGGGGGATTAGTCCTGCAGACTGTATGAAGAAAGAAGGCAGAAAGGAAAAAAGCTCAAGCATTGGAGAGGGAGATGCAGGGATAAGAGGAAAGTGGTAGAAATGTGGTGTATCTTGACTTAGTAAGAGTTTTGATATGGTTTCATGTCCTTCTCATAAACCATTTAGGGAAATACAACTTAGATGGAGCTACTATAAAGTTGTGAGCATAACTGGTTGGAAAATCATTCCCAGAGAGTAATCATCTGTGCTTCACAATCAAGCTGCAAGAGTACATCAAGTGGGACTTCACAGGCATTAGTTCCATGTCCAGTTATGTCAAATATAATTATCAATGATTTGACAATGGTATAGAATAAGTTTGTGGATGACACTAAGCTAAAGGCGGGTTGCAATTGCTTTGGAGGATAGAATTATAGTTCAAAATTATTTTGACAATACTGGAAAAATATAGCCTGAAGCAAATAGTATGAATCCCAATATATACAAATGCAAAGTACACCAATGAGGAAGGAACAATCAGTTGCACACATACAAAATGGGAAGTGACAGCCTAAGAAGGATAACTGTAGAAAGGGATCTGAGGTCATATTGGATCACGAGCTAAACATGAGTCAACAGTTTAACACTGTTGCAAAAAAGCAAATATTATTCTGGTATGTATTAGCAGGAGGAATGTTACCAGATCATGTGCTTAATAATAGCACCTCCTCGTCTGCAAGCAGACCAGGAAGCACCTTGCCACCCCCCCCCCCCCCCCCCCCCCGTAGACACTTAGCGTGATAACTTGAAATTCCAATGGACTTCAGGCTTGGCTTCGTTCTGATGGGGAAATAAAAATATATTCCCCTTCCAAAGCAGAATTCTTGTTTTCTAGCAAACCTAGATGTGGGAAAGCTTAGGTCTACGTCTAGACTGCAAACCTCTTTCGAAAGAGGCTTTTTCGAAAGATACTTTCGAAAAAACCTCTTTTGAAAAAGAGCATCTAGACTACAACCAGTACTTTCAAAAAAGCCAGCCACCAAAAGAGAGCACCCAGGCAGTCTGGATGCTCTCTTTCGAAAAGGCACAGTTTGCATTACATAGAGCCTTTTTTTGAAAGAGCACTTTCGAAAAAAGGCATTATTCCTCATAAAACGAGGTTTTCCGTAGTCAAAAAAACTGCCGTGTTCTTTCAATTTACTTTCGAAAGAACGCAGCAGCAGCCTAGGTTTTTTCGAAAAAAGCCACTTTTTTCCAAAAAACCCTGTAATCTAGACACACCCTTAAAGTGTTTTGGCATTGTCAGCATTAACCTTGAGCTCCATGATTCAGCTTGATGATAATGTTATACAGTGTATCCAGGAACATAATTATTGTGTTTCCTTATACAGACCCTTTACTGTACTGGTCACTCAATCCCTATTTCAGGTGTCTGTGATTATTTACACTGCTGCAGCACCTACTAGCCCTAGCTATGGGTGAGAACATATTGTACTAGTCACTGAACAAAGAATGAAAAGATTACAGGTTGCACCTCCCTGAACTAGGACTCTCTGGTCTGGCAGGAGCACAGATGTTCCTGGACAGAACCTAGAAGTGGGGCAGAAGTGCAGCAAGAGAGGGGACTCAGCTGGGAGTCCTGAGTTGGGGAGGGGCAGGCAGTGCAACATAGTGAAGCAGAGAGTTCTGGCCCAACTGGCTGCGAAGATCCAGCTACAACGGCAGCCAGGGAGCTCTGCAGCTACCTGGCTTTGGGGCTACAGCCATGCTGTTGGGGCTGGGGCCAGAGTTGCCTGCCTGCTACTGGGGCTGGAGCTCCTCGGCTGCTGGGGCCAGAACAGAGCTGGAGCTCCAGCCCAGGGCACAGCTGAGCCTGGGCAGCTAGAGAGCCCCAGGGGCATGGAGTAGTAGCAGGGCTTGGCTGGAGCCCTAGCCAGGGGGTGCAGGACAGCATGGGCCATTAGGAGAAGGACATCCCCTGGTCCGGCAAATCCCTTCGTTCAGGATTGTAGATCCCGAGGGTGCCAGAACAGAGAGATCCAACCTGTATAAGCTTTTTGGATCAGGGACTAAGTATAAGTCAAGAGGCAATAGCCAAACAGACAGCCCAATGGGGACATGCAAGGAAACAATGAGACGGTATTGACCATCATGATAGGCTGCATTCTCAGAACATCAACAGCCTAACTATTGTCCAGCACCTGCACCATCTCTCCTCAATAGTTTAAGTTCTTAAGCACACAGCTACTGTTGTAGCCGACAAGGAAAAATGCCTTTCCACCAGCAATGGGGAGAGGGTGGCCTACATTAAAATGAAAAAATGTTTGCTCCTACAAGGTTACAGAGCACCAGAGTTCATGGATAGTCGCAGTGGAAAAGTGTAGAACACTTAAAACATGGACTCTACACAATGAAGTTTTAGTAAAAATGTTCCCTCCTGAAAACTAGTGAGTAACTGGTTTGTTTGTACAGATCAAATGCTGTCTTTTCTCTGGAGATCATGTCTTCAATAGAAATCAGCCTGTTAGTAAACACAAGTAAGGGGGGAGTTGTAATCTCAGTAGTCAGCAGTTAGCATTTATCAGACCCACACAACAAAACCTATTTCTAATGCTTTAGTCAACATCTCAGAACAATTTCTCCCTCTCCCACTGTAGTCATGTGCATAGCATGAACATTGCTATACCACTGAAAATGAAAATTGAGATAGGGAGTTATTTTTCATGACTAGACTTAAACCAGACCAAAGAAAGGAAAAGGAGCTAATATGAATTATGTATCAGTCACCTAAATATGTTAGCAATGACTCCTCATCTATATAAGTGGGCCATGAGGTACTGAAAAAGACTACATATTGATTTTGCAGAAAGAAAAAGCTAATATACTTCCATGTGGTTGATATTTATTCCAAGTGTTCAAGTAGTGCATACAACAAATTTTACAGCTATGACTTTTGAGGCATTACAAAATATGTGTGTTCTATATCTATGTTACTTGAGGAGATCACTTCAGATAATGGTCTAAACATTCCTCAGGAAAAAATCTGTTAAATAGCACATCCAGCATGCTTATCACCACCATCAATTGGATTAGTCAAACATTTTGTGCACACTTACAAAACTGCTTGTCTCAAAATGACAGGAGACCTCTGTAGCTTTGTGTTATCAGTTTTCTTCTTGTCATTTAGATCTCCACAACAGCTTACCAAGTGGAAAACTCCTCCAGTATGTTATATTTAAAACATAATGCACTGTGTGGACTTGATGTTCTTAGAGTAGATTTAATAAAATATTTAGCTGAGAAACACAGAGGGCTAGATATTGGGTCAGATTACATGAGTGCACAAAGATAAAAGAGACAGTAAAACTTCCTGCAAAGTCTCCCTGAATGTTAGACCTGGGCACACTATGATAAGCAAGTGCTCTGTGCCCACTACTCTTCATTAAGCAAGTATGTGGAGAATTCAACATCCAGCATGCCAGTGAACAAAGCTAAACCAGTACAGAAGAGGTAGTAAATGAGTAATCCATACCAGTAGCAACAATTATTATGCCACGGGAGAAGCAGAAAGAATAATAAAACATGGTATGTCTGCACAGCAACAGACACACACCTCAAGCTAATGTCTAAAATTAGGGTAGCCATGGTGACAGGGGCAGCAGCTCAGGCAGCTAGCCTAAGCCACCACCAATATAAGCAGGGCCGTCTGCTAGTTTTAGCACTAGAAGAATTTCTATTGAAGAAATGAACTCCAGAGAAAAGACAGCATTTGATCTGTACAAACAAGCCAGTTGCTCTCTAATTTTCAGGATGGAACACTTTTTACTAAAACTTCATTGTGTGGAGTCCACTAGAACAGAGGTAATGCATGTATCCATGCTGAGAATTATTCCTTCTAGCTGATGTGGAGACATATCCCATGTCTCTCTGAGTTTTACCGCAAGACCAAATGAGTACAATATAAAATTACTGCAGAAGACAGACACAAGGAAAATATGCTATTGAAAAAGCACTGATATAGGTTTGATGGAAACAGCATTGAACGTGAAATTAGCCACTATGGTTCAGATTCTGCAGTGAGTAGCAATTTACTTCAAGAGCCAGCTCAGTAAATCAACAAGCCCATTTACAAAAATGTACTACTCTGCATGCATGTAGGTGGCAGGAAGTTGGGAAAGAAAAGGGTTATGATTTTTATAAATGAATGTTGTGCTTCCAAGTGTGAATGAAGTTCAAAGTCCATATTAGGCCCTGGAGGAAAACAAAATGGTTTGCAACCTGGAGAGTACAAGATCATCTTGCCCCTTGTGCATGGCTCAGGGCAAAGACCTAACTGAGCCCTTTACAACTGAGTAAGCAACAGCATTTAATTGCTCTGCCTTGGGAGAGAACAGGAAAAAGAATTATGACAACACAATCTCATAATGTTCTACTTCTCTCTTGCTCTAGGTGGGAAGCTAGTTGCTGAAGACCTTGAAAAGTTATGCATTACTTTCACCTTGCCAATCACTCTTCCATCCAGTACTAAGTGGCAAGCCAGGACTCTATCCTCAAACCCCTTCATCTTCCCATTCACTCACAGTGGAAAGAGGGGGGAGGGGAGGAAATGTTCCATGCCAGACCTGGACCCAAGATTCTAGTAGGTCAAGCAATGGACTGAAGCCTTACACCTCCAGGTGGTCAAGTAAACTAAAGGCACAATAAGTCTAGCACTCACACAAGCTTGCCTTTTCCCTCCACCAGACCCAGATTCCTGCCTGCTAAAATCCTGCTTGCATTCTGACAGAACATATATCCAGTGGCAAGCAGCTGCTCTTCGCTTAGCCACATTGACATCAAGTGACATAAGAAGATCTACCTCCCTGATTCTGCTTCCACACTTCCTTCCATGCTGCTACTTGCTGGCCTTCCTTTGACTGGTGATGCTACTGTCTCTGGGGCCCATGGGGTACAAGTGACAGCAGCAGGAGAGAGTCGGAGGAGAATAAGCACCCTAAGTTTGTGGTACCCTTCAGTGGGGTGGAGCCAAAGTAGGTTAGCCTCTACCAGTACATTCCACCAACTGTCCTCGTTCTAGGCCTCAAATTACTTTCAGCTGATCAGCAATTTTCTATAAAATTCTTTTTAATAGGAAATCTGGATCCTGCAATAATCATATTTTCCCCTGGGAAAAAATGATGTCCCCCCAACTTTTTAACCCCCCATTTGGAAAATGTAAACCAAATATTTGCTTTCAGCTAGGTCACCCAACTTGTAACATTGTACCCATGCAGCATTCTGGATGAGATTGTACTCAGCCAGTGCAAGCTGCCATCCCACATCACCGTTTAGCTCACTGGCTTGATCAGAGCTAGCATGTGTATATCTACCTAAGCTGAGACTTATAAGTTGCAGATGGAAGCATGTGCCCCCAAAAGAGTAGGCGTCAGGCCCAATTTAGAACCCCTCGATCACTCAGGCACAAAGTCATGCAAACCAAATATGTAAATTAAAATGTGTCAGGGATAAGGGTTTAATTTTTTGTTTGTTTGTTTTATTTGCCTTTTAGCCTGAGATTAAGCCTTTAGACAGTCACAGGCAAACCACATATAAAACCCAACAGTAGACGAAACAGACTTCAGGATTTTACCAATTCTCTTTCTATACATTTTCCTAGCCATACACACAAGATACGAAAGCCCTTTACAATATCAGGAGAAGCACAAGTAGATAAATAACTATATTACTGGTCTTTAGAATATTAACAGATATTGTTCAATAGACATTAGCAACTATTTTATAGTACTAACTGCATATCTTTATTGTCTTTTATTGGCTTTTGTTTCTTTTCATAGTGGTAAAAATACTGAGTAGAAATACTTTAAAAACATGAGTAAGACATTTATATTTATCCACATTTTCCCTTGCGCATACTGTTTTATGTATGTGTATGCATGAGCTATCCTTTACAGATTTATGTACGCAAATTTGCACCAAACACAGAAAGGAAGCACTAGTTTATTTTTTACTTTTTAAAAAGTGGTCATAAATTGCAACCTTAGTAAGCACAGCCCCATAAAGTTAAATGCAAAGAGATTTTTTCCCCCAGTTAAACTATTATATAAAAGGGACAGCAAGTATAAAAGTATAATACCTTCTTCATTCAGATATTATATAAACCTAATGGTGAGGGCTGATGACTGTGAAGACTAGACAGATTTTTCAGACAGTGTACTGGACAAGTATCAGAACAAATGCCAAAGCAATTCAATATGTTTTGTCTATGTTACTGTAGGGAATAATTCTGGACACTCTGGATGCAGGTGAAAACAAGCTAAGGATTTATTGTAAACCAGCACTGGTGGAGTACCAACCAGGGGTTAACCTGGAGAGCAGTAGTTAATCAAAACATTACAATGAATTATATAGGCAGCAGGTGGGCGAAGTGGAAGCAATTTCATAGGGCCTGGCGGCAAGACGTAATGAGCACATAAGCCAATAAACTACAAAGATTACACAGTCTCTCTGCTCACCACCAATTAAACATCTTATCAATGATACAGGTAGTTATTCCTAACAAGCTAAATAAGCCAACATAAACAAAAGATATGCTGATGGCAACTTTGTTTGCTGAAATTATGATGCATCTACTGTAGGATGATTACTGCCTCTCATTGGCGTGGTCCTTGGGATCCAGGTTTATTATCTAGAATTAAGGAGACAGTGAGAACAACTTCCATGAAGTTTGTTTTGGTACCAGCCAGGGTCTTATCGGAGTGAGGCCCGCTTGGAATGTGGTTGCCAGGGTGACCAGGGTCATATTAACTGCTTGTTCTGTGTGTTTCCAGGCCTTACCTCAAATTTAGGATTTGAAAGAGAGTTCTTAGCAGAATACCATGGACTGCCTCAGTTTATCCCTACAGTTACTGTGAAAGTTGGATTTTAAAAACTACATGAAAACATAAGGGTACATATATTAATCTTATATTGACCAAAATGTTTTTATTACTCTGTTAACATTTCATGTAAAAAAAATAACCCTTTCACAAGTCAAGAGTATTCTTTTCCTTGAATTACAGTTGTTGGCAAACAGTCTCAATTTCAGAACTCTATTGATATGTTCTGCTGATTGATTGCAATGAAACTTCAATACTCTAGATTTACAAAGCAAAAGTAAGGGCAAAATTTGGTCCAATGTCTCTTGTCAGAGTTCGGCTCATTTGAGGACCTAGATGTGACCAATTATAGCCCAAAACTTATTAAAGGTGATGCAAGTGCCTTAATCATCTCACCCTTTTGGGAAAAATCAGTCATCTTGCATTTGCTCTGTGATCAAAAGACCTCCAGGGAGTTACTTAAAATTTATATTGGTGTAGCCAAGATGAAACACTAGCCACTATCTATGCTTTCATCTGATGAGAGTTCTTTAGATGTAAAGCAAGTAATCAGCTCAACCCTTCTGTGAAAGTTATTCATCCTGATTTCAATAGAAAACTAAAGCAATCTTCCTCTAAATTTTAATTTTTAAACTCAGTCTGCATTTTACAATAGGATAAAATACTCTCCTGCCCTTATTGGATTGTAAACCAGAGAGTTCATTGTATGATCAGAGCTAGAGGTTAAGATATGTATGAGAAATTGCATTGTACTGTAGCACTCAACATTATGAAGGCTAAAAATTCACTGAATGACAGTGCAGTAAACAGTGTAAGGATGCTGGATGCCGCCACTTAAGAGGATAGCTTTTCAGCTATGCCCTGTGTTTTCCTGTCAGGTGCCCTGATTTATGGGGGTAAGATAATCAGGAGTCTCATGATATGTTTATTGATTTGTGTGTGTTCCTTTAAAGAGCAGTTCCTTACACTGCATAGCTGGGAAGAATGCTTAATAACCATGAAGGGGCTTAATGGACAGCCAGAGGTTCAACCATCAGGAAAACACATGAAGAGCCTTATCATGTGTTAGGGATATGGTGCATATTTGAGTGGAGCTGGATAACTAATGGTTCTATGCTAACTGAAATTAGGTTCACAGAAATGTCAAAAAAAAGCTATTTCCTTAGGTTAATGAGGGAGGTTATGAACTTGTACCCTGACTGTGAAGTTTTTCCCCTAGTACCAGAGAACATGAGTGAAGAGTAGCTAACAGTCATTAATTATGACAAAGATCAAATGTGACTTGCACGTTTGTTAGCCTCTACTGAAGCCTGTTACCAAATTCCTAGCATAGGACTTCAGACTTCTTATTCAAGAAGGGACATCTGTGTATGGTCACCTCCATCAAGTGGGGCAAGATAACCACCAACATGGAATGGAATCTTTTAGTGGCCTAACACAGAGACTACCCCTTGTCAAAGGACCTGGACAAGTTAAGATAGTCAGTATGCTGGAACCCCCTAATTTAAATGGACACAGTTGGCCCCTGAGGTACAATAAAGGGGACAATAAGTCCCATAAAAATCATATACACGTTGAACCTCTAGTCCAGCACCTCAGGGCCTAACTGGTGCTAAACCAGAGAATTTGCTGAACCACAGAAAGGTCAATATTGTCTAGCAGCATTACCAGCACTTCCACTGCTTACTGGGCTCTTAGACATTCAGGGGTAAATTAGAGCTAATTAGCAGCACAAACGCCAACAGCAAGGACTGGTGTCTATAAACAAATTTTATGGGACCATGGGAAACTTGCCAAATGCATGATAAGTGGACATCCACCTAACCAAAATCAGGCTGAACCACAGATGTTGCCGGACCAGAGAGATTCAGCTTGTACTATGCAGACAAAAATGACGTATGGCTCTCCTTCTCGTGTAACATAATCAATATGCGAGGACATTCCATCGTCTCCCTGACAGGCCATCAGTGGAAGAAAAGATGAAAGACTGACTTACAGCTATACGAAGCCTGAAGTCTGCAACCAATAGAGGGATCCCCACATATGTAAAGCTAAGAACACAAGTCACCTGCTACAAATCACCTGATTTCACCTGAACAACAGTACTAAGAGTCAAAAATAACAAGAAACAACACTTGGAAACAACAGTCTATGCTTGGAAATGGAGATGTAATTCCCATCTTCAGTGGGCATACAGCACTAGCTTTTATCTAACTAGCACACCATAGCATAGCTTTGGTAGCACAGACATTAGCAAATGGCAGTAGAATCGAGCCATCTCGAGAATGTACCCACAAGGTCTGGGAGGGATGCATTGAAAGTGGTAGCATCGCTCACTGCAGCTTGTGCTACCACAACCATGTCTACTCCAACTCTAGCTGTAGACATAGCCACAAGGAAGTAGCATAAACTTTTCTTTGTTATTCTTAAGAGTCATATGGGAGATGTATTAAATGCTCAGCCTCCATGTGAGTCCATACGTTTCACAGTACCTTTAAACGTCTCCCAAAATAGACACTAAGACCCCAATCTGTCATCTAATAAGTAAGAGATTTTCCTAGGTTAAAAAGGAATGTTTATTCTCAAGTTGCAGGTGTATAAATATGTTCTAAATATCACTTCTGTGCTTTTTACTCGCCTGGTGGAGAGTGTGTTATTGTGTGAAGGAAGGATAGTTAATATAGTGAAATTATAAGCCATTTCCACAGCAAGATTTAAAGGAAATGTTAAAGTGGTAAGTAGTAAACAATCTCTTTACTTCCTTAACACCAGCTAAGGAGATTGTTGAATGCCTTAGCATTCTCTTGGGGTATGTCTACATTACAGAGGTTTTTTTTCAGAAAAACAGCTGTTTTTCCAAAAAAACTTCAATTATGTCCACACTGCAATCATGTTCTTTTGAAAGAAAATTGAAAGAACAGAGGGGTTTTTCCGTCATTGGTAAACCTCTTTCTATGAGGAAGAAGTCTTTTTGCAAAAGAGCTCTTTTGGAAAAAGTCATGTGTGGACAGAGAAGAGGGAGTTCTTTCAAAAGAAGAGGAAAGAGGAAAAAGCACAGGTTCCTTGGTGGCCCCTCCATCCATAGTAATCACAGTTTAAATGCAAGATAGTGTCCATTCCGTGTAGATGCTATCTTTCGAAAAAGCAGATCACTTTTCGATGCGCTTTGGCAATGTAGACATGCTCTTTCAGAAGAAGTTTTTTCAGAAGATCTCTTCCAGAAAAGCTTTGTCTAAAAGAAGCCTGCAGTCTAGACATAGCCTTGGTTGAAAGCTTCTCGCTTAATGCTCCTGCAAAGGGTTAGTGACAATTATTTAGCTTAAAGATTTGTGTTCTATTAACCTTTGTCCATCTAGACACTTATAGGGCCTCTATCATGTTCTCTGAGCACACACCTGAAAGTATTTGATGATGCATATGTTTATGAGACCAAGAATAAACGCATTGTATAAATGTTTTGAAAAAAGACAAGTCCACCCAGCCTTCAGCTCTGACTACTCAGGGAAATTTTCTAAGGAACCAGATGTTTCACTACAATTATACCTTTTGTGAATTGCTAACTGGAATTGCTGTAAGACAGGAAAAAAGAGTTAGTGAATATGTGTTAAATCACTTTAATAATTTGCTTCTATGATATTAATTTTTACAGCTTCCTAAAGTGTGCTATTATAATTAACCTTTTTTTATATTGTAAACCACAGTTTGAGAAGGGTTTTTCTCCTGGAAATTCATGGAGCATAATGTCTCTGTGCCAATTACAGCAATTCCTCTTACATCATTTACATAGAGAACCTTTAATTTACAGTACATGTTGTATCACCTTATTATACATATAATAATAATATATTATTGCATATAAACTGAATACTTCCCTGGACTTTACACTGATGTTAATATAAGATTTGTACAAATACTGAAGGTATCACATGTAGTAATATGTAGTAATTACATTTTTAAGCTAGTTAAATTGCTCTTCTACTAACCATTTTGTTCCAATTCAACAATAGTTAAGGGCAGTTTATTAGTTTATTTTGCCCACATTTGGCACACACAATAACCTAACTACTCTTGATTTTTTCCATAAAAAAGCTATTGGAAAATATAGTCCTTAAAATTATATATAATTAAGCTTTAGAATTAACATCTCTTTGAGACAAAGTATTTTAGTTCTATTAGTTGACATTAAGAAGGAAACCTTAGTAATCATGTAATACAGACAGTTATTTTAATTAAAAAAATTGCCTTTTGCAGAATCTGGCTGATGGGCTGTCTCATGTATGTGGTGGGTGTTTAACACCAACAACAAAACCATTGTTTTTTAAATGTTATGGTTAATGTATACTTTAGATGTACTGAACCTCACTAGAGCTTCAAAAGGATCCTGCCTTTCCCGTGAACTCAAATGCTGAGTTGCATTTCTTGTATCTTAGACTACTGTGACACATATGGCAATTTTCTGCAATATCCTTGAAAGCTGTTATTCAATCAAATTTAAGTAGCTAAGTATTTAAAAAAATTAAAGTTTATGTACTATTGTAGAATTAAGTGTTATATCTGTACGGGAAGATGTGACCATTGTAAACCCTGGGAAGTGTGGTCTCCTCACCCCTTGAATACTGTGTACAGATGTGGTCTCCTCACCTCAAAAAAGATATTTTGGCCTTGGAAAGGGTTCAGAAAAGGGCAACTAAAATGATTAGGGGTTTGGAACGGGTCCCATATGAGGAGAGGTTAAAGTGACTGGGACTTTTCAGTTTAGAAAAGAGGAGACTGAGGGGGGATATGATAGAGGTATATAAAATCATGAGTGGTGTGGAGAGGGCCGAAAAAGAAAAGTTATTTATTAGTTCCCTAAATAGAAGAACTAGAGGACACCAAATGAAATTAATGGGTAGCAGGTTTTAAACTAATAAAAGAAAGTTCTTCTTCACACAGCATGTAGTCAGCCTGTGGAACTCCTTGCCAGAGGAGGCTGTGAAGGCTAGGACTATAATAGAGTTTAAAGAGAAGCTAGATAATTTCATGGAGGTTAGGTCCATAAAAGGCTATTAGCCAGGGGATAAAATGGTGTCCTTGGCCTCTGTTTGTCAGAGGCTGGAGAGGGATGGCAGGAGACAAATCGCTTGATCATTGTCTTCGGTCCACCCTCTCTGGGGCACCTGGTGCTGGCCACTGTCGGCAGACAGGATACTGGGCTAGATGGACCTTTGGTCTGACCCAGTATGGCCATTCTTATGTTATGTTCTTATGTTAAGTGTTATGAACGTCAAAGGAGTGTTTGAAATTGTGTGCCAAACAAGAATAAACATTTAGGACAAAGTTAAGTAGGGTCCTAGGAAATCTCCTGGGGGGGGGGGGGAGAATACAAATGTACTACTACTAGTAATGCAAGATTCAACCTTTTGAACCTATGCCCCCAAGAAGGGGTCCTTTGTCTGCTGATCATCTTTTACAGGAGGACAAGATAAGAGGCACAACCTATATAAAGGAAAAAGTTAAGTAATCATGCATAAAAACATATGAATCTGTAATCACAGAAAAAAACCTTTTTGGGGGTCTGAAGCACTGACTCTGCACAGCCCTTGCTGAAGCTGGGAAGGGATCACTGGTAAGCTTATCAGCCTAAGTGTAGCTTCTTTTGTGGTTTTCATATATTGTCACTTTAATGCTTTCCCCTTATGAATAAATGTGCTTGTTAGAAAGGGTTGTGTGGTAATTTATGAACAGGGGAAAGTCACATTTTATAACTTTTGGAGAAGAGAGAGCATACAAAGCACACAGTCTCTGGACTCTTTAGGCAGCCTGGAGTACTGAGGAATTTACAAGGAAGGCAGGGAACTGTGAAGTTTTGAAAACCCCATTCAGTGTGGGGACGAGACACAGGTCTGGACCCAAGATAGGTGATAATGGAGAAGAGTGGGAGCCTATAGTGGGTGCTTTTACTGGACCAGGGAGGAGGAATTCAGGGGCAATTGCCCTGCAAGTGTGACAACTACATCAGACAGAACTACATTCTGAGACATGTCAGTAAAATGCTAACTCTTATAAAAAAGATCCTACCACCATTGAGAATTGTAAATACAGTGAAGCAAGCTGTGTAGGGAGTGCAAAATACTCCATGGCACTGCAGTTGGAAGGGGGTGAGAAAGAGCAGCAGACAGGGGGAATCTTTCATTTAAAAAGTGCCCTGTGCCAAGCTATAGCAAATGACCAGAGTCCTGCAAGTCAGTGTCCCAGGGGAAGTAAAACTAGTGGCAGATTCTGAGTTAATACATTCTAACTGTAATTTATTGTATTTGTGCATATACACTTCTGTGCTCAGAGAAGAGGCCACAAAAGAACATGCAGGAAATCCTCTCTTTTAGGAATCTCAACTGAACATTAATGCCTGATTGCCAGGTAGTGACTAAAGCAATTCTTAAGAATCAGAGACCAAGGCAGAGAGCAAATACAATTAGTACTTACAAAGCTCTTTGTGCTTAGAAACTTGCATGACAATAGTTTAAAAAAACCACACAAGTCTCTCTGTGACTGAATAATTGCTCACAAAAATCTTGGCAGACTACATTGATGATGACACCTGCCATAACATAAGGATATAGGAGCAGACATGACCTCCTGGGCCATTGATTCCAATCCACTGCTATCACAGGCAATCCCATCATATAATCCCATCCATAAATTTATCAGACTCCATTTGGAATCCACTTAGGCTATTTGCCCCTCACTGCTCCTACTGAAATGCTGTTCCAAAGCCTTCCTTCTCTAGTGAGTAGCAGCTTTCTAATTTCCAGTCTATATTTATTCATGGCCAGTTTATATTTATTTGCCCTTGAGCCAACGTTGTCCTTTAGCTTAAATCACTTTTCAACTTCTCTGCTGTTTACCCCTCAAATTATTTATTGAGAGCAATCATATCCCCTCTCATATCTCTCTAGGCTAAACAAGGCAAGCTCTTTTCGTCTCCTGTCATAAAATATGCTTTCCGTACCACTGATTATCCTAGCATCCCTGTTCTGTGGCTCTTCCAGTTTGAATCCATCATTCTTGAGCATGAATTATCTGAATTTTACACAGTACTTCAAGTGTGAGGCCTTACTAGTATCATTTACAATCAAATTAATACTTTTTAAAAAATACATTCCGAGGATGTAGCAAGTGAGGTATTTGCTTTTTTCCCCACAGGCCAATCCCATTGGTGGTTCATAGTTATCCAGTGATCAATCAATATGCCAAGGTCTTTCTCCACTGTTCCTAAGTCCTCAGCATTTAGACACTAAGAAGAATCTCTGTTAAGTGCACAGAGGAATTTGGAATTTGTACTATTACATTTCATCTCATTTCTATTACTCCCATCCTCAAACTCATCCAATTCCTCCTGCAGAAAAGTCTGATCCTTTTCTGTATTGAGAATGCCTACCAACTTTATGGATATGTCTACACGGCAGTGTTATTTTGGAATAACTGATGTTATTTCAAAACAACATAGTGCACATCTACACAGCAAGCCATTATTTCGAAATAGTGTTGAGATAGAGGACTTCTTTCTTTGACTTCTGTGAATCTAATTTTACAAGGAATAAGGGAAGACAAAGGAAGAGTGTTCTTCATTCTACTTCCTGCTGTGCCGACAGTGCCTAAGGCCGAATTAAGCTATTTTGCTTTCAGTTACACAATTGATGTAGCTGAAGTTGTACATCTTAATTTGACTTTTGCCCAGCAGTGTAGATGTACCCCTAGTGACACCATCTTTGTAGCCAGGCATTCACCTGCATCAGTAACTGCCTGGACTTCTACCTTTGACTGAAAATATTGAAGCTGTCAGGGCTGTTCCCAACTCTGGCACTCTGAGTGCAGAAGGAGGGGGCCCACAAAGACTTTAAATATACTTTACCACTACAGGCACTGGTTACAAAAACTTCCCCCAGAATCATAATACATAGATTTTGGGGGTCACAGCCACCATCAAGTGATTTTTATCCTTAAAACTGGGGGCAAACACTTGGACACACCCCCCGGGTACCCAAAGCTCTTCTGCCACAAGAGAGCTTGAAAAAAGAAAAGAGAAAAACAAGCTGCAGTCTCTAGTAGCTGACCCCTCAGTCTGAGACATGCAGACATACAGACAGATAGGCCTCCTGTACCTTGGGAGTGGAGGCTGCAGACCTCCAAGCCTTGGGAGGCAGTATTCCTTCATCTTAGGGGGTTTTTCTTCAGCTCTCCTTGCCCGGACAGCATAATGGTTCTCCAGAATCACAGTGGGTGGGTTGAGAACAGGTGGAGCACTGCCTGTTTCCAGAAGTAACCAGCTGCCAGTGTCCTCCTCCTCCCACAGTGGTGTGGCAGCAGTCCTGTGTAGCTGAATAGCTTCCTCAGCCTTGGATATCTCCACATGTCTCCTCAGGGAATTCCTCGTGGGCATGGATGCTCCTGAGCCTACCCACATCCTCCTCCTTTTTTTTGTGAAGATCAATAAATTGGTTCCAAGACCAATCCTTGACAAAAGTGTACTAGAAGCCTCCGATAGTTCTCTTTTCTGCACAATCTGTTGTCTCCTTAAGCCAGTTGCCTTACCGAGCATATAATTTTTGTTCTAAAGCCTTAATTCTCCAACTCAAAACACTAGCAGTTTTTCTGATGGTACTCTATCAAATAGTTAACTTCTGTGCCAGGAAAGATAATGGAGCAGGTAATTAAGGAAATCATCTGTAAACACCTGGAAGGTGGCAAGGTGATAGGGAACAGCCAGCATGGATTTGTAAAGAACAAATCGTGTCAAACCAATCTGATAGCTTTCTTTGATACGATAACGGGTCTTGTGGATAAGGGAGAAGCGGTGGATGTAGTATACCTAGACTTTAGTAAGGCATTTGATACGGTCTCGCATGATATTCTTATCAATAAACTAGGCAAATACAACTTAGATGGGGCTATGATAAGGTGGGTGCATAACTGGCTGGATAACCGTACTCAGAGAGTAGTTATTAATGGTTCACAATCCTGCTGGAAAGGTATGACAAGTGGAGTTCCGCAGGGGTCTGTTTTGGGACCGGCTCTCTTCAATATCTTCATCAACGATCTAGATATTGGCATAGAAAGTATGCTTATTAAGTTTGCAGATGATACTAAGCTGGGAGGGGTTGCGTCTAATCTGGAGGATATGGTCATAATTCAAAATGATCTGGACAAATTGGAGAAATGGTCTGAGGTAAACAGGATGAACTTTAATAAAGACAAATGCAAAGTGCTCCACTTAGGAAGGAACAATCAGTTTCACACATACAGAATGGGAAGCGACTGTCTAGGAAGGAGTACGGCAGAAAGGGATCTAGGGGTTATAGTGGACCACAAGCTGAATATGAGTCAGCAGTGTGATGCTCTTGCAAAAAAAGCAAACATGATTCTGGGATGCATTAACAGGTGTGTTGTGAGCAAGACACAAGAAGTCATTCTTCCGCTCTTCTCTGCGCTAGTTAGGCCTCAGTTGGAGTACTGTGTCCAGTTCTGGGCACCGCATTTCAAGAAGGATGTGGAGAAATTGGAGAGGGTCCAGAGAAGAGCAACATGAATGATTAAAGGTCTAGAGAACATGACCTATGAAGGAAGGCTGAAAGAACTGGTTTTGTTTAGTTTAGAAAAGAGAAGATTGAGGGGGGACATGATAGCAGTTTTCAGATATCTAAAAGGGCGTCATAAGGAGGAGGGAGAAAACTTGTTCATCTTGGCCTCTGAGGATAGAACAAGAAGCAATGGGCTTAAACTGCTACAAGGAAGGTTTAGGTTGGACATTAGGAAAAAGTTCCTAACTGTCAGGGTAGTCAAACACTGGAATAAATTGCCCAGGGAGGTTGTGGAATCTCCATCTCTGGAGATATTTAAGAGTAGGTTAGATAAATGTCTATCAGAGATGGTCTGGACAGTATTTGGTCCTGCCATGAGGGCGGGGGACTGGACTCGATGAACTCTCGAGGTCCCTTCCAGTCCTAGTATTCTATGATTTTATGATTCAAATAAATTAAATCTACCCCATTTCCCTGCTCTGATGGTCTATTTCCGTAAATACTACCATTCTTTCATTAAAAAATATCACGTAAGAGACATGAATCCACTGATGAATACCCCCATGTATCAAAGCACATCAGGGCATGGATGTTGGGAGAACTGGTGCTCTAGTGATGGCTGCAGAAAGGTTGCCACCATTTTGTGTTCTATTTATCAATCCCCAACTGGAGAGGTAAATATTCTGTCCTAGAAGCTCCTCCACAGGTTCCCTTGCTCCCTCTCCTCCGAAGCTTGTTTGCTTTGGCTTTGTGCAGTTAACCGGGAATGAGCCTTGTTAAATGAATCTATTAAGCAACAGGTCAGTGCAATAGATGTGCTGAGGGTAAACTTGTTGCTATTCTTCTAGGCCTTCACAGGAGGGCAATAGGGCATCCAGGAGAGGAAGGTTCTGCAGCAGTAAGGACTGCTAGAGACCTTGCAGATAGTGATGAAGGCAGCTGTTCCTGGTGGTAGCTCAGTGTGACTAAACAGGGGTTTCAAGGCCTGTCTGTATGCAATGGAGTAGAACCTGGTTTAAGAGTAACAAGACAAGTGCACATCACATGAGAACTTGGACACATGGAAATAAGCTACATCAGACTTTACTGTGACAAAATTTCTTTTCATATAGAAACTAACAACCAGGAAAAAAGAAAATTAATTTAACTGTAGAAAATGTTATAGATGTACCAGGAAATGGTGTTTAAATCAGGATCAGGTTTAAGGCTGGGGGAGGATCACTGTTGGTGGATAAATCAGAGCCAGAGTTCATATTTGGATTCAGCAGTGCCTAAGTCTGATGATCAGTTCTCAGGAGATTTCAGCTGCATCTAACCCAGAGTTAGAGAAAAGGCCAATTTATTTTTTTGATCCTATTTGGAAACAAAATCCCAGAAGCAGATTTGAGCTATGGATTCAAATCCAAACCCAGAGAAGTTTTGGTCCATCTAGTTATAACAAATCACTGCATTCTTCCTAGAAAGAGAGAGAGTTTCAGCCTGAAATTGACATTGAGAAACCCAGTTTGATTAAGGTCTCCCAGAGAGCATCATTCTGTACATGTCCAAAATCAGCAGCTTGTCTCAGCCTTTTTTGCATTACATAATATAACATGACAGTGTTACATAACTGATAACCTGAGGTGATTCTTTATATGCCTGCTGGTATATTAGCAATAATGTCATTCAAAACTGATTCTAAGAATACTCTTACGTGATAAGCTCATGACAACTTTTTTTAAAAATGAGGTCTTATTACCTGTAAAAAGATTTAAGTTTGCCATTTATTATCATCCATATCTTTGCGGGTAATTTCACTTTAGCCATGGGTAGAAGCAAGTAGCAATTACCAGCTGGGAATATCTCCATTAAAGCTCTGAAGAACTGTCATAAAAGCAATGACAGGAAGGCTGACCTCATAGCTGAGTCAAGAAGTGCCAGCTAAGGGCATCTGCTAAGTTGGAATCAGCAGTCTCAGACATGTATTCCAACCTTCTCAGAACATTGTGCAGATTCTGTGTCAGCCTGAGAAAGGTCAGCCTCCTAGCTGATAGTTATTGACAGATACTTATTTGGGTTCAGAGATAATAGCTTTGAAAGTAAAATCACAAAGCTATTTTAGATGATTGCTTAGAGCCTTGGCAGATAAATTGCAAGTGCCCTTGGCTTGCATTTGTTGGCATTTTTATGAAGTTTGCCTGTTACTGTTCCTTGTGGTGACTTGAATATTGTTACTCTTTATTCACTGCAGCTTTACTTTGGAAAAGTTTAAATTCTTAACAACATTAAACAGCAACCCCTTATAAAGAAACCATTCACAGCACAATTTAAATAACTGAAGAAATGCTCTGATAGTTAAACATAACTAGTACAGATTTTCAGTGATTACTTATTTCTTGATTAAATCCTAGAGTAGTTGCCTGCCACATGCCTTTAGAAGGGAAAAAAAAGCTAATGAAGAGATTATCCAACAGCAGTTTAGCAAAAAATGCATCTACTTTAAGTGGTTTCATAAAAATAAGGCTGTCCTAGTGTAACCTTAGTCACCCTAAAGTGCTACGCAATATCCCTATGCAGTCATCCAGTGTAGCTAATAATTTACCAAAGGATGCTTCAAGGCTACACTTCAGTTAATTTCATATACTGCATCTCATCTTCCTGCTCTTCAGTGCTTTAGCTTTGGTTTCCAGTATTTTTGATCCCTGGTTCCTAATAAAAATCTTTCTTTTAAGGTACAACTTTTTTTCAGCCCTATAGCATACCAAATTAACTGGAGTGTGGTCTTGAAGCATCCAAAAGTACCCTAATATCAGCAATTATTCTGACCTTAGGTTTAGGAAATAGCATGTATGAATAACCATGCAGTTATATGACACTTTGAACAACACATGGTAAATATTTCACTAGTGTCACCTGGCCTGACAATGAGAAACACTATGAAATGAAGTGGGGGGAAAATGGAACCTAAATCAAAAACCTCATTATAACCTTAATTTTATTTCAATTTACAAAGCTGTTCCATCATCTGAGTATTTAATAATACGTACTAATAGCTCCATAAGAAGTTAACTGTATCAAAAAATAATGAGTTTCAAAGAGAATAAAAAAATTCCTAGGCTCTTCTTCAGATAGAAAACAGCCAAGTCTAAGACCAATGGTGTAAATTAAAGAACACCAGCAACTGGCAAAATAAAAGTAAGTGCCAGAAGCTATGGCTAGTCACAGATTGTATGGCCAGAAGTCATCATTTTAATCTGATCTCTACATAACACAGTCCCATAGAATTTTACCAAGTGGTTCCTAAATCAAGGCCATACCTTCTGATTGACCTAGATAATCTGTTTCAGAAGGAGATTCATTTTTTATTTAAAAGACTAACTAGAGAATATGCAACATTCCTAGGTAAGATATTCTGATGGATAATTACCAGCACTAACAAATGCTTATCTTTAATGTCGAGCTTAAGTGCCGTACTAACTCCATTGACTTCAACAATACATCTCACACACTCAGGCTGTGTCTATACTGGCGCGATCTTGCACCAGAGCTATGCAAATGAGGCTCAGCATGGAATATCACCGAGCCTCATTTGCATAACTAACGAGCCGCCATTTTTGCGGAAGAGGCTCTTGCGCAAGACGGAGCTGTCTACACTTTTTCTTGCGCAAGAAGGGGCAGTGTAGACAACTCCGTCTTGCGCAAGAGCCTCTTCCGCAAAAATGGTGGCTCGTTAGTTATGCAAATGAGGCTCGGCGATATTCCACGCTGAGCCTCATTTGCATAGCTCTGGCGCAAGATCGCGCCAGTATAGACACAGCCTCGGAGTTGGGTATGAGCCTAACCTCTTTACTGAAATTTCTGCTCTGTGAGTGGGAATAGGAATTGTGCTCAAATATTCATTTCTGAGTACAGAAACTGCTTGTCAAAGCCCTAGTCTGACTGGCAAGTGGGCTCATTTTTATTTCAGCAGCAGAGGGTCTGGAACTTTTTTTTATAGTGAGGGTGTGGAGAGCCACTCAAAGGCTACGTCTAGACTGGCATGATTTTGCGCAAATACTTTTAACGGAAAAGTTTTTCCGTTAAAAGTATTTGCGCAAAAGCGCGTCTAGATTGGCACGGACGCTTTTGCGCAAAAGCGTCCGTGCCAATCTAGACGTGGTTTTGCACAAGAAAGCCCCGATCGCCATTTTCGCGATCGGGGCTTTTTTGCGCAAAACAAATCTGAGCTGTCTACACTGGCCCTTTTGCGCAAAAGCTTTCGCGCAAAAGGACTTTTGCCCGAACGGGAGCATCAAAGTATTTGCGCAAGAAGCACTGATTTCTTACATAAGAACGTCAGTGCTCTTGCGCAAATTCAAGCGGCCAGTGTAGACAGCTGGCAAGTTTTTCCGCAAAAGCGGCTGCTTTTGCGCAAAATCATGCCAGTCTAGATGCAGCCAAACTGTAAAGCCTGAATAATAAATAATGAAATCCACTTCAAGCCACAGTATGCAACATCACCACCAGCATCCCTAGTTCCAGCACGGATGGTCATAACTGTGTATCAGCTGTCAATGATGTGTGGCAGAGATCTTGTCATTGAAAACCCCAGAAAAATATGCATGCTCATTATAGGAAGTGTGCACTTATGTAGGGAAGCATTCATTGTGAGGCATCCGTTAAAAAGGCTCCCTGCACAAATGGGACATTTAGAGAGATGGATGAGGTGAAGAGAAAGAGAGAGACTAATTAGGAAAAAGTACAAGTTCTAGACTTCCCACTACTTAAAATGCACAGATGTTATTTCACAGCAGTAATCTGTGGCCATCTAGCCACTATTCAGTAGAGCTGTTTAAATAATATTCTCCAAGTATATTAGTCAGAGAATGCTATGGTTTTTTTCCATCAAATATCTTTTTTAATTAAAGGGGAGGGAAGGATATATATTCATGTAGTTCTATAGCTGTCCAAACACTATATATTGGTAAATTATTAACAGAATACCAACAATAGTCAAGTAATTTATTCACAGGAGATTTATTTCCTGGTACTCAGCTAGTGTCTTTTTTGAGACTCTCTATCAAGGAAAAGCTAATCTGGGAAATGTTCAGTATTTGGGACACAAACCACTGCTTTATTTTCCCCCTCCTATTTCTTTAGTGTCCAATAATTCACCAACCACAATCTCCACAAATTCTAGCTTCACCCATGCACAAAAACACTCTCTGATACAACCACTTTTCGGAAACAGAAGAATTATAAAAAGGAAGCAATTCAAATGTTCCCTCTGCTAAAGTTATTGAATGTTTCATTAAAAATGTACATAAAATGCAATTGTGCTCTGAAGATTTATTGTGCCTAATTTGAAGAACAAATGCAATCATTAAAGAGTAAAAGAGAGGGAATTTAGTCCATCCCTAAGCACAAATTCTCTATACAACCTTAACTTTGGAATCACTTTTGAAGCCTACACACTTTTCAAAAATATGTTAATTAAACAACCTCAATAAGGAATCAAGGAAATAAGCAAACTAATTAATTTGCATATTCCCCTGGTGTACTAGGGGTTAATTAAAATGCTTCAGCAACATTTGAGATACTATTCAGTTGAGTTCTGACCATTTCTTGATGTTTCAATTATCTCTGTTAATAACGATTTTGATGGTGTGCATTAGAGGGAACAGAATTGGGTATTGGGTGAACAAAAGGTTCTTATAACCAAGAACAGTCTCCTGTAGCAGACCTTCTCTTCGGTGTGTCATCACATACCCAATCTGTTATTCTCAGAGGATCGGATTCTCTTGATATAGAGATAATAGAAGAACATGAAGTTAGCTTTGTTGGGTATACTATAAAATTGCTATTGACAGTTTATGAATCAGTTCTGTGATAATGCAACTTTTTAATGAGTATAAAAGCTGAAACAAAATTGGTCCATTTTACTATAAAACGTTTCATAGACCTTCCATAATTTTTCACTTCATAGAATTATGCAGAAATGGTTTCTCCCCATACTTTTTCACCTTATGTCAATCATAGCGGTGCGTGAATAAGCAGCCAGGAGCAAAGCTTCTCAAAACCACTGCCTGTAGGCATTTCAAATTAATAATTCAGCCTACAGACCAATATCAACACCACAAAGAGGGCTGCTTAATTGTGCCCAAATATGGCATGATCCTCAAATTTGAATCCCTTGCTTCTTAAAATGTAACTGCCAGATGTACAAAATGCATCTCCAAGTCCCAATACATAAAGCCAAAGTGCAAGAAATGTTGCTTAGAACATATCAGTTTCTGCTCAAAACTGCCATTTACTTTTCACTATCAATAAATGGGAATGTGACAGTCCAATACCTATTCATGTATTTTTCACTGTAACAGCAGAGACACCAGAAAGTCAGGTACATCATTTTCAGACATTAACAACAGGAAGACAGATATAAATCATGCAAAATCCACTCAGGTGATGCACTTCCTCCTCCCCAGCACACCACATTTTGGAGGTGTAGCACCTAATTAACAAGCGAGTTACTCCAATCTTACCCCAGTATAACTCCATTGATTAAAGTTATACTAGTATAAGGCAGGAACAATGAGAAGATGAATAGGTTCATAATATTTCCTAAAGTACATGCAACATGGTCAAATAAATGTAGCTCATTTTAACAGCTATATAAAAAAGAAGGAAGTGTCCAGTCCAGCTTGGCACATCTCTGAGATGTGTCAGATTTTACATGGAGATGCAGACTCATAGCAAAACTGACACTGAGCTAACATGCACAGAACCCTAATCCTAAAGTCTCTTCTCCATACTTTGTGTGTGTAATTTAATTGGTGACATTAGGTGGGGTCTGGCTTTCTTTTTCACTCAGATGTTATTCGGATATACATTGGCAAGATTTTTTTATGAATAACACTGCCCTCTGCCTTCAAGTTTAAAAACATTCTCAAAATGATAAGGTTGTGCTGAAACAAATTTAAAATTGGGCCTAAAGTCCTGTTCCCATCTTCCTGCCACACATAGCTTTCCTGTGTGAAATTTCAGATACAGTTTTCATGTGAATATTCTATATAATTTTTATTTGGTTTTGTGCAATATATTTTTACATGTTTGAAATTGGGCATTTATCTCAAGTTGTCTGCATTTCTAATATTTCATTACTGCTGTGTATCTCTAGAACAACTTTGTGCATCAAAAGTTGCAGGGCGGGGATGGGTTTCTTGAGTAAATCTGGTACAGTGGATAGATTTTAATATGAAATATGTAGGACTGAGTCTCAGTTGTTACCATTCTTCTCCATGACTGAAATTTTACTCTCGGCAGACTAGCACATACAATTTCTTCTTTCCAAGAAACTCTTAGAAGTATCTTTTTTTTTTAAAGGCTGCCATCTCCCACTCTTTTCACTGGACCATTAGCTACCCTCAGTTATCATAGCTACCATTTCCCAACAGACAGTGCAGAAGAATATTTTGACTGTCCTTAAAAGATGGGTACCATTTCATTGTCCCAGGAGTAAAAATCAATGAAGACTGCAGTATGCTTTAGGAGGCATAGTAGGGTGCTGTGTGGGGATCAAGTAAACACATTGGGAGAGGAGTACTTGAAATTACATGGAGAAGGGAAGTAAACTGGGCTGGGCTATGTAAATGGAAGGTACAAGGGAAACTGGTGAAGTGGAGGGAAAACAACTACAACCTTAATTCTGCCCACCTTACTGCACCAAAGATCCATGACTGTTAGATTTATAAAGGAAGCAGAATTTTGAAATAGATAAACGGAAGGGAAAGTTATAGGGTAGTTTCTTTCTCTAACAATGTGAGGTTTGGTAAAATATGTGCTAGAACGCTGTCATCCAAAGTGGGGCATGTTAAGGTTATTACATTACTGAAGATTAAGGAGTAGAGATAATCTATTATTAGGCAGCTTAACATCACACTTCCTAGCTTCTGTGTAAGCCAAAAGTGTTTGTAACTCAGATGTTGAATAAAATGTAAACAAATATATGCTACAATTATTCTCTATTTAATAACTACATATGGAATATGGTTCAGTTGCATAGTTGGTGTAAATCATCATAATGATAATTAAATTAACTCATCATTAATTAAATCATCATTATCATTAATTAAATTATATATGCTCATTTACATTGGCTGAAAATCCAGACTCAATCATTTAGTGGTATTCATAAAAAGATTGGTCAATTTAATTTTTGATGCTCACATTACTTGATATGAACACCAAGAATAAAATAAAATAGGATGCAAAGGTTAGTGGTTAAAAAGGAGGTTTTATGATTAAAAGCTTATTACATAATTGTCTTAAATGGCATTTATTACAAGTCCTAAAGCCTGAGTTTAGGAAGAAGAGGTACAGAGCACAAGCATCATCCAGTTCAAAATCTGATATGGTAAGAGCTAGGCTTT
Source organism: Pelochelys cantorii (assembly GCA_032595735.1). Taxonomy (NCBI): domain Eukaryota; kingdom Metazoa; phylum Chordata; order Testudines; family Trionychidae; genus Pelochelys; species Pelochelys cantorii. Next base: position 85,761,855 of record CM064330.1, on the reverse strand, counting down.
TGATAAGACATCTGTTGACTTAGGGAGGAAAGACGGGTAGGAAAAGAAAAGAGGCAGATATTGTGGCACAATGATGGGGAAGAAAAGAGAGAGAGAAAGAGAAAAATGGTCTCAGAGATGATCATCTGAGATATGGTTATTACCTCAAACATGAGAAGAACCACTGAAATTATTTATATATCCTTAATGAGTAGAAAACGTTTATAAGAGAACAGAAATCAGTGATAGGTGAGTCAGTCAAACATGAAATAATCTTGCCCTATTTTGGGGATACCCTGTGTAACTAATCCCAGTGTCTGTTCCCAACAACCATTTCAGAGGGAAAATAGACTCTCTTTAAAAAAGGTTATTTGTTTTGAAGTTATTTAAAACAAAGTCAGTCAAACTCCGATGTCCTGCCCAGTGCCTGTGGTGTAGTTGCTTTATAAAACTAAATCAGTGATTCTCAACCATTTCAGGATGGTTACCTCCTTATTTCAAGTTTAAAAAAAATTATGCTCTTATATTTTACTATTGCTAAATGAGGTACTGATAGCGATAAGCATATAATACATTTGTGTGTGTAAGCACAAAGAGGCTGATAGAGAACACTTGATCTTGAAATGAAGGTCAAGAGCAAGATAATGGGAAAGAATCACTTTGTGGACTCTCAAGCTTTGAAGATTTTGGATTCCCTAAAGTTATTCTGGAAAGTTTATTTTCTTAGTCTTAAAAAAAGAAATAAAATTTTCATTACTTCACAACCTGCCTAATTGCCCTTTGTGACTCAGTGGGGGGTGACGAACCACCAGTTGAGAAACACTGAACTAAGGTATATGGAAGAAATAATCTCTGTACTGTATGTTTTGTGCAAGTCCCAGGTGTCTCCAAGTAGATTTCCCTTGAGCTTGCCCCAGATGCGTGGATGTGTTCCATCAGCTCTCATTCTTTAGATACTCTTTATAAGATCTCTATTTGCAATATAGTACAGCTATCTTTGTTTCATAAGTTAGATTCTCAGAAAGGATATTCAAGGTTCTCTGACTTTCACAGCATTCAGTGAAAAATTCTTGGATCCGAGCATCCCCTGGTGTTCTGCCAGCCCAATGCCTAAGTTGATATCACAGCAATATAAGAGAGAAAAAAGGGACAGATGGGGTGAATCAGGGCTAGGAGAACCACACAAAGGCACCACAATATTTGTACCACCCATTGCAACCATTAGCTAGTCATCTTGTCAAACCTTTTGTCAGATGGTTTTAAGCAGACTCTAACTACACTGTCTACATGCACACAGTCATACCACGGTTCCACATGACAAGGGAATGTAAACCTCATTTCAAATGATGGAAGTACCGAAATAGAAATATTTCAATGCAAGTAATTCAATATGCACCATTTCACAACTCATTCAACCATTGCCCAGCCCATTCACACAGTCACAGAGACCCACTCATGCATAGAAATGCTCAATGAATGATTCACTCATTCACTATTTCACTTTCAGTCAATCACTCCTCCGTTCCCTTTTGATGCATTAAACATTCATGTATTCAGTCCCTCCTCATTTTTTGAGAGGATATGTCCTTTTACACCTCCATCTTTCACTGCTGTACAACTCAGGTTTTTTTCCCCAGAATTTTTATAGCAAATATTAGAGACTATTGGAACACACACAGCATTACTACTTCCTAGTTGATACTTTTTTAAAGCACCTAGAATCAAATATAATTGAAACTAGAAATAAAAACAGATGTGCCATGCTTCAGGATACTTTTAGCTCAGCTGTAGGGTACTCTTAGGCCTGTGGATTAGAAAAAGATTTTGCCTATTTAGCCTACTTCTGAACTGGTGCATGCCATGCTCTGGAACAGTGCAGTTCCCCAAAGCATTAAGTTCATGTCTGACATTTAACACTGGCATGATATTATTTGATAATAGGTCAGAACTCCTATGAGTAGAGCTGTTTTCAAAGGAAAATTACCTGTAGGGATAGGAAGTAGGACATGCCCACTACCAGTTATAAGGGAGGAAAAAAGTGAGCTGAGCTTGGAACATTATTTCAAATCTCAAACCATCTAATTCATGCAATATACAGATTTATATTTAAATGATCAAATGTTCATAACTACACTGGACTGACCACTCTGTAAAATGTGTGCGCGTGCTCACACTTGCAGATTGTAGTGAGGGGAGGGGGGAGAGAACAAGGTATGAAGTGGGTATGAATCCAGGGAAGTGGAGGTAATAAAGGGATCTGCAATGAGTGGGTGGAAATCTGATGGAGCAGGAGAAGATGAAGCTCGCTAATTGTGTGACCAAGGGATTGAGAGACGTGGGACCGAGCAAGAACTGCAACACATTTTAATGACAATAATGAAGGAAACAGAAGTTGGATGAACTGACAATTTGACTCCACTTTAGTCCCTGCTAGTGAAAAGTATGGCAAGGGCATAAATAACCAGGAGGGAGGGCAAAGCTGGCTAAGATCTCGATAGTTGCAGAGACTAGCAGAGGATTTGTCTGGACATGCTCGATATTATTTCATCTCAGAATAGCGTCCCTTTAACAACTACCTCTTGTTCAGTGCAAGGAGGTGGAGAAGATCCCTCTCACATTTGACCCTGAAGTTGCTCTAACGAAATAACTGATGGAATTTTCGCTACTGTGCAACTGATCCCCACTGCTGTATGACAGAGCTTGGTTCAAGTGAATGTACACCTCTTTCATCTACAAAATTTTACAAGTGGATGGTTTCCACTTTTTTCTCCTCCTGTTTTACCCCAGCTATAAACAGAAGTTTCATCTTCCCTTGATCTTTATCTTGAAGGACCTTTTGCAGCAATTCTTCTCTTGTCCTCTTTACTGGCAACCTCCATGCCCAGTTCCTCGGTTGCATTGCAGCATCTCATGATTACTTAATTTGGTATTAAAAAAAGTACCAGTTGCAGCTGTTTCACTGAATGTATTGACTTAAGCTGAGCATGGAGTGTTTGATTTAGACCTGATTTGGTCTACTTTGTACATCTCCTGGGGCTCACTCACACCTGAATGGATCTGTTCAAAAGTAATCACTACAAAACTTTAATCTATTTTCTTTGTGTGGCAATGGATCATCTTATTTTAATTTGGTTGTCTTGTTACAGTAATAGTGTCTACACGAGCACATTTTAACATAAATCACAAGCAATGTGAAATACATATATAAAATGTTGGTGAACAAAATCACAAGCCTAGCTAGCTCTGAGATGGGTAAGCATCTTAATATTTCAGGAGACAGGGAATAGAGCTGTGTGGGAGAAAAGGAAGGCCATGTGATTACCAGGGTTACTGAATATTTGGAGCAATAAAGTAATCATAATATAAACATTAAGTAGAACTAGCCTCCAAGAGTCTGAACTGCTTAAAACACCTGCTTAAAACACCTCAGTAGCAAGATTTACACAATAAATATAGACACAATAATTCAAACGTGTCAAGTAGGATTTAAGCCAAAGCCCACTTAGTTGAATAGGAGTCCTTACATTGATTTTAGTGGGTTTTAAATCAGGTCCTAATAGCAGAAGCATGTAGAAACAATATTTCAAGATGAACTAAAATCTTTCATTGCACTAACGACATAAGCTAGGCTTTTCCTTTTGCTGGTGTGTGTTTCTTTTATTTGATTAGCCTATACCTAACAGCTTGCTATGCTCCTACCCTCTCCGAATCTCTCCTTAAAACCTCACTGCTTCAATGATGCATGTGTAGCTTAATCTTCCCTTAACCTTATATTTAGTGAAACATCTATGTAACTCAAACAGCCTATGACCTTATTGTTGTCATCATTATCCTTCTGTTTTCTGACCACTCATCTCCTCTTGCCCACATGTCTGTCACCATCTCTTATTACACCCTGCTTTAGCTTAAACCTAAAGTCTGCTGTCTGATCCTTGCAGCCAGATGCTTATGCCTACAAAGAATCCCACAAATCAGCCGCTCACAGCCTGAATGTGTGCTGCTTAGATCTCAACATCAAGGCCCAAGGCCTGACCTATATGTTGTTATACTGGGACAGAAACTATATCAGAAAAAGGTGACTTTAAGCCTCAAAGAAAGTTATAGTTCCTAGTGTGGGAACAGCTCTTCTGGTATAAAGGTGCCTTATTCTGATATAGTTTATATTCCTTCTGTACTGATAAAAGAACCTTTAAACCAATAGAGCTGTGTCTCCGCTAGGAGAGTTAAAAATACTGGAATAGCTAAAATGTTACAATGTGTGTATGTCATCAAGACAGTAGTAGATTATAAATTCCTCAGGAGAAGCACATGACAGACAAAGCAAGTCCAATACACATAAATGTTGTTGAACAACTTAATGCATTTGTATTTAGCAGATTTTAAAGGACCTCTTGAGTAAGCAATGTTGGGGTTAAATCTTTTAATAAAATATAAACATGTTTACCGGGGTTTTGCACAAAAAGTTATCTTGACGTTTCTGGAGTCTCCAAGTCAGGCACTCTCTGAGGAATGGAAGTCAATGGAGTCCTGCATACCAGAGATAACATAGCCTCTGCAAACCAAAGAGTATAGCAATAGCTTGTACACATGCCTGTCCATATCAGAGCCAGGTAACATGGCACTCTTTCTGTAAGTACATTTTTCGACTATTCCCCTATACATCTTTAAAAATCTGTTACTGTAGACATTGATTTTACCCTGTTGTGTGTATTTGAACATACATGTGTGTTGAAAATTATCAGCTTTATTCCAGTTTTTATCCTCAGGCCTGCGCTGGGGCATTGCAGAGCTGTACCTCTCCTATGGATGCATTGGCAGGGAATGCATGTTTAGGAAGTGTAATGCTGCCTGGGAGTCCCTAGTGCACAGAGGAGTTGTGCTCCTTGCTTCACACCTTACAAGTGTACAGCATGTGCTGCCTTCTGTGGCCAGCTAACTCTGGATGGTGCACTTGGAGGGGTGTAAGAGGGGGGTAGGGCCATAGTTCTTCCTTCTTGACTTTATGCCTTCTTCAGGTGATTAGATGTCAGGGCACGATAGCAAGGAGCACTCAACTGCATAATAAGATTGCAATTGTTGCCAATCTCTGTACAAAGGAATAAGTGAGGTGAAAACTTCTTTATGCATCTACCCTGGAGTAAACTGTGATCTGATACAAACCATGTATTTAAAATGTTACATAGAGAGAACAGCTGTAACTTTCAGAAAAATGAACACCAGACTCCATAAACTGGCAGGAAAAGCCTAGCTGCAGAATTGATTGAGCGTCTGGTAGCAATATGTGAGTGGGAGAGGCATTCCCTAAGATAAAATGGGACTGTCAAAGCTGCTTGATGTTTTATATTCAAACTGGTTAAATTTACTATAATTGATGATCTAACTTTCCATTAGAACAATAAAGTCATTCACAGACTCCATTTCATAATCTCAGGCTAGGTCACACTAAGGGGGAAGTTTGTCTATGTAAAAATATAGCTGACCTTTGACACCTTCCTCACAGTGGGTGGTCAACAAGAGAAACCAAAAAGTATAATGCCAATAGCTAGGAGTACTGGCACCAACAAGGGCACCCTCGGCATTCAATTTAGCAGGTTTTTACTAGACCCGCTAACTCAAATGGCAGAAGGTCGACCGCCACAGTGTTGATCTTCCTGCAAGTGGAGACTTGGCCTCAGATTCTCACTTTCCAGAAGTGCAACCATATCAAGCCTCCTTTTGTCTCTCTTAATCCCTTCCACAGGATAGATCTTTGAGTACATATGCTGTGTACAGAACGAGTGAGGGCAAAGCCGGCTTAAAGTGATCTTCAACAGCCCCCCAATCCTACAGTGGCTGCCCAAGCAGACACCCCGAAATGCTCCCATTGTGCTGTGCGCACAAAAGACTAATCAGAAAGGATCTAGATCAACCACTACATACAACAAGGTTATAAATCAATTCTTCCTGGAAGTGGCCATGTTGCATAATCTTACTCCAGCACTACTCCTTTGTAGTGCAAACATGAAGCCACTGACAGAAATACAAACTTTTACCATTTAAAGTGTTTATTTTGATCTGTAAAGACTATTATGATTTGGATACAGATATGAGAAATGGCATCTTTTCCCATACTTTGTCCTGAGTTGCTATTAACTCAACTACTCTTGCAAATAGTTCATAGATTGGAGTGTCTGGAACTGTTTGCAGCCCTAACCACTGGGCAAAAAATTCAGGATGGAGGTTCTCTCTCCACCTCCACCCCACTTCTTGATAAAATAGCATAGGCACCGAATATTAAGAGAAAATACGAAGCTGAGAATTCCTAGCAGAGAAAGAGAAAGAGACCTGCTGCAGACCAGACGACTTTGCTACAATTACAGTATCTGATCAGATCTTTCTTCATTTCTTTTTAACACATCAATTCAATTACACTTTTCTAATATTTTTTCATTTTAAATCTGAAAAGTTATACTTTTATATGAGTGCTAGAGATGGAATAGCTTACAATATATTTCTTTCTTAATCAGGTAATATAGCCTGATTCATGCCAGTCAATTAAGTTAATTTACAATACCTCCTGCTTTAAATCTTCAAATAAGTGATGCCATTACAGAAAACACAAAACGTTCAATAAATTGATCAGGGAAAATGTACTGGCTTATTCTGTTTTCAGCATAGTTTACTATATTTCATAGATTCCAAAGCCTGAAGGAACCTCTGATTATCTAGTCTGAACCCTATAAGTCAGGACATAGAACATCTCCAAAATGATTTTTTTCATTAGAGTATCTTTTTAGAAATAACATCCAATCTTTCCTTCCCTGCATTATTGAAAATGTCACCATTTCCAACTAATAATGGATCAGAACATATTTCTGAATGTCAAAAATCTGGGACAAAATGCAGCATAAAATGGCTCTCATCTCATATTGCCTTCCTGTTTGGTTTTTGGGTACATAAAAAAAATTATATTATGCAGCCAAACTCTAGTGCAGATAGGAGTGTAAAATTTTGACTGTAAGTTGACTGTAAGTCTTGAATTCAACAGCTGTATGTGTTCCATGTGACTATACCTAAGCTTTCATTCCTAGGATGGAAGCACAGATGCTCAACAACTTTTATGACATAAGATCATGAAGTTACTGTTCCTTGCATTTCTATAGTTCTGCTGCTTAATTTTTATTATTTCTGAAAATCCACTTTGAGATATTTAGTCAAATACAAAACTGTCTGCTATTTCAAATAATCTCTCAGGCTGTGTTTCTTTTTAACTTCCCTCACAATTTGCTCTGTGTGTGACTAGGAGGCTTGAAACTCAAGTCAAGACTTTAAATAAAAGCTTCTACAAAAAATGTATTAAACATCAATTTTTATCATTTTTCCCTTGGGTTGTAAGACACTTCATATGATGTAGCATTATGCAGAATAGTTAAAAACCAAGGAAATACTCAAGTCAATCCAAAGACCTATAAAGCTTCAGGCTGACAGACTTAAATTCACAATCAAATTGACAGTTTGGTTATCATTGATAACCATCGGTAATTATGATTCAAACATTTGACCATCAAATTCATGAGCATAGATAATAGCAAGCACAGAGCAACAGGTGCTCTTAGAGCCTAAGGTCCAGGATTGTAAGGCTCTGTGGTGATTAAAAATAGATTTCTTTGAAGTTGTTAGTTGCCATTGTGAGTGGATAACAAGATGTACTGAATACTGCATGAAGTACAGGTACTAAGAATAGGAAAAGCCTAAAAGCTTTTCCAACCATTTCCATTTGCTTTTTGTTCTCTTTGCTCAACTAAGATCTTTGATTTAAAAAATGAGATATTTTGAACCTGTGGTATCATTGAGTTTTCAAATTGCAATGCTAGAGGTTCAACAAAAACTGCATCTCACTTATCTGCATGTAGATAAACCCATGCAGATTTTGATTTTGTTGTTGTTGTTTTGACTATGGCACTAGTTCATCTTTCAAAAGTTTTCTGTGTAAATTATTCATAGTGGACACTGCTTACTTGAGTGCATGCAGGAAAAGTGGATCTAGTAAATAAAACGTGGTTTTATGCAGATAAAGTTATTCCATAAAGATGCTTTAGACTAAATTCAATCCTCAAAATTCAAGCACCTATTGAGGACAACATAAATTGTCCCAATTCATACCAGAGCTAATTTGAAATAAAAGCATCCATTAAAAATAATTATTTATTCCACAAGAGGAAGCAAATTAAAGAGATGCAATCTCTCATTCCTAAAAAGGGCCTCAAACATACATTTCATACTACAAATAAAAAAGCAAAAGGAGATTTTAGTCAGCCATGTCCTAGAAAAGAAATATGGCTCTCTCAGAAATCACTTGTTTTCAACACTACTGATACAGCTGCAAAGACTTAATCCTTCCAGACTAAATTCTCTGGCCTGAGTTTTGCAGGACAGCATGAATGGTCCCTCAGTTTTTTAAATCCCTTAGTCTACACTCGGCCCTGAAACATCGTATGGCTCTTACAGCAATAGGGCACAATTGCATTTATACACCCCAATACTTTTAGCAAGGATTTAGGATCATAAAAGGTCTCTGTGCATCAAAGTGGGAACATGCAGTTAAGTGGGAGGCTTTGGCCAGGAGATCTCTGACATGTCAGAGCAAGCAATACCTAAAATGCGGTGACGTCTCTATATAAATGTAAGTGAGGACACATAGGAGATGACTGTATAATAACAAGCAAGAGGGGAAAATGACAACTTCCCATTAAGGGGGTTGAGAACCTAATGAAAACTCAAAAAGAAATAACAAAATGTTTTTTAAGTACATTAGAAGCAGGAAGCCTGCTAAAAAACCTGTGGATCCCCTAGACGATCGAGATATAAAAGGAGCAATCAAGGACGATAAAGACATTGCGGAGAAACTAAATGATTTCTTTGCTTCAGTCTTCACGGCTGAGGACGTTAGGGAGTTTCCCAAATCTGCACCGTCCTTTGTGGGTGATGAATCTGAGGAACTGTCCCGGATTGAAGTGTCATTAGAGGAGGTTTTGGAACAAATAGAAAAACTTAATGTCAACAAATCTCCAGGACCGGATGGCATTCATCCAAGGGTTCTGAAAGAACTCAAATGGGAAATTGCTGAACTATTATCTGTGGTTTGTAACCTATCCTTTAAATCGGCTTCCGTACCTAATGACTGGAAGGTAGCTAATGTGACACCAATATTTAAAAAGGGCTCTAGAGGCGATCCTGGCAATTACAGACCGGTAAGTCGAACTTCAGTACCGGGCAAATTAGTCAAAACAATAGTAAAGAATAAAATTGTGAGACACGTAGAAGAACATAATTTGTTGGACAAAAGTCAACATGGTTTCTGTAAAGGGAAATCGTGTCTTACTAACCTATTAGAGTTCTTTGAAGGGGTTAACAGACATGCAGACAATGGGGATCCAGTAGATATAGTATACTTAGATTTTCAGAAAGCCTTTGACAAGGTCCCTCACCAAAGGCTCTTGTGTAAATTACATTGCCATGGGATAAGAGGCAAGGTCCTTTCATGGACTGAGAACTGGTTAAAAGACAGGAAACAAAGGGTAGGAATAAATGGTAAATTTTCAGAATGGAGAGGGGTAACTAGTCGTGTCCCCCAAGGGTCGGTCCTGGGACCAATCCTGTTCAACTTATTCATAAATGATCTGGAGAAAGGGGTAAGCAGTGAGGTGGTAAAGTTTGCGGATGATAGCAAACTGTTTAGGATAGTCAAGACAGAAGCAGACTGTGAGGGACTCCAAAAAGATCTCACCAAACTGAGTGATTGGGCAACAAAATGGCAAATGAAATTTAATGTGGATAAGTGTAAAGTAATGCACATTGGGAAAAATAACCCCAACTATACGTACAGTATGATGGGGGCTAATTTGGCTACGACAAATCAGGAAAGAGATCTTGGAGTTATCGTGGATAGTTCCCTGAAAACTTCCACACAGTGTGCAGCAGCGGTCAAAAAGGCAAATAGGATGCTAGGAATTATTAAGAAAGGAATAGAAAATAAGACACAGAATATCTTACTGCCCCTGTATAAAACTATGGTACGCCCACATCTTGAATACTGTGTACAGATGTGGTCTCCTCACCTCAAAAAAGATATTTTAGCCTTGGAAAGGGTTCAGAAAAGGGCAACTAAAATGATTAGGGGTTTGGAACGGGTCCCATATGAAGAGAGGTTAAAACGACTGGGACTTTTCAGTTTAGAAAAGAGGAGACTGAGGGGGGATATGATAGAGGTATATAAAATCATGAGTGGTGTGGAGAGGGCGAATAAAGAAAAGTTATTTATTAGTTCCCTAAATAGAAGAACTAGAGGACACCAAATGAAGTTGATGGGTAGCAGGTTTAAAACTAATAAAAGAACGTTCTTCTTCACACAGCGTGTAGTCAACCTGTGGAACTCCTTGCCAGAGGAGACTGTGAAGGCTAGGACTATAACAGAATTTAAAGAGAAGCTAGATAATTTCATGGAGGTTGGTCCATAAAAGGCTATTAACCAGGGGATAGAAATGGTGTCCCTGGCCTCTGTTAGTCAGAGGCTGGAGAGGGATGGCATGAGACAAATCGCTTGATCATTGTCTTCAGTCCACCCTCTCTGGGGCACCTGGTGTTGGCCACTGTCGGCAGACAGGCTACTGGGCTAGATGGACCTTTGGTCTGACCCAGTACGGCCGTTCTTATGTTCTTAATGAAAGTGGACATTTCAGTGAGCAGTGATTTAGAAGCATAGCTGGGCAAGTGATATCCTTGTTTTCATTATATTACTAAAAACAACTAGATGGCTGAGTTAGTTAAAGGAGTTTGTTATTAGTCACGCTTAGGACCATAAAGCATATCTACTTCTTTCCAGGTACCTATACAAGCAGGAAAAGCCTCTTAATTTTCCTTTCTAGTCCAGTTTCAAAAGGAAAGTAGATAAAAGCCCACTACAGAACTTTTACACCTTCTTCTGAAGAGTCTGGTGTAAGCCACTCTCAGAAACAAGTGGGTCGTGCCCACAAAAGCTCATGATACCATCTACATGTTTTGTTCGTCTTTAAGGTTGTACTAGACTATTTGTTGTTTTTTAAGTTTTTACATCTGATCCATTACAGCAATTGATATATTTCTACACTGTCAACCTTGACAAACAAAAAAAAATATTTTATTTTGTGATTTAGGAACATAAGGATAAAACTTATTGTGACTACAGTCCCATGCTAAGTTACTTGTGAATTATACATCTCTATTTGGTTTCCTCATTTATTTACCTTCAGAAACCACTTTGTTGCATGGGAAACTGTTCTGTCATCAATATTATACCCTAATTACGTCTTTAGTTTGGGAGTAATATTCAGTAATATAATGGTGTATTATATAATATGCTTGTGTTTTCATTCACTTTATTTCATATGATATAAATAAAGCTCATTATTTAATGTTTAAATTTAAAAACTTTAAAGGTTTATCAGAACAGACTGACTCACAAGCATTTAAAAACATACATGTTTCAATGAATAATATGATCAAACACAATTTCAACTGCAAATACAACAATGGATTAAAACCAAAATTGACTATGCAAGAGAAGCCTACATTCTATGACTTATGCAGTTTACCCACCACTGGTCTCATTTCTGTGAACAAAAGCAAAGCAATTTGCAATGAAAAGAAAGAATGATATTTTATACTTAGCTTAGAATTTTTATTGACATCAGTTCTCCTTTCCAACCTTCAAACACTAATCAAAATCTGTATGTGCTGTAATAAGAAAACTAACAGGATGAGCTATACAGCTTGTTTTCGTTATTGTCCCATTAAGGTAAATCCTGTCAATTAGTTGAAACTCCCAACAATTTATTGATATTTCCACCTTTTAGCTATGGCCCTCTAGTCAGCACTTTGTTGTTCAGTCAGCACTGATTGGAAAGTCATTTGGCTGAATCCCTATTAGTGACCCAGGTAAAAAGAATAATAACCTGATTTAAGAACTTAAACTCTTCAACTGCCTTACCTCCTTAAAGTAGTTTAACAATTTAAGCTGCTTTAAGTGTTAAGCTGTGTTAAAGCTCCTTTGAGGATTGAGTCATTTTAACCATTTAGATGGCTTTAAAAAGTTAAGATGGCTTAGTTTCTTAAAGTATCTGATGGTCTGACTTTTTTTTTTTTTGACACAAGAAAGAAAAAATGATTATGAGCACCTGCTACTCCATGCATTAGGAAATCACACCATGAACTCCTTAATGTGACTTAGAACCATTTAAAGAGTTAAGCTGAATTAAACCATCTGAACCCTTTATATTTTCCCGGTCATCATACAAGATATTCCAAATAATTTCAGAGGCTGAAGTTTTGTACAAATCAAACACAGGCTAAATATTCAGCGCATCCCTACTACCCAAGTTCTAGTCTCTCTCATTTTTATTTTTAGAAGCTGCCTTTTTGATATTGAAGCAAACAATGTTTATCATTACAAAAGTATACAAGCACATTGTGAGGTGCTTCCTCTGAAGCATCAGGTATTGGCTAGTGACCAGAAAGACAGGATGCCTACTGGCTAAATGGATGAAACATCTAAGCTGGTATGATAATTTCAGTATTTGTACTTTCCAGGCTTATCAGGACATCTGTTCCCCTCAGGTGGCCACATGCCAATAAATTTGTGAGAGAACTTAGAGTGCCTCAAACTGAAATACATGGGAGACTTTGTTTTCCATACAGAAAATGGCACGTCACTATGGATTTCAAAGATGGCTTCTAATCCTGATAGGTGCTGTAGGCTATTTTAGTGAAGAGATCAGCTTCTTAGGATTTGAGGTATCTGCTCCTTGAAGTGATCGGCAAGAGCAGTGACAAGAGATGTTTGTTTTTTGAGTGTTTGTTATTTTAACATTCTTTGCATTTGTGTCTCACTGCCTTGTCACATCATACCAGGCATAATTCGATGTGCTTTAACAGTATCTGACAGAGTATAGCTAACGCTGCAATGAGAAGGAGAGAAGAAAACCAAACAAAATGCACATCCCTTCCCCGTTCCTTCTCCCTTACCATTTCTGAAGCAAATGTTGTATAACCTCTCCTTTGGTTTAATGAGTGAGGAAGAAGTCCTATAAGGGAAATTGTATAAGAAATGAGAAACTTGAATCCCCCTCCCTCTCCTCCAAGTAAAAGCAACCTGTTCAAACCTCAGAAATTACATTCACTAGCATGAATTTCCTCGAGCTGCAACTTCATTCACTGTGGTCCTTGTAACGGAAAATTAAGTCCAAATAAAATACTGCTTTCTCTAGATAAGTATTCAATGTACTGCTTCAAGAAATTTATTTTTTTTACCAGCAGCAGCTCAGTTTTGCTTTCTCCTTGGGAAAAGGGGAAATCGTTCTATTTTCTTTTACTTGATTGCCTAAAGTTTTCTCACTCTGTTGTGCTCTCAGCAGGTATCTTGGCTCATACTGAGTGAAAATAAAAAATGGTCACTTTGAATTCTAGCCTGCCATTTTACTTGCAACTCACACCTCCGAATAAACTTGAGGCGTGGCGGGGGTGAACATTTTACATGTTATGCAGCAAACTGCAATTCACCTGATTGCTTTGAATCCTGCCCAATTCTTCTACTTTTTCATGTAATTCAAAGCAAAGACGAACAATGGGCAGGATTAACCCATACAAAAGCTGAACCAGTTTGAATAAAGTTGTACAGTTAAAGCAGTACAATATGCTAGAGTGGATGCTCTTGCATTGATATAAGGTGCTTACAGTGCTATAGTTTATTCTCGTACGTGAAAGTGAATGGTAGACAGGTATAAAGCACCTTTAAAATATTACACACACAAAACTATGATAAAAGAACATTTAGTTTTGCAAAGTGCCACAATTAAAGTTGTCTATTCAACCTTAATTCAGCCCAGGTATGTATTGTGATACAGTCTTTAACTGCAGGATCTTATACAATTTCTCTTATAGGACTCCTTCTTCACTCATTAAACCAAAGGAGAGGTTATACAACATTTTGTTTTATCCCCAATGTTCAATGAATAGCCTAGGTTTTTCTGCCTGCACACTGTTGAAAACCTGCTCCGAAGACAGGGTAATTTCTTTAACATTACTACAGATGTGAGTATCTAATAGCTTCACGAAATTTACATTCACAACACATCTGTGCGGCAAGGAGTGCTATTATACCCATTTTATAAATGAGAAATTAAGGTAAAAAGTATCCCCTAATTCTGGGTACCCGATTTTAGACACGAAGGATCTAATTTTTCAAAGTAATATTATAAAGCCCTTATATGTTCAAAGAACATCTCCCATTGATTTTAGTTGCAGCTCAGAGCGCTCAGGACTTCTGTAGGTCCAGAATCTCACGTTAGGTGCCCAGAAAACAAGAACACATACAAGTGAAGTGATTCATCTATCAATCACATTGCAACTCTGTGGAAGAGTAAGGGATTGAATCCAGTTCTCTAAGGAAGCATTCAATTGCCTTAACCATGAGACTAATTTCTCTTCTAGCAATCTGCCACTTCTTTCACTACACACTTCCCAATTTCTGCCTCAGATGAAGCAGGAGTCAAAAAGACAACCACCATCTTTACAACACAACCCTGCTTTGTGCTCTGAGGATATCCATACTGTGCACTGAATGAAGCAGATGTCCTATGTAACCCTGGCCTGAAGCATGTTCTGTTGTTATAGGAGGAAAGATGCAGTCCACTCACACAGAGGAACTGGGAGGGAGACAGAGCACCTTAGCTGTCCGTAGAACTGGCCAACGCAGATTGATCAGCACCGAAAGACTCGAACAAGCTGTTGCTAAAAGTATAGCCCATTAACTGACTACACATGCATTTCATTATCAATGATATTTGATGCCAAACAACCAAATGTAGCCAATTTTATCATCTACGATAAAGTAGTACAAGATGAAGAAGGAACCACACATAGCCTCCTTCTGGGAAACAAAGCTTTTCTCACAACATGTTCACCTTACACAGAAGTTGCACTTTCAAGAAACACCCCTCAAACCTTTTCTATTTATCAATGCCAAGGGAGGAGGGCTGAAAGTAAGAACAGCATCAGCTGCCAAGATTAATCAGTTTAAAGCAGCAGATCCTGAATGAGCAAGGAAGGAAAAAATTTTAAGCAGCCCCCATATTTTGCTTCTTGACCGCCCCACAAATGTGGAAGGAGATTTCAAGATATCAGAGATCCCCTAGATGATCTGTCTCAGGCAATCTTCCATTCTACTGTCCAGACTATACCAATTCCCTGGTGGTTTACTATGTCTACATTGTGCTTTCTTGCACAAGAACATATGAAAATTAGGTGTGACGATGAATATCGCCATGCCTCATTTGCATACTTAGTCAGCTGCCATTTTTGTGCAAGGGGCTTTTGCACAAGAAGAAACAATCTACACTGCTCCTTCTTGTGCAAAAAACCCCTCTTGCGCAAAGCCATTCTGCCTGAAAATAAGCAGCACTGCCTGAAAATAAACAGCAGTGTAGACTGCTCCTTCTTGCGCAAAAACCCCTTGCGCAAAAATGGCAGCTCATTTGCATATGTTCTTGTGCAAGAAAGCGCAATGTAGACGTAGCCCTGCAGGAGACCATAGCATGCTCTCCCCCTAGACCATCCCTTATCTCTAGCCTATACCTCAGTTGGCCATGATTACAGAATTCCTTCCTGAAGTCCTTCTTGAACTTTACTTGCTGATTTCATATTAATTCAGTCTGCTGCTATGCAGCTGAGCTTCATCATCATTCATACCTCATCTGTCCTGACTCTCCTCCAGGTGCAGCCTGCCATAGAGTTAGATACCCCTCACAGGGCCAGCATAAGTAACATGGGCCAAACACTCCAAGACAGATCCTCACATTGTTAGCCTCGCTAGACTATATTTAACCTTATTTTGCTCTTGCATCTATAAGATATACTCTCAGGAGTATATAGTAAAGAAACAGAAATGAGATGAAATCAGAATACTCCCACTGATTTCAATAGCATTTTACCCATAGGCTACGTCTACACTGCAGGCTTCTTGCGCAAGAACTGTTTTGCGCACGAGTTCTTGCGCAAAAGTACTTGTGCAAGAGCGCATCCACATTGCCATGTGCTTTTGCACAAGAGCATCCATGGCAGTGTGGACGCTCTCTTGCACAAGAAAGCTCTGATGGTGCAGGAAGCTAGCCTATCACATGAAGGGTGGGCCTAGAAGAAGTAAAAGGGCTCGAAAGGCCTTGTAATTATATCAAACAGAAGGTGAGTAATTAATGAATCAGCCAAGATGATTGGTTTTCAGCAAAGGTAATATCTTTATTCTGATGCCTACATCCACTACACTGCTTTTTGCTCATGAAATTTTCCTTTACTAGTTTCCAGACACTAATAAAAACCTACTTTTTCTTCAGAAGAGTAACTTTTAACTAAAACTGACTGGATCCTGGCCTTCTGGCTCCAGTTTTTCTTTAATCATGAAAAACATGGCTTTACAATGGGGAGAAAAGTATAAATATGAAATAATTCTAGCAAAATATTTCTACATTTTATAATATAGTTTTCATTAAATATACATTTCACATTATAAAACAATTTGTATCACAGTACCACTAATGAGTTTATATGTATGATTCACTTCAACAGTAATTTAAATAATTGTTGATAGTAATAAGTTGACACTGTTTCATTAAAGTTCTTTGCTAGAATCCTTTCAGAAGTGATCCTTTTCTCCACCAATAAAGCCATTATCACTCTTGCTAAATTTCTTCTTTTAATATAACATGCATATCCTTTAAGTTCCCCTCAGGGTTGCTAATAACCTCCACGAAGTAGTAGCCATTGTTAAAAAGTATGCAAAATATTGATAGCTGGAAATGCTTGATTACACCTATCTAAAAAAATTTTGGAGGGAGAAGGAAGCAATGTTAGAGGCAGTTTAAGATACTAATTAGTCAGCTTCCACAATTCATTCCAAATAGTGCATGTAGGCCACCACATGCAGGTACTTTGTAGAGGTAAGTGTCATTTTTACTTACCAAAACTCTATGACTACGTCTACACTGCAGGCTTTTTGCGCAAGAATGACTGTGGAGTCTCCACTACGCAAAGGCTTGAGCAAGAAAGCCCTATGGCTAAAATGACCATCAGAGCTTTCTTGTGCAAGAGAGCGTCCACACTGCCATGGATGCTCTTGCGCAAAAGCATCTTTTTTTAGCGTCCAGTTTATTACCATCTCTGAATTGGCAGAACCAGCCTTCTCAAACCATGTGCTCTTTTTCTGAGTCTCAATTATTTTAGGCCCCAGTATCAGTTTGCTAACATCCCATTCAACCATCCTCCTTCCTAAGCATATTTAAGTTCTTTTATATTTTGATGTTGTCTGGGTTGGGAGAGTAAACCATGCCATGTTTGCATGGAGCCAAATAGCTAGCTCCATCCCTATCCTAGAAGACCACACATCCATGTAAGTGCACCAAGAAGGGCCATTGAGTGTACAGTTTGCCAGTACAACCCAGGATTTTGCTACGCTATTGAGATTCACAGCTGTTAGTTTAAAGTAGCTTTGAATACTCTTTGTGCCCCTTTAATAGAGGCTGAGGAACTGGTCCTATAAACTCATACAGAGAGGAGAGTTACCTTGTTTATTTTAACCCTGTCTCTGAGAGCACAGTTGATCCACACAGTAATATTTAGCATATAGGGTGGCAGGAATAGAGAGGAGAGGAGAGAAAGGAAGTAGGACAGGAAAGAGGGAAGAAAAAGGAGAGCAGCACGTACGTCTGTCTGTCATAAGGAAAACAAATTGAATTCTAATATCACATCCCAGTACTCAACCATAAGTTGAGCAGCAGAAGAGAAAGAGGGTGGGATAAGTTTGGCAAATGAGGAGGCCCAACTTTGTGGATTCAGAGAACAAAGGGATTTGCCTGTTTAAAAAAAAGATTCTGCCTGAAGCACAGGAAAATAGGTTTTGAAGGGGGATGAGATAGCTTATTTGACAGAAGATGACAGAGGCAAGATGGAGGGAAACTGAGGCTGAGACCCTAGACCCACTAGGGTGGCTGAAGAAGTGGGCTTGCCTTGGTCATCTACATTAATAGGACTTTGATGTCAATTAGAATTGCATGGAGACCTTTTGTTGTTTTCATTCTCTCTCAGAAATACATTAGTATCAAGAAGGCTGTACTGCTCTTTGGAATACACTGATCATAAGCTCCCAAAAGGGAACTAGAACTACACATATATGTACCCAGGCAGACCTGTAGGGAAGAATGGCTGATACACAGGATTCTTCAGGTCCATACCCTGAGAGAAGGGGGAACCATACAATTCTACCTGAAGAGAAGTAAAAGCCACAAGGCCTAACACTTGAGAAGAAACACTCAGATATCGCAAAGGTGCAGGTAGGCTTGAATAGCAGTGGTGTTTAATTGCATATCTTTCTTCGTTAATCTATTGAAAAATACCGAACACAGATAAACTGAGTTGTGCACTCAGTCCTCCATCCCTTGCACACAGGAATGGACCCACTGATTTAAATTGGTCTTCTCACATAGGTAAATGTGATGGATCAGGACCTGGGGTAACTTCTTCATATTATGCTAGTTATTTTTATTTAAAAAATAGTTTTTTTGTGTTACCTGAGAAATCTGCCTGACTGAAGTATGCAGGGGCTGATGGCTAACAGTTATTTTCACTTGTAAGACAGTACTTTCAAAATTATTGTGGACCTTGTTTACTAGTTTTAACTGTATGGCACTCATAAAAAGTGACACAACAAGGCAAGAAGCATCAAAAATACTCTAAACATTCACACTCATGGCTTTTCAGCTACCTGCTATCAATTATAGATAGCAGATGTGGGTATAGAAATATCCTCTCTACCCCATTAACTTCCTTTCTGAGGCATCTGAGCCATTCCCAATAGTTCAATACATCTCTAATAAGAAACATCTTTGTTTAAATATGATACCAGCTTGAGGGCTGCCACAGACAATCAGTAGGACAGGATATTAGCCGCACTCCAGAAATAACAGTACGGAACAGCAGGGGACTCACATTTTAGAAGGGAGACAGGGGGGAAACTCTCTGCAGAGATTTTTTTTTCAGTCTTTTCTCATGAAGTTGATGCTTCTATCAGCTTAAGCTGTTAACATCCTGCTACCTACTACTATCAATGCCTGCTTGGTTCAACTACTAAAAGCAAAGTGAAGGGATGACATTTTCAAGGCAGGCAACATTTGTGCCTGGTGTCAGGGGAAACAGCAAAGTGAACATTAAAATAGCCTTTGAAAAGCCCTAAGCCAGTTTCTTAAACCTGTAAGTGTGTTAGCTGGTAAATTTCTATTTGTGTAGAGCAGAGCAGAGCAAAACAAGGAAGGGCCAAAGAGAAAATTTGTTTGTGATTCCGTCTGGGTCTACATTTGTCTGCAACATAAAGTCATAATTTACTATAATTTAGCATTATTGGCAGCTCAAGAGACACCTAAGAATAGAATAGCACAGGAGGTATTACTGGATAGTATTGAGGTGTTCTGGCAGAGTTTGGGCAGGGGGGGTATTCTGTTTCCATTGTGACTTCCCCAAGCGACCGTGAATAGTCTCTTACTGTCATGGATACTAAATTCACTCACATTTAGAAAAAAGGAAAGAAGGGAAGTCACAACTGTTAGTCATAGCTAGCTACAACTAGTTCAGCTGATCTACAACATCTCTTAGAAGAACTCTCACAAAATCCATGAATGGAAGATGTCTGAGAGAAAGGCATTTTTTAGCAAATATAATTCAAGGGGTTCTATTACACTCATCCCTACATAGGCAACTGGAAATCTGCTTTGAAATTAACAAAGCCAGAGGGACTGTGAAATCAGCAAGCCTCTAATTTTTGTTAGCTGAGGGAGAGAGAGGGAAAGAGAGTGTTTGTCTGTGTGTGCCTGTGTCTTTTTGGGGTTTTCCTATTAGCTGACCACAGTGTGCCTTCCACAGTTGTCAAATAGTTTTAGTGATAGAAGTGAAAACATCAATATAGGGCTGCCACCCATCCAGATTTTACCCAACAGTCCAGATTTTGGCTTCTGTGTCTAGGTGCCATTTCATGTTTTCCACTGGAAAGGCTGGTCAAAAAAGGGGAGCTGGCAACCCTAAATAGCACCTAAACCAAAAGCCCGGTTACCTCAAGGCTGGGAGAGGCTCAGCAGGGATTACCTCCTATCCATAGGCAGGCTTATTGAGTTGATCTAGAAAGCGCAGAGAGGAGGGAAAGAGAGGAATAAGCAATGGTGATGGGACCCTGGAGAAGAGGTGAAACCAGGGTAGGGTCTTGGGGGATGGAGAAG
The DNA here is from genome assembly GCA_032595735.1 of Pelochelys cantorii. NCBI lineage: Eukaryota > Metazoa > Chordata > Testudines > Trionychidae > Pelochelys > Pelochelys cantorii. Next base: position 85,741,552 of record CM064330.1, on the reverse strand, counting down.
GGAGGCAGAGCAGGAGCTGTGGCCTCAGGCATCCAGTTAGCAGCAATTAGAAGGTGGCAACCCTATGCCAATAAGACAAAGTGTTTCTTTCTCTAAAGTGTTTGGCCCTGTTTGAGTCTAGATGTAGAAGAGTCTTTACTAAGAAAATCTTTACTAGAAGCCTGAGTAAAAGCCTGTAAGGAATCAAAACTGAAGAAAATTATTCTTCAGCATAAACCAGCAAATAACACAAACCAAAGAAAAATAAATAGGAATGGAAACTCAGAGTCCTGGTTGAGAATGTAGTGAAAATTTAAAGGAAAAGAAAAAGAGAATTTAAAGAGATTTCCCTGACATCTCTGAAACTAGAGAAAAAATACTAGAAAAAGTAAAGAATGCTTATCGGAAAGATAGAGAAAGAAACCATATGGTTTAAAATAAGCTTTCATCATTATGCACTTATGACATGATGCTAGGTTTTAAATGTAGTTGATTTTGTGACAAATATGGCAATTTCCTGCAATATCTTTGGGTGATTTTATGGAATCAAGTTTAAATAGTTTTTGAATCAATAGCAGAAAGAGACAAAGTATGTGCTTACCATTACATAAATACAATGCCATTACAAATGAATTCTGGGGTCACCGTTTTGAACCTGAGGTTGCCTTGGGGTAACTATTTTTCCACACCAGGAACACAGTGAGCAATGATTGGTTGATTAATTGATTTTAGAAAATCAATATTGTTATTGGAGAAGAGAGAAACAGTTGTCGAGCTGAGCAGATTAATAAAGATACTGGTGCTTAAAAAGTTTCTTCAGAAGAAATAATTACACTGAGCAGGTTTAATTAGCATGGACATTATTTTGAAGAAAATACACATGCCACAGGTCAATAACTATCTTGTGGATTTAATCACTATGTTGCCACTATAGAGACACTCGTACAATAGACAGCTGAGGAAATGGTTGCTGTAGTATGTTAAGTAATAAATTACTTCTGTTTCTAGACTGATGTGATCCTTTTGTTCATTTATACCATAATGTCTTGGCACCCAAAACACCATAATAAAACTTCATCTCCATGTTAAAATCCTGATACAGTTAAAGTTAAAGCATGTAATTAAATCTCATTGACTACAAATTAAGATTAAGTGTATGTTTAACTGCCATACTGAATCAGCCTCTAAGTCTAAACCTATACATAAACCAGGTGAGTGTTTCTAACTTCACTTTTATCTGCCTTTGTAAGTGCCTATGGGACTTAACTTATGATTTACTTCAGGTCAGCAGGCATTGAAATGTTTCATTTTATTTAGCCTATTTCGTATTAATGCTATTAATTGGATTGGCAAAGACAGTAGGGGACTGACTCTGAAGGAACAAAAGCTCTTATGTTTCATTTAGAAACTCAGAAACACTCTGAGTTCGTTCGTGATGGTTTTACAGTATATGTTTGAATCCACACTTAGATTCTGTGGTAACATCTACCATATCAGCACACAAAGACAACAGACAAATCATAAAAAAAAATAAGAATACAAGGCAATGTTTATCATTTAATATTGACTTAAGGTTTGTGATATTGGCAAATGTCATCCATGTTTATAGCACTCTTTTTCATAGGATCTCAAAACACTTTGAATTAAATGTAGAAACTCTGGTTTAGGTATTTACAAAGCTTCACTTCACCAGCACATGCTACTGAGCAATCTCTTCATTACACAAGGTGGGGACTGTTTTACAATACAGAATAACACTATCATGTAGAACAGGAAGTAAAGATTAATGTACCCACTTGTCTACATGAGGAAATTTACAAGAATAGGTAGTATAGAATAAACTATTCCTCAACAGCCATTCTAAAACAGTTCCCCATATGGAGAGTCTGTTCCAGAACAATTATTCAGCTTTGGGATTGAATGAAGATAAATTGAAGGCAAATTTTATTCCAAATTAGAGTGTCCTCATGGTGGTTTAAACAATTTGGTTTAAAAATCACACTTTTAGTTAATCCAGGTGAGAGCTGAGGACAAAATGCTGGTGTGACGTAGTGGGGGGTATCTTGCTGGTTGCTATGCTGGGCAGTGGGCTATGGGTGACCTCCGCTGTCTGCAGCACGGCCCAGCAGGGCAGGGGATGAGTCATTATGCAAAGGGGGCTCTGAACCTGTCCAACAAGTTATCCCCCAGGGAGCGGAACAATGGGAAGAAGGGGAGTGGAGCCGTGGCTGGGGGCAGGGCTGGAAGGAGAGTTAGTTTCTGTCTGGAATCATGGAGGAAGCAGCCTGAGCAAAGGGGGGCTGGGATTTAGGGCCCCAGTCTCCCACATCCCAAGAGGAGCTGAGGCATCCTAGGCCTGGCCCTGTAACCAGATTACATCTATGCTGTGCTGTATCCTGGAGAAGCAATAAACTCCCTCTATTCTACTGGCTGGTGGAGTCTGTTCGTGCCACTACGGGGGTGCAGGAGTCGGGGGACCCCAACACGTCGTCACAACTGGGCCCTTGGGAAAGTTCGGGGAGGAGGGAAGGCTGTCTCCAGGCCCTCCCAGAAGAGACAGGATGTTTGGTGGGGACTAGCATCCACCCACCAACCATTCTGTGCTGCCCAAACCACATGGCGAGGAACTCCAGCAGCAATTTAAAAGAGCCCAGAGCTCTGACCATGGCTGCTGTAGCAGCAGGGAGCAAAGGGACCTTTTAAATTGCTGGGCCCCAGGGTTCTGCTCTCTTTGCCCCCGCTCTTGCCAACAGTCTTGATCCAGGTTAATCCCCCCGTATAAACAAGTCCAATGTACACTGAAGCCATTCCCTAAATAGGGTAGGCTATTAATACAAGAAGAAATAGATTTAAAAAAACATTTTAGTAGACCAAAATTTCAAAAAATGAATATTTCCTGTAAATTTCAGCATCATGAGTTATTCCAACCTTAAATCCTGCAGTTCCAGTGCTGCAGTTTTCATCTCAGGAGCCAGGATTATATTGACAACTTTAAAACCTTAAATCATTTGGGCTCTGCATTCAAAAACAATTGTTCTGCTTCAGGCTTTTGGAATCTGCTCTTAATTCTTTATAGATGGGGACACTTAGTCCATCAAGTTGCTTAGCCAATCACTAACTTTCCTGGAGTGACACACTTAATTTCACCACTAAGGTCTGTAGCTAGTGGATATGCTTTTTAGAGTGATTTCAACCGTTATGCTGATGGTTCCTTAATCTCAAAGAGTTCTGTTTTGTTAAAAAATAAATCAATGCCTACCTCTCTGCAAAATTTCTTATCAGTATGCCTTTACCATGGGAAATGTGTTCTGTTTTTATGCCCTTTTAAAAAGCATCAACTCACTATCTGTGTGCCCTTTCCAAAATCTGTTATCCGGGAGTAAAATGATTATATCTGGGAGACTGGATGTCTTTGGACTATGGTTTTTCACCTGCAGGTCACTGATTCAAATCTACTATTAGTCAATAGTGACTACAAGTCATTTCCATGAATATTGATGAGTGATTTACAGGTATGTGAAGTGACATACCGGTAAATGTGATGTCAGACAACTTTCTACATATGGTTTGGCACAGAATCTTTCACCACACAAATAATGGAATGTTTTATTGAATGGCTCGCACATTATCAACCAACCAAACAATGGTTCTTGATGTCTGTGTAGAATCTGGTGTTGATCATCTTCCTTCCCAAGTTCAAACTAATGGTTCTTACCAGCCTCTTGTAAGTGTTTAGTCTTTAAGGTGCTACTAGACTATTCGTTGTTTTTTTAATTCTTTCCTGTTACAGACTAACTGGGTTTATCTGAAGTTTATCTACTCACTGTCTCTTTTTTCTTCCTCCCCTCCATTTTTTTTCCTTTCCCCCCCCTTCCCTTCTTCACTTATTTATTCTTGGATCTGGACTTCGACACTCCAGTCATCTGAAAAAGCTCATGATACCATCTACAGGTTTTGTTAGTCTTTAAGGTGCTAACAGACTACTTGTTGTTTTTTAAGTTTATCTTTGAAAGTGAAACATTTAAAAGAAAATGGTGGTTTCACCAGTCCTCAGAGCCATCTCCTTCCCCATGTGTAGATACACTGAGTGGTCCTGAGGCCAAGGCAGAGAAGAGATATTTTTGTGGAAGCAGTTAACCTTCCTTCTTCATGAGTAGAAGAGAGCTCCATGCAACAGAAAGCTCCCTCACCACATGTTCAGCATTTAAGGCCAGGAGGATTATCTAGTCTGACCTCCTATATGTCACATGCCATTACATTTCATAGTGTTACCCTTGTATTAAACATAATAACTTGTGTTTACCTAAAGCATATTTTCTAGCCTTCATCTGAAGGCATCACAAGATGAAGAAACCACCAACTCCCTGAGTAGTTTGTTCTAATGGCAAATCATGCTCACTGATTAAAAAAAAAATTATGGCTAATTTCTAATTTAATTTCTCTGGCTTCTGCTTCCACATACAGGTTCTCATTCTTCCATTTTCTATAGATTAAAGAGCCCTTTAGTACTCCCTATTTTCTTCACATGAAGGCACTTATGCTCTGAATCAAGTCACCTTTCGATCTTCTCTTTGATACGATAAATAAATTGAGTTCTTTAAGTCTCTCACTGTGAGGCATTATTTCCAGCCCTCATCATTTGTGTGGCTCATTTCTTACGCTTTCTGCAGTTTTTCCACACCCTTTACAAAATGTGGACAGCACATACACCATATTGGGCACCATACCTCAAAGTAACACCTATAACCTCCATATTCATCATTCATATATAGATGCAATAGTTCATACAAAGCATGCCATGTATGATATCATACCGAAGTGCTGAAAACCACTATTCTGTCAAAATCTGTGCCTTATTTGTGTGTATGTAGTTATGAGATTTTATTGTATGGCTATTTTTAAAATATATTGTACATTTGAGAGTTGTCCATTGCTAGCTCTCCAGTGACAACAAAAGGAGTGATCCACACTCAGGCAGCTGTTAAACAACCACTAATCAGTTTAAACAAGGGATTAAGAGAAACACCTCACTATAGGGATTACTCAGCCGTTACTCAGCAAGGCCCACCAGGCATGCCTCAGCTAATATCTTTCCAGGGACATGGTAGGATTTGACTACACTACACTGTTTTGTCAGAAAAAGGCAGTTTTTGTTGACAAAACAATGGAGGTGTGCATATTTCAATGTTCCTCCTACCAACAAAACTCTCCTGCTTTGCTGACAAAATAAAACCACCTCAACAAGAGTGCAAAGTTAGATCCAGCACATGTCATTGTAGACATAGTGTTAGTTACATGATTGTATCTGGCCTCCAGGAGGTAGCCCACAATGCCCACCATGAGCACTCTGCTCACTGTTTTGAACTCTGATGCCTTGCATCCAGCTACACAGGCATGTACCCCTTGCCTCACAGCCACAGGAAGTTTTGAAATTGCTCAGAGTTGGGAGCTCACATAGCTACTACTCAGCTGAACATGCCAGCTCCTAGCTGCACACACACACCCTACCTGGACTACTGAGAAGGGTGGTGGATCTCCTTGGTCTGTGGGGAGAGGAGACTGTTGGGGGACTCAGAGGGAATCATGGAATCAAAACATTAACATGGAATCCTGCTCTCCCCAACACTAGAACCTCAAGGGCAAGCAGGGCAGGCTACTGCTCGTGGGCAGAAAGGAAGAGAGAGACTCCTGCTGGGCCATGCAGAGCCAGGAAAGGAGGCAGGAGCTGATGTCTGGATGTTGGGGTGTGGGGAAATCTGTTATCTGTACACCAGCTTCTGCTTGAGTATTGGTTGTTTCCGGCTGCTGTCTGAACAAGAGTTCAGGATGGTGGTGAGTGTCCAAATTCTCCCTCCTCACTTCTGTGGGCTTCTTGTGTTAGTGTTGAGCAATATCAGTTTAGTCATATTAACAAGTGCTACTTCAAAAAGTGATTGAAAAGTGTTACTTTTCAGGCACACACTGCAATGGTTACAAGGTTCAGAGTCTGGTGCAAACAAAGAATGCCAGTCTCAGCATGTTACAGCAACACTTACTACTGTGGTGCAGTGTTATGCTCCTCAAAGGCCTTCCCCAGCTGAATAGCCCCTCTGATGAGCATCTCTTGGAGCCCTGTGTTCATAACGGACAGCACAATGCTGAAGAACAGCGCAGGATCCAGGCTTTCTTACTGAGATGGCTGGGTTGCAGGTTACTAGGGTAGCTGACAAGTGGCTGGTAATCTAATAGGATATCCGTGGCACACTGGGATTAAGAAACCTTCATTTGTGACACTGTACCTCCAGCCATGACACCTTGCAAACCTTTCCCAAAGCACCTTATGGCCAGCTGCATACTGGGATAGCTACCCACGGTGCACTGAGCTCTGTGTCAATGCAAGAGCTGCTATTGTGGATACACTTCACAGGCACAGGGAGCATAATGTGGACTTGCAAACACAGTTCCATTACAGAGGTGGCTGTACATCAGCATAACTTAAGTTGACTTAACTGTAAACAAGGCTTAAGAGTATAAAATAATGGCAACATGCTTTTACCTCTCTTCCCCCCTAACTAGTCTGGAAGCAACAGGAACTCTTGGAAGACAAAGACATGAACTGAAGAGTATGATCCCAGGCTTAGAGGGGAAATCTGTGTATTAAGCTGCCTGCTATATCATGGACGTTGCCAGACCACAGAGTCCCAGTTTAGAGAGGTTCAACCTATAATAGGTAAATTGTGCATACGACAGAACAGAAAAACACACGTTTTAAAATCTCCTGACTTCGTAATTCAGTGAGTTTCGTGGTGAGTTCTTTTTGATTATCAAAAAAACCATGAAATTTTATTCTGTTGAAATAAGGGAGTGCTAAATTTGTCTGCCATTTAGTGTAATTCCATTCAGATTGGTATGATGTACACTGCTGTCAATTATACTTTCTGCACTATGGAGTTGGAACAATTTGCACAGAATAAATTACTAGTTATTTTGAAACCATTTCCTCACAGCATAGTGTGCTAAATGTCCTATAATTGCATTTGATGTCCCTCGGACAGGTCTTGGTTATTTCATATCAATTAAATGAACAAACATGCACTCTGGGCAATAGGATATATAATGGATGAAGTGTGGTGTTTGCATTAGGGATGTAATACTATAGTCAATTAACCGATTGACCAATAAGCAAAAGCATATAGGTGAATGCTATAGACTACACACATTCCCACCTCCCCTCCAGTAAATTTTTTCACAGGCTGGTCAGAAGCCCTGCTCAAACCAGGTCTGGGACCTACCACCGCTGCAACTCTGCATTTAAAGTGTATTAGGAGAGAGGCAGGCAGGCTGCCTGGCTCAGAACAGGTCAGGAGCTCAGAACTCCCTCCCCCCAGACAGGGACTGCTGCCACCCAGCACTGTTGCCTCTGTATCAGAGGCAGCAGCATGGGGTGGCAGGAGGGTTTCCAGGAGTGCACTGGCTGCCATCTGCACCCCGGGGACTATAGAATAGTCGACTACCCACTAAGAATTTATGTGGTTAATCAACTATTCAATTAATCGATATTTAACATCCCAAGTCTATTGATATTAAAGCAAGAAAATGTTTCTGTTTTAAAGGTCCATTACAGCTCTCCCTCAAGTCAAAAGAAAGAATCAAATTCCTTTAGTTAGACCATGGATCCAGCTCAAGGCAAGCAGTCCATAGCTCTTGCAAATGAGTCCACAGCCAAGCATCCAAATGGGATGACAAACAGCAAATCTGCTCCTTAATAGTATGGAGATCTCTGTGTTGAATATACAATGTTTCTGTAATTTAGCTCAGTTCAATAATTAAGTTGCCAAAATATATTACCATGACATTTTTACATTACAGCATTTTTCTTAATAATAGCAACACCACTTAGTACTTCTATGGTGCTTTCCCTTTTCAAAATGTCATCCAAAGTTCATTTAACTTCTAGTAATTTTTGTATTACCAAGATGACATTAGAAACATTCAAGTTAAGATTAGAACACGTAAGACAGGAAAAGTATTGCCAATTAAATGGCAGTTTCTTTGAACTGTGCATACAAATGAAATTTGCCACAGTTTAGTTTAAAATTATGCAAATAAGTGGGCAGGTGAAAATTTTTCCTTTGAAGCAGTTTTTCCAACAGAAAATTGAGAGGGGGGAAGGGTGAGTGAACCAAATTTGTCATGGAAATTTTCAATTTTTTATTGAAGAAACATCTGAAAAAACAATTTTTGCAATATAATTGGTACCCTTCAACTCAGGGTGGTCTTTTTTTAAGTTCATTTTGCAAATCTCTGAAATTTACAACAAACCAGTTTCCAGGATACAAGGATACTAGGTTGCATAGTATATACAAGATCATTCAGCAATGTTCAGGCCAAGTATGAATAGGATAGGTGGTTTTTTTTAATCTAATTTCATAAGTAGGTCAACTGATTTCCACAGGATTATTAATATGCTTCAAATTAGGTGCTTACGTACCTTGCTTAATCTGGGCCCATGGTTTAAAACTTCTCCCGCTGAAGTCAATGGAAGCCGTTCTGATGGCTTCATTTTGAACTGGTATTGAGTTTAAGTCTCTCCCTATTCAGACAAGAAAGGATTTGTTGGGAAAGATTTGTTGGTATGGGGTGAGGATTCCTTATTGTCTATATGCTTAAGGCTGCAACTCCAGAACTGTTCATATTTTGCTTTCATGTCATCCACACAGCTACTGGCTAGATTACTCATGACACTGAATGATCTAGTTCAACACCTTTATAGGGTCACAAAATCATTTCTCAGACATTAAGGGTACATCTAGACTACAGGCTTTTGTCAACAGAGGCTTTGTCGACAGATACTGTCGACAAAGCTTCTGTCGACAAAGAGTGTCTATACTACATCCAGTTCTGTCAACAAAGCAAGCCACTTTGTCGACATGAGAGTGTAGATGCAAAGGACAGTGTAGATGCAATAACTCCTTCTGTCGACAGAACTCTGTTGACAAAAGGCGTTATTCCTTGTAGAATGAGGTTTACTGCCGTCAACAAAACTGCCGAGTTCTGTCGATGTTATGTCTACAGAACTCGGCGGTAGTGTAGACGCAGGTATAGTTTTGTTGACAAAAGTCCATTTTTGTCGACAAAACCCTGTAGTCTAGACACACCCTAAGAGTATAACTATTTCAGAATATATAAAAGTTTCAAATATTTACTTCCATTCTATATCTGTTACCCTTCAGTACCACAGTATTTGGTCATATGGATACAAAACAAGAGGGATGGAAGTGCAAAACGTTTTGCTTGATTTAGACTCTTATCTATTTTCTGAAACTGCCAACCATTCTTTATATTTATATTTAAGACAAGGCTAGGCCAGTAAGGATGTTTGGCCAAACTCTTCACTCAACTACATCAGTGTAAATTCAGTACAACTCTGTTGACTTCAACGGGGTTATTCCAAATTTTAATTAGTATAAATAAGGACAGATTTTGATGCATTATGTCTAAACCTATCAAGTATGATCCTCTCTGAATACTCATGTATTCACCTATCCTTCAAACTATTTTAATGTAACTAATTATTAGATAATATATTTTACTAATTAGATTGTTATTAAATAGATCCTGTACTGGAAAGACTACTTCATCTTGTGCAGAACTTGCTCATGAAGCTGAGACACATAGACTTTAATACTTCCACCAATTTTCCTGGGAAAATTTATTATTTTACATATACGATATGACTTATATTAGCCTTACATTTTGTGAAGTGTTACTGCTCTCATGAAAATTAATATGTATCTGCTATATGATATTCAGAAAGTCTTGTCTGAAGGTCAGTTTGGAAAGAGAAAACTTCCAGAATATCTAACTGCACTTCTGTTATTTTGTTTAATGTCATACTATGGGTACCTTTTCATAGTTTGTTATTGAATCCTTAGTCCCGAACAGGTAACAGCAAATTGTACAAGCAGAACCTGCTGTAGCTAATCTAGTTCCTCCTGTCAGAGAATCCATTTAATAAAATAAAGTTCATTTTAAAAAAGAGACCATGACATTAGTGAAGATCAAGTCTGTAAGTTTTCCACTTGTGCACATCTTTTAAAAATTTTGTTAAAGAATCTTAGTACTTCTTAATTTGAAAATACTCTAAGCTTACAACCACCAATCTACCCACAGAATAGACATAAGAATATAAGAACAGCCATACTTGGTCAGACCAAAGGTCCATCTAGCCCAGTATCCTGTCTGCCAAAAGTGGCAAATACCAGATGCCCCAGTGGGAGGGAATACAACAGGTGATCCTCACATGATCCCTCTCCTGTCACCCATTTCCAGACAAACAGAAGATAGGTACACCATTCCTACCCATCTTGATCAATAGCTATTGATGTATCTAACCTCCATGAATTTATCTAGGTCTTTTTTTGAACCCTGTTAAAGTCCTAGTCTCCTAGTCAAGGAGTTTCTCAGGTTGACTGTGTGCTGAATGAAGAGAAAACCTCCTTTTGTTTGTTTTAAACCTGCTGCCTATTAATTTCATCAGGTTCTTAAACTGTGGGAGAACAAGTAAATAACTTTTCCTTATTCACTTTATCCACACCAATCATGATTTTATAGACCTCTATTATATCCCCCCTTAGTCTCCTCTTTATATAGAGCCATAAGATATTCTTTGTCTTATTCTCTATCCCCTTTTTAATGATTCCTAACATTCTGTTTGCTTTTCGACTGCTGCTGCACACTGAGTGGATGTTTTCAGAGAACTCTCCAAAATGACTCCAGGACCTCTCTCTTGAGTAATTGTAGCTAAATTAGTCCCTATCATATTGTGTATATATAGTTGGGATTATTTTTTCCAATGTACATTGTACATTACTTTACATTTATCAACATTAAATTTCATTTGCCATTTTGTTGCCCAATCACTTAGTTTGGTTATCCTCATAAATCTACTCAACCTAAACATGGGCTGGAAACATTTTCTACATAGATAACTTGTTTAGTCTCAATAGTATGATGATGGGCGATCACTCGCTGCTGAGTATGATCATCTTCCATGGGAGTTGTGGACCCTCAAGTAGCTGATAAGGCCAATCCTTGAACCACAAGTTCTGTTACAATGAGGACAGATGTTTCCAGGTAGAGCAGGAGGCTGTTGACCATGACTAGAAGCCAGTCTCCCCTTCCTCCTGCACATCTTCTACTCCTCAACTTGTCAACAGGCAAATTCAAAATGCAGGGAGAGCTGAGTAGAGCTTCTCTCCATTTTGAGTGATCCTGGGGAGTGTCTCCTAAGTGTCAATGTCAATGTCGCACTTTTTAAAGTTATCCTTTAGCAAGTCGTTATAATGCTTCCATTGTCTTCCCACGTTACAGTACCCTTTTTTCAGCTGAGAAAACAGGACCTGGTTTGGGAGGTAATGGTCTGGCATCCGAACAACATGATCAGTCCAATGAAGTTGCTGATGGAAGATCACTGTCTTGATAAGAACATAAGAACATAAGAACATAAGAATGGCCATACTGGGTCAGACCAAAGGTCCATCGAGCCCAGCATCCCATCTGCCGACGGTGGCCAATGCCAGGTGCCCCAGAGAAGGAGAACAGAAGACAATGATCAAGTGATTTATCTCCTGCCATCCATCTCCTGCCCTTGTTATGAAGGCTAGGGCACCATACTTTATCCCTGGCTAATAGCCATTTATGGACCTAACCTGCAAAAATTTATCAAGCTCTTTTTTAAACCCTAATAGAGTCCTGGCCTTCACAGCCTCCTCGGGCAAGGAGTTCCACAGGTTGACTGTGCGCTGTGTGAAGAAAAATTTCCTTTTATTAGTTTTGAACCTACTACCCATCAATTTCATTTGGTGTCCCCTAGTTCTTGTATTATGGGAAAAGGTAAATAATTTTTCTATAATCACTTTCTCCACACCATTCATGATTTTATATACCTCTATCATATCGCCCCTCAATCGCCTTTTTTCCAAACTGAAAAGTCCCAGTCTCTCTAGCCTCTCCCCATATGGGACCCTTTCCAAGCCCCTAATCATCTTAGTCGCCCTTTTCTGAACCTTTTCTAATGCCAATATATCTTTTTTGAGGTGAGGAGACCACATCTGCACGCAGTACTCGAGATGTGGGCGTACCATAGTTTTATATAGGGGAAGTATGATATCTTTTGTCTTCTTATCTATCCCTTTTTTAATAATTCCTAACATCCTATTTGCCTTACTAACTGCCGCTGCACACTGCGTGGATGTCTTCATAGAACTATCCACTATAACTCCAAGATCCCTTTCCTGATCTGTCGTAGCTAAATTTGACCCCATCATGTAGTACGTGTAATTTGGGTTATTTTTTCCAACATGCATTACCTTACACTTACCCACATTAAATTTCATTTGCCATTTTGCTGCCCAATCAGTCAGTTTGCTGAGATCTTTTTGTAGTTCTTCACAATCCCTTTTGCTTTTGACTGTCCTGAATAACTTTGTGTCATCTGCAAACTTGGCCACCTCACTGCTTACCTCATTTTCTAGATCATTGATGAACAAGTTGAACAGGATTGGTCCCAGTACTGACCCCTGGGGAACACCACTAGTTACCCTCCTCCATTGTGAAAATTTACCATTTATTCCCACCCTTTGTTTTCTGTCTTTTAACCAATTCTTGATCCATGAAAGGACCTTTCCTCCTATCCCATGACCACCTAATTTACGTAAAAGCCTTTGGTGTGGGACCGTGTCAAAGGCTTTCTGGAAATCTAGGTATATTATATCCACTGGGTGCCCCTTGTCCGCATGTTTATTAACCCCTTCAAAGAATTCTAACAGATTAGTTAGACACGACTTCCCTCTGCAGAAACCATGCTGACTTTTGCCCAACAATTCGTGCTCTTCTATGTGCCTTGCAATTTTACTCTTTACTAGTGTTTCTACTAATTTGCCTGGTACTGATGTTAAACTTATCGGTCTATAATTGCCAGGATCTCCTCTAGAGCCTTTTTTAAATATTGGTGTTATATTGGCCATCTTCCAGTCATTTGGTACCAAAGTGGATTTAAAGGATAGGTTACAAACCACTGTTAATAACTCCGCAATTTCACATTTGAGTTCTTTCAGAACCCTTGGGTGAATGCCGTCTGGTCCCAGAGACTTGTTACTATACTTATCAATTAATTTAATTATCAATTAATTAATCAATTATCAATTAATTTACTTATCAATTAATTTACTTGTTACTATACTTATCAATTAATTCCATAACCTCCTCTAATGTCACTTCAATCTGAGTGAGTTCCTCAGATTTGTCACCTAAAAAGGCTGGCTCAGATTTAGGAACCTCTGTAACATCCTCAGCCGTGAAGACTGAAGCAAAGAAATCATTTAATCGCTCCGCAATGGCACTGTCTTCCTTGATCGCTCCTTTTATATCTTTATCATCCAAGGGCCCCACTGCTTTTTTAGCGGGCTTCCTGCTTCTAATGTATTTAAAAAACATTTTACTATCATTTTTTGAATTTTTGGCTAGCTGTTCCTCAAACTCTTTTTTGGCTTTTCTTACTACATTATGACACTTAATTTGGGAGTGTTTATGTTCCTTTCTATTTTCCTCACTAGGATTTGACTTCCACTTTTTAAAAGCTGCCCTTTTTTTTTTGATACTGGTGATCTTTGCCTCTTCCATAACACTGATGTTAGTGTACCTGTCTTCCCATTTTATCTTCAAGATCTTGCAGAGGCAGTGTTGGTGATACCTGTCAAGGACTTTCAAGTGACATCTGTAGGTTGACCAGGTTTCAGATCCATACAATAGTGTTGAGAGAATGACATCTTGAATAATAAGAACTTTGGTGTCTATTCCAATGTCGTGATCATCAAAAGCCCCGTGCCATAAACAAGCAAAGGCTGCACTGGAACAGCTCAGACGAAGTTGGATTCCTACATCAATATCTGCCGTGGATGAAAGATAACTTCCAATGTAGAGAAAATGATCGACATTCTCCAGTGCCTCTCTGTTGATTTTAATAGATGGGGTGTATGGTACTTCATTTGGAGAGGGCTGATGGAGCACTTTGGTCTTCTTGATATTGAGGGTGATGCCAAGACATGCGTAAACATCAGCAAACACATTCACGATAGTTTGAAGATCTCTCTCAGTGTACACGGAAACTGCATTGTCATCAGCTTACTGAAGTTCCATGATAGATGTGGTGAAAATCTTATTCTAACTTTCAGCCTGCTAAGTCTAATAGCTTTCCATCCATTCTGCAGATGATTTCAATGCCAGCTGGGAACTTCCCAGCAATTAGATAGAAAATGACGGCAATAAAGTCTGTGAACATGGTTGGGGCGATGATACAGCTCTGTTTGGCTCCAGTTTGTACTTTGAAAGGTTCACTCTGGGAGCCAGTGCTGCTCAGAATAGTCACTTTCATGTCATCAGAAGCAAGTTTAGGACATTGATACATCCGATCCTCGAAAGTACAGTCCAAATGGCACGGTGATTCACTGAGTCAAAGGCTTTAGTTAGATCAGTAAAAGCCATGTACTGTGGTCGGTTTTGCTCCCAACACTTTTCTTGCAGCTGCCATGTAATGAAGATCATACCTGCAGTTCTGCAACATGGTCAGAAGCCACTCTATGACTCCAGTAAAATTTCTTCTGACGGAGCAGAAGATGGGTTGTAAGGATCCACACCAGACTTTGCCTACAACAACAAGTAGAGAGATACCATGATAGTTTCTACAGTCTGATTTATCCCGTTTCTTAAAGAGGTTTACAATTAGGGCATCCCTCATTTCACAGGGTATCTCCTCCTTTATCCAGATTTTAAGTATATGCAGGCTAAGCTGCCAAATTAACTCTGCCCCACCGTCTTTAAAGATTTCAGCAGGGATCCCATCTGGACTGACTGCCTTGTTTTTCATCTGCTTGATGGCACTGTATACTTCATGCAAATTGAGCTTATTCCTAGAAGATCACTGAGAGATTTGCTCAAGAACTTCATCTGCAACCATAGAGTTACGATTAAGAAGATCTTCAAAATGTTCTTTCCAGCAAAAATTAATGGCTTCATTGTCCTTCAGAAATGTGGTTCCATCCTTAGAGCAAAGGGGATTCATTCCATGACAAGCTGACCCATAAAGAGCCTTAATGGCACTAAAGAAACCATGTGTATTATACGTGTCCACAAAATGTTGCAGTTCTTGCACTCTCTAAGTCCACCATTTGTTCTCGAGTTCTCTGGTTTCATGTTGGACTTCTGCCCTCGCTTTAGCATGCTCTTCCCTCTTTGTTTTGCAATTTATATCATTCTGCCAATCACAAAACACCATTCTCTTCTCATTGAAGAGTTGTTTGATTTCAACATCATTCTCATCAAACCAGTCCTGATGCTTTCTGGTGTGGTAGCCTATGGTTTACTCACTGGTATTGATGATTGCTGCTTTCAGCTGGCACCAATGTTCCTCAGTTTCTTCCAGAAACTCTGATGGAAGCTTTTCTTCTAAGACTGCTTGGAAGTGGTCATACTTAATTGGTGTCCTTCATATCTTGAACCTTCAGTTTGCACTTGATCTGCTTCTTTTGCAATCTCCATTTGGGGGCAATCTTAATTTTCATTGTGTATTGAATGAGGTGTTGATCAGTCCAGCAGTCATCAACACTTGTCGTAGCTTTTGTGAGAAGTACGACACTGTGATCTTGAGCACGAACGATGACATTGTTGAGAAGTGCTTTGAATGTGGATATCTCCAAGGTGTTTTGAACTTGTCCTTTTGTTGAAAAAGGGTGTTTGTGATGATAAGTCCATGTTCAGCACACCTGGTGAGGAACAGGATTCCATTTGAATTGCTTTTGCCAACTCCTTCTTTCCTGATTATTCCTTTCCACAGGTCTGAGTCTCATCCAACATGTGCATTAAAATCCCCGAGAAGAATGATCTTATCTTCTTTGGGGGTCTCCAATCAAATGATTTCCAGCTGAAAGTAGAAATCTTCCTTTACATCCTCATCAGCATCCATTGTTGGTTCATAGGCACTCACAATAGTTACCTGATGGTTTTTGGTGAGCCTCAGAGTGTCAAAAGCTGCTCACTGATGTTTACAGACAGCTCAGAGAGGTACCTTATGAGCTAGTTCTTTAGAGTAAAGCATACTCCATATAGTCACAGTTCATCTAAAGATTTTCCCTTCCAGAAATAGGTGTATCCTCCATTTTCCTCCCTCACCTGTCCATCAGCATTTCTAGTTTCGGACAAAGCAGCAATATCGATGTTAAACTAGTTCAATTCATGAGCAATAATAGCTATATGTCACTCTGGTCAGTCACTGTCTGAGGCAACTATAATCAACACATGATGCTGTACATGTTTGCCTGGTCTCAAGAGTGGCTGATGAGACCATATGTCATGTCTTGGTTTTTCCAGCAATGAGGCTGCAAGTGAAAGTCCATACCAGAAACAGAAGCTGTGCTTTTTTTTTTTTAATACTTGCTATTGTTTTCTCTCTCCATGTGTATGTTTGTCTTGCTTTGCAGTCTCAAGGAACAGGATTGGAGTTTAACAGCAACAGCAATAACAGCAGGAGCAGTCTACCTCAACCAATTTCTGTTTTCCATAAAAAGGGACATTTCCATTGCTGATCCCATCTAAAAGACTGTCAGACATGAAGGGTTTTTTTTCCCCTCTCTTTCTAAAACTCTCTCCAGCTAGAAGGAAAAAGAACAAGGGATGTTAACAATGAAAGCCTCATTCCATACTTTAATTTTTTTGTTAAAGATACAGAAAAGAATGAAAACCAGTTAAAACATTTGAAATTTAAAGGATTTTGAATGGTGCATTTGTCATTGTACTAAGCAGGCTGATGCCTCTGAATACTAAACCCCAAAGCTTGTTTAAACTTTTTAATGTTAAACAGTTTCAGGGTCATGTTAATATCTCGTGCCCATATGTTCCATCTAAATTAATACAGCAGAAGATGAGGATTATATAGCAAAGTCATGCTGTAATTATGGTGAGGTATGTGTCCCCTTGAGGATACAATCAAAAAGGATTATAATCTGAATATTGTATGTTTGCTTCTGCATTGTTGCCGTAGCAATGCTAGTATCTTTAAATTTACCTCTACTTGACCTGACCTTGTCTTTTCTTTAGAAAAAAATTGCCATGTTTGTGAAGCCCAGCTGACATGCCTGTCAAATGTCACACATTTTCTTAGTGAGAGTTACCTGCACACAACATTTATTTTTATGTGCAACAGAACATGACATTGACTGGAATTATGAGATGTGTCTCCTCAGCCATTCTTCAGAAGGGGCTTTATTTAGAAAGAAACTTTCAGTGAGCAGAACCTCTCCAGATACTTCACTTCCTACAGCAGACATTACTACTGCTTCCTGCTTTCTGTGTGAGCCCTTAGGCTAGGTCTAGACTATATCCCTCTGTTGGCAGAGGTATGTAAATGAAGCACTTTGAAAGTGCAAATGAAGCCATGATTTAAATATCCCGCGCTTCATTTGCATAATCACGTAATTGCGCTCTTTCGAAAAAAGTCTATTTCAAAATTGAAACCGCAGTCTAGATGCGGTTCTTTCGAAAATGGGGTGCTTTTTTGAAAGATCCTGTAAACAAAGCATCCTGCAGCCAGCTAGCAGCTTGCCCTTACAAGCCATGACTCAGAGTTTGAAACCCCCCTGGTCTAAAGCATACCTGTATCTTCAGGACCACTGATGGGGGGAGGGGAGCAAAGGGAACAATTGCCCCAGGACCTGGCGATTCATGTAGCAGTGGTGTCTGGAGCCCCCTGCCCTTTAAATCACCACCAGAGCACTGGGCCATGCACTCTGGCAGCACTAAGGGCAGGGAAGTGCACACACTCAAGGTGGCATGGAGGGTCGGTTGCCCTTAGCCCCACCCCTTCCAGGAGCAAAGAGCCGGGGCCTCCCCCCACCTTGCCTGGGGGCCTGCATAGGCTGTCAGCTCCGCTGTGTATCTTACTAAACTTAATGACAGTAAAAGTGGCTTCAGAGAGAGAGGTCTCCTCCCACCATCTAGAAGCCTTGGTCCTGAAGATCATTATAAAGGGTGGTCCATTTTTGGGCCTGATCCCATGGAAGCAAATAGAACAACTTCCATTGATTTTTTTGGAGACATTATTTCACTGTTTTCTTCAACATTAGCATCCAGCATATTTTAAAAGTTCCAAAGATGCTACAACTATCAAAACAGAGAGACAAAAAAAGTACATAGAGATGCACAAGGAAAAAAAGGACAGGCTCTCCACACTGAGGGTATGTCTACACTATGGGACAAAGTCAAATTAAGATACACAACTTCAGCAACATTAATTGCGTAGCTGAAGTTGAAGTAGCTTAACTCAACTTTTGGTACTATCCCACTGCAGGAAGTTGAAGGGAGAACACTCTTCCTTCAACTTCCCTTACTCCACATGAAAGCAGGGTTACCGGCATCGACCGGAGTACCCCTCTCATTTAGAATCAGTTGTCTTAACTAGACCACTAATTTGAACCCTGGAAGATCAACAGCAGCAGCTTCAATCATCTCTGTAGTTTAGATGTACTCTATTAGAGCAAGCAGTGAAAAATACACACATACATGCCATGCAAGCAAGGCAAAGTGAAAATTATAAGGAATGAGACATTTGTATAAACAGGGAATCTTGAGTAGGAGTAGAGAGGGGTTTTTTTGCTATATATCTGGCACTGGTGCAACCTCTGCTGGAACACTGTGTCTAGTTCTGCTGCCCACAATTCAAGAAGAATGTTGATAGATTGGAGCAGGTTAAGAAAAAAAAGCCACAAGAATACTTAAAGGATTAGAAAACATGCCTTGAAGTAATAAGAGTCAAAAAGCTCTATTTATTTAGCTTAACAAAGAAAAGGTAAAAGGGTGAGTTGATTACAGTCTGCAAGTGTCTACCTAGGGAAGAAACATGCATTTATGATCCCTTCCATGTAGCAGAGAAAGGTCTAATATGATCCAACAATGAAAGCTACAGCTAGACAAAATTCAAACTGGAAGCAAGGCATAAATTTTAAATGGTAAGAGTAATTAACCATTGGAACAAAGTTTACCAAGACGGTCAGTTCTCCATCACTAACAATTTTAAATCATGATTGATGATTTTTCTGAAAGATATCCTCTAGGATTTATTTTGAGGGAGTTCTCTGGCCTGTGTTTATAGGAGTTCAAACTAAGTAATAAGAGTTTTCCCTTCTGACCTTGGAAGATATGAACCATTTCTGTCTTGATTATTGTTTTTCAGATCCATTGAAGGCACCTACAATATGATCCAGGAGGCACTTTAAAGATTTATATTTAAATCCAAATAAATATTAATACCTAGCTCTTCCATAGAGCATTTCATCAATTTATTTCAAACTGCTTTATCCAAGAGATAAGCAGAAGCGACCCCATTTTAAAGATGGGGAACTGAGGCAGAGAGGTTCAGAGATAAATAAATAGCTGTGCTTTTTAACAGGATCCGCATGAATTTAAGAGTGAGAAAGTACTCTAATTTTTAATTTCAGTGTTCGTTATCCTACATGAATGCCTTAACTTCACTACAAGTTAAACCTCTCCAGTCCAGCACCTTTGGGACCTGGCTGGTGCCAAACTACATAATTTGCCAGACCACAGGAAATTGATATTTTCTAGCAGCATTACCAACACTTCCACTGCTTACTGGGCTGCTAAAAGACATTTCAGTATACATTAGAGCTAAACAGTAGCACAGAACACTGAAAGCCAACACTGGTGGCTGTAAACAAACTTTACGGGATGGCAGGAATCTTGGCCACACCCACGAGAAGTGGACATCTGGCTAACGAAAATCATACTGGATCACAGATGTTGCCAGACCAGAGAGTGCTGGACTAGAGAGGTTCAACCTGTAGTAGTATCAGTGTTCTTAATATGGAGAAAAGACCAGATAACTTTTTTATATCTGATTTATAAAATATTTATCAGTTTAAATAAAACTTACAATTAAATCACAGGATAAGTAGTATATCTTAAAGGACTCAATGCTTGAGAGGACTACCCCTAAAACACAGATTTGTAATTAGGCCATTATTATTATTTAATAGCATCAGCGTGCCAGGTATTTTTCAGACAGATTAATAGGCCACAACCTTCATGGGTTGTTTCCAAAGGTCATCGCCATCTGCTGGCTACAGCATCTTTCTATACGTAAAAGGAGTTCATTTTCTCAATCATTCCCTGTTGATATCACACAATCCCGCAAGTAACTGACACCTTGTTCTGCAGATTCAGCAAAGAGGCCACTAAATGAGTGGTCCTAGAAACTGAATGAGGATTTTATCCCTAAAACCAGCCCTTTCACATCTGGAATGGTGACTAGTCAACCACTATTAAAATATTATAGGCAATCTCAGGTTACTGATGTGTGGGAAGGCTGTGGGAAGTTGTTTGGTTTGTTTTTGTTTTTTTTAAAGTGTACCACTAGTGAAAAGGGAAATAGATATCCACAGATCAATATTCTGCTTCCTTTCTTGGGAAACTGAGCAAGGCAATTAGGATTCCGGTACCAAGCAGAGCAAACATCATTTATCTATATGGACATCTGTATTATATCAGCAGACTCAAATATGGATACCCTTTGGATTATGGTATTTTTGCCCTAATGGTTATTAGACAAAAGGAAAGGACTTCCTGGATTAGCCATATATTAGCAAACATTTTAATGATAGATTTTAAGCCTAGAACATATTAAAGTTCTCCAATCCAATGTTCAGGGAATAACTGAGGCTTTTTGATACAGTCGTCTTTTTTGTCATCATACTTAACTTTTTGTGAACTACTCTGATCCTACAGATATGTTCCTCATGTGCCAGCTTTGGATGTTGCTTTCCTTTTTATTTTGATTTTAGAATTGTTGTTCCCAAGTGGACACCATGCATCCTTGCGTTTATAACCATGGTGTGGTGCAGAATGCAAATCACTGAGGTGAATGGGCCAGAATATAAGATTTTGTTCATCTTTTGATCCCTGCTGATTTTTCTAATGCATACTTTCAGCTTTCTTTGAGATCACATTTTGCATGCAACTGAAAAATGTTTCTTTGAGCACTCATTATTACACAACATGGTTATCAAAGGTTTTGTGGGAGCTACAATTTGTGGGTTTTTCTTGATAATGTACATGATGCATACGAGGTCAATGTAAATTACTGGAGGGCTGTAATTTAAATATTCTCTGGCTTTCTGCTTCACATGTTTGATGGACATTTTAATGGCCTGACTTACATTATGTTCCTCAATAAAGATCACCCTTTGCAAAAGCTCACAGCTACAAACACCCTCACAAAAAGCTTCAAGCTACATTTGTATTTTCCGTCAGATGTACTTAATACCTGCAGAAAGCTTCTGCCACATGTGCCATTAACTTCACCTGAAATGTAACGATCCCCTAGAAAAATTACAGAGCTGTACTGCAAAGGATTCTTGATATTATAATCGTTGCACTTCTGAGAACTTTTTAAAAACTTCAATAAAGAAAAATAAAAGAGACTATTGATGTTTTAATATAAGATGAATGGAGCAAACAATTAAGAATTTTTTATTAAACAATTTGGCAACTTATCTTCATCAACTTGAGTGGCTATTAAATTACATACAATTACTTTGCTTTAGTACTCAGGATGCAATCTACATTTAATAGTTGCTGAGCATTCTTCTCATGTCTAAACTATTTCTAGACATAAATGGATTTTGTAATAAAAAGTAGAATTAAAGAAAATAGGGGACTAATAGGAATCTATTGATTTTTATTTGCTTTACTTTGTACCATCTGCATGCCACAGAGCTTGCAAATGGCATCGTAAACGAATACACATATGGACCAGAAATGTGCCCTCCTCTCTCAAAAAAAACCCCCAACCCTCAAGCATACTGAGAAAATAAGTAGACATTTTGCTGCTGTTTACACACAGTAGAAACTCTACTGAATGGTACATTGACAGTTCTTTCTTTACTACATTTTTTAACCGATTCTCACTTCCACTTCAGCTCCTTTACATCCATGCATTAGCAAAAAGGTCCTATAAAGGGGGCACCAACAGCCCCCCGGGAATACCTCTTCAAAAGAGGAATCCCTACGCATCAAAGAGCTGCTTCAGTGGTGCTACACTGCCATCCAATGTCAGCCCAGGCACATGGGCATGCCAAAGTCGGGCAAGAAGAAGATGCAGAAGAATGCGGTGCATTCTAGCTATTCCAGGCTGGTGAATGGCTACAGGGCTGTTGGGCCACAAAGTGGAAGTTGGAGCCACCTTGAGGATGATCTAACTTTTGCTGAGGGCCATAGAAACCAGTCAGCCAATCTACAAATACAAGAGTCACACGATATCATGAAGTTGTATTGAAGTGTGATGGAGAAAAACTTTATAACTAAAAAAAAAAAAAAATCAACTGATAGAAGGAAGCCTGAAGTGAGGGAGAAGGAACCCTGGACTGAGGGGGAGGAGCAAGGAGAAATAACAAGTTTATTTAAAAATATATCTTCCAAATACCATTTTGTTAGTGGTACCTGAAACACTCAGCAACCTGCATTACTGATGTTGCATGGCCAGGGGTGCAGAGCTACAGTAGACACATGCTTGTAAATCCAAGCAACAGATTTGAGACTGGAGCTGAGATTCCAATGATGCTCACCATCAGTCAATTTGGAAGCAGAAGCATCCTGCTGTTCCCAGTACTGCTGGTACAGGAGAGTCCATGATGGCCTACAGGGAACATATTTTTGGCTCCAACATATACGGTTCCATCAAAGGTCAAAACTCTCAGTTTTTCCTGCTGGGCTAAGATAAAGGTACAAGGAGCACATGGAGTGGCCCTCGCAATAAGTTTAAGTCTCAGAACTAGGATAAGAAAGGGCTGTGGCAGATCTGCCCTATTACAACCAAGTCACCAGGATCCTGAATATAACACAGAGTAACTTCCTCTTCACTGCAGCCTCCCACAAAACCACTGTGGTGGCAGTTAGCTGAAGATCAGCTCCCTCTACTTATTTCCAGCTACCAGAGGCAAATTTCCAGTCCTCCTCCTCGCAGGGCTGCTACTTGCACGAGTGAGCAGAGAGTAAGGAAAAGATTTGACATCAACCCCAGCATTCCAGATAGTGCTACTGAGCAAGCACCAGAATGGAAGCATTCTACACCTGGTACAAGGCAGATTCACAAGACATCCCCCTTAGCCTAGGAAGGAACACTGGAACTCACCTGTGTGAGTGAATTATCACAATTCATTCCTGAGGAAGCACAACTACATACTGCTCCCCACTCAAGGCAGAGGACAAGCCTATAATATAGCACTTCATGATTTCATATTTTCACAAACCTGCAAAGTTACTTGCAGCACTACTACTACTGTCTTGTTTCCTAATCTTTCTTTGATTTTATAAATAAGGAAAAGCTTTTAAAAAGGAAACCCGCCATATGCAACTGAAACAATTAAACAACATTAATACATTCAGCCCAAAAATAGTATCTTTCCCAGTATGTAAATCAAGCCTAAGTAATGGTAATAGAACAGAAAAAACTTTGGCCAGTGAGTAGAATTGTGTTTTCCTGTATGGTCACTATAAACCTGTAATCCCTCAACACATTCTGCTATTGCTGGTAGCATCTCTACAACTTTCACCAACTTCAAGGCAGATTCCTGGAGCGCCGCCAATAAATAGTGTTGAGCCTATGTATGCCTTAAGAATTTATTACCCTCAAGATAGTACTGTAAAATGTGCCATGGATATTATGAGGGCAAAGAGGAGATTTTAAGAGCAAATAGTTAAAGATCTCAAGACAAAGAACTTCTCCAAGTAAACAGTAAGCGAGAAATCTACCACTTAGTCTGCATGGCCACTAATTTATCACACTGTAAAGAGAATGGAAAAAAAGGAGAAGGCAAATGTTCACAATTATTCACAAGATACAGGTCCCAAGGTTAATGTTTTCAGATAAAATGAGTCCTCACCTCACTCCCAGGGTTATCAAAGCAAAAAGTTGATAAGAAAAAGTTAAAGTAGTAATGGAACAGCTCATCATTGTTTCATGACTAGGGCTCTCTAACACTGCCTTGCTAAATGCTTTGTGTTTTACCTCCCAACATGTCATTTGGAAGCACATTTTCCTCCCGAATAAAACATTCTTGAAATCTTCCTCCATGCTGAGTGTCTGATGGTAACTTGTGTGTCATTTTCTGTCCAGAAATTTCCTTTGACATGCTAACATGCCATTTTCATGAACTGGAGGTTTTGGAAGTTAAATTCCCCCTTGTTATCATGATCTGCCTCAACTACTCTCTATAGCTGTGTTTATAACTAGATGCTGACCCCAGAAGATTTTGCTCAGCATAACACACACGTTTTTTCCTGATACTTAGTACATTTTACCTACTTAACACTTAAACTATTGTGTCCCTCTACCCCATACCTTTCACCTCCCCCCTGCCACTCATTTGTAAATTATTTCTCCCTGCACAAAAGATTATAAATCTCATTTAATAGTAAAGCCTCCAGCATCATGTTTATTGTACTCTGTGTCCAGTAAGCAATTGTACTTTTACCTCTCTACCACACCCATTAAACAGATTGTCAACATAAAACACTTTATTTGAGGGGCCCAAGAAAGACTTGCATTATAAAAGCAGCTACACGGGGCTTGAGATGCAGGAAAACTTCATCAAATGAAGCTAGAAACACCAGCCACTCCATAAGACTGACCAACACTGCCCACTGTTCTACTAGTAGCTGACAGGTTGTGTCACTGAGCAAATACTTACAGAAAGTTAGCTTGCAAATGTTTGGAAATATTCATTTACATATGTTCAGTTCTCAGTGTACCATAAGAGATCCCCTTCTCTGAACTTGCCTGAGAGTGAGGTTTGAGATCTTGTGGAGGAGTGTAGGTATTAGGTCTACTACCCACATGCCTATGTCTGTAGCAGATGCAACTTCACCAGTCAGATCAGAATTCTGTTTGACAGCCACAGCATAGACTTTCAGTTGCACAAACAAACCTGGAGTCATTCAAATAACTGACACAACTAAAGGTACAGATTAATTGGGATGCCAGTTTTATGGATAAATAAACTTTTGTGTGCTGCAGTCTTTGCATATAAGGCCTGGTCTAAAGCCCACTGATGTAAATGAAACGACACCCATTGACTTCAGTGGACTTTGAATCAGGCCCGTAACTGGAAAAATTGTGGCATGTTTCATTTTGGTAAAGCAGTGCAGAAGTGCCCTTTACTAGCTGGTAAGAAAGAAGCAGGATCAAGGTTGTGCACTCTCATTCTATTCCCCACACCGGAAGATAAGAGTCTCCATTGGCATTAACCTCAAATACAGCCAGTAGAGAGGTTCTGACCAGCCCCTGCACAGTAGTAGGAAAGGTAGGACAGACTTCTTGCAATCTCTGCACCCCCCACACACAAACCTCTAGTCAACACACACGGGATTATTCAAAAACTAACCCAAGAAAAACATCCATGTGTATGAAAAGCATTTCAGGTGTAAGTTCCCGCTGTGTAGAGAACTCCACATGCTGAAGATAAATGTCAAGAGTTATGTGGTGGTGGTGGAGGGCAGGTTCCTTGGGGTGGTATTGCCCTGCAAACAAGTCCAAATAACTGCCCTTTTTGGTCAGGGTCAACAAGACTATCCTTCCATGAAAGGCATTAGGGCCCTGTAGCCAGAGTTATTAGGGCTGCCCTTAGCTCCAGGGCAGCATGGCTTAACAGCTAGAGTCAATAGGCTCACCCATTGCTACAAGATGGTATGGCCTAGGATTGTCCTTGTATGCAGAATAGGGAAGCCTAGTGGCCAGAATAATTGGGATTGCCTTTATATGCAGGGCAGTGAGTCCTAGTGGCCTAGCTGACCTTGGATGCAAGGCAGAATGACCTGAACGGCCCAATTGCACTGCCATTCAGGAGTGAGTTAGCAACCTAGGGTAGGGGGACCTCAGACTTCTTAACTCCACTGGGTCCCAGACCAAAGTCCTAACAGCAACAAACATTTCTGCCACTGGGTCACAAGGATCCATCTGAAACACCCTGACTCAGTCCCCAGTTCTACAACCAGATCAGTATCTGGTTTATCTGGGCTAGTTCCTTCCCTTTCTTCATACACTGTAGTTTACAAGCCCTCTCCATAGCAAAGCTCCTGACAACTCTTCCTCCTCACAGGCTTTCAAAACCAGCCATATATTTGCCTAGGTCTGGACATGTCTGATCTCTGGGACATCAGCAGGAAACAAAAATCATGCATCCCTTCTCTCACCAACCATCCCCCAAAACTGAGCTGCCCTGCTCCCTTTTATACTGAGCTTCCAGCTGGAGCATGCCCAGCAGAGGCAAAGGAGCATGGCTTCCTTAGACCAGTGTTTCTCAAACAATGATATGAGTACCCTTAGGGGTACTCGAGAGAAGTCTGGGGGGAATGTCAACACAACTGAAATTTGGAGAAAACTGAATTTTTGTGTTAAGTTTTACAGCGTTGTATTCTTTTTGTACTTTTTACACCCAAAAATTTCATTGTCCACCCAGCTACGATTAAGTTGTTTAAACACGTGTTGCAGTGGTAGAAAAAAAATGTGTATCTGAAAACTGTAGGTACGAGCCCATGTTTGCAGTGCAGTCTGGGAAATGTAGTCCAGCCAGGAAGACTGAACCATAAAGTTGAATAGACACATGAGACATTCAAACCACAGCTTGCAGAAAGCACTGTGCAAATTCATATGGACATAGCTCAACTCTGAACTGACCCAAAATGAAATGTTTCCAAATTTTTGAATCAAGATCTTCTGGTTGTTTAAAAATATGTTGCTGCTTCAACTCGTTGTCCTGATTTGGGATGAAAAAATGTCAAAATGTAATTTTCCACAACATGAAAATTCCTGTTCACTCTAATTGCCCTTGTATTGGATGAAAATGTTAGATTCCCCTTCATTTTCCTGACAATATTTTTTTTTCTGGGAAGTTCTCTCTTTTTAAAACAAGCAAAACTAAACTCTTCAGTCACAAGATTCTAAATTTTTCAGAACACTGCTGCAAAGTTCATTTTCCTAGCTTTTTTGAGCACATCACTACTTTCTTTGGTGTCTACACTAACTCCCACTTTTCTAACATACCACGCATATGCAGCATGTCTTTGCTTTCAAGCCCTTCATGATCTGTTACCATTCTACCTATCATTTCTCAAGCAATCTCAAAAGATTGATTTCTGCCTCCAATAGGCCCATGTTGTCAGCCTCCATCACTCACTTGTTACATTTTTAAAAAGCATCTACATGCTTTGTCCCGTGTTGCCCTTCATCCCTGATAGAAGTTCCCTATAAACATTCATACAGCTACCTCATTATCCTTTTCCAAAATGCTCCTTTAAATTCTCCTTGGCTGTGAGGACTACAAAAATCTTGATAATGGCTAGGCTGTTTGGCGCACTGACACCACAGACTATCATGTTGATAAATATTGCTCATTATTTCCTTGTATTCCCCTGATCTGTCTGTATCTCTGTGTTGTCTTGTACTGCAATGGTGAGGTCATTTGATCAAAGGTAGTCTTTTTTGTTCTGTGTTTGTACAGTACCTAGCAAAATGGGGTGCTGATTCATGTCTAAGGCTCCTAGTTGCTATAAGAATTCTAATAATAAACAACAACATTGTTCTCTTTTTCTCCTCCAGTAAATAGAAACCAATGGTGTGTCTACACTGCATTGTAAACTGAGGTCTGTGGGATCCAGTCTTATAGACTCAGAGTTTCCAAAACCACGGTGTTGTAAACCGGGGCTTAAAATAGCTGCATCTCACAGCCACATTAATGTGTTCCTACTGCATTAAACAGACTTCCTTATTCAGTCCTGAGACTTCAGCTATGGCCACAATTAAAAAAATGACACAATGAATGACAGCTTAGATCAAAATCACAAAAGGACAAGGACTCTGACCAACCACCTAGCAGGGGTCCAACTTGGATTCTGAGTGCTAGCTAACCCAAGTCAGACTGATTTGTGTGTAGACAGAATGGGGGCTTAGGCTCAAAACTAAGTCAGATGCCAGGTTTAGCGTGCAGTGTGGACTAGGGATGTTATAGTGTAGGTGATTAACCGATAAGCAAAAGCCTATAGGTTAATGCTAAAGACTCCATGCATTCTTCCACCCACCTGCCAGTAAAATTTTTAGCAGGCTGGCCAGCTCAGTCCCGGCTTGCACCAGGTCTGGGAACTACCCCAATCATGTGTGGTGTGGAAAAAGTGAATAAAGAAAAGTTATTTACTTATTCCTACACTATAAGAACTAGGGATCACCAAATGAAATTAATAGGCAGCAGGCTTAAAACAAATAAAAAGAAGTTTTTCTTCACCAAGCCACAGTTAACCTCTGGAACTCCTTGCCAGAGAATGTGAAGGCTAGGACTTCAACAGGGTTCAAAAAAGAGCTAGATAGATTCATGGAGGTTAGGTCCATCAATGGCTATTAGCCAGGATGGGTAGGAATGGTGTCCCTAGCCTGTTTGTCAGGAAATGGGTGACAGAAGAGGGATCGTGTGAGGATTATGTGTTGTGTTCCCTCCTTCTGGAGCATCTGGCATTGGCCACTGTTGGCAGACAGGATACTGGGCTAGATGGACTGTTGGTCTGTCCCATTATGGCCATTCTTATGTTCTTACCCCACTGCTGCCCTTCATTAAAAGTGTATTAGGAGTCACACGGGCAGGCAGCCCGATTCAGTTCTGGCTTGTGCCAGGTCTGGGAACTCAGCCCCTCCCCTGGACAGGGGCTGCTGACACCCTGCGCTGCATCCTCTGTATCAGAGGCAGCAGCACGGGGTGACAGACAGCTGATCTGTGACAAGAGCTGGTTTTTAAATTGTCTCCCCTTGCAGACCAACTCCCGACTGGCACCCTACACTGCTGCCTCTGATACAGACGCAGCAGCATGAAGTGGCAGGGGGCTCTTTGGGAGTGGGGGCCAGAGCACGCTGGCTGTTGGCCCCACACCTGGGGACTATAGAATAGTTGATGAACCAATAAGAATTCATGAGGTTAATTGATTATTCAATTAACCGATATTTAACATCCCTAATGTGGGCATATCCCTAGAATCCTCAAAGAGCTGCATGGTTGGGGCAAGCAAATGTGGCTCTAAGTTACCTTTGCAACCAGTCAAAAACTGTGTCATTCTTCAGCACAAGGTAGAGAAACCAAAAGGGATATTCAGTCAGAAGGAGAACTCCTTTGTAACCTGCAAATAGCTTGTTAAACCAGCTTCCTGCCTCTCTTAAGAATCTGGCCCAAGAATATTTCACAAAGTTTAATTGCCTCTGTCATTCCCTCCTCAAGAGTCCTTTTCTTTCAAGGGTGAGTGTTGCTGGACAGTGTATAAGACTTTACACAAAAAGCAAATTTGCCACAAGGTAGATTGATCCCCTACCCTTCTTGTTCTCCTATACTGTGACAAAGACTCCCAAGGACAAAGTCAGCCATTAGAAATGCTTGAACTTTGACATTTCCATTCTGTGAGAAATTCTGACATTAAAAAATATAGTTACGAATTAGAACAAAATGAAATTTCCAAAAAGAAATCATTTCAGGTCAACCGAAAAGTTTAATTTTGATTTCAACTTTGAGGGTTTGGTGGTATGCTTGTTTGTTTTGGCTGATGAAGTGAAGTCTGACATTCAGATTGGCAGCCCAATATCCTCCCCTCAATCTCACCCTCCTTATAAAGTCAACACCTTGCATGCCTTATCTCCCAGACAGAAAGAGAAATAAGAATGGTGGGGGAAGGGGACATAAGAAGGAGGAGGAATAGAGTGGAATGCAGAATGGGGGAAGGGAGAGCCTGGCACAAGGAGAAGGGAAGGGGGTACAGAGTGCCCCTGGCAGGAAGGAGAATGGGGACCATGGAGGAAGTGAGGTAACACACTGAGTCCCTAGCATAAGGGAGGAGGCTAGGCTTTGCAGTCCTTGAAATACAGGGAGATGAAAGATGGCATACAGGAAGCTTGTGTTAGGGTTAAGGGGAGAAACGAAAGGGAACAAGGATCTCTGCTGTGTGCAATATGCACTGCCTACAGAGGAAAATTGTGTAGGTGTGTGCAACTCTCCCGTTATTTTATTTTGTTTATAAAATACATTTCTCCATGACAAGTGATTTTGAAATGAAAAACAAAAACATTCCAACAGGGCCACATCCTTGACTGAAATACTGTCTTTGGATTTTTTTTCATAACAAAATTTCATCTTAATTGACACCGTTCCACTGAATGTTTCAATTTCAACAAATCGGCATTTTCTGACAGAAAACCATTACATCAGAAAATGTTTGGCTAGCTCTGCTAGCCATATTCTCCTGGGTGAGACCAATTTCAAGTTTGCTTTCCTCACCAATTAAAGCAGTAAAGTAAAACCAAAGGGGAAATAAAAGAACTGCTGATAGCCATATAAACCAAAAATCTGTCCAGTCCTTGAACAAATGGATAATAGGGAGGACAAGGGCTGTCCAGAATCTTGACCAGGAGTGTGATCCCTTCTTCCCGGTTAACAACCCTTGTGGCTACTAATATCTGAAAAGGAACCAGGTGACAGCAGGTCCACATCCCTCACTTTGCACTGGCTAGCAGAACTGGCTGGATTTAGTACACAGAGTGGCAGAGCTATTGAGCCAACACAGGCTGGCTGACAACATCCAGCAGGAATTGTGGCTGGTCAGATTTCATCCTGGATGTTCCAAAATAATGCTCACCCTCAGCATCCCTTCCAGCACAGGAGAGAAAACCCGGGGCACACTCTTGACTATGATTGTTTCAGCATGACTGTAAAATCTAAGTTAGATACAATGGAAATGCACAAAGGAAATGCACTCAGATACAGAAAAGAAAACTCACCTCACACGAGGAACCATTAGATCACATCATAGCAAATGAGAAATAGCCAATTTTTGAACAACTGAACAATCTTCACATGTTCACAGTAGATCAGCTTAACATTATTTGGCAGAAGCTGTTTCTATAGTTGTGGTATGTGGAGGGCAATTCACAGTGCTAAGTGACCCTCCAACACCTCCTTCCACCTGGATAGGGTTGTGTTGTGATCTAGGCACCTTGCTGTTGTATACATCACATTGGAATTCTGGTTGACTGAAGACGCACTATAAGCTTTTATTTTCTTACAGTGTCTGTGCTTCTTTATTTATCTCTCAGTATTTCTTTGTACAAACCTGAAGCCTATAAAAGAAGCACAAGAATTTTTATTCGTTTTAAAATATTCTGCTTAACTTTGTCCCCAGAGTCATTTTGACCAGTGATATATCCCTATGCCTGTGAAGTAATGAAACAAAGAATACAATCCTATCACTTTCTAAGTAGAATGGCTCTACAGCCTCCAAATTAATATAATAAATATTACCATTAATTTATATATCCTAATTGCCCAAACATGGATAGTGCAAATGCAGGGATAATGTGGTGAACAGCTTAATTGTTTTCACTCCTTTTATACTGTGAAAGTTGCCTAGTGAAATCAGAGGAGGAAGATGAAGTTTAGTAAGGGGGAAAAGGGATTCTTTTGAAGGCACCCTGGTTCTTCCTCTCTCCCTCCACCTCCCACCCCCCAGAAAAAATCCCAATGACATAATAAAACTGTTTTGACTCCAAAACTCAAATACTTGTGAACATTCTCAACAGGAGCAAGAGAGTCTCAAGGGATTAGCATGATTTAAACCAGCCCAGGGGAAGATATTTCAAAAGCAGTCAAAATTGCACTCATTCTCAACAGGGCTAGCTGGAAAAATCTCTTCTTTCATGCATTGTAGGTATAGTCAGATATGAATTCTTGTGTGGAGGAAGATGTTTCCAATCTCTGTGTATATTAATGGTGTCCACTAGGAAGTGGTCAGGGAATATCATTCATGTCATACCACACATGAATAGTTCTTTCTCTACCACTCTTGCAGAAAGCAAAAATGAAGATCTTGGGCAGAGAATGAGGAAACTGGAGTCTATGTAAAAAACCTACATGTTTATATCCATCCCTAATCATCTTCGTGATCTTATTTATACATACTCTCTAGAAGATTTACCCAGTGTTGCTTGGGTCCTTGTGGGGGCTCAGGCCAAGGGGTGGTGG
Organism: Pelochelys cantorii; assembly: GCA_032595735.1. Lineage (NCBI taxonomy): Eukaryota > Metazoa > Chordata > Testudines > Trionychidae > Pelochelys > Pelochelys cantorii. The sequence goes on along the minus strand of CM064330.1, from coordinate 85,709,429 downwards.
ATGCAGTAGTCAGGCAGGACGTTGGGAGGGGGTTCAGGAGAGGGGTGGGGGATGCAAGAGTCAGTGCAGGGGCCTGAGATATGGGGGGAGGCGCCTCAGGGCAGGGGTTGGAGCACTCAAGACTGGGGGCTGGGAGGTGTGTGTGAGCTGCCCAAGGCCACACTGGCTTGCTGGGGCAGCTCGCTGGGGCCGCCTGAGGTGGGGGTGGGAGAGAGCAGCCTTGCCCAGCTTGTGGTGGCTCCCTGCGGCTGCCTGGGGCCACAGTGCCTGACCACCGGCAGCTCCCCAAGGCCACTGGAACTGTGCTGGCCAGCCAGCAGTGTCTTCCTGGGACTGCCCTCGGCAGCAGGATCCTTGGTGTCCAGGCAGTGGCGGCTCTACAGGGCCACCTAGGGCAGTGCGGGGGTGGGGAGCATGCTGCCTAACCAATGGCAGCTCCCCAGAACCACACTGGCCAGCCAGTGGTGACTCCCCAAGACCAACCCTCAGTGGCAGGGGCCAAGCTGGCCAACCAGCGGTGGCTCCCTGGGGCTACTTGTGGAGGCGGGGGCTGTGCTTTCTGGCTGGTGGTTGCTCCCCTGGGCCAGCAGGAGTGGCAAGGGCTGCACTGCCTGCCTGGGCTCCCCCTTCCCCAGTGTCCAATACTAGAGTCAAGTGGGAGTGCTTTGGCGCCACTTGTGAGGCACGAGAACCAGCACAGGAAAGGGCAACCATGTCCAGCATCAGCATTGGAATCTTACCCATAGACAGTGGCTGGCCACATCCAGAGCTCCTCCCCCAGATGGCCACTATCTTGCAGGTGCACCCTCCATCCCCCGGCGGTCATTCTACAGTATAACTGTTTCTCATAAAATGCTAAGGGAGGCACAGTCACATTCCAAGCACATACTATTTTCCTGGTACAACTAAGCCCTTACCTTGGTTTAAATTATGATAAGAAGAAGCTGCTTACCAAATTTGGTGGTCCTTGCTCTTACCATTTAGGTGGAGTTCTTGAACAAATGGATTCACAGAAGCACAGAAAGACACATAAACTCACTCAAATACACAGTAGATATGAAAAGCTCATGGGATCACAACATTTTATTGTAGTGAAGCTAGCAATTAATGCAGTTCTTTACCAATTATAAATCTGAAGTTCAGAAAAAACACTTTAATTAATTATTTCCATCTTCAGTTAATTTTATTTAGAAGGAACCAGCTATTACTAACAATCTTTCCAGATCATGAGTGTTCTTAGTTTTATTTTAAATGTCACCCTTCAAATACCTACAAGATTCTGATTTTAGTTATATGGTATAAATCCATGATCATGAATTGAATTACCCTTGATTTACACTAACTGAGACCAGAGTCTGGTGCTATAGCTCCTGTGGGCCTTAAAGGTGTAATGAATAATTTTCAGTGTGTTGTGGTGGAATTTATCATACACAACTCTCATTTACATTCACAGAGTTGCTTAGCTAAATCTACAGGTAGCACACTGAACAGCCTTTCCCCCGATGTTGTTAGTTTCCACCTTACCCTAATTTCCTTCCTTCCCCTTGATTTAGCTGAATCTAAATTTAGTAAGGAATAATAAAGTATGTTTTAAACAGATTATATCTTCCCTTTTTTGAGATTTTTTTTCTCTTCGATTGACTATGCACTGTCTTTTTCTGGATCACACAAACACACCACAATCCATACACTTGAACAGCAGGTGGAAAGCAGTAAGTGCTATTAGTGACATATTCCAGGAACTGCACATAGCTAAGTAGGTTGTTTAGGCCTGATTTTATATCATTAAATTCTTACTATATATAATGCTTTGCAAAGGAAATGAAGTGCAGACATTTTATAAAAACATGCACACACTATAAAGGTTTGAGTTCACAAGAGTAGCTGGAAAATTACATTAATGAAGCTGCAAATTTTTATGAATGAAAACCTATATATTCTCAAACCCTCACCTCTAAAATTATTGCCTAACTAGTCACATAACAAACTATTTAATAAGATCTCATTTAGGAGACATCCCCGGGTGCCCATGTTCCACTGTACAAGAATCTTTTAATGCGTTTCATATTAAAACATTTGAATTATCCTCAGAGTTAAGCTTATGGCTTCATTATGAAATATAATTACTCTTGGGAAAGAAAAAGAGTTTGGTTCCAAAACATTTAAGGATTTTTTAAACCATTATTTTCCCTCTATCAAACCTGTTTTCTTATCCTACTGCTTTTTTCCAAAAGAGCTGATATTTTATATTTTGGAAGCATAAGTAGATTTTGCAGCATAAAAAAATCCAGACATGATAAAACAGGAGTGGGTGGAGTTTGACATAATGTGAAGGAATTTATTTGTTCATGCATAATTAGACTGGAAGCTCCTAAAGGCAGGGATCTTATATGAATTTACTTCTGAATGTTTAAAACAATTAAAGGTACATTACAGAATAAGAATGAAAATGAAAACATAACTGCCCTCTGCTGCATAGACTGTCAAGGGATAGTAATGAAGTCAATCTATAGTGGCCATGAATATGAGGATTTATCCATATTGTGACAGATAGGAAAGAGTCTGTAGCTTGTATGGAATAAGCTTATTTTCTGTAGCAGAAGGTCCTTGTTTCAGTTCTCGATGCTGTGTTGGGTGACCATATTTCCCTATGCTGAGTATGGGACATGTGGTAAAATCACTCATATTCGAGCAAGTTCAAGGCCAAATTAGAACTATGCAGTGCAAACATTCAAATTAACATCAAGCTGACTGAGCCCCCATTGAAAAGAAATCCCATGTAGCTGGACTATTTTTATTTACCTTCTTGTCTTTAAGACTTTAAAGTAAAAACAGGGAGAGGTGACACATACACTCCCATATACCTTTCTCACACAATTGAGGTGGGTGATCAACTGATTGGACTCACCCTGCCTGGCACACTCCACTTTCCCACCCTCTGGAACAGACCCGCCTCTCCTGGTATCTGGTGCTGCATCTGCCTGAGGTAACAGATGGGGGAGGGGGAAGCAGGGTCACATGATCCCATCCCCAGATGTCTGCCAGGGTTCACACCAGCATGTGGTCAGCAGCAACCTTTGGTGCTGTGTGGAAGGAAAAGGATGGGAGCTAGCAAGAGATGACCCGATCCATGTCTTTGCAGAGCTCATCTCTTCCCTCAAACCTCCACCCCATGCCTCGAGGCAGCTTCATCTCTTCCTGTCCACACTATGCTGAAAGGCAGCTAACACCTCCAAGCTGTCATTGGCCATCAACATAACCCACCAACTCCCTGTCCCCTGAGATTCAGCACAGGCAGGAAGGGGTTATTCCCTAAGGGCACACTGTGCACCCAGGCAGAGGAAACCTGACTGCAGACGTGCTCCCTGAGAGTGAGCGAGAAGGTGCTAAGCTCCTGCCCAGGAGCTGATGAGGAGCCAGGAAGGTCAGGGTGCAAGCAGACTAGTAATCAGTTCCTCCCCACTCCAGAGCTTAGCTGAGGGGTGGAGAGGCTTTCCCTTTCCAGCACTGTGCAGGGTTTTGGTTCATGCAGGGCTCAAGTTCTCCTGGCTAGCACACAGGGTCAGAGAGCCTTGAGCTTTCCCAGGGCGCCAGTCTAGCCAGAGACAGTGGGGGAAGGAAGGAGCCAGGCCATTAGTGAGATGAGCACACTGACCAGGGTCTGGTTCTCTGTACAGCACTGGAAGTGGCACATGCCCCATGTGGGGTGGAATATGAAGCGGGCTTGTGGGGGTGAAGAGACAAAACAGGGAAAGGACAGGGAAAGAGGGAGACTGATGGGTGGGCAGCAGGGACAGGGCCCTAGACATACACTACATTCCACACCTATTTTTGGTATTTTCATATCTGTGGTAATATTTGCTACTATAGCAAATCTTCAGCAATCTCAGAAAGATTCCTTCCTACTTCAATATCATCAGTTACTATGGAGCAAGAAGAGTACCAGGGCCCAAATCAAATCTTCAGATCTAGATTTCAAATCTGAACTTCCTGGAGGAAAAGCTTGGTCCTTTGAATTTTGTAGGAGTTTTATCATTGACTCTAATGTGTCCAGAATTTCATTTGCTGGGCGGAGCCAAAAGACTGGTTCCAAAACAGTCCTGAATATATTCCTATGTCAAAATCCAAATCCACATATTTCCAAGATCCAGTGTTTGAATTCGGTCCATTATAGACACATTAAAATTAGAACTTCAGATCCTACCTTAGATCTGGAGCTGCTATTTGCTGTTGGAGGATTAACCCAGCAGAAGAAATAGAAGACTTTAAAAGAGGTATCTATTCAGTCTGTGTATTTCTAGCCAATAGTTATTTAGTGAAGGTATTCTCCAGAAGGAACCAATTCAGGCAAAAATAAGACCTTTGCATGTGGTTAACTAAAATATATTTGAAAATTTTCAGATGTTTGTACTGCAATGTGATCTAAGGGATTTGTTTGAAAATGTTCTCATATACTTTTGAATACATCTGTGGTGGAGTGTGTACCCCACACTTGCTAAGAAAGTGTTAAAAAGACTGAGGTGGAACCAATTAACCAGGGAGGCCACACCTGGGGGAAATTAGGTGATGCAAGAAACCCCTGAACTACGATGGAGCCCAACTGAGAAGGAACAGGTAGGGAAGGTCTGAAGTCAGTAAGTTGGCAGCAGAAAAGAACAGCAACAAGGATCTCCGTAGTCACTTTCACCATCTCATAGAGCTGGAATAGATCTTGAGAGGGCATTGAGTCCACTCCCCTGCCTTCACAGCAGGACCAAGTACCATCCCTAACAGATTTGCTGCAGATTCCTAAATGGCCCCCTCCAGAATTGAACTCACAACACTGGCTTTAGAAGGCCACTGCTCAAACCACTGAGCTATTCCTCCCCCATGTATGATAGGCAGGATAGGTGGAAGGCTGGTAAGCCAGCTAAGGCCAAACCCAAATCTAGGCTCTGAAGAAAAGGTCACCAATAATGATGGTGGAACAGAACCCTGAGAAAGGTGGAGCAGGAAAAGGCTTAGGGAAATGTCAGGGATTAGAGGATCCCTGATGTAGAATATGGAGTACAGGGTGACTCTGGGTTCCAACTGGGAAAATGGCACAGTGCTATGGGACTTTGTGCTGTGGGACTTTGAGACCCCAGAAATGAGAAAACATAATGAACTGGACAGAAGGCCAAGCCACACAAACAGAGAGCACCATGAACTGCATAGGGAAAAAAAGAGGCTATATGGTATGAGAATAAACCATGGAAGGGGTATAGGACTTGAATGGCACTAATTCCCAGCAGCATGTGTACTCTCTGATAATGCCTACTTCTGGGCTACATCTACACTGCTCTCTTGCACAAAAAATATGCAAATGATGCAAAGCATGGAACATTGCCGTGCCTCATTTGCATAATTAATTAGGCTCCATTTTTGCGCAAGAGGCTTTTGCGCAAAAAGGAGCCATCTTCACCGCTTCTTTTTGCACAAAAACCCTCTCTTGCGCAAGAGCCGTTCGTCCACTTTTTTTCAGGAAGAATGGCTTTTGAGCAAAAGCTTCTTGTGCAAAAACAGAGCCTCGTTAATTATGCAAATGAGGCATGGCGATATTCCACACTTTGCCTCATTTGCATATTGTTCTTGCACAAGAGAAGACATAACCCTAGAGTTCTAAGAACAGCCCTCATTTTGAGTAGGTGTCAATAATACACAAGGTGCCCGGCAGAATCAGGCTTTTTAATGCTCTGAATTTTGCCTTCCTGCTTTTACCCGATTAATTAGTGGTGGCATAATCCCAATGTGACTTACCACATAAGTTCCTTGCAACTGACACACTGGGGTTTTCAGAGCTGCCCCTAAGAATTACAAATTAAAATCTTCTCATCCAACAGGCTCAATACGGATATTTTTTTTCCCTTCTTGAGTGCCTGTAATTCCTTTTAATGGAAACAGGAGACCTCTATTAGAAACCACTTGGACGCTTTGCTCTAAGGGTTTCTTATGGAGAAGATATCTCCTTGGCGTCTAATATTAGAACATTCCCAAACACAAATGACCCAAATCAAATTTCATTTTGTTTCCAGTAGGCTGTAACTCATTTCAGAATCCTGCTGGAAGGATCTGAATTTTTAAGCAGCTTGCTACCCTCAGATTGGGTTATTTGGCTACTCAGGCAGCCCTGGACATGCTGTTTTAAAAATGAACAGTGTGACTATTGCTATTGGAACATATTACTTTTAACAGATTTTATAATTTAAAATATTAAATGCTACCTTTTACAAATACCAAATGACCCTTGTCTCAAACAGTTCAACCAGCTTGATAATTGATCTTGTCCTCAATTATGATGGCTGGGCCATCAGCAGGATATAACTCATGTGACTGTCAGTTACCAAAAAGTAACCTACAGCAATAGGGAATACATTTCTAAGAGCTTCAGTTCTTACTGTCAGCTTATTTCTAACCCTAGCTATGGGTACAGCTTCAAGCCAATTGCAACCAAACAGTGCAGAGAATTGGGTTTAAATGATGTCATCAGCTCCCTGGGTCATACACTGGATAAGCAGATTAACTGAACAATTCTGAGGATGAAACATCTAATTGGGGATACACAAGATGATTTTTGTGTTCTACATAGTGACACTAAGGTCACTTCTTCACAGAAATTGTGATCTGGGGTGCAAATCTGTAGTTGGTATATGTGGAGGGTAAAAGGCAATCTTGTGGAGTCTAACAATAGATGGGTTTGGGTCCATGAAGGCTGGATTTGTGAGTAATATGTGGCAGATGAGTGGGCAGATAGCTTTTGAGAGCATGTAAATCTCATTGGGTAATGTACATCATCTGAGGTAGATAAATGTTGGGCTAAGATAGAAAGTTAGATATGAGGTTGCTTTTAAAAATGCGCAACATGAAATTTTACACAAGTACGTTGATTTTAGGGTACATCTAGACTACAGGCTTTTGTCGACAGAAGTTTTGTCGACAGATACTGTCGACAAAGCTTCTGTCGACAAAGAGCCTCTAGACTACATCCAGTTCTGTCAACAAAGCAAGCCTATACACAAAGGACAGTGTAGATGCAATAACGCCTTCTGTTGACAGAACTCTGTGAACAAAAGGCGTTATTTCTCGTAGAATGAGGTTTACAGCCGTTGACAAAACTGCTGAGTTCTGTCGACATTATGTCGACAAAACTCAGCGGCAGTGTAGACGTGGGTATAATTTTGTCGACAAAAGTCCACTTTTGTTGACAAAACCCTGTAGTCTAGACATACCCTTAGAGATTGTAAACTGAGTCAATTTGAATACTTATCTTTCCTTACCAAACTTTTAAAGCCTTACTTTTGTTGTTTGTTTATCTGTGATGTCTCTTGGTATACAAACACTGTAGCAACTTTAACTTAGTTTATGTCAGATCATTGGATGCAGGTTGCTATTTAACCACAAAACATCATTAATGTACAAAATTACCTACCGGAGTATTGTATAACAGATACTTAGATGGATAATTAGCTCAATATTAGGAGGGAAAACCCGAACACATGTTCAAAAATCTTTGGAGAAAAATCGCCAAGACTTTGCTAAAATATTTTATGGTTCATATTCTCTTTTGTAATCACTCTGACTCTTTTTTTCTAATGGCATTTCTCATAAATACCATTCCATATTATGCACATTACAACTTTAGTTCCTGGTTTTACAGCTTGCTTCCAAATAGTAACTTCTCAAATACCTATGCACTAAAACATTTTTTTAAAAATCAGGATTAATATTTTTCAGTGCTTTTTCCCCCTCAAAGTTTGTTTTGTTCTTTACTCATTTTAGACATGATTTTGTAGTGGTTGGGGCTTCACTGTACTACCTAGTTATCTGTTGCTTAAATGTTCTTCTACTATTACATTTAGAATAGAACACATTTCTTGAGGTCTGTTATGACTTCTAACACTATAAATTGGTGCTCATCTTGTTATTATGTATTATGTCATATAAACCTCAGGGTATTGAACTGAAATGAATATGTAAGTTACACTATATTTTGTTAAGAAGCAGAGTAAGAGTAAACCACTGATATCAACTGCAAGAGCAAGTTGTTCATCCCATTAAAACCTTTTGAAACCATACAATTTTGACTTGCCATCTAACCCTCTAGCTTTTTTTTCCAGACATTTGCATTTAACGTGAATTCAAGCATAAAAGGCTGGAGCTAATGTTCTCTCTACTTTGATGTTTTCTAATTAAATTATTCATAGTTCTCTTACTCTTGTAGCTTCCCCCCCCCCTTTTCTTTTCCAGAAGTGCTGCTTTTCACCCATATTGTAAAATAATTAGATAATATAAAATATTATGCAGTGCTCCATTGAACAAAGAGCCGCCCAGCACAAGCTCTTGAAACTTTCATTACAAACAAACATGTTGCATTAAACTGGAAGAGTTATTTTTACACAAAGCTAATGATCCTGGGTCAAATTCAGCAGTGATGTAAATGGAAGCATAAGTTATACTTTGTCTATGTTGGATTATAAGGACATTGCACACTAGCATTCTGATCTCAGTCACTGGGGACTAAATTCTACAGGAATGTGAAGCAGCTGCAGCTGCCACTAAAGGAGAGCTTCAGTGGAGTAACAACCAGGAGCAAGGGATAGAATGTGGGTGAGGAGACAATAACAATAGGATGTACAGAAGCTGGGAAGGATCAGTACTGGCAAAACTGAACCTTCAGAAATCTACCACACACTCAACTACCTCTGGTTCTCCTCTCATGTGAAACCAGTTGATCTAAAATAGCCAAGACACTCTTCTCCTTTCCCGTGCAACCAAATAGCCATGCTCCCCCCATTAACAACTCAGTCAGTGGCTCTAAGCATCCATCTACTCTGCCTCAAAGCACACTAAGGGTATGTCTAGACTACATGGCTCTGTCGACAGAGCCATGTAAACTAGTTTACCCGGCATAGGCAAAGAAGCGGGGATTTAAATAAGGTTTATTTAAACAAGGTTTACAGGATCGGTCAGCAAAGGCTTCCCCAGCCGACAGATCCTCGTCTAGACTGCCGCGCTGTGCCCGATCAGCTGATCGTCGGCATAGCGCGGTGGCCATGTTTATTTTAATGAAGAGGGGATTATTTAAATCCCTGCTTCTTTGCCTATGCCGGGTAAACTAGTTTACATGGCTCTCTGTCGATGGAGCCATGTAGTCTAGACATATCCTAACAGCCCCTACCACCTACACAGCTTCCTCAGGCTTCCCCTTCCAACCACAACTCCGTCATATGAATTCACTTCACTGACCACATGCTTCATTATCGCCTTATGAGGAATGTTAGGGGTAGGGAAGGAATAGGCTTTTGGCTCCTGCTTAAACCCACACTTGATCCCACTTGTTTCCAATCAGCCAGATCAGCTTGTGCCTCTCCCACCCACTGTTCCTGTCCAATCATAGGATCAAAAGGGTCCAGAACGGTCATTCAGTCTCACCCCCTGCCAAACTGCAGGATTTGTGTCTAAATTATCCAAGACAGATGGCCATCCAGCCTCCTTTGGAAAACTTCCCACGAAGGAGCTTCCACAACCTCCCTCAAAGAGGAATCAGTGAATTTCTCTAATGTGTGAGAAATGTCTTAGACAGAGCCACACACTACTTTGTGCAATTCATGTTTTCCCTTCCCCTCCTGCTGAGGCTCCTCAAACATGTACATTTCAGGAGAAAGACAGGACCTGCTCTATGCAGCAGTGCTGAGTAGAGCTGGTGAATAATATACTGTTTTGGTTCACAGGCAATTAAAAAAATCAGTCTGAATTAAACATTTCATTATGATTTCAAGCACTTTAATTTTTTGCACTTTTAAAAAATAGGGGAGATTTCAAAACCAAAAGTCATTTTGACTCAAAATGTTTGAGTGTAAAAAAGGTTAAAAGGAGCATTTCCATTTTTTTCAGAATTTCTTTTTCCAACCTAACACATTTTCAAAAACTAATTTTTGTTAAAAAAATTTCACCTTGGTTTAGTGCTAAGCACTTGCTGTTTCTCTGGATACCACTACAGTAGCACACAGAGGAAATGCCACTGCGGCTCAGAATTGTAACCATAGACTAGACAGAAACTGAGTGTTTCCCTCACACAATCTCCCCAAGAACAGAGTCACAGAACCAAGGGAAAGGGAACTCACATGAGATGCATGCTGCATCCTGTTTTAGCTGAAAGAAGATGCAAAGAAGGGAATGATCCAGCCAAGTGTACCAGGGAATCCAGACTTCAGCCCAGAAGTGCACTACTTCTGTTTGTGAAGGAAGTGCTCAATGGGGTCTGAGACAGAAGTTCTTAAAGTAAGCAGTTTCTGAGAACAGAAAGATATAGAAGACACTTCCAGGAAAGAAGGAACAAGGGAAACCCATATTTTCAAGAACCTGGTATGAGGAACTAAAAGGTGGAAGAGATGTTTTTATCACCTGATTAGGTTAGAATCTTAGACAACAGGGAAACATTGGATATGCATGTCACTGGTGACAGTCTGAAAACAACGGGTTGGCCAAAGGAAGAAAAGAGCATGATCTGTCCTGCAGAACACCTATTATTGGTGTGTTGAATAAGATGGAAAAAAAACCTAGGTTGATTGTCAGAATCCAAGATGACTTTGTGGTACCATCTGGAAAACCCACATTTTTACTTGCAAACTAAGAACCTTTGATAAGCAAGCAGTGAGATTTCACCAACAATGATCATGGAATGCCACAAGGCCATTTTTACAGAATCATATTTTAGAGTAGAACCAGACTTGCATTTCAGGGAAGTTTTATAACTCAAAAGGTGACTTGATTGTCTTTGCTCTTAAGCAGTGAAAGTAAGATAGGATTTCTAGAATCACCCCCAACACATCACCTTCAGCAGCCAAAGGCAGCCTATAGCAATTAAAAAACAGTCCAACTTTTTAAAGTGCTTTTTGCTTTTAAGGTATGGTAAATGTGCATGTAAAATAGTCTCTTGTGTTTTAAAAAGCCATGACATAGTTAACAACACTGATATCTAAGAATAATCATAAGTATATGAACTGCACCATTGAAATGAATGAAGCAATGTACACCTCGAACTATTATTTCAGGCTCTCTGCAAACTCAGGCAGACAGCTATGTCATTTCTGAAAGCATTGTAAGCAGCCAAAATAGATAGAGGCAAAATTTTTAGAAGTACCTAGGTAACACAGAAACCTAAATCTCGTTTTCAGAAATGATTTTTGATTAGGAGTTAGATGCCTAGACATTTCTGAAAATCACACTAGGTTCCTTTCTGCATCATCAGCACCTCACTGATGGTGCCACTAGTCTCCTCCAGTTTAGCTGGCTCAAGTGCCTTGATAAATTGCAACTGCCACAGTATCACATGGGGGGAGTGTCATAGTGCATCTGTGGTTCACATCTGAGGATCCCAATTTCAGACAAACTACAGATAACAAAGGCAGACCAACCCCACACTGGTGGCTATGCTATCATTAGATTATACCCAGGCAGTAACAAAAGTAAACTTCTGTCACACCACAAGAAGTCAAAAATTTAGCCTTCTTGCCAATTTCAACCTTTGTCTCACCACCTACACTCTCGAAGTTTACTGGAAACCAATTTAATCAAATATAGGGTTTTGCTAATCCCAAGTGATTACCTAATGATCAGGCTGCTGGGTATGTCTACACTAGCCCCCTAGTTCGAACTAGGGTGGCTAATGTAGGCATTCGAACTTGCAAATGAAGCCCGGGATTTAAATATCCCGGGCTTCATTTGCATGTTCCCGGGCGGGCGCCATTTTTAAATCCCCTTAGTTCAAACTGACTGCCCGCAGCTGCACGCGGCAGTCAGAAATTAATCCAAACTAAGTCCTTAGTTCGGATTAACTGTTACTCCTCCTGCAATGGTATTTAAATCCCAGGCTTCATTTGCAAGTTCGAATGCCTACATTAGCCACCCTAGGCTAGATAGTTTGAACTAGGGGGCTAGTGTAGACATACCCTTAGTTACTAAGGGTATGTCTACACTTGCACCCTCTTTCAAGAGAGGGGTGCAAATGAAGACATTTGAAATTGCAAATGAAGCTGGGATTTAAATATCCCATGCTTCATTTGCATATTCGCGTTATGGCGCTATTTCGAAATAGCGCTTTTTCGAAATAACAGACGCTGTTAAGATGCAGTTATTTCAAGAGAAAACCCTTCTCTCGAAATAACCCTTATTGCTCATACAATGAGGTTTACAGTTTTTTCGAGAGAAGGGTTTTCTCTAGAAATAACTGCGTCTTAACAGCATCTGTTATTTCAAAATAGCGATATTTCAAAATAGCGCCATAATGCGAATATGGAAATGAAGCATGGGATATTTAAATCCCATCTTAATTTGCAATTTCGAATGTCGTCATTTGCATCCCTCTCTCGAAAGAGGGTGCAAGTGTAGACATACCCTAAGAGATGAAGGTTTGATAATAAAAGAAAAGAAGATAGTTAACCAGTATTAACAGTCCATATACATACAAATAATTGTGAAGTCCTTATATCAGATTTGCAGAAGTGATGAAAAAGACTGCTGGCTTGTAAAGTCTCTTTGGTAATTTAAAGATTGGAAGGTTCTCAGTCCATCGTTCAAAGTGTCCCTTTTAGTTGTAAATCCACAATCCAGAGAATCAGGGCAGCAAAGAGGCAAAATGGAGATCTCATTGGTCTTTTATATCCTTTACCATGTGCCTGGAAATTTACTGTCTGTGTGGGAAATTACTGGCCTAAAATGGAGTGTGGGGTCACATGAGCATATCACATGTCCTTACAGGATTTGACTGACAGGGGGTATCTGTTGCCCATATTCTTGATGAGGCATCCACAGGAACAGGTGTCTTGACAGAGTGGGTGTCTTCTGTGTCCACTGAGAGAACTAAATGTCCTGGATGGGCCATCAGTACATACCTGAATGTACATTTTTTCTATTGGGTATTGCCCAGGAATAGAGCGCATATGTATTAATGCCAGTTATCCAGTCAGTATTCACAACTTCGAATACAAAAATGATACACACATATGCAAGGGATAATCATGCTTAGCAAATCATAACTTTTCCATTAACACCTTATATGACAAGATTTGTTGCAACTGTATAATAGGGGGATATAAATGCTATAAATGGTTTTATTCAATCACACAGCATTACAGAGAGGCTGGAATGTGACTTGAGAAACAAAAAAGCTCCACTGGTAGTTTTGTAGCTGCTTCGGTATTAAGAAATACCAGTGACACGCTAAGTGCAAGAGTGCTTAGCATCTCACAAGAGGCACTGAACATCTGGCATGTTCAAGCCCAACATAAGGAAACTGAAGTACCAAAGTTCTATACATCTATTATACATTGTGCACACTGGATCTAATTTTCATTTGAGTCGCAGTTTCATGTGTGACAGTTCTGTTTATTTATTAAGATTAACAGGCAATGTTCATTTCACTTTAACTTGAGATTACAACCAATATTCTCTCTAATTTTTTCCATGCATGTGTGGAAAACATTTTGTTATGTGCACCCAGGAATGTGCAGATATGTAGACCAGTAGAAACACATGTTGTCAGTTGTGGGAGCTGTGGACATTCTGCTAATCAGCTGGGCAGCATTTGAGTCTCTCCTGGGAGTACCTCCCAAGCACTCAGTTTACAGAGAACATGGGTTATAACTGCATTCCTGTGATAATGATGATAAGTGGTATAAAGGTTTGCATGTGTGTATTTATTTGCTTGCGTCAAATAAAATCAATCTTCTGTTTGTTTAATGGTCAGGATTCAATGTAGTTCCATAATATTACTTTTCATCAGAGATAATAAAAGCAAAATAAACTTGTTGAAGTACCTACAGTGTATTGTATATGTTTACCTTCCTTTCTGTCTTTTGCTAAAGAGAACAATTTATACGACATGTTTCATGATCTTACTTAGCCTGCCTCTCTGCCACCCAGCCACTAACAAAGACTAGATAGTTTTGTTACTTCAGATTAGTTTTACATTAGTTTTACACTGCTTTGATCTCTTTATTATAAAATTAACTTGTCAGTCCAGCTACTTGCCAATAGTACAATTAGTTCTGTACAATAATAAACTACAGCACAAACGTTTCCTTTAAAAGAAGCTGTAATAGATTACTGGCCTGATTCTCATCTCACTTACACAGGTAGAACACCATTCACTTCTATAGTCTTACCCATGATTCACACTGGTAATAAAAAGGAATCAAGTATTTTGTCTCTTATTATTAAGCCCTTCCCCATAGTATGTCTGCACATTCATAAATGATTTCACACAGAAACTCACTCTACTCATCTTATTCATGTAAGTTGTCTCACTGAAATCAACATACAACTAGTCCTCATTTCTTACTTAGGAAAAGCTCCCAATAAAATGAATGGGAGTATGAACTACTGGATTTGGCTCATGGCTGAGTACTTGAATTCCTACAGTATAAGAGAGTTACAGAGCCATGTAACTTGCATTCAACTAAGGATGACCCTGAGCTATGCAATTTTTTAAAATGACACCAGTGCAAAGGGTGTGAAAGCACCTCTCCTGTGGTCCTCCAAGTAAGCATGCTTTGCCCAGCCAGGGGAAAGCAGGAGCAGCGTGCTGCCCAAGCCTCCCTTCCCCATGCTCTGGCCGGCCAGTGGAAGGCTGAGGCTGATTTCCCCACTTACTTGGGGGACTATGGCAGGTGTATTCACACCCTTGTGGTCCACATTTACAAAAAAAAGCACACACAACCAAAATTCCTGTGTACAGGCCTGGACAGGACACAGAAGCATAGTTGCATGCTATAGTGATATAGCATTTCTCATACCATATGTTGTCTGGAAGTTATGGCTGAGCACAGTTTGTCTATAGAAAAGACGTATAGTGGCACTATTAAATGAATGCCTAACTATCTTAGAAGGGCTAAAGTAGCTACATACTTGCCCTCCTAGAAACAGCCAATAGAAAGAAGCAACTCTGGACTGAGTCAAAGCAACAATTCTTGGAAGGAGATTCTATTGATGTTAATAAGGAGTGGTTAGTGACCCTCCGAATATATGGAGTTCTAGATTGCAGAAGCAACCAATGTCTAGATACTTATATGAACTTCATCCAAATGTCCTGAGGTTAGAATATGGGACAGGAAATAGCACAAGAGAGCCTCTGCATGTGCCACTTTCAGCCTATCTTGTTTCAGCTCAGGCAAGAAATGCTACAAAACTATTCCTGTCTATGAATTTGAGAATTTTGGTTTTCAGGTGGAATTAAGATTTGCTGAAGCATTTGAGAATGAAAATACAGGATTAAGCTGCCTTTTCTGTAGCTCAGTAATGATTCAAGTTTGGGCAAGTGACCCAAAATAAGAGTTTTTGAAATTAAGTTATATCCTGCTTGTCCATTGGCACTGCTACTATGCCCCTTTCACCCTCACTTAGGCCACGTCTTCACTAAATGGAAGATTGACACTGCTGCAATTGATCTACCAGAATTCAATTTAGCAGCTCTAGTTAAGACCTGCTATATCAAACTCAGACGATGCACCCGTCAGCAGCCAGTACTCCTGCTTCTGCAAGGAGGAAGGGAAGCTGATGGGAGTGTTTGTTCCTGTTGACCTTCCACTGCGAGGATGGCAGGGAAACTCAAAACAAGGTACATTGACTCCATCTGTGTAATTATTGTAACTGGACTTGTAGATCTTGATTTGACCTTTAGAGTAGACCTGGCCTCACTACTGCAAGTTATTTACTAATGCCCAGCCTTGCAACCATTTTTCCACTCTGAGTGGTCTGTGGGGTAGTTCTGTCTGCACATTTTGCTTATTGTTTCAGGGGAAGCTCAAGCATACAGCACACAAAAAAACCCAATGTACTAGAATGCCTGGTGTTAGACAATATTGTTGCAATTTGTTCTCTTGCTGCAATCCATTCAAGATTTTTCCCCAACTTGACAGAGTGAATAGTATCTATAGACTAGAGCTGTGTGACAATGACAATGCTAGCAAAAATTGAAAAACCAGTTTGTTTCCTTCTCTCATACCTTAGATTCCCATTGGCTTTTTTTGTGTGTTTGTGTTTATTTTATTTGGTTATGTTTATGTTAAGCCCCCCTCCATTTTGCTTTAAAAAAGATGGTTTGGAATAAAAGTGGCAAATCTGTTTCCTTCAGAAAAAGATTGGTGTGCTTGTGGGAAAAACAGCTATTTGCCACAGAAATAGAGAGACTAAGTAGATGAGATAATATCTTTTATTGGACTAACTTCTGTTGATGGATGGTACAAGAAGGTTTCTTGTTTGTTTTTGTTTTTTGAGCTGTACTGGGGCAGGGAACTGTCCATCCTTGTCCCCCAAACCCTGCCCCTTTTCACCATTACCCAGCCTTCTTTCCCCTCCCCATTGCACCCCTTTTCCTGAAGAATGCAACCTTGGGAATTACTGAGGGGGCTTAACACAGGGTGTCAGCAGGCGTCAGGCTCCGTGCACTCACCACTGTGGTGGGAGCCACAGGGAGTGTGGGGGATAGGATGCAATGGAGGGAAAGGGTAGGATGGTGACAGAAAGGGGTGCCACTTGGGGGATAGGTATGGACACCCACCTCCAGTGCCACTGGGACTCCTGGGCCTGATTGCGAAAATGCTCCAGCAGTAGATGGGACTGCAGGCCATGAATTTGAGATCGCTGATCTATCCAGAGCTGCTCTTCAGGTCTGATGAAGGAAGACTTTTCTTTTCCAAACCAAAGAGGTTGGAATAAGCTTGGATCAGTCCCTATCCCAAAGCAAACTTAGAAGCCCACCCACCACTAGAAGTTATGCACCTTCACTATAACATCTTTCATATGCTTGGGGTAAGGCTGAATCTAACAACAATGAAGACATTTTATAAATTTCCCTTTGCTACTCATCTGTAGGTGCAGAAGAAAATGTTTTAGGAGGATTATTAATTGATGCCACAATCAAAGCAAATGTGCCTGTGCTGATGCCATTATCTGCACTCATTCAATGAAACCAAAGGATCTTATCCATTTAACACAATATCAAGGTTTTATGTTTTAAAATATTTTTATTATAAACTCCACTAATTATTGGGCACTGGCTTTTAGGTGAAAGACTCTTGAAAAAGAGTTGTTTAGAGGATCTAATAAAATATTAAGTTGTGCAATCCCAACTTTATACATGTAGCACAAAATTGGGATTAGTAAAACAGACTAAAATACAGTCAGGGGGGTTGATTTTCTCAGCTCTTTTGTTCCATGCACTGTGAAGAAGTTCTTTTAATCTACACCTAATGCAGCACAATTTATTTCTAATGTATTATTAGCCAGTCTCTCTACCAAGTTTTTGTTGCTTTCATTAAAATAAATGTGTTAGGGATAGTAAGTAAAAAATAACACTGATTACAACTTTATATATGTCTCTAGCAATGGATAAATGTGAGTTATGAGTAACAACATTAATTGGTACAATATCTATAGATGTATATATTTATAGGTGATTCTAGGCCATTCATCTCTATAGCATCTGAGCACCTCACACATTTATTTAGTCTCAACATTTCTCTTGTATAGGGATGTACAACTATCCCTCAATATTTGCAGTGGAGAAACCAAGTTTGGGGTGTGGAGCAATTTATTATCTAACATCAATGTCAGGCACCTAAGTCCCCAGTCACAGCAGCACTAACTCCAGCTTGTTTGCTGACTCACTTCATAGGCTTCTAAACTCATTGGCTGCCTCTAGACTGGCAAGATTTTGCGCAAAAGCAGTCGCTTTTGCACAAAAACTTGCCAGCTGTCTACACTGGCCGCTTGAATTTGCGCAAGAACACTGACGTTCTAATGTAAAAAATCAGTGCTTCTTGCGCAAATACTTTGACGCTCCCGTTCAGGCAAAAGTCCTTTTGAGCAAAAGCTTTTGCGCAAAATGGCCAGTGTAGACAGCTCAGATTTGTTTTGCGCAAAAAAGCCCCAATGGCTAAAATGGCGATCGGGGCTTTCTTGCACAAAACCGCATCTAGATTGGCCAGGGATGCTTTTGCGCAAAAGCATCCATGCCAATCTAGGCGCGCTTTTCCGTTAAAAGCATTTGCGCAAAATCATGCCAGTCTAGACTTAGCCATTCTGTGCCTAACTCTCCACTGTAAAAGTTCCCTAGCTCCTTATGTTTTAGATTTAGGGGCATGACCACTGCTGCCTTCCTCTAAGCCCCAGTGCCTATCTTCTCTCTAAGCTCCAGAGTAATTCACAAACTGCAAGGAGGGGAGAAAATAAGCACTACGATCCTGTATATAACTTAGATGAATGATTACGTAGGCAGCCTCTGAGCAAGCCCTTTGATCTGGGTCCCATTCAAAAGCTGGCCAGAGGAGGGGGTGGTGCCTATCTTAACTCTGTGTTTGGAGCACTAATCTGGGATGTGGGTGACCCCAGGTCCAATTATCCCCTCCACCTGAGGGAGAGGAAAGATTTGGTCAAGAGTCGCCCCGCCCAGGAGGGTACCCTTAGCAGGGAGCAAGAGAGTCACTCATTCTCAGTGTATGCACACATTCTCTCTGGTCCAGTGACACTTGCACTGTGGATAAGGACTCACTGAAGTCAGTGGAGCAGTCCATGCACATCAGAGCAGAATTTAGCAGTGATGGCTATTGACCAGCAGTTCACACACCGTGGCCCGAAGAACACTAGCAGGCGGTCTACAGAGCTGATTCTGTTACATTGGTAAAGCATCTGTCAGCTTCCAGTCAGATGTTTCCTGTAATTATAGCCCACATCAGACCCCTTTGGGGAAACTCTAAAGGATTTTTTGGATCAGCTGAACTAAAGCAGAAAATGTCAAACACCTTACTGAACTTGACACAGCTGCTTCATCTTCCTGAACTCATTTCATAAATGGAGCCTACTGAAACCAAAGTTGTGAGGCCCCTATTGTTGAAATTCCAATTAGAGGTTGGGTTCAAGGTAGTACAAGGTGTCTCAAAATGCCCAGCCCCCATGAAATGGACAATAATGGGTAGGGGATTTGCCAGGCTAGCTAGAAGATGCACTAATTCAATGCATCCCATAAATATTCCCCATTGAAAGGCACCCTATGTAGCTCCTCCTTCTGATAAAAGCTCCAGGACAGTGCAATGATGTAAGCTAGGGGTGGGCAAAATATGGTCCATGGACTGAATCTGGCCTGACAAACTACTGCATCTAGAAGTCTTCCTGTCTGCTGCGTTACCACATGCCCCTCAAAGTGGCCATCTGTGGGGACCATGTGCTCTCTGTGCAGCATGCACCCCTTGGGGTTTCCAGCCAATGGGAACTGCAAGATTGTGCTAGGTATGGAGACCGTGTCCAAAGCTCCCATCCCCCACCCCCGGCAGGACACATGGTGCAGAGAGCACATGTGCAGGCAAGGAGTCTTCCAGAGATTCCTGCTGGGCTCCTTTCTGGGAGCCTCCTAAGGTAAGCACCTCTTGGCCAAAGCCTGCACCTGGCATCCTACAGCCTCCCACACCCCAGCTCCCTCCCCAAATCACAAACCAAACCCTCTGCACCTCCTCCTATACTTCTCCTCCAAGTCAGAATTCTCTCCTGCACCCCTACCCCCTCCCAGACCCTACATCCACTCCTGCTACCCAATCTCCTACCCCAAGCTCCCTTCTGCACCCTACCTCCATCACACATCTGGCACCCTTTTATTAATATCATGGAAAAGTGTAGCCTTTAACCACTTCCCAAATTCTTGGAGTGCCTCCCCTCAAAAATTATTGCCCACCCTGGTATAAGCACAGCTTCTATTCCTGGAATGAATCTTTGCTCACTCACTGCTTCCCCTGCTGTCCTAGATGGAAACTGCATCTTTGTCTCAGCAGAGGTGAATTAAGTACTTTGTCATGTGTGGCAATGATGTGAGTTTAGCTGTGATCATGTTTTTGAAAAGCACCATCATTGTTGCAGTTACAAACACAGAGAAAGGTAGAATCAAAGTACCAAGTGACCTGAAAAAATCAGAGAGCAACGGGGACAGCAAACAATGGAAGTGGATAGCATATTAATCTGAGATGTACCAAAAATGATATATCCAGTCTGAACACCACAGAAATCTTCAGAAATTTGGATTCAAATGTTGTGGGGAGTATAGGACAGATAGGGACAGTATCCACGCCAAACCTATTACCGTGAGTTCAATTATGTCAAAATTCAGGTCTAGATTTTGGAATAGTAGGGTGTTAGCAGAGGTTAATGCAGCCCTGCTTTAAGACCAGGTATTAGTTTTCCACAGAACAAAGCACTACAGTTCCTTCAAGGAAGCATGGATATGAGCTTGAGAATCAAGGATGTGAGAGGAAGGCCTTTATTTCAGGATGTGGTGACAAATGCCTCATGTCTTTGCAGAACAGATACTTCCCTCATTCAATTAGACCTAGGCTCCAAAATGAGATGAATGAACAAATCCAACTGCAAAAGACTGATTCTGGTAGTTCTACTGAACCCTGGCAAAGCCATGATGAATTTCCATACTGTAGGTTATGGAATTTTTTTTTCCATTTTGTTCATTTTAAAGTCTAATTAAGATTCCTTGGCTTTGGCAAGACATTTAATCTAATTTCACTCATTAAAGCAGAGTCAATTATTTTTCAAGATTCTGACTAATGTTGTTTTCACTACCATTTGTTTAAGTTGCTGTGTTCATCTGTAGTCATGCTGCTAAAATGTAGCATTGTGCAAAGTAATGTGCCTCGGTGTACTTTGCCAGCCACCCGTTCTGAAAGCAGAAAGAACCTTTACCTTACCACTAACAAAGGTGCCCCAGCCAGAATTGTGTATTTAAAGCTGATTCCAAGGCAGGGATAGAATCTTATAATTCTGTTTTAAGTTTTGAAATTAGTATTATAAAGGAAGTAAAAGGGGATGATGATTGGGTTTTTTAAATTGTAATTTGATGTCCTTGTTCAAATGTGCATATTGCTTCTCTGTAACAAAGGCTTCTTCTCTGTAACCAAGAAGTCAACCTGGTTATGTGTGAGAAAGTGACGAATGTATGAGAGATAAGTGCAAAGGCCACCGAACTAAATGTTTTAGGAAGAAGGCAAGAACAAAGACACTGAAGATTGCTGCATATCCCCATTGAGATGCTTTAAGCATCGAGCAAATTGATGGCTCTGAAAGAAGGCAAGCATTTACCAATTGGGACAAAATATTTGTGATCAAAACCAGCTGAACATGGCAGAACAAAGATAAGGACCAAGAGAAATAACTGAGGTTAATGAACATCCATCAGGAAAACAGCATGATGATGCAAAACCCGCTGATCCTGATGGGAAAGAACTATTATAAAAGGAGAACTGCTTTGCTTTAAGAGCAGAGATGCCCTGCCATGACTGGAGCATTAGCCCAGACTGATAGACCCCTGTTCCTCCACCCATGATCACAAACCACGGGCTGGGAGATATAACCTCAAATGGTGGGACTCTGTATGTGTGTGTCTGTCTGTCTGTGTGTCTATGTAAGCATATGCTAACTGCTTTGCCATTGTATTCTCAATAAACACAGTATATTGCCTTTTCCTGTGTTCTTCTTACAAGCATAACAGATCATGATAGGTAATTGCTCTATGTAGTTAATTCTCCATCCTGTAGTACACTCTGCAGTATCTCTGAACAAAGAGAAGGTCTTAGGGAGAGAGGAGTTAGGATATCTTCTTAAAGCAGTACATCACTTGAATGGAGGGCACAACATTTAAAATGGAGCCAGGTCTTTCATGCGTTCTCCAAAGCTAGAGTTCTGTGCTCTGAATATTTTGCTCTGGGAAAAAGGAACAAGACAAGTTACCATCTTTCCTTCAATGCTGTTTGCCTAGCAAGTAGAAATTCTTAAGGGAAGCCCTTAGACAGGTAAATGTATCTTTGGCATTGAAGTGGGAAGAGGCATGCTGAAAGTTGCACATTTAGGGCACGTCTAGACTACATGGCTCCATCGACGGAGCCATGTAGATTTGTTTACTCAGCAAAGGGAAATGAAGCGGCGATTTAAATAATCGCCGCTACGTTTAAATTAAAATGGCTGCCGCGCTGTGCCGATCAGCTGTTTGTCAGCACAGTGCTGTAGTCTGGACGCTCCACGGTCGACATCAAAGGCATTTGTCGACCTCCCCCGTAAACCTCATCCCACGAGGCATAACGGGGAGGTCGACAAATGCCTTTGATGTCGACCGTGGAGCGTCCAGACTACAGCGCTGTGCCGACAAACAGTTGATCGGCACAGCGCGGCAGCCATTTTAATTTAAATGAAACGGCGATTATTTAAATCGCTGCTTCATTTCCCTTTGCCTACAACCCTAATCTACATGGCTCCGTTGACGGAGCCAAGTAGTCTAGACATACCCTAAGAGTACAGCACATTAAAGTCATATGACAAATTCAGAGCCTTCTCCTTTGTATGTTTTGGTTCTTGTTGGTTTCAGGTTCAATGTTGGTCATTTTGAGGATCTTGTTCCCAGACTATTTGATTCCATCCACGCCCAGAGGAACAAGGATGTCCTCATTTTAAGTCAATGAACAGAAACAGCTGTTCTCAGCACTAGGATTCCTAACAGTCTCTTATCTGTATGGATGTAGCATCCCTCTCTTAATTAATACAGTTAGGGATGACTTGTCAAGGTGGCTGCAAGCTCCTCATTAGTAAGGAGAATTAATCTCTTAAGAATGACACCTATGCCCCATTTGCTATATATTCTACAACTGATGCTGATCACAGTGTTCAAAGACTTTAAAAGACAAGGAAAATTGTTTTCAAACTATATTTAGAGAGCAAACAGAAAAGCTTGAGGGTAGCTAACTTAAGTCACAATAAAGGCGGGGAAGGCCTATGAGCCGATGATCTCAAATGGTATAATTTAACTTCTCAGCCACAACATTATTCAAAATGGGTTAGTTCCTGATCTGAATTGTATTCCAGTCAAGATCACAAAACGGTTCAGTTCTCCCCTTTCACTAAGGCAACTACCCATATTAGAGTGTTACATCCCTAAAACATAATATACTATATTCTTCCTTTGAGAGATTAATGTAAATAACAAATTTCTGTTACTAGCCCTATTGGGCCAATCCTAAATCATTCCGATTTGTTAATCTATCTTGGCCAATTTGATAGGATATGGAAGGAGTATGGTATTTAATAACTGGCTAATATTTTGGGGGAAAGGAAGGATAGCCTGTGAGGTCATGACCTAGGACACAGAAGACCTGGGTTCAGTCCCTGATCTGCCATAGATTTCTTGTGTCACCTTGGGCAAGTCATTTAGCTTCTCCATGCCTCAGTTTCCCATCTGTGAAATGGGCCTAGACTTGAGGTGCTTTGCAATCTACATATGAAAGTCAAGAAACCAACAGAAACTGTGCCTAACTAACCTTGGTGCTGAAAATAGGAGATAAGCTGTTTCATCCCAAAATGTATTTCACAACTACAAACAGAGGTGAAGCTGAATTCTCACCTGAGCCATTTAATTTGAAATAACATAGATTAGTCCCATAGGGATAGCCATGTTAGTCTGAAACTTTAAAAACAAGGAGTAGTCCTGAGATGAAGTGGGTTTTACCCACGAAAGCTCATGATGCTATTTATTTTTAGTGTCACAAGACTACTTGTTCTTTTTTTATAGATTATTAGCCCCCTCCACACATACACACAACCCTTGTAATCTTTTCTGAACATACCAGACTCTGTCAAATGTTTGATCTCTGCTATGTACATATTACCAAACAAAACCAGACCTGTTGCTAAGCTGAACGGTAGAATGGTACAAGATTGTACAGGACAATCGAAGCTGGAACGGCCTACACAGCCTTGCTTAGGCGCATGCTTTATGAAGTAGTTTTTTCCACAGCAGAGCTGTATAATACTCACCAATGGACACATCTTTCCCCACAAGATATTTATGTTGAATTAGACTAAGATCTTGAGAAGTCTTGTTATATTGTTTGTATTACCATAGCACCTCAGACAGCCAGTCATGAAGCAGAATCACATTGTGCTAAGGTACTGAACAAGCACAGTCCCATAACTAGGATTTTGGTGTCAGAACATGACATTGAGAAGTTTACTTAAGATCAGCTGGCACAAAGATGACCTGATTGTCACTATCTCCACTGACCAGCTAATACATTGTTGAATGTAATTCGGCCCTGTCTACACGAACTTAAAAGTTATGGTCAATATTATTTTAGCTAACATGACCCCTCTGGTCACTTTCTAATGTGATCTGAGTTTTCTAAGGAAGATAAGATCTTGCTAGAACACTTAATACTCACATTTCACCTTTCTTTCCAAGCTGTTCTACATTGTTCAGCCCTTGTTTGGAGAGTTTATTTATAATGAAAAACAGTACCTTACTTCCCCTGCCCCTCCCACCTTCTTGCATCAAAAATGTCTGAACAACTTTTTCTCAAACTTATAAATATACCCCTTCCCACAGAGACCTTGGATGGAAATATTCTACCCCCATGGGTGAAAGTTTCAAAGGATATGAGTGACCAAAACCCAGGAAGAATCAAGTAGAAACTTACATAAACCTAACTATCACATAATTTTATAGACATATTTATTTATTGAAAGAAAGTAATAGAAATGGAATTATGGATAAATTATTCTGTATTAGGATTGTGTCTATTTATATTGTGACAAGAGATTTGGAAAAATTCTCAGCTTAAACCTCTATGTTAGGGGGCGTTCAAAGAACTTGTTTCTAGTCTCATCCCTGATTAGAATTTCAGAATCAACTTTCTGATTCTGAAAGCTCTCATCAGTGTGGCTAACAGGTAATTCTTCCCATGTCCTGCCTTGTAGCAGTCTGCTTCATTCTCCACTGCCTCTCTCAAACTGAATGTCAAGCCTCTAAAAGGCCTTCATCCATCAATGTCCTCACTCTCCAGGTTTTACAAGCACTCTGAGATTAAAGAAAATATTCTCTGCAGGTATTGGTATCACCACAGTAAGAACAAAAATGTACACAGCAATGAGCTCCTCTGCTGGAAAGAAGTCTGCAAAAGTGATGCTTCATTTCTTTCTGTTTAGCAGGAAAGGACTATTTTGGGGGGAGTAACATTTTTACATGAGCTTAATTCATTGCACAGCTATGCAATTGTAGAAACTAAGAACAATTCCTAAAAAATTACAGGCCAGTGGCTGCAAGTTAATGATGCTTTTCTATGCCTGAAAAATCTTGTAGAATTGAGAGTTGTTAGTGTTATTGCAGGCATACCTCTAACATCCTAGGGGCTATTTTTCAGTGCTGATTCACAGTCCCATTGAAGCCATGTGTGCAAGTGAGCACCTGAATTTGGCCCTAGATCCCCAATAGAGACATGTTTATGATGCACGTGGTAGCAGTAAATTTTGGATGACAGTGGATCTGAAGGAAAGGATCTGGATCCATGAAACAGCATATTTAGATTTTGCTCTAACTTTTCACTGGACTGTTTATCCCTCATGATTTACATTGGGAGTCTAGCGTGCAATCATTGTTCATGTGGAGAAAGTTTCTGGAACCCTAAGCAAAGCCTGAATGAGATGGACTTTCCTTGACATCACATTGCAGAGGACTGAACTTTCAGTTCCAGCTAGCTAAGGAATCCACACAGCCAAGCTGCAACTAGGATATGGGAAGTAGTCAGAGTCAACTATTGTTCTCTTTCTGAGCAGTTTTGTGCGCATACACTCTTGGAACACGCTAGCAGCTTTCCTGTCCAACCCTTCCCCCCAACTCTGCCTCTGTGTCACAGGTCTGCTGCAGAAATCTCCTTCCGACAAGACAGCGTCCTTTTTCATGAGAACATCTTTGATCTTCTAGCCTGAGTCAAATGAAAATACAGCTCTTAAAATACTTTGGATGCCTCTGTGCTAAGGGGGGAGCCATCGAATTTGAAACTGGCTGAGATTTAACAATAATCACACACAACACTTTTTTTGTGTTCTATGACAGTAACCCACTAATCCTTGAAACATCCCAGTCAAGTAGGTGAAGTAATTAGACTATGTTACACAGCAAATCAGTGGTATATAATGGATCTGCGAAACAGGAGATTACAATTCCCATCATCTGCCTTGTTACTGTACAGCCCCTTCTGCCCAGCTAAGGCGAACACTCCTGAAGCAAGTGTGGCCAAGTGTTCCACTTGGGAATGGGAGCCATACAGCAACAGGGAGCTAGAGAGTAGACCTAAGGAGCTGTGTATAAAGGAGAGATGCATGTGGAACAGGCTGAGAGTGCCAGACATTACAGCTGAGTGCAGGTCTGTGTCTGACACACAGGGGAGCAGCTAAGGGTACGTGTGAACTGGCACAAAGGGGTTCCCCATAGGAAATGTTGATTGAACATTTGAAAACCCACAAATGCTCAACAACTTGACTAGAGACTAGGCTGAGAGAAGTCCTGAGTCTCTGCTGGATCTGCTACTGCTACCTTTTGAACTATACGGGTATGTCTACACTACAGAGAAGAGCGATCCTCTGGAGGTCGATCTTCTAGTGTTCAATTTAGCGGGTCTAGCGTAGACCCCCAAATTGAACACTCCTTCTGTGAGGAGTAAGGGAAGCTGACAGGAACGTGGGCTCCCATCGGCATCACACAATGTAGATGCTGCAGCAGTTTCTTGTGTGACCTTGTGCATAGCTATCTGGCATACCTTAGGCCGACCTGCCTGGTCCAGCATAGACCAGGCCTACGTGTTTCAGCCTCTGTACTGAGGGTACTTGCAACCTTTCCCCTTTCCTGACACTTCTAGTAAATGCTCCCCGCCCCACCACAGCCATATGCCTGAGTGATTAGTGGGACCAACAGCTAGCACCTATAGGGTTTAGCTGCTGAAACTATTACTGTGCTTGCCTCTGAGATGCCATGTATCAGGCACACTTTTGGCTCCTTAGGGATTTGGGGGTACAGATAGAACCATTATTAGAATCCAGGAGCTCATCTTCTAGACCAGGGGTTCTCAAACTGGGGGAGGGGGATTCAGGACAGCCTTCACCTCCAAACCCTGCTTTCCTCAAGCATTTACAGCGGTGTTAAATATATCCAAAAGTGTTTTTAATTTAATGTGGGGGGTCACACTGTTTGAGAATCACTACTCTAGACCACACTGTTTAGCAACAGCAAGATGACATTTGCTACTTATTATTTGCACAGCACCAGTAGTGCTAGATTTTTTAGGGACAGAAGTGACTGCATTGTCTATTGCATGGCCAGGGACCATCCAAACAAGAGATTACATTTACAAAATTTAGATTATAAACTTTGTCACTGTATTCATGAGAACATGAACAAGTAAAATGACATTGTATATTTCTTACTACTGCCTAAGTGTGGTTACTTTATGATAGCTCAAGTTTTATGCCCAATTTTAAGAGACATGTATATTAGAACAGTTCTGGGTTTGATATCTGTACAGTATTTTGAATTATTGGAATTAAAAGATTATCTATTCTGCCATGTCAAGATAATGTACTCTTCACTTCACTGCTAAAATGATGTTTTATTTCAGCACTGCTAGATGTCAGCTTGAAAAATTCCAGAAATGGGCTAATTACCAAGCTCAACACAACTCCCATCTGCTATTTAGAACTGTCCCTTTAGCCCCATCTCAGCAGTGATGCATCCCTTGTATCTCTGCCATACTGCTAGTAGTCCAAAGAATCACTTGAACTGAAACAGAAACCCTTTCTCCTAGAGAATTACATCAGTGTCAGAAACATTTTAACCTGCGAGGCGCATATGTGAAAGACCAAAAAGGAAAAAAAGAAAAAGAAAAAATAATAGCTGCAGAATGCTGAAAAGATTAAATTGATTTATTTACATAACCAACATTCAGGCTATGTTTATACTGCCAGCTGTTGCCGGCAGTGAGTATGCAAATGAAGTGTTGATTAGCATATTGTTGCACTTCATTTGCATAATCTATTGGAGCCATTTTTGCGCAAGGGTTTTTGCACAACAAGGAAACGTCCACACTGCTTGTTTTTGTGCGAAAACCCCTTGTGCAAAACCAGCTCAAATAGATTATGCAAATGAAGCATGACAATATAATAATCAGTGCTTCATTTGCATACTCTCTGCTGGCAAAAGATGGCAGTGTAGACATAGCCTCTCTATAGTCTATTTTTAATGTGACTATTTTAAATGCATAATTTACGATAACAGAGAATCTCAAACTTGCATAAAAATTAAGCTAAAATAAGGGGCAGTTGTTTGTAATTAATTATCCAGAAATGAACTTCTGCTATAAGAGCATTCCATTCTGAAAGTTTCCCCTCTCAACTCTCTTTATTCCTTCAGTGTTTGTACCATTCATCCATCTCTTCCCTATAATTCTCTCTTAGAGAGACTTCCTGCTGTAATTGAAGGCTTAGTGCATCATCTTATATTCTGCTGAAATTAAGAGTACAAGAATAGAAAGTTAAAGCAGAGTGGAATATTGCTGCTTCAAACCCCTGAGGATATTAGATAATTAAAGAAAGATCAGCAAGCATTAGAAATTATTCCAGGGTAAAGTCGCATTTTCAGTGAATCAGAATCCTTTTTATTTGAGTGGTTAGTTCTGCCTAAGAGTCAAGTTGTGGGTACATGTGACATGGGAAAGAGAGCCTTTTCCCACTTGGGCCATTCAGATGCATGTCAAAATTGCATCCTCATGCTCATCTGAATAAAGCGTCACACAAGACTCTTACTTTCTAAGAGAGGCCAACAAGCAAAAGGGGTGCAGAGGGAAATAGCTGGAAACCCCAGGATCTCCAAGGGGCACTGTACCTCGAATGAAGTCTTATACTTTTATGATTTAATCTCACCATTAACACACCACAATTTATCCCGTTAATCAGATTCAAATATGCAATGACAAGATGCACTGTTCTCTTATTCTTGATTGGAACTCTTTTCTTGTTCCTGTATATTTATACCTGCCTCTGGAATTTCCACTACATGCATCTGATGAAGTGGGTCTTTGCCCATGAAAGCTTATGCTCCAATAAATCTGTTAATCTATAAGGTGCCACGGGACTTCTCATTGTTTTTGCAGATTCAGAGTAACACAGCTACCCCTCTGATATTTGTTTCTGATATTGACAATGCAGAAACAGTGGTAGCATTATATTCTTTTGTATATACTTCTGTGGAACATGGGCAGAAAGGGCTAAGCAGGTTTCAAAAATAAATTATTCAAACTCAACCTTAGAGACATACTGGTAGATGTTTGTGTATTTGCAAGTATATTGTTAGAGGATAACAATGTAGTCAAATGGTTCCTGCCTAGACTGTATTCATCTCTCTTTGAACTGTATAGCAAATCATTTATGAATGATAGAAAGCAATTACCTTATGTTAATTGGTAAAAATAATTACTGGTGATGCTTGGGAGAGAGGTCTATTTGGTCTATGCTCATGTCTGTATGTTCTGGGAGATAGGACTTAACTGTGAAGAGAAGCCTAAGAAATTGTATAAAACTATTGGGATCAGATCCTTTTTATCTAAAATATGTTTGATGCTTTATCAGGAAAAGCTTTATATCATGGATTGAGATTTCCAGTCATCAGATGGACTGTAACCTATGGACTAACTCTGAAAGAACTCTTTGGCAACCACAAACCTCGCCATCTCTACTATCTATCTGATCTCAGAACTATACTTGTCTGGATGTATAACGATCTTTTAACCAATTCTCCTCTCTCTCTCTTTCAATAAATTTCAATTTAGTTAATAAAAAATGGCTATACACATGTATTTAGGGTAATATCTGAAATATTTATTAGCCTGGCAGGTAATGTTTCCAGTCATTTGGGATTGGTAAAACTTTCTTGTATGATGAATCTTCAGTGATCCTCATTATCTTTGGTTGGGGTAACTAGACAGAGGTCTACGGCTCGGTTGCTTTAAGGTAACTGTGTTATTGGCTTCTGGGTAATTACTAAGATGCTTTTTTGGTTGGCTTCATAATCCAAGCATTGGAATAAGCATTATATTATCCTGGCCCAAAGGCAATCCTGATGGCATGGGTGAACCCAGCAGGACTACAACGGACTGTATGGTTGAATCTACTCAGAACAAACCTTATAATGGAGCAAGGGTCAGCAAGAACTATGCAGAACTCAGATGAGACTGAAAGGAAGTAGCAAAAAACTAAATTATTTTTAAAATTAATTAGCAATCATATTACCCCTTCCCTTATGGTTTTATATCTATTTAGCATTATATAGGCATAATGCAACCCTCCATTTGATTTAGATGTATTACAGAAAAAAAAGGGAGGGAATAGTGTACAAGCAAATTCTTGTTATATTTCCAATATAAAATCGTTTAAATAAAGCACAAAAACCTTAGCTCCGTACGGAGGATTTCCAGTCTCAAACATGTTAGACACAAACCAGAGCATCTCGTTGCTTGCCAGTTTAAGTCTGAACACAAACAATATTTATTTTGTTTCCAATATTCATTCTTTGAAATGTAGTATTAAATAGAGGCTCAAATTCACATATTCCCCAGATATAAAATTGCTTGTAAGTATGTCCTTTTTATCCTTTTCAATACTGCTTTGAGGTATGTCAAAGTGAACTGAGAATTGGGTGCTCTTTGATACACTTCAATGCCTTTTTGACATGACATCATAGAAATTCCTTCAAACCCATTATGATGGATTTTGGCCAGTCCTTGGTACTCAGCCATTAGAATGATGATTTGGCTATGTCTATTTATACCATTATAAGTTATCATGTAATTGAAAACAAGTATATTGATTGTTTTAAATTCATTAATTCCTCAAGTCATTGTCTATTTTGTGCCTGCAATACTGATTTGTAAAAAAAGAACATCAAGCTGATTTTAGGCAGGTGAGTGCATAAACTCATCACATACTCTTATCACCCACTTTTAAAATATATAGAAAACTATTCATAAAAAATAATTAAAATATTTACTCATAATTATGTTTGAAATGCTTGCTACTGAAGAAGTTTTCATCTGAACTTAATTTCAACATTGAACCAGACGCAATGAGTTAACTATCTGGTACTATAGGGATTTTCAATGTAGCAAACAGAGGCATAATTAGATCCTGCAGCTGGAAGGAAAAGTAAAAAAAACCTCAGACTAGAAATAATACACAAACTTTAACAGTGAAAGTCCTTAACAAGATTACTCAGTCAATGAACAAGATTACTCCAGGATATGATAGAGTCTTGAAGATAGGATGTTTTTTTCAAAAAGGTGTGGTTTAGCTCAATCAAAATTTATCAGCCTTGACACAGGAATCACCAGGTGAAATGACATGGCCTGTGATAGACAAAATGTCAAACTAAGGCTGTAAAAATCTGACTCCGTGTGATCCTTATGCACCAAATTCTGATCTCATTTATGTGGATGTAAATGCCTAATAGCTCAGCTGGAGACAATTACATCAGTGAATTACATCAGTGTAAATGAGAGTAGAATTTGGCCCACAGAGTCTACAGAAAAGGGTAGTCAGATGAATAAAAGTGGTTGCTTTAAGCTGTATGCTACATGTTAAGATTCAGTAAGGTCTACATCTATAAGCTATAAAATTATATAATATGCCATAAACATGCTGTGGAGATACATGAAAACTATGAGTGAGTAGTATATTGGATGTAGTTTCAGAAAGCACACAAAGCACTGTTTCCAAAGAAAAAATGAATTAAACATCAATGTCTAAATATGGAAACATATAGATGATTAACAGACCAAAAAACCCAGATATTAGTCACAGACACTTAAAAGCATTAGTACAAGTGTTAGCTTTATTCAGATATTTAATGTTGCACTTTAACAATTTATTTTATTTGAGGATGATTAGAGAGGTTTTCAGTACTCTGCAAGTACAGCTATGCTCTAATTTACATCTACATTTCACAAATATGGTAGATGACCATGAAAAGATGTAGTTCTGCTTTCAAGTATTTCCATATGCAATTACTTTGAGTGTAAATGTGTAGTTCTGAAAATCTGACAGTTTCATAGCTATATGAATATTTTACACAACCAGCACTATTGTTGAAAGAACTACATGGCAGTAATACAGAAAAAGTGCCCATTTGCCAGCTTCATCCTTAAGAGTGAAAACATCCTAGTCCCTCAAAACAAATAGCTCAGCTCTGAGTTTGAGCTCACATCTATATTTTGAGTATGCAATTCAGGTGTCTATGTTTTTGAAAGTTTGTGCTAAGAAATCTAAATGAGGAGATTTTCCTGTCATGAGAATTTTCAATATATTGAAAACTTTCTCCATTCTAAATCAGTACAAAAAGTCAAAATTGTTTAAAAAAATTGTCAATTGGAAATCTGGAAAAAACTTATATTGGCTTAATTGAACTATTTTGCTTTGATTTCAGCTATTCTAACATGTTAATATAAAAATGACTTAAATGATTAAACAAAATCCCTTTGAACCATTTTTCTTCCAAAATGTCACCAGTTGATATTTGAAAATTTAAACTTTTTTTAAAGATTTAAACAGGACATTTGATGAAACTCACTTTCCCCACAATCTTGAGAAATTTGCACTTTCCAATGGAAAAATTATTGATCAAAATATTTCCAGCAAGCTCTATAAATTATCTGTTTTCCTGAAAAAATTCTAAAGACATTGCCAAATGCAGTCCTAGACTTTGGCAAAAATAAAAACAAAACAAAACCAAGATATCTAGAAGCTTTTTTTTTTTTTTTTTTTTTTACAAAATACAATGCTAGTCCAGCATATTATATATCCTTTACCTGAAAATCATTATTCTTTCAGCACAAACAGAATAAGCATAGTCTATCAGTAATAGTTTTGTTAGAAATTATCCTAGGATAATTACACAACAAGAGAATAACATATGATTTGGTATATAGGGCAGGAGGGTCACATTAACTAAGTTGTTTAAGAAATCTGTTTTGCATATTTACCTTCCCTAATATTTTCTTGTAATCAGACCAAATGACTTGTAAATTTACTCCTGTTTTCATACATCATTGTGTAGGTAATGATCCCTTTCACTAGCTTCCATCATTTTTAATGAGTTCACTCTCATCAACCATTTTTCAAATATGAGGCATGCATGTAACTTTACATGCATTAAAAAAAACCCTAGCTTCCCTGATATGTGCCAATTCATTTCAAGCATTATGTTTATCCATACATGAGGAGAAATTCAATATTGCCTAACATCATTATCAACACTTCCACTATTTACTGGGTTCTTAGAAGTCATTTAGGGGTACATTTAGGGATAAATAAGAGCACAGAACTGGTGATTGTAAATAAACTTTATGAGACCTTGGGAAACTTGGCCACACCCGTGGTAAGTGGACATCTGGCTAACTAAAATCATGCTGGATCATGGATGTTGGTGGACCAGAGCATGCCAGACTAGTGAGGTTCAACCTGTACAGTCTCCCCAACGGTTAGAAGCAATTCTGAGAGCACAACTGGTTACTTTGATGTGCACCCAGAATACAAATGCCCTCAGCATTCACTGCTATAAACACCACACAACTGCATTCCAAAGACTGATCCTGTTTGGGGCTGTGTACCTTCAGTTCTCATTGATTCCAGCAGGAGCTGAGTATGTTCAGTGTCTTGCAGATATAGGCCTAAAAGTTGGTGCAAGACAAAAGATCGTGTTCAAAGTGAGCCAGTAATTTTATGGATACTGAAAATGACATTTTACGTACTGAAGTTTTTAAAAAAATGCATGTTTTCCTTTCGGAGGAGTGGCTAGATACTTGTAAGTATGGAAAACTGGACTGGAAGTCTTGCAAAAACAAGATACTAGGTGAAATTCTGAGACTTCCATTTCCTAGCCCTGTGCTTCCTGCTGTGTTTCTGATACATGGATTAGGGATGTGAAGGACTAGTCAACTATCGGATAAGTAAATGCTTATTGGACAGTCTACATGCTAGTTGACTAGTTGCTCCCCCCTCCCCGTTGCTGCTTCTATCAGAAAGAGGTAGCAAGGGCAGAGAAGAGAAGGGGGTACTTCAAAGAGGCAGCGCTGCTTGAAGCCTGGTGCCAGACCCCGGGCTTCACGCAGTGCTGCCGCCTAGAAACACTTCATGCAGCCCAGGACCAGCTGGGGTGTCCCCAGGCTGCACACGGCATTTCAAAGCAGCAGTTCTGTGTGGAGCCCAGGCTCAGCTCCATGCAGTGCTGCTGCTCTGAAATGCCGTGGGGAGCCCAGAGTCAGGCTGCATGTGGTGTTTCAAAGTGGCAGCACCACATGGATCCCAGGATTAGCTGGAGTCCTCAACTGATCCCAGGCTCCACGTAGCACTTTCGTCTTTGAAGTGTAGCAATAGCCCTAGAGCTGTTACTACACTTCAAAGGCGGAATCGCCCTATCGACTAATCGAATAGTTGATGCAAAATGCATCTATTATTTAATTAATCAATTAGTCGATATTTAACATCCTTAACATGGATGGGTAAAACATCTGAAGTGCTATATAATTCATTATTTGTCATTCATGCTTATTGGCCCTGACCTTGAAAGGGTTAATGGGCTCTGGATAGCAAAGGAGTATGGTCACAGAAAATGATTCTCTAAGGAAATTACAACAATATATTGACTAGCTCTCCAATAACCACAAGGATCTATGATTATTCAGATGGATAACTGCTTAATTCTCATAGGGTACATCTACACTGCAACACTATTTCGAAATAACTAGCGGTATTCTGAAATAACTTAGCCTGCATCTACACAGCAGGCAGTTATTTCGAAATAGTGTCAAAATACTGTCAAGCTGGAGGACTTCTTTCTCTGACTCCTGTAACCCTCATTGTATGAGGAGTAAGGGAAGTTGGAGGAAGAGTGCTCTATTTCGAAATAAGTGCTGTGTAGACGCATCCAATTTCGAAATAAGCTACGCAATTGATGTTGCTCAATTTGCATAGCTTATTTCAAGGTAAGCCTTGCAGTGTAGATGCATCCATAGTGACATCTGCGGTTTAATATGGTTTTGTGGCCAAAAATGCAGAAACATACATAATGCATGATTCCTAGGGTGGCCACGTTTTTGATTTTCAACTAGGAAATCCAGTCAAAAAGGAGATCTGATGGTGTCCAGTCAGATCTATTGATTGAACATCCACAGTCCAGTTACTGAGAGTACAGGAGGTGCAGAGGTGATGAGTCATCACCTGCGCCAGCCTCTCTGCTCCACCAGAGCCACCTCCTACCTGCATCAGGCAACTCTAGCTCTCTAGGCGAGTCCCTCCCAGTTCACCTAGGGAGAGGGAAAAAGAAGTGAGTTATGGAAGGAGGAGGAAAGGAGTGAAACAGGGTGGGGGCCTTATAGGGAAGGAGCAAGGCAGGAGCGGGACCTTAGAAGAGAGACAGGGCAGAGGGTCAGGCATGAGGGGAAGGGACAGGTCCTCAGGGGAAAGTAGTACAGAAGGAGTGTCCACTTTCAAAATTATCTAAAGTTAGCAACCCTAATGATTCTTGGAAGACTGATTTTGCAGACACCTATCCCATTCAGAGATATACAGCATGAGAAAAGTATTCTTTGCTTCCATGAATGCCTATTTTCATAACTTATATTTTTAACTCTCTTCCCCTTCAAGCCTTACTTTCAAAGGCTAAAAGATGTGGGGCTGGGGGAGGTTGTGCATGTGGGGGTGTGTGGGTGTGTGGGTGTGTGTGTAAAAATCTCAAGCTAACTAATAC
Organism: Pelochelys cantorii; assembly: GCA_032595735.1. Classification (NCBI taxonomy): domain Eukaryota; kingdom Metazoa; phylum Chordata; order Testudines; family Trionychidae; genus Pelochelys; species Pelochelys cantorii. The sequence goes on along the minus strand of CM064330.1, from coordinate 85,673,752 downwards.
TCATGATCAGGAGCTTCAGGGGGTAGCCGAGTTAGTCTGTTACAGAAAAAACAACAAATAGTCTGGTAGCACTTTATAGACTAACGAAACATGCAGATGGTATCATGAGCTTTCATGGGCACAGCCCACTTCTTCAGGTGACATGTTTTGTTAGTCTATAAAGTGCTACCAGACCACTTGTTAATATGCATGAGATGTCCCAAAGTAAAAACACAATAAAGGCAAGATACTTTAGCTTCATTTTAAAACTGTAGCCCTGCCTGAGGTTCACCTTGTAATAACCCTAAAGTGCCTTGTCTTCACTGTGTTTTTACTTCAAAAAAAATGGCTGTTATCTCAAGATAACACACAAACTTTTTTGCAGTGAAGAGAAGGCCCAAAATTTCTAAACAAGAAATGTGTTAACAGTTTTGGTTTAGTATAAGATTCACAGGGGCAGCTATGAAGGAAAGAAGCAGAGGCCTAGTCTACATGAGGGTATAACTTCATCACTGAGGGATGTGAAAAATCCTGTCCCTGAGCAATGCAATTATACTCTGACTGAACCTCTGTTGATGGAAGAATTCTCCCACCTAGTTAGTGGGGAGAATTGGAGTACCCCTCCTCTTGGTGTAGGGTAGTGTCTTCACTGAAACACTACAGTGCTTCTGCAGCATTTTAAGCATAGGAATGCCCTGCAAGTCCTAGAGCAGACCAAAAGACTACGCCCTAGTTTATGTTAAGCAAACCTGGATTGGACTGCTCACCATACTATAGAGGAGATAGATGTACTGAGCTGGGGAAGGTAGATAGTAAAGAGACAAAGAGATGCCAAAGTTATAAAAGAGGAGAAAAGTAAAAAGAAAGCAAAAGGAAAAGTTAAAATGTTGAAAGTCAGATCTTGGAGGTGGGGGAAAACAAGCAAAACAGGAAAGAAAAAAAATTAGTCAACCATAATTGATATTTGAAGATATACAGTATATAGTTTTTCTAAACTGGCCAGTTGTCAGATTACTTTTTCCTTAGTTAGTACACCATCAACTAAAATCAATATGGAATTCCAAAGTCAATGAACTTTCTGATGGTCTGCATGACTTTTTTTCCTAGATGAAGTTCCATGTTTTCCTTTTATGACTTGTGGTAATTCTTTGGATGGTATTTTTCCACATTTGCTATTTAATCTAAATACGATGAAAGGGCTTCATTCTCTGGATTGAAATTTTTTCATACATGTTTAATTCTTTTTGTTCCTCAGCAATATCCTGTACCTAGCAAGAGGGCAATTTGCCTTTTTTTAAAATTTTATCTAAAAGTGTATATAACACTTTATCTAGAATGAATGTCAGATTTTACTAGCTAGTATGCAATTTACAGTGCCTGGAACATGCACATATACTATGCAATAAATATTTTCCTCTTTCACGTGCCAACTTTGAACAATTCTTTATTTTGTTTTCATTTTCAGTATAGTATCCTTCTATAGTAGACTCTCCCTCATTTGTTTTATTAATACAATAATTAAAGGACTATTGCTATTAAGAATCCGATACTTGTATAAGAGACAACAAAAATGTAAACAAGTAAGTCATCCAATTTGTTTCCTGCTGTAACAAAAAAGATAACATTGTAAAAGTTTATAGTCCCACTAGTGAGTCTAGCTGGTATTCAAAAATGATATCTTAATTTACATTGTAAAAATCTAAAGATCTAAGAAAACATCACTTACATTTGTTCTCTCACGGGAGACACATGTCATTTTACATAGTTGAATTTTTCCCTATATTTACCAAGCAGCAGTCTTTGATTACCCCCTCAGCTTCAAAAGATTCACATCTATGATATCATAATCGTTGAATGATTCCTGTAAATGAGAGGTTGGTGGTAAAGAGTTTCTGTGATTTACTGTTTTATGTGGCTGGTGTTTTCATGTCATGCTCCTGTGGTCGTGTATTGCACAAAACTTCATCTACAATATCAATGACAGGGATTTTTTCTTCCACTTTCTTACATCTTCCAGATTTCATTGCAAATCTTCCATCTATTGACTCAGTGTAACTTCTGACATTTAAGGAATGTAAATTTACAGTAAATTATGTTCAGTTTTAGAAATTTAAATGTTACTATTTACAGTAAAAGTTTGGGGGGGAGGGGTTAGTCATACATTTTCCCTCAATACTCTCTGCAATTTTTATTTGTTGGCACTACATGCTCTGTGCAGCGTCTGAAAATTATATTTATTTTAAAACATATATAATTTTACTATTATTTTAAAAGAAAAGATATGACCATCAAATAATTGTTTTGTGAAATAGTCTTTTAATAGTTATTCTTACACCCTTTTGAATTTCTTTGAGAGTTATATCCAGCACTATATTTTCCAGAGATATATGTGGAGAGTTTTATTAACTTTGAAATGTTGTTTTCTGGATGATTTGCAACTTGAAATGTTGTTACTTTTTAACAATATTTGATGATGTTTTCCTTGGCCCACACCCTGAGCTCAATATTAGGTCAAGTAGTGAGGCTGGTGCTGGACAGGTGTATTGTGTAGGAAGAGGGAAGAAGAATGTATTTCCCATGCAGCCCACAAAATATCTGCACTCAATAAATGTAAACTTCTTCGGGGTAATGTCTGGACTAGCCTTTTCAAGCCCATATAATCCCCATGTCTGAGATGAGTTGAAACAGAGTTCATACAGCAGCAGAATCTTAGGCCCTACACTTAATGTCCCACCAGACAACCTGTATTACTCCATAACACATCAATTATGATTATCTGCCAGCAGTCATATGAATAAAATGATAAACAGCTTAATTTCAAGAAGACATTGTATATGTTTATTGCTAGGACCCTCAGCAAGGATTGAGAAGTTGATGAATATGAAGATAGGAGGATAAAAAGAGATAAATTAATTCTGATGCAAGAAAATAGATTAATGTCCACATTAAGAAAAAACTGCTTAGTTTGTATAACTTTGCAAAACATTCTCCTCATAACATGTAGGGAAAATCTTGTTTCCAATCCCCCCCGGGTTGTATTACCCTATGACTGCATTACAGTACATATTATGACAAAAATAGTTCATCCAAGAAAGTATAATGTTGTATCAGCATGTGATTGCTTTAGGCTAGCACTAAGAGTGTAGACTACTCAGTCTGGAAGCCAGAAATGAAGCAACTTAAATGATTTGAGAAATGGTTATCATAACATATTATTTGGCCTTTTATTCTCATGTTGTGCTTTTCCTTAGGTTACTACCATTTTCAAGGTACTAACCTGGAACGTATGAGTGATGGACCTATAGTGTCAAGCTAAGCTCTCACAGCAGCATTTTACTTTATAAATGAGCCATCCAAGATAGGAAGTTTTTAATATATTAAAGCTAATGCTCCTTTGCTCATCATTCACTGAGATTTCAAATCTTTGTCATTGAAAGTATTCAGCATGAGCCCTGCCTTTTCCTTCTCCCTACACTTCCAGGTCATGGGCAAATCTTGCTGCGTCTTCTTCCAATGCATGTTGAAGTCCAACATTTCTAATCTATTAAGACATTTTTCCACAGCCTCCTCATTTTGGCCGGGATCCTCAAAGATATTTAGGTACCTAACTCTCACTGAGATAAAGCACGACTGAAATTACTGAGTGTTAGTCACATAAATACCTTTAAGGTTCCACAGGACTTCTTGTTGTTTACATAAATACTTTTGAGGATCTGAGCTTTTCTGTTTAGTATTTTACTCTCCTCTTCTCTACTCCTCTATTACCCAACTCTTTTTAGACTCTCTGAAGTAGTTGCCAAAATATTTTTCCTTGCCCATCTATTAGGTTGCATCTCTCACCTCTTTGAATTTGTCCTCTGGGGCCTTCTAGACCATCAGCTTGTTTACACTTCTTGTCCTCACCTTCAGTGGGCAGGCAAGCAAGGGGCCCATTATTGCAAATAATGAAGACAGCTCTTATAAGTCATAATTCAAAGCAACCTCGTGGAATCAAAACTTTTTCATAACCATCTTTTAGATTGCAAGTGTGATAGCCACCACCCTGAACACCACAGTGATGACTGAATTAGGAACTTCTAAGACTGAAAGCATAAGCTATTGCAGCTCATAGCCACCACTTGGCAGCTTTAGCTGAACAGACTCAGATCCTTTGCATAATTGCCACAGAGTGGGACCTGTCCCACACAGACAGGCATGTTACATAAGCTGTTTGGGGCAAAAACTGTACCCTTCTGATTGTACAGGTTGCACCTCTATCCTTGGGACCTGACAGGTCCTAAAATCAGGGTAGATCAATGCAGGCCCGTCTGTTCCAATAGCAGAGGGACCAGCATTGAACAAGCAGGGACAGGAAGGCAGCGTGGGGCAAGACGCAGGGTGGCTGCAGAGCTCTGCAGCCAGGAGCTCAGCCACAGAGCCTGGCTCTTCCCCTGAGCATTCCCCATCTCCTCTTCACTTCTGCCCCTCCCATCCTGAGCCTGAATGCTGCAAATGAGCTATTTGAATCACTCTGGAAGCTCTGGGAGAGCCAGGAAGAAGTTGCTGAGTGAGGATGCCAGTCCTGGAGCATCCCTGGAGATGCCAGACCACAAATGTTGTCGGACAACAGAAGTTCAGACTGTAGTGGTCCAACCTGAACCACACCAACCACTCACTCTTTTTGTACTTAAAAACACTATAATAGCAGCAGAAGCAATGGCCAAGCATTAGTGCTTGTGATATGTCCATTATCAGTATTCAAAGTCTGCACGAAGAGGAGAAGGCTACAGGCGTTTGTATAACAGACATTCATAGGTTCAAAAGTATGTGTTAATTCTTTGAACCTGATTCTCTCACACTGTTAAATCAAGAATAATTTCTTACCATGGGAAAATTCCATTTTAGAGGAAGCTTTCTCTCTTTACGACTGAACAAAAAATAGATCACTCTTATTGTACTTTTATGGTCACATTCCTATCCCTTGATAATTAATTTGGAATTATAAATGCTCAGCATTTTATGAAGTGGTTTAAATTGCAGCACAACTATTCAAATCTACCCTGGTAAGTAAAAAGGAAAGGTGTGTATACATAGGATGAGAGGATTATTTTCCAAATAGGCAATCTGCAAAGCAAAAAGAAATACATTTCCTCAAAGAATAACATGCTTTTGTAATTTATTTTAATACTGATTTTAAACCTAATTCTATCACATGACATATCTTTTGAAGAGACTGTTGGGAGCTATGAGAAAAGGACTATAAACATTTACAATTCCAGCAATCTGAGTAATCAAGAGTGTAGAACTACAGTTGGTACTAATAGCACCAACTATTAATTTTTTTTCTGTTGATAACTCCTCCCCTGTCCTCAACTATTTCCCAGTCCTCTCTTTCCAGTGGAACTTCACCTTTCCTTCTATCAGTGGTTTGCGTCAATTATGGCTAGAAGATGATGGTTAAATAGGATTGCTGAAAGAAGCAACATTTATAGGAAAGCAATTTCCAGATGTTGTGCCTGTCTGTACTTATACCCACTATGAGAGATAAATACTGCTTATACAGCTGAGTGTTTCACTGAAGGATGAGTATAATTGCCTGGTGACATGACATGCATAGGAATAGTAAAGGAAAAGGCTATGTATGATAAGATGTGACATACAATAAATATTTTGTAAACATTCATGCTTAAAACCTGATTCTGCTTTTTTAAGGGAAAAAAACATTTAACAGAGTTTGTATAAGATTTGCATATTCTATTGTGGCAGCAGAACTTCTAGATTCTGCGCTTTGATTTTCATGGATTGTCTGTGGTGCGCAGGATTTAACAGTTACACCGTGGCATAACATACTCACTTTTTTAATCTTGCATAGGTCTTTTCTAGTAAAACTGTACACAAGCTACCACGTTCCTTCTGACTGCTTAGTTACACCCAAAAGGTGGCACTCACCACCAGCCGGGGCACTCACCTATGCAGCAAATTGTGTCCCTCATTTACAACAGAACTACTACAATGAAGTCAGTTGGTGCTGAACATATATAAATAAGAACAGAATTAGGCCCATAAGAGTTGGTAATTGACTCACGTGTTTGTTATCGGGTTACCACCCCCCAGGATTAGCTTGGAATTTCCAGGAATTAAAAAGTTTGTTGTGAGCTGACTTGTTTTGTTCCTCTCCCCCCTCCACCTCCCCCCACACACACTTCTCCAAGTGGACAATTGAAGACTGGCAAATAGAGTGCCAACTATGTATTTAGCAAGCAGGCTGTTGGATACAAAGCAACAAGGCCAGATTACCCATTAGGCACAGTGCCTAGGGCCTATGAAAAGTTGAGAGCCTAAAAAAAAATTGATTTGCAAATAAGAAAAGAAAAGTTCTACATCAATCTTAATAATTTGCTATCTTTAGTCAACAAACAGCAAACAGGTGCTGATGATTCAAAGGACCCTCACTGTATGAGCAATGCTCTGAGTTACCCATTGTGATGCTTGGGGTTCAATCTAGCCCCAAAAGAGGTAGTGTAACTGCCTCCCCTGAAATGCTGGGTTTCTTAAATGCTCTGCAGCTGTGGCTCACAGTCCTGACACCAACAAGCCCGCAAGATCATACCTTGTCTTGCATTGCCTCGTTACTATTTGCAGGGTGACCCTAACATCCTCCCAGTCCCAGATTTCTTCAAAACTATCTGCCCTGTAGTCTCCAGTGCAGCTGAACACTTGCAGAAGTTAAATTCAGTACTCTTTTAAAGAGACAGTACACTGCAGCTTATTTATATAACTGGAGTTGATAAATGCGCCACTTCAGTCAAAGCAAGGAGTTGGCTTATGGTAAAACAAACTTGTTAACAAAAGGACATGATATTATTTAAACCTAAGTTGAAAGAATGGAGATAACAATGGTTCTAAGACTAAAATTTAACTTAATCAGCTAAAGTTCTTATCCAAGATGGTATCCCTATTTCCAGCAACTTCTCCAATGTGACTGGCTGTTCCAGCCAGGATCCACAATGTGCTGGTTTCTTTGGTCCTCAAGAGAGAGATACATTTTGAGTTCTCTCCCCTTTCTTTTTCTACTCCAGTAATCCTTTGTAATGCATTCTTTGAGAAGTGAGCCCAAACAAAGCATCTCTCTTCCTGGGGAGTAGATGCCCTACTGTCTTCCAAAATTCAGCTAACTTGTCTTAGGAGGCAGGAAGGCTTCCTAGTGCAGTCTCCATCGTTGTTAAGAGATCACCTGTCCCCACTCTCTCTCCTGGTGGCTTTGTTCACCTTGCATGTAAATGTACCTTTCTTGGTCTTCTTTAGAATGTAGTACCATGAATTGCTCACACAGTGCATCACTTTCAAGAGCAAAAATTCAAGTGGGCAATATTAGGCATATAGGTGATAGGGCATTTCTCTCTTATATATTTATATATAGTCTAATTTAAAGGCCTACAATTATGAGTGTCTAGGGTCTATGAAGACCTTAATCTGATCCTGAAAAGCAACGTTACCATTTCAGGGAAGGGGAAATTGACACACAGCGGTCATGATTATTATCTAGTGGTTAAGTAAATTCTTGGAAGTGAGGCTCCAATCTTGATCTAACACTGACTTGCTGTGCTACCTTGGGCATGTCTCTGAGCCACTTTTTCCTCACCTGTGAAATGTGGTTAATACTATAATTCTGTAGTGAGGTATGTGGAAAATGGTGTTGAAAAGTGATATTCTGCATTTATGTACCATAGCAAAGCCCATCAGTGGCAGAAGGAGAACTAATGTACTAGGATCCATGCTCCTTCCTCTTCCACAGATATCACTATGTGCCAGACTGCTTAAGGTATTTGCAAGGCTTGCCAAAATTTCAACATCTTTGCAAATGTAGATTACACTAAATGCTTCTTATTATCTCTAACATTCAAAGCTGCTTTTATAGACTCTACTGTTCATGTGCTCCCCCAGGATTCTAAAGCACAAGAGGAGCAAAGACATCTAATCGACAGTCCTACTGCACGTGCATGATGAGTTTAATGTTCATAACTGCAAAAGCATCACATCCAATTTCCTTGGCTTGCTCTTTAGATTAAAATGTGACCTACAAAACAAGCTACTGTAAGCATGAAGTTTGCTGAACTATTCATGAGAAACAGAAAATACAGGGGAAGTATATGGGTGGGGGGGCGGTATTAAAACTAATGTAAGAGTTCTCAGAACAGTTAAACAGATTCTACTGAAACTTTCCAGAAATATTTTACATTGGAGATCAAGCTTCAAACATTTTGGTTCTAAAGCTTGAGAAAGTTATGGAAAAATAAAAAGGGCTATTACAGTGGACAATGCATTTCAATTTTAACCACTGCAGACAATCCTTTCTTGCCATATTTGCTCTCCGTTTCTTTATATCTTTTGATAGGAAAGTCTGAAATCCCCTTTGACCCAGAGGGGTCTTAAGAGTAAGATTATTCTTCTTTCCTTGCTCCTTTATTAATTTGAGCAGTCAGACTAGTCAGAAGGTTCCCATTTGCTATTCTCCCCATAACTCTTTGAGTTTTCCCTGGTTTTCCTTCATGCAACTACATTAAAATTAAAATCTATGCTTGCAGAGAAGAAAATCTCTGTCTGTAGCTCACTTTCCACTCCCCTTCTTTGGAGGATCAGGTTCTAACCCTCCGTGGAATGCCCAGTTATGAACTGAACCTGCTTCCAGATGCATTTCTGCCAAGAGTTGTGTTGCTTGTGAGAAAGATTTTCAACCAGAAGGTTTTAAATAATAAACAAACCAAGCTCTTCCTATGGATAAGGGTATGCTAATAAGATAGTCAGATTAATTACTCTGACTAACAACAAGTGACCTAGAGTGACTTTGTAAAAGAGAAAAAATGTTGAGATCAAGGGAATTTGTTGGGCAACAGAGGTTTTATTTGAAGTAATTTCTTTGGTGCAAGTATATATAATATTTTGTACTTTTATATTTCCTTGTCTTAACTATCTCTTATTTGGTGTCCATTCCATGCTGTGACAATAGTGTCTGTTGTGATCGCAAAAGTAATACAATGTAACTTATCAGTATTCACAGCAACACTTTATAAGAATACTATAATTTCTATAACCTCCCTATACAAAATCTGCTTCTTCCACTAATCCTTCCTGCTCTGATCTCCTAATAATGTTCTCTCTCTATCCACCTACACATAAAATGTTGCTCTTTGCTCCATTTTGTCTGTTATAGCACAAAGTCCCTGACTTAACAAGCTTATAATGTTCCATGGACATTCATGATGCTAATCACATGGTGGTATCAAACAAGTTAAAGGAATCCCCACACAATTCAATCAGGCCTGACTGTATAAAAAGAGAGATCTACACCGACTTTCAGTGCACAAATACATAATTCATGTATTCAATGTATTCAGTTTGAAGTAACTGCACAGGCAAAAGCTGTTTGCAAAAAAGCACGATTGGGGCCCTTCTTTCTAAAACAAAGACCATAAAATCTGAGCAGTAAAACACTTCTCACCATGAAAGATTTATAAAATTATCTTAATTTTATAAAAAACCTTACCGCAAACATTTTCAAATAAATGTTGCACTTTATTGATGCTACGATTACTCCTTGTTTTCTGCATGTTGGAACTAAAGAAGTGAATAAAATGGGCAGCGGTCTTTTAAATATCAAACAATATAGGAGTACAATTGCTTCTGTCAGGGATGCAAGACTCAATAGCATATATCCATGATTGCAATCTGTTCATTAGTACTAAACTCAAAGTCCTTGAGGGAGTGTCAAACATCCACATATTGTTTCTGAATATTGCATTTGAATCTTTAGTGTAAGTAAAAGATCAGCAAAATCTGATGCAGCTAAAAATTCTCTCTTGCCTACACATTTGAGATGGCTCAGGGACATACTTTATTGGAGAAAGACAGCAGTAACACGTGCTGTATATTGGCCCAATTTCAGACATCAATAAAGGGAGAACTTGAACAGTTTGCTAAATCTGAACATTTAAGACAATCCATATGCCAGTTTTGATCGGTCATCTGTCAGACCTGTCGTCACAAATGCAGAATGGAGAGGAAGTGGGGTCTGATCCATTGAGTTTGCTAGTTTCATCAGGTTCCTAGATTGCTAATTGTGAACTGAAGGATTAAACTGAATGGTTTGAGTAGGATTGTGGAGGCTGTAAATTATTTTCTGTAGCAATACACACTGTGTATGCATACATTTATGTTGAGAGAGAGAGAGAGAGAGAGAATTACTCAGTTCCTTCTCTTAAGTCATGGTAAACATGTGGTTATGTTGTGTGGGATGGGGAGGTTATACAGCTTTTGAGGCCCTGCCAATGCCCTGCACTCCCAGTAACTTAGAGGTCACTTCATGGTTGCTCCGATTTCTCTTCAGTTTCCAGGACAAAGCAGAGCTGTAGTGCAGTGTGCTCCAGCCCCCCATCCCTATCTGCCCTGTATACAAAGGCCTCATGCCAGCTGTACACCCATATTTGGCCACAGGTATTCTTAAGGGACCCTTTCTGTATAGTTTAAGGCCCCTCGATTCTATCAGAGCAGCATGAAGGGGCTTTAGTGTAACTGAGAATGGGACCCATCAAGTAGATATATCCATCTCGAATTATTTTCAAGCATTTCTAGCATGGAATTCATAGCGTTTCCATTTTAATGTGCCTTTATCCAAGCAGAAACAAAAATAAAGGGCTTTAAGAGAAAGACATCTCATGTTACTTCAAGAGAGAGGTCAGGGTCAGCATTCAACACCAGGATGGAGAGATGTGCTGATTAGTAAGTCTTTGTAAGACAATGACAAACACCCAGGTTCTAGACAAAATGCATCAAGATCTTTACAATATTCCAAAATTGCATTAACAGCAACTAGTTCGAGTCTAGTCAAGCTTGACTTTCTAAACAGATCACAACTTTTCATGACCTTAACATAAAGTGTTCCACATAGTCCTAATGTGTCTTCTGAGGACTTGATTTATTCAGTTCAAGGGAATAGAAATTAAACTCAGTAAAGTGTCATTTGCTCTAAAAAACATGATATAGTTTTACACATGGACATGGAGGAAGTGCAATTGCGGTATGTAAAAAAAAAAGTCAACACTGTTCTCTGTATAAGCCACAAGGAGGAAATTAGACTTATTAAATTTGCCTTAATAGGTGATTTTACAGAAAAATTCAGTCATTCCACTAAGAAATATACTTTAAAAGTTCCATGAGATCACACACTTGATTTTATTTAATTTTAAAAAATCCTTGCATATCAACTCAAATTCTTCTGTGTCTACTGCCCACAATATTTGATACATTTCATTTATAAAGATGAAAGTTGAATATTAAATAAAGCTTCATCTCATTGCTGATGTCATGGTTTCAAAATACAGTGCCTATTCACTGGATAGCTGCCTACTTTACATCTACTTCTGATTGCAGCTATCATCCTTGAAGAGGATCAATTAAAGGATCTATAGGAGCTAGCCCTGAGACTCAAGATAATCAATCTTTGAAATTAGAGGCAAATACTGTGCGTTCAATTATTTGTCTATTTATTCAGGTTCTTATCTATCATCAGGATTCCCATCACATCTTGTGTCTTAAATTCTAATACTGACATTGCAAGAGCTTAGAACTTTCCATGCTATTCTATCTAGCGGCTATGTATGTGCATACAGCAGAGCTCAGTGTATCTAATGAAGACTTTATTTCAGTTTGGCTAGCTATAGAATGCATTGTAATCCTTTTTCTTCCTACAGTATAAATGATTTGCTTTAGCTGCTATATGTTTATCTATGGCTCTAACAAGAAATCAACTCACCACGCCACTGAAGCCTAACTAAATTTAAAGCCTTCACTGAAGTAAATGTGGTTCTTTACAAATGCAGCTAATTGCAAGATTGGGGCCTAAGATTGTAACATTTTATTTGAATTAAGCCTTTTCCCCTTTTCATTTTTTAATAAAAAAATAAAGGTAATTTGCAAACAAAGCCAACTTGAAGCTTAGAGCTTGTCTACACGAACATTCAATTCACAATATGTTAACTCTGCCTCACAATTGTCAGATGTAGATTTATTATCTGTGTGGATGCTGCTGAAACAAATGGAACAGGATCAAAGCTCCTTAATCTGCTGATGCACATAAGCAGTGTCCATACAAATGATTAAAGCAGCAGGATCCCTAAGGAAAGTTTAGTTCATGGCAGGTTTACTGTGGTGTAGATTTATACCCAATTTGCCCTGAATTAGAGAAGCACTAAAAACGTTGAAATGTTTAATTTAGAAAATGCCTCAACTCTGCATTTTTCTCAAAAAAATAAACACAATTTTCATCAAAAAATTTCAGTCAGATCTAAGGCTGGACTTAATCTAAAATCTGAAATCTTTCCATTGATTTAAAAGGTCTCATCCAAGGTCCACTGATCACACTTTTCAGGAAAAGAGTAACATTTCAGAACAAGTGTTTCTCACATGCTTGCTTCCCCCTCCCTCTCACCTCCCTCAGACACTAATGTTGTTTTATTCTATGTCTAATGACTTCATGTCAATATCAAAGTGTGTCATGCAATGTCATGCTAGTGCACTTTGTTTCCTTGGCCTCATTTAGGTCGAACCCTACTTATTTACTCACATAGGCGGTCCATTGTGACATAAATAGTTCCATTAAAGTCAATTGGCTGCACATTCAAATAAGGCATGATTCTACAACCCTCTCTCCCTTTTTTTCCATTTTGAAGCTCTGAGGCCACAATTCAGAAAGGTACTTGAGCACATGCATGACATTAAACATACAAGTAATCTTTCTGAAATCAGACAGACTGTTCACACGGTTTAAAATTGAGCACATGCTTAAATATTTTGCTGTTTTGGAGCCATGTAGACTTACCCTGACAAATATGCCTCCTAGCTTTTTCTCTCTTCTAAGTTATTAATCCTTCTATTTCATCTTCCTTTGTGGGAAATATATATATATATAATTTAAGAGAAAAATTAGCTTTCTATGGGATATTTTAATTAATTGCACTGTAAAAGGTAACAAAATTATTTCCTTGCCACAGAATTCTATACACTGGTTAAACAAAACAATACAGAAAGGATATAATTCTGAACTTCTGTAGGGCTTTAGAGTAATTTCTATCATTTGAGCCTTGTTTTATTTATACTTTTCCAGAATGCATAGAATCACAGTTTCAACACACCACTTTCTTTCACATATTTCACTTCAAATCATTCCAATTTTGGCATTGACCTCTTGCTAATGGCCAGATCCCACAGATTTTTTTAAACAAAGGGAGTTTTCTCATTGATTTCAATAAAAGTAGGGTTGGCCCATTAATTTCTTAGCTATAAATAATCCATTCTCCCAAATGTTATGGAGTACAGAAATCTGAATTACAGAGTCAGCAAACTTGTTCTTAAAATATTTAAATTGCAGCTTTTATTGAAGGCACATGTAATTCCCAGTGATGTGCCAGCTTAAGAAGCTGTACATGTAGCATTTCTCATGAATCAGCGAACTGTCCCCATTTTAGGTGCCTCCCTATACTTTAAACTTTGTACACAAATATGAAGCATGTTGTAAAACCACTCAGCCAATGATTCAAGATCCAAGCCAAACTCATATCCCACACTACTACCAGAGTTGCAATTCCTTAAATACGAATGTGCTGTATAACTAAATTCTGGTCCATATGCCCATTTGCAGGGGTTGCAAAGTTTTGGAGGATAGGGTCATAATTCAAAATGATCTGGACAAACTGGAGAAATGGTCTGAGGTAAATAGGATGAAATTTAATAAGGAGAAATGCAAAGTACTCCACTTAGGAAAGAACAATCAGCTTCACACATACAGAATGGGAAGTGACTGTCTAGGAAGGAGTACTGCAGGAAGAGACCTAGGGGTCATAGTGAACCACAAGCTAAATATGAGTCAACAGTGTGACCCTATTGCAAAAAAGCAAACATGATTCTGGGATGCATTAACAGGAGTGCTGTGAGCAAGACACAAGAAGTCATTCTTCTGCTCTACTCTGCACTGATTAGGCCTGAATTGGAATATTGTGTCCAGTTCTGGGCACCACATTTCAAGAAAGATGTGGAGAAATTGGAGAAGGTCCAGAGAAGAGCAAGAAAAATGATTAAAGGTCTAGAAAACATGAGCTATGAGGCAAGGCTGAAGGAATTGGGCTTATTTAGTATGGAAAAGAGAAGACTGAGGGGGGACATGACAGTGGTTTTCAGGTATATAATAGGGTGTCACAGGAAGGAGAGGGAAATTTTTCTCTCCTCGGCCTCCAATGACAGGACAAGAAGCAATGGGCTTAAACTGCATCAAGGGAGGTTTAGGTTGGACATTAGGAAAAGCTTCCTCACTGTCAGAGGGTATGTCTACACTTGCCCCCTAGTTTGGACTAGGGAGGCAAATGAAGCATACCAAAGTTGCTAATGAAGCGCGGGATTTAAATATTCCGCGCTTGATTAGCATATTCGCGGCCGGTCGCCCAATTTAACTTGCCGCGTGTAGATGCGGTAGTCTGATCCAAAGCCCTTCCCTCAAATTAACTGTTACTCCTCGTGCATTTTAAAATGGCGACCGGCCGTGCTTCATTAGCAACTTCGGTATGCTTCATTTGCCTCCCTAGTCCAAACTAGGGGGCAAGTGTAGACATAACCAGAGTGGTTAAATACGGGAATAAATTGCCTAGGGAGATTGTGGAATCTCCATCTCTGGAGATATTTAAGAGCAGGTTAGATAGACATCCATCAGGGATGAGATAGACTGTGGCTGGTCCTGCCATGAGGGCAGGGGACTGGACTTGATGATCTCTTGAAGTCCCTTCCACTCCTAGTATTCTATGATTCTGGTGGCCTAAAATTAGTATACAATTCTGAAATAAAAGTTTGACATCTTAGCTGATGAGTTTTGTAGACAGCTTTATTTGGGAACCACCAAAACAATATTACACACACACCCCCACATATATACCCAGGTACCCAATCCTAATTCATTTTGTAATCTCAGTTTAAGTTTGATTAGGTCCAAGTTATGATAAAGTTTCATAATTAGTTTCTTAATATTGTCAATATTTATTTTTCAAAAAATGTCTTAATCATTTTCCTGTCAATTTGATTCTGTTCATAGCGAGTTAATGTGAAATATTTTGCTATATTTGCTATAATGTGGTACACTTACAGTTCCAGAAATTATAGACAATTCTATTGTTTTTTTTTTTTTTTCCCTTTAAGGACGGGAAATGTATTCAATCAGTGGAAAGAAATGTGCTTGATTGAGTATATTTTGTATCAAAACCAATCTGGTTTTCACCATACCCAGCACTTAGAGATCACCCTTATAGAATACCAGCAATAAAATTAGCTTTCAGTGGATGCTGATCTGCTACTCAATATTTATAACCATTGACAAAGCAGTTAATTTTGTCATTTAATCCAGCCTGATGAAGAAGTCCTAATCCAGTGAATTTAGTTTAATCAATTGAATGGTTTTCATTACATCCTGAAGATTTCAGGACATTAGGGCTAATGATGATAGATGCTCTTCTCCTTTGACAATGTTTGTAACAACTGCTCACAGAGGTCCATACTAATGCTAGACCTGTGCATTTTCAATGTTTATGAAAGGTCATATTTTGCTTTATCAGATTCTCTCTGGAATTAGTACATTCTAAGAGAGAACAGAAGGACGGCACTGGCTTCCTTTACTCAGTGGTTACAACAGTAGTTTAGTTACTTTCTGAGACCAGTAGCAGATATCATGGGCCAATTTCTGCCTTCCAAAGCACAGAAAGGGAAATTCACCAAATTTGGCAATATGAACCTAAAACCTGGCCTAGCTTCACTGGTGTTTACAATCCTTTTGGTAAACCTACACTAAATTTCAACTGACTTTTTGGACACTTCTCCACAAGTTCCCTGCTACAACATTAGGACCTGAGATAGCAGCATGCCCAAGGTATTCTATTAGAAAGGTGAATTTCCTGGGTACCACAATTTCTCCTACCTGAGCCTATGAAATGGTAACTAGCTAGTTCCTTTTCAGTATTTACACACACACACACACACACACACACACACACACACACAGAAAGAGAACCGGTGGGAGAGGAGGACTAGTTTACCTTACAAAAGCCAGACACCCGCCACAAACAGACAGGAGTGGGTAGGGAATGAACTGGCACCTCACCAGAGACCTCAGAAATAATTAGAAGGTTTCCAGACATACTTAATTACACAATACTGTCACAGCATTTTAATACAAGTCTTCTTTGTAAAATGCTTTGAGACCTGTTGCTGAAAAGCGTTATCTAAAAACTAAGTATTGTATTTAAATGTAAAGATCTCAGGAGTTCTAGATCTGTGGTTCTCAAGCAGAAGTCTGGAGCCGCTGGGGGGGATGGGCCGGTTTCAAGGAGCCCACCAAGCATAGCTGCCAGGGGAAGAAAGCTATGTGCCAGGGGAAGAAAGCCAAAGCTCTGCAGCCTGGGCCCCTGAACACCACCACCCAAGGCTGAAGCAAAGCCTGCGCAATTGAGTTTGGCAATGTCCCCTGTTGCATGGGATCCCAGGGCAATTGCTCCGCTTGCTACCCTTTAATGCTGTCTCTGGCTTTTATACACAGAAAAATAGTTGCTATGGCATAGCTGGGCTGTAGTGCATGTAAAGCATGTTGGGGGATCCTTAGAAAGTAAAACCCCTGAGAACACCTGTTCTAGATGAAATCAGATGAAAAGTCTGAAGTTCTAGATGAAACTAAGGCATCTGAAACTGAATTAGTTGTGCCTGTGGTGGGGTGAAGGAACTCCGCCACGATCCTGGGCTGAGCAAAGCCCAGGAGGGTGAGGACGGCGGCGACTGAGATGCAGAGAAAGCAGCCAGGCAGACTCTGGAGCTGCCGGTCGGGGAAGGAGGCGGGATCGCGCGGAGAGCACGGACCCCGCGCACCGACGCAGACGTGGCGCAGGAAAATGACGTCACGCCCCCCGGACATGTGAAGTCAGCCGAGCGCCTAGAGACTCCTGTGGGGGACGGGGTAAGACCGAGGGTGACATCACCCACGGAGGCCAGGAGCAAGTATATAAGGGGGACACACGGACATAGGAGGGAGGAGGAAGGAGTGGGACGGGGTGGCGGAAGCACAGGAAGGAAGGTGTGGGGAGGAACCGGTGTGGGGGAACCTGGGGTCGGGGGCGCAATGAGCGCCCAGCGTACCGGTAAGTTGAGCCCAGATGGCAGAGCTGAGCAGCGGCCCAGGGCGGAGTCGCGAAGCCCGCGAGCAGACGCGTTTAAGGGCAACACCCCCATCTGCTACCGTAGGGAGTTTACCTCCCTACGTTAGGGCCCTGGGCCAGGGCCAGGGCCCGGGAGAGTGGATGGGCCCGGGGCCCCCTCTCCGCCGTCCGAAGATGGCTAGCGAGACCCAGTCAAATTGGTGGATCGGCCCCAGGGCGATCAGCCAACACCTTATCTCTGAAAATATATGGCGATGGAGTGCGGGGCAGTGCGTGATGAAAGAAAAAGTTATAAGTGGCATAGACAACGAGTGCGGACTCGTAACAGTGCCATTGAGCTTACTGGTTTTATCTAAAACTTAAACCAGAACAGCAACTTCTGCTCACTGACTAACTAACATCACTGGCTTTGTCACCTTCATTTGTGATTGTTTTTGGAGCTCTTACAACCACTGTAAACTATGCTACTCAGAACTGTAGGCCACCTTCACTATTTTCTTGGATTATTACTAGGCCACAGCCATTTTTTTATTTTTTGCTGTGTCAGGATGTTCTTCATGTAGGTTTGCCTTCTCTCACATGCTTATTTGTTCTAGCTCTTTTTGCAATTCCAAGAACACCTATCAACTTCTTATATTCAGATTTTGGCTTCTGTGACATGGTAGACATGTTACCATTTCACATTGACATGTAGACTATTCACCATGGCACGGACAGCCAAGCACTTTTCTGCAACATACACGAACACTTTGTGAATATAAGAACTGGAAGCTTCCTCTCCATTCAAGTCTACATTTGCTATCTACCTAATTTAAAAGGGCATTCACAAAGTTGATGCATTTTGACCCTTCCCACACAATGGAAGGTCAGAAAGAGAATCACTCTGCTCCTATCCCAAGAATCATTGCCACTGGCAGCAATAAAACAACGCTTCTTACTGTCTGAAAAGAGCTGCATGTTGACTAATTGAATTAACAAAGAATACTTTGACATTTCTCTAATTTTTTTTACTTCAATCCGGTCACAGATTAAACGAGTAGTGTGTAATGGGTTAGTATGTCAAGAATCAGTCTCCAGGCTTGGAGAGATGGGTGTCTCCATAAAAGTTTTAGGAGAGCTACAACTGGGATCAGAGAGTAATATCACTGAAATATCAGACAGGGTGAGAATGCACACACCTATGCACAAAAATTCACAACTTACTGTTATGATGAGACAAGCTGAAGTTCATTAGCAGATGGTATACCTAATTAACACAGCAGAGCCAAAGAGAAGTGATGAAAGGGGGCTTTTCAGCTGTCATATCCCTCAAAGCAATTATTCTCCACAGTATTGTAGAACAGAGGGAAGGCCAAATCCTAAAGGCCTTACTCAGTCAAAACTCAGCCAAAATTTTACTCTTTTAAGTAAGACCTAAATATGCTATTAAAACTGCTATTTTTAACTTGGGAGTTCTATAAGATAATGGCAAGTGACATTTTCTTACCTTTCCTTTGAAACTCTTCTGACACCAATGAAGTTACACATGGAATTAATTTCACTTTCTAGTTTAGCTCTGATAGGATCCTATATAAAAAAAGTGCATCACAGAGGCAATCATATCTCAGAAGTGGAAATAAGACCTGTGCCTAGGGCTTTGTATTTTAAACAAAAGCAGCCAAATTCTATGTTCATTCTCACTCAGTAAAACCTCACAGACACCATAGCATAGAATGTGAGACAGCACAGAATTTGATTCTTGTCATATTATAAAAGAAGGGAAGTGAACTATCAAAATTAGCATGAAAAAATGACAATGTAGGAACTGCCGTAATAGAACAGGTCCATCTAGTTTTATAGCTTGTGTCTGGTTAATGTTGGATATTTCAGTGGAAAATGTAAAACCTATGTACCATAGTGCACCTATTTGTGCAGTATTATTTTATGAAAAGAATTTTTTTTCTCCTCCTGCTGATGTACAAGGGTTATATTTTTCATATTTGTCTACTTCTTTATTATAAACACACATACACAGACACTCAGAGAGAAAAACATTAAGTATTCATCCCAAGCTTTTTACATACATTAAAATTTCAGTCATTTGTTTTCACCTAACTCAGACAAGTTTGACTTCCATTCATTCAAAATTCTCAAAAATCTGGTGTTCTGTTCTATCTGCAATTACACTTGGAATTACAAACAAACAGAAATCCATGCCAAAAACCATATCCAGGAGAATCAATACAATCCTAATTGGTTCTTCTAGATGCCTGTAGTATAGTATTATGAAATTATGTATGTATCCTAATGTACTAAATATATGGGAGATTTTTTCCTTTTTTTTTTTTTAGTCAGATTTGTCAAATTCACAAAGAGCTACATTTAAATAATGACAAATGGTGTTAGCTACCGAGGACCATGCTGGAAAGCACTCAGGAAAAAAAGGACATACAAAATTATGCTCCCAAATGTTGTAGCATTAAGATTTCTTTACTGCATGAACTACAATATCATAAAATTCACCAGTGACAGATTCTCTCTCTCCCAACCAATTGTTCTTGAGCCCAATTCAATAATGAAATACACTTGTAAACACTTGTAGCTGAACAAAAGCTGCTCACGTCATCGCAACTAAAGCTGTTGCTGAAATGACATCAGCAGTGACCCTCTCCCCTCATGACATACACTATGAAAATGTGGGACATGTATTGCTCAAGTGACAGACAGGTGCATGATGCTTAAGCCAAGTAATTCTTCATCGTACTATTTTCTTATCAAGGATTTCATTCTGGGCTAATTAAATCAGCCATTCTTGATGTGTTTTCTGTATCTTATCATAAGGATACTGCCAATATTACCACTGTGTTGGGGAAAAATCTTTAAAAGCAGTGAACCTTAGCCTGGCCAAATGTTCAGCATTATACAAGACAATGCATCAGCAATGCATGGGAAGGCAGCATTATCATGTGCTTGAAAGAGTATATGTTTATGGAATGAAATGTACTTGTCATTTTCTTCCGCTTCCTATCATGAAAAGGTGTCAAAGTAGCACTAGAACTCTGAGCTGGAGACATGCCAGTGCTTTATTTTGCCACTTTTCTAAGGCAAAAAGTTTTCAAAACTCCAAAGATCTCTGGCATTTTATTGAGCCTAACATGTGAAAACAGTGAGATTAAGTGATAGCAGAGCTTAAGTTGACTCCAGACTTTGTGTCATGCTTTCTTGTAAGTCTGACAGTGAATATAAAAATGTCCTGGTACACAATAAAAGAGGCTGGCTGAAAATAATAAAAAAAGCCCTCAAGAATCTTGCTGTTTTCCTTTAAATATAGCAAAGTTTGGAAGGACAGCAGGGAGAAAAAGAAAGTGACATCTGCCTTAGATATGGAAGAAAGGCACAGTATCCTGCAAGTTTCCTCCTGCACCAAAGCCTAATCAACTTCAGATCATCTGAAGATAAGAACTTACATAGCAGTCACATGCTTTTGAAGAAACAAGCCTGCAGAGGGAAGAAGATATGACAGATTTTATCCTTCTGAAAAACAAGATATATTCTTGAAATCAGCTTGTCTGCACAAGAGAGAGGAAAACTAAGTTTCCTCTTAAGAATGTAGCTTTTCTTCTCTAGTCTAAGAGGATTAATTTTCTTTAGCATATGAGAAGAATTCTAAGTCAAGATGGGTCCAAGTGGTAGAGTTTGGATTCTGATCTAAATGCAGATTTCAACTTAACCAAACTGTTTGTGTATGGGATGTTGCCTCTGCCCATTACAGGAATACAGGAAGTGTCAAATGCAACCTTAGGGTGCTAATCAAAATGCAAGAGTGCTCTGACTAGGGAGTTTCTATTAGAACCTCACTATAATATCATCACTTTCTGGACATTCTTAAAAAGAAAATATCACTGCTTTGCCTAAGGTACATATTTTATCTTTTACTTTTGTTAATCTCAACCTCTTTAGGACTATCATATATAATGTCTGCAAAACCAAGAGTGACCTCAGAAAATAGCCCAAGCTTTTTGACATCAATGGGAGTTGTGTGTCCAGGAGTGATGCAAGATTGGATCCTTTACATTAGCTAAAATACTGTCCTCAGGTGAAGGTGCTGTGACCTTACTCATGTTCAATGACAGCTTCCACAAGGAACATGAATGAAGCAGGTGTCAAAAAAAAAAAAAAAAAAAAAAAAAAAAAAAGCGCCTCTTCCTCCTCTCCCTTAAACCAGTGTACATCAACATCCTGTTTCAGTCAGTGGTGCTATACCACTGCAAACCCTATGTACAGGTGAAGCTTTAGCCATTTTGAATGTCAGGGTAGAAAATGTTATCAGCACCCTGATCCTCCTTCCCCAAACAGCTGAGAGCAGGAGTAGTGAGGAAGGGAAAAGCCAGCTAACCAGCATGAAATGGGTAGAAAAGGAAAGCTGAGTGCTACATTTATAGTCCCCTCTTGGGCAGGGCTGTCCTTAGCCATAGGCAGAATAGGCAGTTGCCTAGGGCACCAGTATTTCTGGGGCACCACTCTGCCATGACGGACGGGAAGCAGTGGAGCATGTAACAGCAGGGCTGGGTCCTAGAGAGAGCCAAATGCGCTGCCTGCAGCACAGTCTGAGGGAGGGGATTGGCTGCTGGGGTCTCTGGGAAGGGGAGGGGGGTTGGGGTTGGGGTGGGGGAAGGAACTCACCCGTGAGTGTGACTCTCTCCCCTGGCATGAGGTGAGGCAGGCTGGGTGGCTCTGGCAGTATCCTTTGTTGCCCCCCATAACGTCCATTCTTCTTCCCCCCCCCCCCCACAGAGCACCCCTCTCTCCCCCTCCCCTCCAGCAGGGTTGGGTTGGGTGAGGTGCTAGGGGAATGGGGGGGGCTGGCTGGCTGCGTGCTGAGGAAATGTAAGTGAACGTGACTCTTACTTTCTCGGCAGCCAGCCCAAGCAACAGGGGCTGGCTGGAATTATCACACACAGCTGGCTGGGCTGGGGATAGGGTGCCAGATAGCCTGTATGAAAAATCAGGACAGGGGGTTGGGGTAGGGTGACCAGATGTCCCACTTTTATAGGGACAGTCCCAATTTTTGGGTCTTTTTCTTATATAGGCTCCTATTACCCCCCAGCCCCTGTCCTGATTTTTCACACTTGCTGTCTGGTCACTCTAGGTGGCGGGGAATTGGTGCCTATATAAGACAAAGCCCCAAATATCGGGACTGGCCCTATAAAATTAGGACATCTGGTCACCCTAGCTGGGAGCGCGTCTCTTCCCTGGGCTGGCAGCAATCCATCTCATCCAGGGGGAGCTGCGCAGGGCAGGATGAGTGGGTGCCCCATCCCTGAGATCAGATGCTGTGCTAAATTCACCATGGTTCGTGGTGCTGGCGGTGGTGCCCAGTGGCATGTGATTGGACCTGAGGGTTTGCTGCTGCTGTTGCCACTCTGCACCCCAAGAGGTGGATTTTGGGGTCCTGCAGCTTTCCACCTCTCTCCTCCTCTCCTGCAGCTGTTGGACCAGCAAGCTGGGGGGTAAGCCAAGCATGGAAGCAATACTGTGTTGCCATTTAGATTGTTTGCTGAAAATGCTTGCTAACAATCCTGAATCCAATTTCAATATTTTTTTAAAAAAAAATCAATATCTTAGCCAAAAACAGAAAATTAAGTTATTAACAATTATTTGTGACAAGTTTGGTTTGCGGCAGGGAGTGGGCCAGTTTTTTATCAGAGAAACAAAAAATGTTGACTGGCTTTCCTATAGCCCTGTTACTGCTAAATAGAGCCCACCAACAATTGTAATATGCTCATCTCCTTACTAGTGTATAGAGTGACCATATGTTGTATGAAGATTCTCTTGCTTTTTTTCCCAGTGAGTCAGTATAGCTTTTGCCAGATCAGAGGTTGGGCAGCCAATGTCTTACAGTTTCACAATGTTTTGTCCAACTTTCATAAAGTAAATACATGGTTAATATGAGTTAAAAAGGCCAGGGACACTTCCTTGTGAAGAATCTGTGCAGCAGATCATGCTAGAGCTGTGAAAATGTCAGTTTTTGATGGAACTTTAGAGGCAGTGATTTACCATGTATTTCTGGGAGTGCCCAAAATGTGCTGTTATTGCTAACGTCTTTCCAAACAAAAATAAGGCACAATAGGACTTCTGTAACATTTCTGTGCTACCTTAATCTAGATGAGATGATTCTGTGCTAACTTCATTTTGGTTACTTTGTGCTTTACCTAGGAATAAAACTAGGATTATTTCCATTGCTTGGAAACCCAGCTTATTAAACTGGATAATGCCATTGATCTATTTACAGTATAAGGTTGATATAGAGTTGTAACTAACATTAAGACTGATGCCCACTATACATTTAAAACTAAAAAGTGGTTTTGTAAAAATGACATGCGTTTCCAACTCTACTGTGTCTCAGTCAGGGTGGAGCACCTTGTGAGGTGTCTTCACACTAGCTCAAGGTCACAGACTCACGGCTATCCAATAATAGTTATTTTAAATAATATTTCTGATAATCTGACAATAATTTAAACATTTATTTCTTTAAAAAACACCCTTACAAGTTATGTTGCATCGAAAACAACTTTCCGGGTCACAAAAAAGAAAACGGAAAGATGAAATAGGATTAGCTATCCAAGCATAGAAGGGTTCTATACTTAAGTTTGTACGTCATGAAAACAACGAAGTTGATCAAGATCATCAAGTAACTGCTGAAGAAAATTTTTAATGCAGACGAAGCTCAAGAAACGTAACACACGGAATACTCATTTGAAACAGATGCAGACACAAAACAAGACATTACAACAGTTGAAACTGTACTAGCATGGGATATATATGACATTGGCACATGGCTGCAATCTTTAAACAACGAATTCCGTGCCATTATACTTGAGAAAGGCCCTGTGAGAATAAAAGGTTTTGAATATCCTAAAGATATTAGAGGTAGGACATTCACAGAAAACAATTACTACAAAAGACATTCTAACGGTGAAATTGTCAACAGACGGTGGCTTGTGTACTCTAAACGCAAGGATACTATATTTTGTTTTCCATGCAAGATTTTCAATAGTTGCAGTTTTAAGATCGCAACCATGGGTATTAATGATTGGAAAAAATCTTAGTCACATATTACCGCAACATGAAAAGGCACAACACCACATTGAAAGTATGCACAAATGGTGTGAGCTGAGTGTAAGGTTAAAAAAAATCAGACAACTCTTGATCCCCAAAATCGAAGATTGCTGGAGTCGGAGAAGCAGCATTGGCGTCATATTCTTGAATGTCTATTATCTATTGTTGAATATCTATCAACAAACAATCTTGCTTTTAGAAGAAGTGTTGAGAAATTATTCCAGCCCAAAAATGGCAATTTTTTGGGCCTTGTACAACTGCTGGGAAAATTTGACACAGTGATGAGTGAACGTCTCCAAAGAGTAACTGAAAATGAAATACATGACCACTATTTGGGACCAAGAATTCAAAATGAGCTGATCATGCTAATGAGTGATAAAGTGAGAGACAAAATTGTTTCATTGGTTACTTTAGCAAAATATTTTGCTGTAATTCTAGATTGCACTCTGGACATAAGTCATCAAGAACAGATGTCGTTAGTAGTGAGATTTGTCGACATTAGTGATTCAGCACGGATTGCAGTTAAAGAATCATTTATCACATTTTTAGAAGTAGAAGACACTACAGGTTTTGGACTTCAAGCTCTCCTTCATGAACTAAAATGAATGCGATTGTCTGTAATGAACATTAGAGGACAAAGCTATGATAATGGTGCCAATATGAGAGGATGCATTTCTGGCATGCAAGCTAGATTGTTGGCAGAAAATCCACGAGCCTTTTTTGTTCCATGTGCATGCCACAGCCTTAATTTGATTGTGTGTGATATGGCCAAGTCTTCTGTAGCAGCAAACCAAAAAAAATGTAGCTTCAACGTATTTACATGCTCTTTTCAGCTTCCAATCAATGATGGCAAATATTCAAAGCACGTCAATGGTATTACCATTAAGCCTCTATCTGAGACACGCTGGGAAAGCAGAGTAGAAAGTGCAAAAACATTGAGATATCAATCTGAGGAAGTTTACGAAGCATTGGTGGCTTCTTCCAAAATAGCAAGAGATCCAAAAGCTAAAAGTGAAGCACAGTCATTGGCCTCTGAAATATCCAGCTTCAAGTTTCTAACATCTGTCATAATCTGGTATGACATTCTTGTTAAAATCTCAAGTGTAAGCAAAATAATGCAGAGTCCAATGATGAAGCTTGATTCAACACTTATCTTACTAAACAACACACGAGACTTTTTAGTGAAATGCAGAGAAAATGGATTCAAAGAAGCACAGGTTACAGCAAGAGAGCTTGCACAGGCACTCAGTGTAGAACCAAAATTTCCATGTCTGAATGTGACACGAGTTTCAAGGAAAAAATGGCAAGGGGAATATGAAGGAGCAGATGAGCCTACAGACGATCCAGAAAAGAAATTTGAGGTTGAATTTTTTAATGTTATGATGGATAAAGCAATATCTACCATTGATGAAAGGTTTAATACCTTACGAGTACACCATGAACAGTTTGGATTTTTGTATGACATAACTAAATTCAACGAAATAGGAAAACAAGATAACAAGAAAGGTTTCTACAGGCATGTTAACAAGAAGAAGGTGATCAGAGAGGGTGTGCGGCCCCTACTGGATGAAGGAGGTAACCTAGTGACAGATGATATGGGGAAAGCTGAATGCTTTCTTTGTCTCTGTATTCACGGACAAGGTGGGCTCCCGGACTAATGCGCTAAATGATGCAAGATGGGAAGAAGATCGACAGCCCTTAGTGGGTAAAGAACAGGTTAGGAACTATTTAGAAAAGCTAAACATACACAAATCCATGGGTCCGGACTAAATGCATCCGAGGGTACTGAGGGAGTTGGCAAATGTCATTGAGGAGCCTTTGACCATTATCTTTGAAAAGTCATGGAGATTGGGAGAGATCCCAGATGACTGGAAAAACGCAAATGTAGTGCCCATCTTCAAAAAAAGGCAAGAAGGACGATCCAGGGAACTATAGGCCGGTCAGTCTTACTTCGGTTCCTAGAAAAATCATGGAAGGGATCCTTAAGGAATCCATTTTGAGGCACTTGGAGGAGAGGAAAGTGATTAGGAATAGTCAGCATGGATTCACAAAGGGCAAGTCATGCCTGACCAATCTGATTAGCTTCTATGATGAGGTAACTGGCTCTGTGGACATGGGAAAGTCAGTGGATGTGATATACCTTGACTTTAGCAAGGCTTTTGATACGGTCTCCCACAATATTCTTGCCAGCAAGTTAAGGGAATGTGGATTGGATAAATGGACGGTAAGATGGATAGAAAGCTGGCTAGAAGGCCGGGCCCAGCGGGTAGTGATCAACGGCTCGATGTCAGGATGGCGGTCGGTTTCTAGCAGAGTGCCCCAAGGTTCGGTTCTGGGACCGGTTTTGTTCAATATCTTTATTAATGACCTGGATGAGGGGATGGATTGCACCCTCAGCAAGTTTGCAGATGACACTAAGCTAGGGGGAGAGGTAGATACGCTGGAGGGCAGGGATAGAGTCCAGAGTGACTTAGACAAATTGGAGGATTGGGCCACAAGAAATCTGATGAGGTTCAACAAGGACAAGTGCAGAGTCCTGCACTTGGGACGGAAGAATCCCAAGCATTGTTACAGGCTGGGGACCAACCAGCTAAGTAGTAGTTCTGCAGAAAAGGACCTGGGGGTTACAGTGGATGAGAAGCTGGACATGAGTCAATAGTGTGCCCTTGCATCCAAGAAGGCTAATGGCATATTAGGTTGCATTAGGAGGAGCATTGCCAGCAGATCCAGAGATGTCATTATTCCCCTTTATTCGGCTCTGGTGAGGCCACATCTGGAGTATTGTGTCCAGTTCTGGGCCCCCCACTACAAAAAGGATGTGGACACATTGGAGAGGGTCCAGTGGAGGGCAACCAAAATGATTAGGGGGCTGGAGCATATCATCTATAAGGAGAGGCTGAGGGAGTTGGGTCTGTTTAGTCTGCAGAAGAGGAGAGTGAGGGGGGATTTGATAGCAGCCTTCAACTTCCTGAAGGGAGGTTCCAAAGAGGATGGAGAAAGGCTGTTCTCAGTAGTGACGGATGGCAGAACAAGGAGCAATGGTCTCAAGTTGTGGTGGGAGAGGTCCAAGTTAGTTTTTCCTAATATCCATTTCACTAGGAGAGTGGTGAAACACTAGAATGGGTTACCTAGGGAAGTAGTGGAGTCTCCATCCCTAGAGGTATTTAAGTCTTGGCTTGACAAAGCCCTGACTGGGTTGATCTAGTTGGGATTGGTCCTGCCTAAAGCAGGGGGCTGGACTTGATGACCTCCTGAGGTCTCTTTCAGCTCTATGGTTTTATGATTCTAATGACAAAGTGCAAGAGACCTAGAGAGCCTCCTGAAGCATGGTGATAGTTTTGATTTAAATGGACTTGAACTGTACGAAGAATTGAGTACATTGTCATCAATGTTGCCACGTGCAAAATCGGTGATGGACACTGTACAGTTTATTCATACCAGCAAACTTGTTGATATGTATCCTAATGTGTACATTGCCACTCATATTCTACTGACAATTCCTGTAACAGTAGCATCAGGAGAACGGAGTTTCTCAAAACTAAAGCTCATTAAAAACTATCTCCGTTCTACAATGAGTCAGGAACGCTTGACTGGTCTTGCTATTCTTGCAATCAAACAAGACATCACTTTGTCATACGATGACATTATTACTGATTTTGCAGCCAAAAAATCCAGAAAGATTGCTTAATTAAAAACAAATCCTTGTTTCAATACCTCTTCATATAAATTTCCAATAAAATGTTGACAAATTTTAAAAAATATATTATTTGCATCATTCTGTCAATAAATCAGAATTTTTTCCTATAGTGCTACTTCTTTAGTGTTAGTCCATCAGCATTACAGCATGCTTAATTATGTTAAATTGTTTCTAATAACGTGCATGTGGCAAGTTTTCCAATACTGTATGCTAATGTTTGTGTTGCTAAGAGCAAGTCAGGCATAGGGGCACCATAAATCTTAAGGACGGCCCTGCTCTTGGGCTATTTCGAAATAAGTCATTTCAAAATAATAACTCCTGAAATATTTTTTTTAATGTTATGGTTTTTAGTTATTTTTAAATAACCTTATTCCTCTTCATAAGCAGGAGTTATTTCGAAATAACAGGCTTGATCGTGTGGATGCTCGCCTTGTTATTTTGAAATAAAGAGAGTTATAACTCCTCAGTGTAGACATGCCCTTGATGGGTAGCGCAGGGTGATCCTAAAATCAGCCCTGTCACATCTTTGATATTTCAGCACAGTCAAAGATATCTAGTAACAAACGTTTTTAGTGATAGCTAAGTCCTTGCAAGGACTGACTGATTGATACACACAACAATGCCTCTGGGAAAGCAAGTTGGTAACCACGGTAACCCAGCTAATGCTAGTTCTGTACTTAAAGAAATTAAATCCTTTTGAAAATAATATGAATACCTGTACAAATGAAATAAAAGATTGCCCAAAGTGAGGTCAGTTCTGAATGAGTCTGGGTCCAAGCCTTGCTTAAGTGGAAGAAAATGAAAAGTTTGGAGGATAATGTAACTGAGTCACAGAGAGGTAGCCAAGCAAATTCCAGAATGCTCTAGAAATAAAATAGTTAACCCTGGGAATACAAACTGGTGTCAACAATTACAGGATAAGGTATCTGAAAGAAAAGCATTCAGGGTAATACCCACTCCATTCTTTCCACTCAGAGAGTGGAATGAAGTAACACAAGCAATTAATTATACCTCATTGTTGTCAACATACATATACATTGTACTTGTTCTTATCATTTACAGACAACCTGCTCTTAAAAACTATTAAAACCATGTCTACATTCTGCGGGAAGGGTTGTCTAATCAAAATTACATTTACCAGACACTCAGCTGAGTAGTACGAGTTTAGTGGCAATCATTCAGAGAGGTGGGTTTGCACTTCCCTGAATAATTTGGGAGAGGCAGGATGGTTTTTACATATATTTGAACAGTGCTTGCATTCCTTATTTCTTTGCAAGCCTTTGTTTTTAAAGTTTGAGTAACTGCAGAAATGTAGTAGTCCGTAAGTCTTCAAAAGGGAAATTCAGTTTCTTGAACTTGATGCTCGCTTATTTGAATTATATACTAGTCATATTGGCTACATCTACACTGCAGGTATTTGTTGGCACAGAGTATGCTAATGAAGAGCTCATTAGCATTTGTCGCTCTGTCATTTGCATATCTCTGTCGATGCTTTTTGCGCAAGAGGTTTTTGTGCAAAAACAAGCAGTGTAGACAGGTCCGTTTTGCGCAAGATCCCTTATGCCTCAAAAAAGGAGGCATATAGGATCTAGCGCAAAAGGGGATTTTTGTGCAAAACAGACCTGTCTACACTGCTTGTTTTTGCGCAAAAACCTCTTGCGCAAAAAGGATCGGCAGAGATATGCCAATGACAGTGCGACAAATGGTAATGAGCTTTTCATTAGCATACTCTGTGCCGACAAATACCTGCAGTTAGATATAGCCAATATGACAAGTTCAAGAAACCCCAGCTAAAGTCAAAGGAATTGCTCTTGTTTTAGCTATGGATTTAGTTCCATTTTTTCCACCTGTGCTCTCTTATAATGAAAAAAAAAGAAAGAGGCTCCAGAGTTTAAACCCATTCTTGAAAGCTACAGATGAGATTATCATGGAGGTAAATAAATTTAACCCTCTGCAAAATTTTAGAATCAGTGTTGAGTAAAGGACGTTATGAAATTAACAAAAATGGTTGAGTGGATTACACAAACAACGA
This sequence comes from Pelochelys cantorii, assembly GCA_032595735.1. Lineage (NCBI taxonomy): Eukaryota > Metazoa > Chordata > Testudines > Trionychidae > Pelochelys > Pelochelys cantorii. The sequence continues at coordinate 85,643,733 of CM064330.1, read as the reverse complement.
TGGCCAGGTGAAGGCTAGGTTTAAAATTTGGCCCAAAGTAATAAGAAAAGTAGGAATGCCAATACTCAGAAAATGAAATCTCTCACAGATGAGAGCCAGAGACATTCGGACTGAAAAAAAAAATATGTAGCTTAAATGTAAGCAAGTCAATAAACTTGTAAATATTTATGTTCTACTCGTGCAAGAATCTAAAAAAAAAAATCTGTACTCTAAAGCTCAACCACTTTGCTCACAAAGAAAAACCTCAATCAGTTTAACTGATTAGGAACATTTTTTTTTTTTTTTTTTTTTTTTTTTTTTACAGTGGGAGCATTGGAACAAACAAAGGGCAATGGGGAATTTTCCATCTCAATGTCTCAAATCAGGATTGGTGCCTTATTGGAGGATACACTTTAAATCAAACAAATTATCAGACTAGGAGATTGGTTTAGATGGCAATATAGATGATATACTCTCTCCACTATTGTAAACTTATTCTTAACTACTGTCTTCTCTCACAGCCTGATTCAAAACCCACTTAATTCAGTGGCAGGCTTTCAATTACTCCATGGGGCTTTGGATCAGCCCCTGCCTCCATCAATTTTCTGGTTTTGTCTTATCAATAAACCCATGTGGAATCCAACTAAGAAATAGCACAAGTTTAAATGCATCATATGTTGATGATGTGTTCTTGCCAACTGTATGTATCATGCTCTACAGTCTTCTTCAAGTATCAAGGTTAAACCATTTTGGTTGAAAAAATGAGTACTTTGATTTCTTTTATTTTCAATGTCCCACTTCCCTTATTCCTCTAATGCTCATCTTGGGGAGCAGTTGTGTGCTAAACTGTGAATTCGAATGAGGAAAAAAATTGTCAAAACTTTAGTTGCAATTGATTTCAAGGTGATTTTAAATAACTGGAAGGACATAACTCAAATTTCAGGATGCATGGTTAAACCTGGTAATCAGAACCTATAAATGTGAAAAACCTGATGCCCTCAGGGATCAAGAGTTTGTAATTTTTTTAAATTAATTCCCCTATTAACTCCAGCACATTATTCAAATATATAAACAATGTAGTTATTATAATGTATATACAAACAGATCTGTATTTGCAAATACACATCCTACAGTTATAGACAGCTATATCCTAAAATCATTTTCCACCAATGTTTCACCTGTAAAATATTTAATGGATTTTTTATTGTATTTTTTCAGCTAAACACTAAAATAAAAATCATCAAAATTAAGGTTCTATGAGCAATACACTTTATATATGCAATACCATAATCTTTAATTACTTGACCGCTTGCTGTTTTTCAGAAAGTACAATATAACAATGCTTTTCTTCATCCTTATGTACACCTACCTATCTAGCATTTTGCAGCTCTCTCTCTCTCATATATATATATATATACACATACATACACACACACACAAACACACACCAGAGTCCATCATTATCCTTTATATACATCCTGTGTAGTGAAAGGCAAAGACCCAAACTCACTTACTAGCCACCTTACAAAATTGTGGTTCTAAAAAACAAAAAATCTAAACAAGAATACATTTTTAATACATCCTGTTTTTTACCAAAAATTATCTGAGATAGTATTTGAATGTTGTGCATATTTTACCTGGCATTGCTCAGATCCATAACTCATTCAATTTTTGTTTTTCTTCATTTAAATCATTGCACTAGGGTGGAGCTAAGGATAATGGGTTCAGTACGCAGGCTGCCACAGGGAGAGAGGATAACCCCATCCTCTTAGTACTGCAGCAGCTTGGGGCCAAGTGAGAAGCACTTGTGCATAGTCACTGCAGCAGGCACAGGACAGACAAACAGACAATCTCTCTCAAATTTATAGTAAATTTGGGAATACTAATTGTATCATTCTAACCTGTAAAGTCAAGTCCATTAGTAGCTTTGAGACAGATCCTTGGCTGGTATGCAATCTCATAACACCATTAAAGGCCATTTACACCAGCTGAGAACTCATGAGTCTAGATGGAGACACCTCAGAGGAAGAAAAAAAATCAATGTGGTTGTGTGGACACAAGTGAACAGGATTTCTCAGACCTCTGGGATCAGACACTTGGGCCAGCAAATGCTGAGCAGCTGGAGTTTCTAAACTTTGCAGGTGTGGACAGAGCTTGAGAACAGGAGCAGCAAACAGGGAGTTTTGAGAGGGAGTTCTCCAGGTAAAGGAGGAGTAAATACAGGACCCTTGAGGTAAGTGGCTGTCTATAGTGTATGTTTGTGTGTGTGGGGGGGGGGGGTTATTTGCTGTGTGCTGAGCTTGTGTTTGTCTGTTTGGTTTGGTTGGTTGGTTGTTTGAAGGAGTGTGTGCTGTGGCCAGCAACTGGAAGCTGTGAGCTTCTAAAGGTTTGAAATCTAGAAGCCTCTGTTAATTGGCTGAGCCTTAGTCAGGGGGAGGGGCTACCAGGGCTTTATAAAGCTGAGAGTCAGCAACCAGGAGCAGCAAACAGGGAGTTTTGAGAGGGAGGTTAGAGGGTGCTAGTTTCTTCTGACCTTCTTTACACATAACTTTTATAATAATCTATATTCCAGACATTTAATAAGAAGCCCAGTTTATAATGAAACTTATTCATAAGAAAAATGGAGACAGAAGCCCAGCAGCAGAGTAGGGGCTATCCTGTTTATTGCGTTGAGTGTAACATGTATGATTACCTGCCCTGTGGGCGGGTGACGTATGTGTGCACCCGTTGCAAGGAGCTCCTGACCCTCAGAGACCAAGTTCAAGCTTTGGAGGCCAGGGTGGCTGAACTGGAGGAGCTAAGGGAGTCAGAGAGCTACGTTGATGAGACTTTCCGGGACACTGTAGTACTGTCCCACCTCCAGTCTGAGAGCCACAGTGCTCTTAAGGATGATGAAAGTCTCAAGAGAACAGAGCATTCAATGGGAGCAGAGGGAAACCATCCCATAATTGGGACCCTCCTTCCAATGGATATTGAGGTATCCTCTCGCACTGCGGATACCTCTGAGGGGGAGGGAACGCCAGTTGTTAGGAAGAAGCAGGTGTTAGTAGTGGGTGATTCGATCGTTAGAAACATAGATAGTTGGGTTTGTGATGACCGGGAGAACCGTATGGTCACTTGCCTGCCTGGTGCAAAAGTTGTGGATCTCTCGAGGCATCTAGATACACTTACGTGTAGTGCTGGGGAGGAGCTGGTGATCATTGTACATGTAGGTACCAATGATGTAGGGAAGGATAGGACAGATGTCCTGGAGGCCAAATTTAGGTTGCTAGGAAAGAGACTGAAATCCAGGACCTCTATGGTGGCATTCTCAGAAATGCTTCCAGTTCCACGCACAGGGCCAGGTAGGCAGGCAGAGCTTCAGCGTCTCAGTGTGTGGATGAGACGATGGTATAGGGAAGAGGGGTTTAGATTTATTAGGAACTGGGGACACTTTTGGGAGAGGGGGAGCCTATACAGGAAGGATGGGCTCCACCTAAACCAGGGTGGAACCAGACTGCTGGCACTAAACATTAAAAAGGCCGTAGAGTAGTTTTTAAACTAAGAGATGGGGGAAAGCCGATTGGTGCGGAGAAGCACGTAAATCGGATGGAGACTTCTCTTAGAGGAGAATCCATTGATAGAGATTCTCTAAGCTGTAGTCAGAAAGAGAGGAGGGGAGAGGGCAAACCATGGGCCAGAGCAGACAAACAACCGCATACAAAGGAATCCAATGCACCAGGGAAGGGCAGACAAATAAGCAGTGGCAAATTTTTAAAGTGCTTCTACACAAATGCTCGGAGTCTGACTAATAAGATGAGTGAACTAGAGTACCTTGTATTAAAGGAGGAGATTGACATAATAGGCATCACTGAAACCTGGTGGAATGAGGAAAATCTGTGGGACACAATCATACCGGGATATAAAGTATATCGGAAGGATAGAGCAGGCCGGGGGGTGGCGGAGTGGCACTGTATGTGAAAGATAATGTAGAATCAAATGAAATAAAAATATTAAATGAATCAACATGTTCAATAGAATTCCTATGGATAGTAATTCCATGCTCCAATAATAAGAAATTAGCAGTAGGGGTATATTATCGACCACCTGACCAGGACAGCGATACTGACATTGAAATGCTGAGGGAGATTAGAGAGGCTACCAAAATAAAGAACTCTGTAAAAATGGGGGATTTTAATTATCCCCATATTGACTGGGTACGTGTCACCTCAGGAAGAGAAGCAGAGATAAAATTTCTCAATGCCTTAAATGACTGCTTCTTGGAGCAGCTGGTACAGGAACCCACAAGGGGAGAGGCAATTCTTGATTTAGTCCTGAGTGGAGTGTAGGATCAGGTCCAGGAGATAACCATTAAAGGACCACCTGGGAATAGTGACCATAATATAACAACATTTAACATTCCTGTGGTGGGAAGAACACCTCAGCAGTCCAGCACTCTGGCATTTAATTTCAAAAAGGAGAATGACACAAAAATGAGGAGGTTAGTTAAACAGAAATTAAAAGGCACAGTGACTAGAGCCAAATCCCTGCAAGCTGCATGGAAACTTTTTAAAGACACCATAATAGAGGCCCAAGTTAAATGTATACCCCAAATTAAAAAACATAGTAAGAGACCTAAAAAAGAGTCATCGTGGCTTAACCACCATGTAAAAGAAGCAGTGAGGGTCAAAAAGGCATCTTTCAAGAAGTGGAAGTCCAATCCTTCTATTTATTGAGATAAATAGAAAGGAACATAAACACTGTCAAATCAAGTGTAAAAATGTGATAAGAAAAGCAAAAAAAAGATTTTGAGGAACAGCTAGCCAAAAACTCAAAAAAAAAAATAGCAAAATGTTTTTTAAGTACATTAGAAGCAGGAAGCCTGCTAAAAAACCTGTGGGTCCCCTAGACGATCAAGATATAAAAGGAGCAATCAAGGACGATAAAGCCATTGCGGAGAAACTAAATGATTTCTTTGCTTCAGTCTTCACGGCTGAGGATGTTAGGGAGATTCCCAAATCTGCACCGTCCTTTGTGGGTGATGAATCTGAGGAGCTGTCCTGGATTGAAGTGTCATTAGAGGAGGTTTTGGAACAAATAGAAAAACTTAATGTTAACAAATCACCGGGACCGGATGGCATTCATCCAAGGGTTCTAAAAGAACTCAAATGGGAAATTGCTGAACTATTATCTGTGGTTTGTAACCTATTCTTTAAATCGGCTTCCGTACCTAATGACTGGAATGTAGCTAACATGACACCAATATTTTAAAAGGGCTCTAGAGGCGATCCTGGTAATTACAGACCGGTAAGTTTAACTTCAGTACCGGGCAAAATAGTCAAAACAATAGTAAAGAATAAAATTGTCAGACATGTAGAAGAACATAATTTGTTGGACAAAAGTCAGCATGGTTTCTGTAAAGGGAAATCATGTCTTACTAATCTATTAGAGTTCTTTAAAGGGTTAACAAACATGCAGACAAGGGGGATCCAGTAGATACAGTATACTTAGATTTTCAGAAAACCTTTGACAAGGTCCCTCACCAAAGGCTCTTGTGTAAATTACATTGTCATGGGATAAAAGGGAAGGTCCTTTCATGGATTGAGAACTGGTTAAAAGACAGGAAACAAAGGGTAGGAATAAATGGTAAATTTTCAGAATGGAGAGGGGTAATTAGTGGTGTCCCCCATGGGTCAGTCCTGGGACCAATCCTGTTCAACTTATTCATAAATGATCTGGAGAAAGGGGTAAGCAGTGAGGTGGTAAAGTTTGCGGATGATACTAAACTGTTTAAGATAGTCAAGACAGAAGCACACTGTGAAGAACTTCAAAAAGATCTCACCAAACTGAGTGATTGGGTAACAAAATGGCAAATGAAATTTGATGTGGATCAGTGTAAAGTAATGCATGTTGGAAAAAATAACCCCAACTATATGTACAGTATGATGGGGGCTAATTTGGCTACGACAAATCAGGAAAAGATCTTGGAGTTATCGTGGATAGTTCTCTGAAAACGTCCACACAGTGTGCTGCGGTGGTCAAAAAGGCAAATAGGATGCTAGGAATTATTAAGAAAGGGATAGAAAATAAGACACAGAATATCTTACTGCCCCTGTATAAAACTATGGTACGCCCACATCTTGAATCCTGTGTACAGATGTGGTCTCCTCACCTCAAAAAAGATATTTTGGCCTTAGAAAGGGTTCAGAAAAGGGCAACTAAAATGATTAGGGGTTTGGAAAGGGTCCCATATGAAGAGGGGCTAAAGCAACTAGGACTTTTCAGTTTAGAAAAGAGGAGACTAAGGGGGGATATGATAGAGGTATATAAAATCATGAGTGATGTGGAGAGGGTGAATAAAGAAAAGTTATTTATTAGTTCCCATAATAGAAGAACTAGAGGACACCAAATGAAATTAATGGGTAGCAGGTTTAAAACTTCTTCACACAGCGTGTAGTCAACCTGTGGAACTCCTTGCCAGAGGGGGCTATGAAGGCTACGACTATAACAGAGTTTAAAGAGAAGCTAGATAATTTCATTGAGGTTAGGTCCATAAAAGGCTATTAGCCAGGGGATAGAAATGGTGTCCCTGGCTTCTGTTTGTCAGATGCTGGAGAAGGATGGCAGGAGACAAATCGCTTGATCATTGTCTTCGGTCCACCCCCTCTGGGGCACCTGGTGCTGGCCACTGTCGGCAGACAGGCTACTGGGCTAGATGGACCTTTGGTCTGACCTAGTACGGCCATTCTTATGTTCTTATGACAGAGCCCTAAGGATGCTAACAAAGGCTGGGGTAGTTCCAAGAGGCAGCAAGATACATACTGGGCAAGGAGAAGATCAATAGGGATATAAAATATATCGAAAGGATAGAGCAGGCCGGGTGGGTGGCGGAGTGGCACTGTATGTGAAAGATAATGTAGAATCAAATGAAATAAAAATATTAAATGAATCAACATGTTCAATAGAATCGCTATGGATAGTAATTCCATGCTCCAAAAATAAGAAATTAGCAGTAGGGATATATTACCGACCACCTGACCAGGACAGGGATACTGACATTGAAATGCTGAGGGAGATTAGAGAGGCTACCAAAACAAAGAACTCTATAATAATGGGGGATTTTAATTACCCCCATATTGACTGGATACATGTCACCTCAGGAAGAGAAGCGGAGATAAAATTTCTCAATGGCTTAAATGACTGCTTCTTGGAGCAGCTAGTGCAGGAACCCACAAGGGGAGAGGCAATTCTCGATTTAGTCCTGAGTGGAGCGCAGGAACAGGTCCAGGAAATAACCGTTACAGGACCGCTTGGGAATAGTGACCATAATATAATAACATTCAACATTCCTGTGGTGGGAAGAACACCTCAGCAGACCAGCACCCTGGCATTTAATTTCAAAAAGGGGAATTACACAAAAATGAGGAGGTTAGTTAAACAGAAATTAAAAGGCACAGTGACTAGAGCCAAATCCCTGCAAGCTGCATGGAAACTTCTTAAAGACACCATAATAGAGGCCCAACTTAAATGTATACCCCAAATTAAAAAACATAGCAAGAGACCTAAAAAAGAGTCACCGTGGCTTAACCACCATGTAAAAGAAGCAGTGAGGGACAAAAAGGCATCTTTTAAGAAGTGGAAGTCCAATCCTAGTGAGATAAATAGAAAGGAACATAAACACTGTCAAATCAAGTGTAAAAATGTAATAAGAAAAGCAAAAAAAGATTTTGAGGAACAGCTAGCCAAAAACTCAAAAAGAAATAACAAAATGTTTTTTAAGTACATTAGAAGCAGGAAGCCTGCTAAAAAACCTGTGGGTCCCCTAGACGATCGAACTATAAAAGGCGCAATCAAGGACGATAAAGCCATTGCGGAGAAACTAAATGATTTCTTTGCTTCAGTCTTCACGGCTGAGGACGTTGGGGAGATTCCCAAATCTGCACCGTCCTTTGTGGGTAATGAATCTGAGGAACTGTCCCGGATTGAAGTGTCATTAGAGGAGGTTTTGGAACAAATAGAAAAACTTAATGTTAACAAATCTCCGGGACCGGATGGCATTCATCCAAGGGTTCTAAAAGAACTCAAATGGGAAATTGCTGAACTATTATCTGTGGTTTGTAACCTATCCCTTAAATCGGCTTCCGTACCTAATGACTGGAAGGTAGCCAACGTGACACCAATATTTAAAAAGGGCTCTAGAGGCGATCCGGGCAATTACAGACCAGTAAGTCTAACTTCAGTACCGGGCAAATTAGTCGAAACAATAGTAAAGAATAAAATTGTGAAGCATGTAGAAGAACATAATTTGTTGGACAAAAGTCAACATGGGTTTTGTAAAGGGAAATCCTGTCTTACTAATCTATTAGAGTTCTTTGAAGGGGTTAACAAACATGCGGACAAGGGGGATCCAGTAGATATAGTATACTTAGATTTCCAGAAAGCCTTTGACAAGGTCCCTCACCAAAGGCTCTTGTGTAAATTACATGGCCATGGGATAAGAGGGAAGGTCCTTTCTTGGATTGAGAACTGGTTAAAAGACAGGAAACAAAGGGTAGGAATAAATGGTAAATTTTCAGAGTGGAGAGGGGTAACTAGTGGTGTCCCCCAAGGGTCAGTCCTAGGACCAATCCTGTTCAACTTATTCATAAATGATCTGGAGAAAGGGGTAAGCAGTGAGGTGGTAAAGTTTGCGGATGATACCAAACTGTTTAGGATAGTCAAGACAGAAGCAGACTGTAAGGGACTCCAAGAAGATCTCACCAAACTGAGTGATTGGGCAACAAAATGGCAAATGAAATTTAATGTGGATAAGTGTAAAGTAATGCACATTGGGAAAAATAACCCCAACTATACGTACAGTATGATGGGGGCTAATTTGGCTACGACAAATCAGGAAAGAGATCTTGGAGTTATCGTGGACAGTTCTCTGAAAACTTCCACACAGTGTGCAGCGGCGGTCAAAAAGGCAAATAGGATGCTAGGTATTATTAAGAAAGGGATAGAAAATAAGACCCGGAATATCTTACTGCCCCTGTATAAAACTATGGTACGCCCACATCTTGAATACTGTGTACAGATGTGGTCTCCTCACCTCAAAAAAGATATTTTGGCCTTGGAAAGGGTTCAGAAAAGGGCAACTAAATTGATTAGGGGTTTGGAACGGGTCCCATATGAGGAGAGGTTAAAGCGACTGGGACTTTTCAGTTTAGAAAAGAGGAGACTGAGGGGGGATATGATAGAGGTGTATAAAATCATGAGTGGTATGGAGAGGGCCGATAAAGAAAAGTTATTTATTAGTTCCCTAAATAGAAGAACTAGAGGACACCAAATGAAATTAATGGGTAGCAGGTTTAAAACTAATAAAAGAAAGTTCTTCTTCACACAGCGTGTAGTCAGCATGTGGAACTCCTTGCCAGAGGAGGCTGTGAAGGCTAGGACTATAACAGAGTTTAAAGAGAAGCTAGATAATTTCATGGAGGTTAGGTCCATAAAAGGCTATTAGCCAGGGGATAAAATGGTGTCCTTGGCCTCTGTTTGACAGAGGCTGGAGAGGGATGGCAGGAGACAAAGCGCTTGATCATTGTCTTCGGTCCACCCCCTCTGGGGCACCTGGTGCTGGCCACTGTCGGCAGACAGGATACTGGGCTAGATGGACCTTTGGTCTGACCCGGTACGGCCGTTCTTATGTTCTTATGTTCTTAAGTAATATTATTGGAGCGGTAATAGTTTAAAGTAACCATTTGTATCATTGCTGCTACCACTGTTATATAATTGCAACAACTTCTATGCAAAGTATATCATGTAGGGTGTTGCTGAAACCATCTATCAAATAGGACTAAATCCATGTATCATCTTTGTACCTGAAGTTATGAGTAGTGGTTATGTTCTTGTATCTTATACATGTGTTGTATTTCTGGGTAACACTCTCAAATAGATTTACATCAATGCTAGAGAGCTAAGTGTTGATGACCCATTAAGGATGTGTCACTCTTAATGGCCACTGAAGTAACTCATCCCACCTGGTAGGTTTTCCTATGGACATCTCAGACTCTGAGTGACCAATAGCCATGCCCTGTGATTCAGAGAAACATGCAAGGCCATGTGATATGTTCACGTGACACTGGACTCCATGTTGAGCCAGTAATTTTCCACTAACAGAAGCTATGGACTTTTTTCGGGATAGCATATTTCCATGCATTGGTAGAGGATATAAAAGGGATACATGAAATATCCTAATTTTGTCTTAATTTCCTGCTTCATTTCCCTGGTCTGGATTTTTAACAAAGTTCAGTACAATGACTAATAACCCCCAATCTGTTCAGGTTACTCCAGAGAGACTTTTTGCAAGCTAGCAATTTATTCCATCATTGCTGTACACTCATCCCTGTAAACTAAGTACTTTGGTGGGCATCCAGGAGAGATTCAAATGCTGCCCAGCTGATTAGCAGAGTGCTCACTGCCGGCAGCATGTGTTTCTACTAGTGGTGCACATCTGCCCATGCTTGGTGCACATAACAAAATTGATTTTACACATGGATGGAAAAAATTAGAGGGGGAACTGCTGCTGTGGTGTTCATAGTCCATCACTGACAATGATGACAGTTTTCATCTCAGAGTCTGAGATGTCCATAGGAAAATATTGTTACAGTTTTCACATATGACTAAGCTTATGACTCTGCAGTCCAAATCCTGATGCACTGAGTCAGCCTCACTGAGAGCATGATGATTGATGACGCAGCTCTGTGCCATCTTTCATGTACAGCCTGGAGATAATTTCATCAGTCCTGCTCCAACTGGTCACATGCTGATCTCAGAGTCCTGTTCTTAGCCATTTGCTCAAATTCTTTGGGATTGATGCCAGCCTACTGAATACTACTCTTCAAATTATATTTGGAGCTCTTATATGGATGACCCTTCTTTCTTTTGCTGTCACTCAGCTCCCTACACAAGATCTGTTTTAGATGATGGTGGCCTTTCATTCTGATGCCATGATCAGTCCACCTAAGTTGTGCTCTCAATAACGTTTCCTCAATATTGGTGGTTTGCTCGCTCTCTCTCAAGGACTTTAATAATGGTCATTCTGTCTTGCTAGCAAATGTTCATTACTGAGCAGAAGGAGCATATGTGAAATTACTCAGGCTGTTTAATGTAACATCTATAAAGAGCCCACATCTCATATGCATACAGGAGAGATGTTAGAACCATTGCTTATGGATCTTCAGTTTGGTGGAGCGACAGACGTTGTGTTTGTTAAGAACTTTTGCTCAAAGTTGGCCAAGAGTTTGGCTGGCTTCTCTAATTCTGGAGGAATTTTTTTTTATCGAGGAAACAATCACTCCAAATGGTATTGTCCATCACTGTTACAAACCTGATAAAAGGACTTTGCATTCACTTGTGTGTATGATTCCTTAATCATTTATATCTGTATTCTTTTTTCATATTAAATCTTTAGTTGTTTACTAGATGATTGGCATCAGCATGATTATTGAGTAAGATCTTAGTTATATATAGATCTTGCTAAGTGACTGACCCCTATATTTAATTATATTGGTTTTCAATAACGATTCATAATCAAGTCTAATGTCTGGGTGATGAGGCAAGGGCTGGAATGCCGATGTAGACTACATTTTAACTTCTGGTTAACCAGTGAATTTTTCTGTCAACGTACTTTTGTTAGCGACTTGGTGTAATCCAAAGATAGAATAATCACCAGTTTTGGGTGAGAGTCTGCCTCATTTCTCAGCCTGTCCTGAATTTGGCACTCTTAGCTGGGATGCAATGAGGCACAGTGATAAAAGCTGTTACTGTATGTATGCTATACAGATTTACATAAGTAAAAGTATACAGCACGGTTGTGTGGCATGAATACCTGATTTCACTGTGTACCTTTCTGTATCTTCTTATGGAACTGGTTGGTTATCACATTTAATTGAAACATTTTTAAAACCTTAAAAATCTAACTAATTTAAATGAACATAAACAATGATAGTATGCATGTCATTCCAATATTCTGGCTCTAATTTTGAATCTTTAAGTCAAAAGGACTTCTCGCTTAGTTAAGTTATACAGGATTTGGCCTTGCAAATAAGAGAGAGAGAGGCTAAAATTGTGTTCCATGTAATTGAGTCACTATTGGCAGGAGAGAATAGAGCTGCTGCTTTATCAGAAATGGCAGTGAACTTGTTTTGGAAGCTTTCGCAACCTCTCTCCCTGATTACGTATTCTTGTTTGCCTGTATCCCATTAGAAAACAGAGTACAGAATCAGGTTACTAGCTCTAACAATGTACGCAGCACATCCAAGGTAAGTGATTAGAAATGGCACCGTCACAAAACTCAGGGAGAATCATTGGACTGATTCTATGCTAAAGCAGCCAGGATTTCAACAAACGTGCTGATGCCAGCCAAAAAATTGACTGTTTTGCAGTTGTAGTTCTGTTCAGATGTTTTTGAAAAACATCTGAATGACAGAACAACTGTTTAGACTCTTCAATCATCTCGTTTCCAGTCCTAGTCTCCAGATCAAATAGTTGTTAGTCCAGTTCTAAGATTTCCCCAACCTCAATCTATTCTGTTGCTTTATGTCCTTAGAATGCGCCTTTCCCTCCCTGACTCTAATTAATTTGATTCTTCTAGACCAATATAGAGTGCCTCTCTTTTTAGCAAATCCACATGGAATGTGTAAGAGATCAGTCAAGGGGGCTTATGGCAATGTGTGCTACTTACTTTTTTCTTATGCCAGCAGTCCATTACTAATGTGCATCCTTACAATAATACAACAGGGCCAGATACTGTCTTGCCTGTTAAGGGAGCTAAATTGGGGAGCAAATCGCCTAAATTATATCTCCCTGACAGCCTGGCTAACTCCACCAGAGGTAGTCACCTAAGAGAGAGCAGGTAGCAATACCACTATTTACCCTTCCTTGGGAGATAACATAGGATATGTGAGCAGCTTGAATTTCCACTTGAAGGCAAAATACCCACTGGGGGCTGCAGTGAAGACGTAGCAGAGCACATCCTGAATGCACCAGCTCCACCCCCTCTTGAAGCTGGCACCAGCCACTCTAGGCTATCCTGTCCACCTACAGGTCCCTATTTAAAAGGGAGGCTCCATATGTTTTCACCACTCAGACATTCAGCCTCCAACCTGCTGGATCTGAGCTGCCTCTCCAACTACACCCCCACTCACCACCACCAGCACCACCAAATCTCTCTTCATTTCTTCACCTCTACACTCATTTGAATGCCCCACCTTTGACAGCTGCCATGATGCTGGTGCTTTCATTCTAAATGGGTTTTGATTATATCAGAGGCCAGTAGAATTATGCACTACTCTGCCGGCTCAAACCTGGAAGCCTTAGGCTACGTCTAGACTGGCATGATTTTCTGCAAATGCTTTTAACAGAAAAGTTTTTCCGTTAAAAGCATTTGCGGAAAAGAGCGTCTAGATTGGCACGGATGCTTTTGCGCAAAAGCACTTTTTGCGGAAAAGCGTCCGTGCCAATCTAGACGCGGTTTTGCGCAAGAAAGCCCCGATTCCCATTTTCGCCATTGGGGCTTTTTTGCGCAAAACAGTTCTCAGTTGTCTACACTGGCCCTCTTGCGCAAAAGCATTTTTTTCCCAAACGGGAGAGTCATTGTATTTGCGCAAGAACACTGACGATCATACATTAGATCATCAGTGTTCTTGCGCAAATTCAAGTGGCCAGTGTAGACAGCTGGCAAGTTTTTCCGCAAAAGCAGCTGCTTTTGCGGAAGAACTTGCCAGTCTAGACACAGCCTTAGTGAAGCAAAACCCCACTGAAATCAAAGGGGTTTTGGCGTGATTTTTCCCTGCAGTATCTAGCGCCTTCTCTTTGTTATCTAGTTTGTCAAACAAGTAACATTGCAAAAAAGCCGTTTTGAAATGTTAGATGGTAACTTTTAACTTAGGAAGGGACATATTTTTTCTTCTTCTACCATTTCTATTAGATCATGGCATCAAGCTGGCTGCAGAGGAATAAGAAAGGTGGTAGTGGATAGGGATGTGCACAACAACTTTTGCTCCATCTGCAGCATTTCCACATACCCATGCAAGGTGGGTATGATAGGCCACGTAGCCCACCCGTGCTCTGCCCTGAGGCCCCACTCCTGCTTACTGCTAGTTGGCCCAAGCCCAGGCAGGCTGCTCCCCTCCTGTGAAGCTGGCCCATACTAGGACTGGAGCTAAGGTGGCTGGGACCACCAAATGCTGGGGGTACTCCCAAAGCCAGGGCCACACAGTAATTACACTGTGCAGCTGGGGGAGAAGGGATAACACTGCCAGCCTGTCTGGGTGCTCCACGCTGGAGGCACTGAGGCAACCTAGGGCTGCCGGTGGTTGGGGGGGGGCTCTAGGGATTAGGTGGGAGGGGCCACAGGTGGAAGGGGTAGACCAGGCTGGGGGCTAGCCTCCCTGGGCCCATGGTTCAGCCACTGCCTGTGCATAAGCCAGTCAAGGAAAGTTATTGTAGTTGTAACAAATATCTAGAATTTTTTCCCACACAAGCATAAACTGCAACCAATTTAAAATGAGGAGGATAGGGAAGTGAACAGGCAATGGACCATGCAGGAGATGTGCAGTTCAACAAGAACATTGCCACACTGAGCTGATGAATCTGACAGGAGCATTTGTCTCAGCAAATATTCCTCTTCATATCCACTGGATCAGCCAGCCATGAAAGCACACACACACAGAGGTTGCAATCTAAAGAATATGGGACTAATCTGCGTTGTTCACCAGCTGAGAAAAATTCAACCTGCTTGACCTCTGTGAAGTGTAAAAAGAAGTCAGGAACAGAGTCCCTGTCTGTTGTGGGTGATGAGACTCTCAAGGTGGGGACTGAAGCCATGTGTTCTGAATATTCTTACTCTGCTCTGTTTGAAGCGTGACAGAAACTCTGAAACATCGTGGCTGGAACACATCATGACAGGCTGTGGTCTCTGACTGAGAATTTCAAGAAGCCTGGTAACCACAGGCCTGAAAGACATCTCTCTCACATATGGAAAGGCAAACAAAAAAGCCACAAACAACGCCAGCTACAATTTTAAAGCAAACATCCTCTTTAAAAGCTTTACCATCACTTTACTGCTTACTCTGCAAGGAACAGAGTACTCAGGACAACTGTCAGGAAGAAATGAATCACAATAACATTAGCGTATATCCACTAGGTTTTATCCAGGGAACTCACTATTCTGTATAAAGCAGGATTAGTATTACCAGCCACATTTTACTGATCCAAAAAATGAGACAGGGAGAGGTTCATTTTTAAGGCCAAGTTTATAGAGTGAGTCAATAGCACAGCTTGGAACAGAACCCAAATCTCCTGGATCCAAGTCTGCTGGACCCTACTGCTTATGTGCTGTTGTTCCCTTTGAAGTGAAGCAACTGTTTCATCAAAATCACCTCTTGAAATGTATTGGATTCTAAGAAAGGGAGAAGAAAGGAGGGGGGGCAGCTGATCAGGAGCTTTGCCCAAAACAGAATATTAATATAGCTAATTTGGAATCACATAACCTAAGTACCAGAAATGCTGTGTTGGCACTTCTGTGCCCCTCCCCCCCCCCACCGAATCTGAAGCTATGTCTAGACTGCGGGCTTCTTTCGGAAGAAACTTTTCCAGACGAGAACTGAGTGAACTCTCTCTCACATTTAAGCTGTGATTACTATGGATGGCGTAGCCACCAGGGCACCTGCGCTTTTTCCTCTCCTTTTGAAAGAACTCCCTCTTCCCCATCCAAGTTTGCCTTTTTCTAAAAGAGCTCTTCGGAAAAAGGCTTCTTCCTCATAGAAAGAGGTTTACCAATGTTGGAAAAACCCCTCTGTTCTTTCCATTTTTTTTCAAAAGAATGTGATTGCAGTGTGGATGTAAGTGAAGGTTTTTTTGGAAAAATGGCAGGTTTTTTCGAAAAAACTCTGTAGTGTAGACATAGCATGAGTGTTTCAATATTTCTCTTCCATTGCCCATCCTATTTTATCTTTGAACTATAGAATCACCTGATGAGGCCAGATTCTTACAATATGCTAATGAAATATTACATTCAATTGTCAAATTGACATGGGAGGTGAACAACATTGTGCAAAACATTTCTCCTGAATATATGGAGGAGCCTATGCTTTCTTCAGCATTAGCCAATAGCAGTCATCTTTTCAGCATACTGTGCATAAGATGCCTCAAAGTGAAGAAACTAGGTATCCAAAGATAAAGGCTTGCCTTGTCAGCAACAGAAAGCGAAGTGTGTGCAAAGTCAGCTAGAACTTACATGTTGCGCTGACCACATGCAGTTCTGGCACACACCTAACAGTTCAGCATTTGCATCAACAGCAGTGCACTGCGTGTCTGTACCTGTGAACAGAATATCTACAGAGCCTTCATTAGCAACGTATGAAGATGTCTTGAGAAAACAAGAGATCAATCAAGGAATATGCATAATGTTAATTCCAAACTACATGAACTAAGCTACAGCTTTTCAAGCTTTTATGTAGAATGCAATGGATTCTTGTTTGATTTTTTTTTTTTCTGCAGAGGGAGGGGAGATTGCTGTAATGTGCATCAGTTTTGAAAAGAAAAAAAATATTTTCCAACCATTTGATTTGGACTAAAAATTTTGCAAAACAAAGTTATTTTGTTTGCTACCAAGTATAGATCTATAACCGGATGTGAATTTCTATGATTTCCTTTGCTTTCAACATTAACAGAACTAATGTAGCTATTTACCAAACTATAGCCAGGCTGATCACAAATACACATTGCACATGGGAACAGAGACTGTGGGTCATCAGAAGCCCGTTTCACTGTCCACAGAACAATGTTCTGAACTAGACAGATTCTGATGGGGAGGGTTTCTTTTCACCCCTCATGTCAACAGCTTTGCTTTGCTCCCTGAGTACAACTGCTGATTAATTCCTGCTTATTCACTGTAACAGGTGCATCTCTTTATCCAATCCCTAGCTATCTGGGAGACGACACTGGCTTTCTGGGCAAAGGGAACCACAGGTTGGACCTCGCTGGTCCGGCACCCTTGGGACCTGATCAATCCCGAACAAGAGGATTTGCTGGACCAGGGAAGGTCCCTCCCCTCATGGCCGTGTTGCCACCGAGCTAGGGCTCCAGCCTGCCCCCACTGCTGCCTCAGCCCCCCAGCACTCTCCCCAACCCTGCTGTTGCCCAGGCGAGAGTACCATGGCCAGAGTCATGCAGCCACGGCAGAGCTCTGCAGCTGCCTGGCTCTGCAGCCAGTATTGCTGTTGGGTGGAGGGATGGGGCTAGTGATCTGTGGCCCAGGTCAGAGCGCCCTGGCTGCTGCTAGAGCTGGAGTTCCCCAGCTGCTGGAGCCAGAATGCGGCCGGAGCTCTGTAGCTGGGGCCAGAACTCCCTGGTTGCCACTGGGGTTGGAGCTCCCTGGCCGGGGACGGAGGTCCATGGCTGCAGCCAGGATAGAGCGCCTTGGCCACTGGGGCCAGAACTTCCCGCCATTCCGTCCATCCATCTGTTTCCTCTCCCCACCCCCACCCCCTGCGTGCGTGTGTGCACGCGCACACACGCACACACACACACTGGGGTCCCAGCTTACAGTGCTCCTGCCCAGCCACCAGACCTCCCTATTCCTGGGCTCTGTGGTCCACGAACATCCGTGGCCCCTGCCAGACCATGGATGTTGCCAGACCAGGAAGTCCTGGTTAAGGGAGGTACAACCTGTAGTATCTGGACCACAGAGGCTGTTATTAACAAAGTCAATAAAAGGGAAGGTATGAGTCTGGCTATACACGAAGCACATATACACTTTTCAAAGCCAGGTGAGAATTCTAGGTTCTTACACCATCTCTGACTTGCCAGATTTCATTCCCATTTGTTTGAAAGGCAGGTGGTTAGATGTCAAAAAAGGGCAGATGTATGAGTCAGCGGCATGTATATAGGCTGCTGTAAATGACAACCGAAAACTATCCCAATGTAAAGGAAAGAGGAAGAATAGCAAGAGACCAATGTGACTCCATCAGGTCCTTCATGACCTGAAATAGTAAAAAAAGGAACGCTACAACAAATGGAACCATGAAAAACTTGCTAAGGATGAGGACAAAAAAATAGAACAAGCATGTAGGGAAAAAATGGAAAAAGCTAAGACACAAACAAGAGGCTCTTTAAAAACATTAGGAGTAAAAGAAAGATGAAGGAAGGCCTAAGTCCTCTACTTAGCAGGAAAGGAGCACTAATAACTGATAACATCATGAAAGCTATTTTGTTTCAATCTTAACACAATTAATCTTGTCACTATTAACCTTTTTTTTTTTTTTTTTGGTGGAGTATCTACACAACAACAGCAAAGGAATGTCAGCCAAAACAGAGGAAGGTAAATTACAGTTGACAGGGTCTGATAAAGTTCATCATAGAGTACTTAAGGAGCTAGCTGAAACAATCTCTGAAAATCCTGGAGGCTAGGTGAGGTCCCAGAGGCCTGAAGAAGAGCAAACATATCTTTAGAAAAGGGAACAAAGATTACCTAGGAAACTATAGGACAGTCAGCCTGACTTCAATACCCAAAAAGATACTGCAACAACTTATTAAACCATCTATTTGTAAGCACTTGGAGGATAGTTGGGTTATAAGACACAGTCAGCATGGATTTATCAAGAACCAAATTTCCATCTTTGACAGGGTGGATAGAAGGGAAACTATATATGTGGTAAGTCTTGATTTTAGAAAGACTGTTGACATAGCAGTCTTAGGGGAGAGCCTGAAAACAGCCTTTAAATATGTTTATGGATGGTATCAAGAGAATGGTCATCTCTTGTTCCCATGGCCACTGACAGTAGGGGTATGTCTAGACTACATCCCTCTGTGGCCAGAGGGATATAAATTAGACATACCGACATTGAAAATGAAGCGGGGATTTAAATCTCCCACGCTTCATTTGAATAAAAATGGCCGCCGTGTTTTGCCGAGTCAGCAGTTTGTCCGCAAAAAGCAGCTGTCAATAGTGGGATTGAGCAACAAAGAAAGCCTTTGTTGGCTGATCCCTTATGCCTCGTAAAACAAGGTTTATAGGATCGGCAGACAAAGGCTTTCTTCGTCACCCGATCCCCGTCTTGCCAGCCGCTTTTTGCCAACAAACTGCTGACTCGGCAAAATGCGACGGCCATTTTTATTCAAATGAAGTGCGGGAGATTTAAATCCCCGCTTCATTTGCAATGTCGGTATGTCTAATTTACATCCCTCTGGTGACAGAGGGATGTAGTCTAGACATACCCTAAGACAAGTAGTAATAGGCTCAATCTATAGCAAGAGTGATTTAGGTTGGTTATTATGGAAAGTATTACAACCGCAAAGATAGTTAAGTTCTGGAATAGGCTTCTAATGAAGGTTGTGGAATAACTATCACTGGAGGTTTTTAGAACAGGTTAGACAAAGAACTGTCGGGGTGATTTTTGGTTTACTTGGTTCTGCCACAGAATCAGGGGCTGGACTTTTTGAATTCTCAAGGTCACCTCCAGTCGTGCATTTCTATTATTCTGTGATCTGTTCTGCAATAAACCCTTCCTCTGTGCCAAGGCTGATATCTTTTGCTTGCTTACACTTGCTGACACTTCTGTATACCTTTACACCCACAAAAATATTCAATGAAAACACTAAAGAACGTTACTGAACTTTTGTATTAGCCACCCAGGCAGAATGTAACCAAGCTCACATCTAGGAAACCAAAGATGATCACATAAATTACATCATATTGCTCATGAGCATGAAACAATTCCATGTAAAGTAATGGCATCAGGAGACAAACTGAACCCGCTCCAAAAGTGATTGTAACTGAATCCAAAGCAAAAGCTGTGGATTTGTCACCAGTGACCCTGCTCAAGGGCTTTTAGTCCCAAATCACCATGACCATAAGGGAAGGGAATGTCCTCTGGCACATGCAAGGGTAAATACTCCAATATACTAAGATGTACAGCTGTTACACTGCAGCCTTCAGCCTCCTTAAATCTTTGGAGGAAGAACAAGACTTGTTAGTCACTGTCAGTTGGAGACTGCTCCACCAGCAGAGTCTGCCAGTTCATTTCAGATTCCACAGCTGCAGGCAGGCAGGCGTAACAGACCTCCCTGCTGTAGAGCCCATCAACATTTGATCACTTGTATTATAGATTTTTTTCTGCAATTTTCTCAGGAAGTTGGGTTGGAAATAATTGTGCATCCAGGACTGGGTTTTCTTTTGGCCACTGTATGATACTCTCTCTAGCTGTACTGTATAATTCTGCAACAACCAGTGCCTTTGAACTCCAAAACATCGCACAGTAATGGCAGAGAAGCAGCCCATGAAGAAATGGATTCAGTGGGAGAAGGAGCAGGTCCTTATTTCTTTATTCATTAAGCATAATTTTGCAGTTATCACACAGCAAATACAAATTAATGTCACACAAGGAAACCTTTGTAATAGAGCTGCTATTGTGTTTGTTAGGACTGTTGCTAATTTCCTGGAGGTGAAAGCAGATTGTTCTTTCATCCCTGCTGCTCTTTCTGCATCTTAAAGCAGGCTGTCAGGGAAATTAGTGCATTGTCTTTGTATTCCAAGAAGATGAAATGCAATTTCAGATAAATTAGATGAATAATAAAGAGTGAAGTGCTGATGCAAAAGGCCATAAAACCTTATTAATGCTTTGTCTGGACTTAGTGCTCAGAGGATGAATCCAACTGAGAAACACTAACTCTAAAACCCACCATCTAGAACATAGACTTGCTATATTAAACGTCAGGTGTTCACCTCCAGGAAGAAGTTGTTTTAGTGAAATGTAGATAGAGTATAAATGGCATTTCCCATCTGCTATCTCTGTGGCTGGCTAATCCTACTCTTCATCTTCTCAACATCTTCTCAATTTCTTCATTAGTTCATTGTTTCCAAAAGTGATCATAAATGGATATTATTTGGAAACCTCTTCTATGTAACTAGAAATAACAAAACAGTTCACCATGCTCAGCTCTGAGGTAACAGATTACAGAAAAGGGTATTCTGCTTCTTTGACTATTAATAGATCTATGATGCAGAGCAATTCTGCAATCCCAAAATTCCAACATTAATTTTGCTGTTATCACATAATTCTGATATCTTATGTCACATCCATATCTGATATCTTATGTCATATGTCAGTTATTTGGCTTTAAATAATATCCCACCCACAAACCCTCATTTAAAACATGCAAATCTAAGACAAACAGACATAGACGCAGATATCCTTTACTTCCAAATCACACAATTAAAACAAAAAACACAACAAATTTCAAAATCTCAGGATTAGTATAGATATAATTCTGATTTCAGGAATGGAATGGAATGTACTGTGGGATCCCAGAATGCCTGTTCTTAACACTCTGAGATTATATTCCTTACCAAGTATACCATTCCTGAGGAAGAACTTTTCAAAGGCCATGATGATGTACATTATATATTTAGAACCTAGATAAACATACAGATTGATTTCAAACAAAACAATAGTTCCCACATTTAATTTTGTGGTGAGGATGGATTAAACCTCATAACCTTAAGCTTTTAATATGGTGCAGAACCTAACCTGAAACAGAACCCTTGAGACTGCAAACTTGATAGGATAGATACTGTTTTTAGAAGTTAATTGGTACAATAAGGCTATGTCTACACTGGTGGCTTCATGCACAAGAACATCTTGCACAAGAACACATCCACACTGCCATGTGCGAGATGTGCTTTTGCGCAAGAGCGCCCATGGCAGTGTGGACGCTCTCTTGCGCAAAAAACTTCTGATTGCCATTTTAGCCATAGGGCTTTCTTGTGCAAGAAACCCCTGCTGCGCGTCCACACTGCCCTCTTGCGCAAGAGCTGTTACGCAAGAGAGTTTACACCTGTTAGAAAAAAGCGTAGCTCTTGCACAAGAAGTGCTCTTTTACCACACTTTACTGTAAGTCTTCTTGGGCAACAGTGGGTGGGCAGTGTGAACACTCTGCGGAATAATGGATGTTCTTGCACAATATCCGGCCAGTGTAGACATAGCCTAAATGTTCAGAGGTTAATAACCAATTGGGATTTTTATTTCAACTTTTAAAACTCTTGGTATTAAATGAATCTTTCACTTAGTTCATTTCACTTATACTGATTGTGCCTTTTTAAACACTAGAAATAAAGATATTTTTGGTCACGAGACAGCAAAGGTGTGCATGTAAAAATGAAAATAAATTTTAGGGACTGGCCAGTAAGAGCTCAAAAGAAGCTGGCTGAGGGGGAAATCTGATTACAAAAATGATGTGACCCTCTATTGTCAGTCTTCACTCCAGTTCAGTTTATGTCCCTTTAACTTAGGGTTATAGATATGAACCGGGCTTGAACTCAACATGTACAAACAGAACCCTGAAGAAATCTTTCAATTTCATATATGCTAGTAATAATTAAAAGTCTCTATAACTTATGAAAAGATGCCTCCACAGGCTAACCAAAAATAACTCACCCTATTTTGTGCATAGCCTTTACAAACACCACAAGATGTTCTACAGAGTGAGACACATATGCAAAAGGGCACTTAACTCACTAGAGATTGAAAAAGGCCAAAGGACATTTGCAAAAATATTAGCACATCTGTTCAATGAAACCATCTCAAATATTCATAAAGCTCCTGAGAAGCCATAATATGCTACCAAGACCCAATATCCACTTCTAGAAACAAAGAACAAATATTGTAAAACTTGCTCACAGAGTTTCTTGTGTGAATCAGCCACTTCAACCGCTTAAAGTACTCAGTCAGTCTGTCTTGTATTCAATTTCCAGGAGCAATTCATTTTTATTCACTGTCAAATTGTATGTGGAAATTTTTTTTTTACAATTTTTTTGGTTTTATATGGATATCTGCTTTCCTTTTCAGACTTTAGTTTCTAGTGTATTTTGAGTTCAAGCCCATTTTAGGCTAGTACTACAAAGTGAACCTGCATTTCAATATCTGTTTATGAAGCAGCACAGGGAAAAATTATTACCATGATCCCTGTTTCTATGTCATGCAGTAATTTCCATTACAGATCACTAGAGCATTTTGTCAGAGGAACTCTATACTGACTGGGAACAGAGTCACACATGAACAAGCAAATCATTCAAGAAATACAGTACAAAGATCTTTATGCAATAGATCATCTCACTACTACATAAAAACATAAATACAATTACCTTATCTGAAAATTGGCATTTGTTTAATTTTTCTGTGACAGCAACTTTCCTACTATCATTCACTGTAGAAGAGAAACAGGACTCTTTCTTTAAAAATAAAGCTGTGACAATGCTCTCTTTTTTTAAAAAAATAAACAGTTTGGAAATAACATACAGGACAAAGCTCAACCTCAACAACAAAGATCTCTCTGGATTTCCAGTCCAAATGGTCAAATTCAAGTAAGTGGGACAGCTTTGTTAACCATACGCAATGAACAACAAGGAATGAACTCCTGGAATAGAAAACCTTAGAAAGAACAAGATTAAAAGAACATTGGTTCTTGTAAAAGCCAGGGCAGAAGAGTACTCTCTAGTCATACCACAAGTTTCTAGTCATTCTGAAAATAACTATTAAAAAGGTAAATTTATAGTCCCAGATTTGTATTCGCTAGTAAGCAGAGTTATCAGGCCAAATGGAGTCTAAATATGGAAGCCACAATGAAGATTGCAGGCCAAATGATAACCAGATAAATGGATACCATCCTCATCTAAGGGCAAACTCTGGTTGATGCAAGTTATACTAACTGCTGTGGCTTTATGCTGATACATCACTCACGTGCATACTAAGATCCTCACATTGGTGCTGTGCATAGTCACCAGGAATGCTTTTGTTGATGCACAGCACAATGCTGTGCACCATGGGTAGTATCATGCAATTTTCGTCCAGTGCACTGTCTTTGGGGAAATTTTGGCAACACATGCTGGAGCTGAAATCAATTGGGCAGGAGTGACTGGGAGAAAAGCATCATGCAACTTTCTCCATTCTGTTTGCCATGAATATCCCATCATTTCTGTACTTATAAAAAAAATCCCATAAATCTCCCCCAACTTTAGCAAAAGCAAGGAGTCCACCCAACTCTTCCCTATTGTCATGTACATTGCAAAATACAGGATGAACAATCCTCATATATTTGCAGAGCTGCAGGAAGAATTGCAGCAGTGAGGAAAATGACTACTTTGTGGACAAGAGATGGCTGTCGGACATAGTGAAAACCAATTCAAAGTTGTTGATGGCATCCATGGAGCAGCTACAGATGATGAGTGCTGCTGCTAAGCCCAAGAAAGGAGTAATGACTGGTGGAATTGCATTGTAATGAAGACTTGAAATGATGAGCAGTAGCTACAGAATTTTTAGATGGTGCAAGGCCACTTTCCTTAATCATAGAATACTAGAACTGGAAGGGAGGTCATTGAGAGGTCATCAAGTCCAGTCCCCTGCCCTCACAGCAGGACCAAGCACTGTCTAGACCATCCCTGATAGATATCTATCTATCCTGCTCTCAGAAATCTCCAGTGATGGAGATTCCACAACCTCCCTATGCAATTTATTCCAGTGTTTAACCACCCTGACAGTTAGGAAGTTTTTCCTAATATCCAAACTAAACCTCCCTGGCTGCAATTTAAGCTCATTCCTTCTTGTCCTATCAGCAGAGGCCAAGGAGAAAAAAAATTCTCCCTCCTCCTTGTGACACCCTTAGAAACCTGAAAACTGCTATGATGTCCCCTCTCAGTCTTCTCCTTTCTAAACTAAACAAGCCCAGTTCTTTCAGTCTTCCCTCATAGCTCATGTTTTCTAGACCTTTAATCATTTTTGTTGCTCTTCTCTGGACCAGTTTCTCCACATCTTTCTTGAAATGTGGTGCCCAGAACTGGACACAATACTCCAACTGAGGCCTAATCAGTGCAGAATAGAGCAGAAGAATGACTTGCCATCTCTTGGGCTAGGTCTACACTACAGAGTCTTTCCAGGATATTTGGAGGTATCAGAGAAAAACTCTGCCACATCCAGGGAATGTGTCTGCCTTTTTGGATCAGTTTCCAAAAAAGCAGGTGTGCTCTTTCAGAAGCCCTGTATTCCTCATTTTATGGGGAATAAGGGGTCTTCTGAAAGAGGAGATTTTTCCCACATTTGCCACACGTAGACAGGCCAAATGTCAGAAATGCCTCTTCTGAAAAAACAATCGGAAGAAGGTACGCAAATTGCGGTTTGCAATTTGCATACCTTTTTTCGAAAATAACCTGCAGTGTAGGCATAGCCTAGCTCACAGCACACCTGTTAATGCATCCCAGAATCATGTTTGTGGTTTTTGTAACAGTGTCACACTGCTGATTCATATTTAGCTTGTGGTCCATTATGACCCCTAAATCCCTTTCAGCAGTACTTCTTAGACAATCATTTCTCATTCTGTACGTGTGAATGTAATCTGTGTACTGAGCTTGCCTTCAGCCTTCTGGTACAGAGACACCAAACTGAGAGTAGCACTTGCATTTGAAAAGTGGGTGTCAATCATTTTGGAACTGGAAAATCCACAGTGAGGCTGTTATCGTGAAAGTGTGCAGGGCCATTAATTATATTTTGCTACACAAGACTGTGACTCTAGGCAACATGCAGGACACAGTGGCTGGATTTTCAGTAATGGAGGCCCCAAATTGGTGAAGCAATGACTCTACTCACATCCATATTTCAGCACCAGATGAGCTTGTGATAGGAGTACATCAACTGAAAGGGCTACTTGTCTATGGTTATGCAATCATTGGTGGGTCATCAGAGACACATGGGTTTTTAAAAGGCAGGGCGAAGGCTTCCACCGTTGATGACCCCTTAGCAGTGGAGTTCACAACTGAGCAGAGCAATCAGAGTTGGGCATGGTTGGGCAGCTACTGGACGGTGTCTATACCTGCACCATGCTGTCCACAGTATGTCAACCGTGGCCTTTTGTGGAGGTGGTTATTACTGCACTATCATAACAGGGTGCTTACATCAGCAAGAGACAAATCTAAGTGTAGCCACATGCACAACTATGTCTGTACAAGATGACCTATGTCAATTTATATAATTTAAGCCAGGCCTAGGACATTCTTAATACACTTCTGTAACTGTTCCAACTGCTGCTGAGAAGGGTAAACACACGCTGACCTCTGACACAAAATGGAAGTTGTCAACTAATTGATGGTTTTCAAGTTGTTAAACTAAACAACTAAAATCCATCCTCCAAAAATGAAGCCTAAGTAAGATCCAGCACCATTTTTTGCAATCGGCCTTTAAACAGATGTAAACGCAAAGTCAGGCAACAAGAGTCACAGCATCCAACAGATGTAGATTTGTATGATGATGAAGAAAGATGGGCAAACAAACTATTTTTAACATAGGAAGCACTTTTAAAGATTCAACAAAGGTTTAGTTAAGGAGACCTCTTATTCACTGTAAATACACATCTTCCTTTTGTTTACATTTCATCTACACCAACATATTAAAGTTTCTTTCTTTCAAGACCTCAGCTGTCCTTATACCATGCTTACAACATTTTTGGACAGGAGATGGAGCATAACTTGTCCACTGGAAACTGCAGGAAAAATATATTTACTGAAAATGTAGCTTGCTCAGGATACTGGAGTTAGCAAAATCTCGCACATAAAAAGCATCACAGAATTTTAAATTATCAGAAGTAGTCAGAGTTTTGATTTTATATCTGATCTAAAATAAATCTGTGTTTTAACTTTAAGCACCATTAACACTGGACCATAAAAGGACTCTTAAAAAGGAGCCAGCCTCATAGCTCAGAAATATGATTCTGTGTTCTGGGATTCACTCTTCATCATTGCAGGCTGCATGCATATTTGTCCTATGAAGCACGCAAGGCTTGATATAGAAATCAAGATCAGTAATAGCAGAACTTAATTGTATCAAACCGTGCTGGGGGATTGACAAGATAAAACACTGATGTGTCTTCAGCTGGCAATCACTGTACTGTGTTAAAAAGAAAAGTAAGAAAATGAGAACACTTTGCCGTTACTCAGTAGCTATGCATGTGAATGATGCATGTAAGGTTTTTGCCTGAATGGCACAGCTGATGTGCGCTACACTCAGGCTATGTCTACACTGCCAGGTTTTTTTCAGCAGAAGATATGCAAATCATGCTCTCATTTGCATATCTTCTGTCGATCCTTTTTGTGGAAAAGGTTTTGCCACTAAAAAGCCCAGTGTAGACAGGACCATTTGTAGGGAAAAAAACCTTTTTTGCAAGATCCCTTATTCCTCAAAAAATAAGGTTTACAGGATCTTATGAAAAAGGGTTTTTTTCTGACAAATGGCCCAGTCTACACAGGGCTTTTTAGTGGCAAAACCTCTTCCACGAAAAGGATCAGCAGAAGATCTGCAAATGAGCGCAATCTGCTGAAAAAACTGGCAATGTAGACATAGCCTCATAAAGCAGGGAACCACATGGACTCTGGTGTGATAGCTGCAGAGGAGTTTGTACGGCGTTGCCTTGACACCTGAGTGTGGCTAAATGAGCCGAGGCCTTGCTAAACCCTGATACTATGTGCGTACAGGCAGGGCCATAGTAGGCAAAAGTATATGAAATGTAACCTCTTGCCCTAAAGGCCTTTGGGTAAGACCTGACCATAAATAACAAGCAAATCCTGAAACTGCTAAGTGTGATCATAAACAACAAGCAAGGCTGAAACTTTCCAGAATTTTGCTATTTTGCTAAATCTTGTGGGAACAGGGAATAAAATAACCGACATACCTTATATTAACAGAAAAGCCTGCCTCAAATGGATAAACACACTTAAGATTACTGTGCATGGCTAGGGAATACAAAGATAAGGTAAAAAGGTGAGTGTAATCAAAATTTGAAGAATAGGGAACTAAGTTTAGCCAGTAAAGTATGTGGCAATTTTGGGTGTGAATGACCAAGTCTAGCTTTGCTCTAAAAATAGGCTTTGCAAAAAGAATCAAAGGGAGGTGTTGGACATGTGTCCTGCTTATCATCATTGGAAGTAGGGATTATTCATTCTGGGAGCAACAACTGCTGACGCCTCCAAGAGAGGGAAAAGAAAGAGGCAACAACCTCCTGTCTGGCATTGTAAGGCTGAAGTATAGGTGAACTGTAAGTGAACTGAGTTTAAAGATTGCAGTAATTGGTTTGCAATAAGCGCTATATTTGAAGTGTGTATTGTGTTACATGTTGTATTAATGGCAATTGTAATGCTTTGTCTTAATTATTGTTAGGACTTTCAAGCAATTAGCTTAAAGATTGTAGTAACTAGCTTGTAATAAGAAATATGACCCACCTGTTTAAATATTGCATTGTTTTGAATATTGTATGTTTTGCTTTGTATTGTAATAATTGTTCTTAAGGCCCACAGGAGACATGCTTAAAACTGTTAACTGCTTTCAAGACTTGATAAAAGCCTCCGCCCAAGCTATTACTTGATTTTACACATGGATTTTCTGGAAATACACTAAACTGTAAAGTCCTGCCAACCCATGATTTAGAGACTGACAAAAAAAAAACCCTCCTGCTGACTGCATTGCTGGGGGGGGGGGAGGGAGTGGTTTTCTAAATCACTTCATTAGTGATGATTTGTACATGATTCTCTGAAGCTTTGTAACTGTTTCAGCTGCATTGCCTTTTAAACTCTGCAACTGGTTGTAATCTTAAACCTTGCAACTCTGTAATCTTTGTAAAATCTTGCAACTTTGTAACTCTCAGCAACTTTGCTTTAAGTTCAGAAATTTACTATAAACTTGGTGATTGTTGAGCCATGCAGCTTTGTAATCTTTGTACTCTCAGCCACCTTGCTTATAACTTGCTCTAAACTGCACTCTCCCAAGATACGAATGCGTGTGTCTGAGTGGAGACTATTGAGTGTTTGGGATTAGAAACTGCAAGGCTGAGCACATGGAGCCAGGTGATGAGTCATCAAACCAATCAAGGCTGAGCAAACAAAGGAGACTGCTGCTCTGCAGGATCAAAGGAAGTCTGGGCATGCTCCCTGGTCACAAATGTGGATGAGTCACAGGGGTTGTACAAAGGCAATAAAAGGAGAGAGCACTTGGCAGAAACATTCTCTTTCTGAAAAGCTCCTCTATTTTCTGATCAGCTCCCCAGCCATGATCAGCAGACAGACCCTCCGAATCTACATGCCTTGGCTCCTTCTGCAACCCATATGACTGTGTAAGGGTACGTCTAGACTACAGGCTTTTGTCGATAGAAGTTTTGTCGACAGATTCTGTCGACAAAACTTCTGTCGACAAAGAGCGTCTAGACTACATCAAGCAGATAGACAAAACTATTTGCTTTGTTGACAGAGAGCGTCCAGACTGCAGGACGCTCTGTCAGCAGAAGAAAGTACCTGGAACTGCTTCTGCCAGGTCACAGGGGCAGCATGTACTTTCTGGTGCTGCTGCTCCCTGTCCTTTGCAGAGACGCATGCTAAAAGGGACCCCCCCGATTAGCCGTTGCTCTGCTGCTGCAGCTGCCTTGCTTACCTCCTAGAGGGACAGTGCTTGCTTCGAGTGCCCTGCTTCCTGGCACAGCACAGCAGTGTGATTTTTTTTTGAAGGTTTTTCCAAACCTTTGTTTGCCATGGAACGAGAGCTTCCCCTCGGCAGGCGCTGGCCCCACTCCATGGTGCTTCAAATGCTGCTGCAACTGCATGAGACTTTCATGCTGTTAATGCCTGGTCCGGATCCTGAACCCAGACTGGAGCCCCTCCTTCAGGATGCAGCAGCACTGTTCCTGCCTCCGAACTTTTTCCCAGAGAGGCGATTTTGGAGGATGGAAACAAGTATGGACTGGTGGGACCGGCTCGTAATGAAGCAGTGGGATGATCAGGCTTGGCTCCAAAACTTCAGGATGCAGAAGTCCACCTTCCTGGAGCTCTGCAACTGGCTTGCCCCCACCCTGCAACAACAGGACACCCACCTGCGCCCTGCCATCCCGCTGGAGAAGAGGGTAGCTATTGCCCTCTGGAAGCTGGCCACTCCTGATAGCTACCGGTCAGTGGGACAACAGTTTGGCGTGGGGAGATCTACTGTTGGTGCTGTGTTGATGGAAGTAAGTCCCTCGGGGGCGGAGGGAGGGGCAGTCCGTAAGGGGACTGTAACAGAAAAAGGGTGGGTGGGGGGCAATGGAGGGGAGGTGGTGGAGGGCTCCTGTGCCTTACACCATCGTACTAATGGGAGCAATCACGGGGGGGGAGATACTGTGGTCTTGGGGAGGGGACGGTCTCCCAAGGACTTGGGCAACCCCTCTTACTTCATATTCTGTGTGTGTTTGTATGTGTCTATTTCTGCAGGTGGTGAGGGCCATTGACTCTCAGCTGCTGAACCAGATTGTCCGCCTCAGAGACCTAGACACCATCATGGCCAGTTTTGCAGGGCTGGGATTCCCAAACTGCAAAGGAGCGCTCGATGGAACGCACATTCCCATCCGTGCACCACCCCATCGAGCCGCCCAGTATATCAACAGAAAAGGGTACTTCTCCATTGTGCTGCAGGCCCTGGTTGACCACCGTGGACTATTTACGGACCTTTGTGTGGGGTGGTCAGGCTGGGCACATGATGCTTGGATCTTCCACAATTCACACCTGTACGAAAGGCTGCAGACAGGAACCTTCTTCCCCCAGTGAACCTTTGCTATTGGGGACGTAGAGATGCCGGTCTGCATTGTGGCTGATGTGGCGTACCCCCTCATGCCCTGGCTTATGAAGCCATACACAGGGCATCTGACCCCGAGCAGGGAAGTGTTTAACGCGCACCTGACACACGCACGTTTACAGGTGGAATGCACATTTGGCCGGCTGAAGGGAAGGTTTAGGTGTCCGCTAACTTGCCTTGACATGGGGGAACACAATATCCCAGAGGTGGTGGCAGCATGTTGCATCCTCCACAACCGGGTGGAGAGCAAAGGGGAGGCCTTCCTCCCAGGTTGGGGGCCAATGGCTGAAGTGGAGGGGAGGCGGTTTGCGCAGCCTCAGACAGCTGCCGTTCGCCAAGCCCATCAGGTGGGGGTTCGCATCCGGGAGGCTCTGCGTGAGCGCTTCTCAGATGGAGCCCAATGACTCCCCAAGGTATCCCCAATGGGGTCTGTGGCCCTGGGCCCCCCCATCCCAAAACCTTCCCTCCCATAGTCCATCCCTACATCAGCCTCCGAGCAGTTAAGACACACACATCACGTTAAATATGAAAAATATAATGTTTATTAACAAGTAAAGTTAGAATTAGGAACTGTTATAAAACATAGTATTGTTCAACAACTGTTAAAAAATAAACTTTTTTGGAACTATTAACCTGTGTTTATAACTGTGGTAGGAGGGGGGATTTCAACCTGGAGGGAGGGCAGACAACTTAAGGGTAATGGCGGTATCGCCTGGGCTGCAAGGCTTTGCCACCTCTTGTCCATGGACCCTGCCATCCTCAGGCTCGAGTTGGGGCTGAAGATGACTCTGCTCTAGCGGGGGGATGGGCAGGGCTGGAGGGGTGGCAGGGGCTGAGGGAGAGGAAGGGGGGGCAGAGGTGGAGCTGGATGGGCAGGAGGAGTCCCCAGGGGGAGAGGACCTGGCACACCCAGGGCCTCCCGGACGGTAGCACACATTGCACTCCACTGTGGGAGGAAGTCCTCAAGCAGGCGAGTATGCCAGCGAGCCTCCTCCCTGGCTCTTTTGGCCATGGTCTCCTGCATTTTGGCCATGGTCCCCTCAATGTTCTCCATCACCTCCACATGCCTCCGCAAGAGGTCATTATAGGCCCTCCAATGCCTGCAGGTGCTGTGGGACCAGGTGGGTGGTGGCACAGGTGTCGCTCGGCAGTCGGCAGCAGCAGGTCCGGCTGTGGAGAAGAAGAGGGAGAACCAATCAGTGTTAGCAATTCACACACAAGTCCTTACAACAAGGGATGGGAATGTTGTTACTGGTAGGCCACGTCTGGCCCTGCCAGCCACTTCGGCTGCACAGGGGCCCCGCTGTGGCTAGGACAATGTCCACCTCCACCCCCTACATCCTCCCCCCCTCCACTGTGGCTGTCCAGGCCAGATCAGTATGCAGCCACAGTAGGACAGGGGCCTGCAGCACCTTGGGTCTCCCATGGCCCCCACCCACGTACCCACCACCTGCCCGCCTGCTTGCACATGCACAGAGAGATGCAAGCTGTCCAGGAGGACCAAGATGTGCACATTGCTCTGCATCTTCTCTGCTCCCACCTCCCCTGTTCTGTGTCTGTGACCCTGACTGTACTCACCTGATGTTCCTTCACCAGCGTCGGAGGATGCCTGCGAGGCTTCCTGGGTCTCTGGAACAGGCTGCAGAGTCAGGTGTCCTCTGTCTGCTCCTCCTCCTCCTCCTCCTCCTCCTCCTCCTCCTCCTCCTCCTCTTCCCTGGGGACCTCCTGCCGGCCCTGCTGCACCGGTGTGTGCAACCCTGTCTGCACAAGCAGCGGTGCAGACATAGGTTCCTGGCCTCCCAGGATGCGGTCCAGTTAGTTATAATAGGCGCAGTGCATCGGGGCTGCACCTGATGCTGAGCTCTGCTCTTGGGCCTTCACGTAGCCCTGCCGAAGTTCTTTAACTTTGGCCCGGACCTCTTGTAGTGTCCTGGGGTGGTGTCCTTTATCGGCCAGCCCCTGAGCCATGCGGCCATAGATGTTGGCGTTCCTGCGCTGGGTGTGCAGGGCCTAGACCGCTTCCTCCTTCCCCCACAGTTCGAGCAGTGTCAGGACCTCTGGCCCTGACCAGGCTGGGGCTCTCTTTTTCTCAGCTGTGGGCACCAGTGCTGGCTCCCTCAAAGGTCCTTGGGAGCCTCGTGGCTCTGGAGCTGCACATGTGGCCACGTGCAGGTGAAGCTGGGAGAGCTCTGTGCTAACAGGCTTCCTCTGTGGCCAGCTTCCTGTCACAATGCCAGCCAGGGATGTCTGTGCCTTTAAAACATGGCTACAGACAGGAACAAGAAGAGGTTTTCCCTGAAGGAGGACCGTCCAGCAGGCGGTTTCTTTGGAGGTATTTTTCTGTCGACAAAAGAAACCCCTGCATCCAGACTGCCCTTTTTGTCGACAGAACTCTGTCGACAAAGGCATTATGCCTCGTAAAATGAGGTTTACCCGCATCGACAAAACTGCTGAGTTCTGTCGACATTGTATCGACAGAACTCAGCGGTAGTGTAGACGCAGGTATAGTTTTGTCGACAAAAGTCCACTTTTGTCGACAAAACCCTGTAGTCTAGACACACCCTCAGTGTGAGAGTGCCTGACGGCAGGAATGAATGTGTGTGAATGAGTGAATGAATGAAGGTGTGTGTGTTTGTGTGTGACAGAGATAGCTGGTTCCCCCTTTAGTTTAAACCTTTAGTGGCAGCTCTGTCCTCTTTAGTTTAACCATATAGTGGAGCGTTAATTCCTGAATCAATAAACCTATATTAGTGTAACCCTGGGTGGTCTCCAGTGGGAATTTTTTGGGTAACAAACTGCTTTAAAGCTTCTAATAAATAAGGAAGTGGTTAAGTCTCTCTGGAGTGTCCTGTTTCCTCTCAGATTCAAATAAATCGAACCACACAACAGACAACATGTTATTATTTCCAAGATGGAACCACTGACCACAAAAAACACTGCAATCAGAGCTGGCCCTACCATGAGGCGAACTGAGGTGGCCACCTCAGATGCCAGACTCTGGGGGGGGGGGTGCCACTAGGACCCAGAGTGTAGAAAATTGTGTCTGCTGCTGGTGCATATGTATTCTCTCTGCTCTAGATGCACAGAGATGGTGGAGTGCCATGAGAGGAGTAGAACAGGAAGAAGGCAGAATTGAGACCTTTCGAGAAGACATAGGGGCGTCATTTGAGCTCCCCACCTCAGGTGCCAAAATGTTGTGGGCCGGCCCCGACCGCAACATGAAATAAAATGAGTCATGAATACAAGGCAAAAAAAAAAATCTGTGCTTTTATCCCACATGGGTCATTTATAGGAAAAATGATCCAGTTGCTAATGGAGAATGCCCAGATTTGTGTATACACTTTCCAGAAATCCCAGATAAGAATATTTCCTATCATACTCTATTTACCAGTATCCATCAGTTTAACAAGCTGAAATAATCTTATTTTACAATGACATAACTATGAGCCAAGTTAATCTGTAGCAGGAAAAACTTAAAAAACAACAAATAGTCTAGTAGCACTTTAAAGACTAACAAATCTACATGTTTTGTTGTCTTTAAAGTTCTGCTAGACTATTTGTTGTTTTTTAAGTTTTTCCTGTAATTTGCATTGTTTTTTGAAGACCAGGTAATAAATTATGATCTAGCCTATATGTGTATTGAAATTGCTATTGGAACAAAATACTACGTATTTGTGGTCTTTATTTTCTTTACAGGCATCTCTTCCATCTGCAAAGGAAAGAGAATCCTTTAGAGATCAAATCAAAGGAAAATCTCTTCCGCATCAAAACAAAGTCCTTTTGTCCCTCCCATCATCTACTTTTCTGGATTTTTTAAATCAACAGGACACAACTTCCCCTCATTTAGGCTACATCTAGGGCTACGTCTACACTGGCATGATTTTGCGCAAGAACTCTTTTGCAGAAGAGTTCTTGTGCAAAAACTCTTCCAGAAGAGAGCGTCTACACTGGCATGTGCTTTTCTCTTGCTCAAGAAAGCTCTGATGGCCATTTTAACCATAGGGCTTTCTTGCGCAAGAAATTCATGTTGCCTGTCTACACTGGCCACTTGCGCAAGAACAGCTGCGCAAGAGGGCTTATTCCTGAGCGGGAGCATCATAGTTCTTGCACAAGAAGCACTGATTTCATACAGTAGAACGTCAGTGTTCTTGTGCAAGAACTCGCAGCCAGTGTAGACAGGCAGCAAGTTTTGGCGCAAAAGCGGCTGCTTTTGAAAGATAATGTCTCGCATTGTGAGACACTATCTTGCATATAAGTTGTGATTGCTACGGATGGAGTGGCCACCAGGGCACCTGTGCTTTTTCCTCTTTCCTCTTCTTTCAAAAGAACTCCCTCTTCCCCGTCCACACACGCCTTTTTACGAAAGAGCTCTTTCAGAAAAAGGCTTGTTCCTCATAGAATGAGGATTACCAATGTCAGAAAAACCCCTCTGTTCTTTGGATTTTTTTTTTCCAAAAGAACGTGATTGCAGCGTGGACATAAGTGAAGTTTTTTCGGAAAAATGGCTGTTTTTCTGAAAAAACTCTATAGTGCAGACATAGCTTTACACACTTCTGCAACCCCACTGATTTCAAATGAGAGATGAATTTGGAGCCAATGTTTTGACAATATGGATCATACATTTGCATCAAAATAGAATTCTTTGAGACACCTGAAAGAAATAATTGATTTGGAGCACAGAAAGAGGTATCTGAGAATAGAAGCTTGAAAAAAATCCCTATTATAAAGTAAATTTAAACAAATGAATTCATGCTTACTAAATTAACAATATTTTTAAATACAAAAATGTTGTGCATAGAAGATCTAGCACTTTAGAAACAAAACAAGACACTGCCTAGAAAACATCTGTGACTTCTTCTGTTCCTGCATTCTATACTCAATGCAAGACAAGTGAACTTTACACTCTCTTTGATTAAACAAAGTATTTGTTGGGAGTTTTTTCTTTTTCGTTTAACTTTCATTTATTGATTTTTAAATAAAAGTACAGTGCAATTCTTGATGTATGACCGCATAAAAACTGACAAGAGAATATTTCAAAGGAAATGTAATAGTATACACCAATTTCATCAAATCAAGTCATACTAAAGCTATGCCTATGGAAAGAATTCTCTTTCATGGAGTAATAAAGACATCTGTCAATACTTATACCATAACCACAATTGGAAGTGTGTTTCTGGAAACAACTTTTTTTTTTCAATAAATTATTCTAAAAAGGCCAGTAGTTCTGAGTCAGAGAAAAAGATACAAATATGGATCCATCATTCATACATTTCTTATGTTTTCTCTGGCTAATGTCCTTCAGGCAGATAAAACTCATCCTGCCTTAATTCTTTTCTCGATCATTTTGTCTCTTCCCATCCATCACACTTAGTGAATGGGTGATTATTACTTTTCATTCATCAATTGGTACTATTCTTTATTTTATGCCACTGTTATGCACAGGGCTCAACAAACTGCGGCAAGAGCTACTCGCCAGCCCTGCACCGCGCATGTGCCAGACTGGCACTGCGCATGCATGTAGCACTGGTGAATGGGGCGCACGGAGCGACCGGCTGAAATCTACTCGCCATAGGCGAGTAGAAACAGCGGTTTGTCAAGCCCTGGTTATGCATAATGAGTTACTGACATTTTCGTTGATGCTTTGAAGACCACTTCTTTCTTCCAGTTTCAAAAGTCTCTCCTTGTGTTTCTGGCGCAGATCAATCACCCACCACAACCACCTCTCTGGCTTACGTTTCTTTCCCATCCTGATGTTTTGCTGAAGGTATATTTATTCAATAGTGTGCCAGATTCACCTTACAGTCGACTCTTAGGAAATGGGAGCTGGTTGTGTTCCCTCAGTTGTTTTGGCCTCTCTCTGTGGACCAGGCTTGGTTTCCTGCACCAGGCTACCATCTGTATTTCAATGAATTGCCTCAAAGATGTGGTCCACTTTCTCTCTCTCCTGGACATAGACTTTACGCTAAGCATCATAGTTCTGGGGGGAAATGGACCCAAGACAATTTGAGTCTGATCATGCCTAAAGTCTCTTGGGCTGTATGTCCTGTTCTGAGGGCATGAATCCTTAGAGCTCTAGTTTCAGCACATTACTGAGCCTTGGGGGCAGCATACCTATGTTGCCTTTGCCACATGTTGTGGAAGCAGTTATGGTTCTGAAGCTCTAAGCCTTGTCTGAATTTACTTTTTCCTCTTCGGGGAAGGTGGAGATTTACATAGGAAGCATAGGGCATTTGTCCTCTCTCCTCTTTCACATCTTTTGAAATAATGTTCAGAATTACAGTCCCTTATGTGTCACTATCTGTAAAAATAATTTGCCAAGTACTTTAAATGTTTCAGGGCTCATCCTTTGTCACATGGTATCTTATATCATTATCATATTCTATCTTCTGATTATGCATATCCATGGGGAAGAAAAACACACTTAATTGAGTACTAGACCCTGTGAATTTTGCTTTTAGCCTTATTAATCCTCAGAAGTTGTTCAGATCTGCTTATTTTCTTAGCCTTGCTGGTATCAAGCTGGGTTCAGTGTCTAATATCTCTGCACTATTTTTTCTCCTCTTCTTTTTATCTTGCCTGATAGAATAGTGTTATTTCTAGAAAGGAGACATGCTCAATATTAACTGTGACCATATTAACATTTCTTTGATTACCATGGAAAAACTGTCCTTACTTAAAACTTTGGCACTTCAAATTCTACTTGCTATTAGATTAACATAAAAATATGATTTAAGACACCTAACTTCCTGGCAAGCAAACATACAGTTCAGTTACTATAAGGGCTTAACAGCTATAGTACAACACTTCAACCTATATTTATTCATTCACTAAAAGACCCAAGCAACTCTGCGTAAATCTTCAACTCAAGTAAGTTTTGTTTTTCTTCATTTAAATCATTGTTCTGGGTTGGTGCAGGGGATAAGAGGCTCAATATGCAAGCTGCCTTGAAAAGAGAGAATATCCACAGCCCTAATTCACCACAGCAGTTAGGTTCCGGTGAGAAGCACATGTCTATGATGGCTGCAGCAGGCACAGCACTGCAAGAGTACATGTCCCCTGGCTGGAGGACTGACAGGGACACACACAGGTTACATCTAGACTACAATGTTTTATCGGAAAAAGGTATGCAAATTGCGTGCCGCAAAATGCATACCTTTTTCCAACAGTTTTGTCTACACTGGGCCAAATTTCAGAAAAACCTCTTTCAGAAGAGCCCTTCTTCCTTGTGGAACTAGAAAGACAGGGCTTCCGAAAGAGTGTGTCTGCTCTTCCGCAAAAAAAAGCAGTATCCTGGAAAACCCCCATATTCTAGACGTAGCCACAGACAAACAAACTCTCTGAACTATATAGA
Organism: Pelochelys cantorii; assembly: GCA_032595735.1. Lineage (NCBI taxonomy): Eukaryota > Metazoa > Chordata > Testudines > Trionychidae > Pelochelys > Pelochelys cantorii. Next base: position 85,605,753 of record CM064330.1, on the reverse strand, counting down.
AGACAGCTCTCCTTTTCTCTACCCCTGCTGGCCCAATGGGGTTATAACTGCCTCTAGACCCTTGCAGTCATTCTGCAGTGTAACAGCCCCTCCTACCAGGCTCCGTCTCTCCATTTTATGAGAAACAATCACATTCCAGTTACATCCCATTGTCCTGGCAACTCTTGCCTTGCTTAAGTTATGATAAGGGAAGCTGTGTACCAAATTTCATGGTCTGAGTTCTTTAGAAAGAATTCTTTAACAAATGGACTCACAGATGGATGGACACACAGAAACATTTTTTAAAATATATAGTGGATGGGGAGGGAAAAAAAGGATTTCTGCAGATCCTCAATGGGGATCCATTCTCAGGACCTCCTGAAAAGGGGTTCTGGGATCCACACCAGTATTTTGCACGTTCTTCATGAACTCTAAGGATGGCTCGCGCCCTCCCCCCCCCCCCCAAAAAAATCACATATAAGGTCCATCCCTGTCCATTTAAAAGCTTTGCAAGAGGTTCCGCAAATACTGCACTTTGTCCTAAGGTAGAAAAGAACGTGTGCAGAACCTTCACATTCCATGGACACTCAAAGCTATAGATAAAGGCCCATGGAGGAGGACTGGCTGACACCTGCTTTGGAGTTCCACAGCAACGGGAAGCTAAATTTGCCTTTCCTTTGAACCTAGATCTACGAACAACATAATTGGTAAGAGAAGAAAAATGTTCTGCAAATGGCAATTAATGGAAAAAGTTTAGTATAGCACAAATATGGAAGTAAAAAATAACTTTTATAAAAAGACCAAAACAGGTCTTGTCTTCTACTTGAATTTCCCCAACTGGTGATTTAAAAATTATATAAAATAACTTCATTAATAATGCTTTAGGGTTGAATGTGAAGTCACAAACAATGACATTTTCAGTGGAGGTTGAAAGCTTACTATCTTTAACTCTCCCTCAGGTGCACCTATTTATCATCTATACATTGTAAGGTAGTGGAGGGGACTATCATGTATGTTTTGAACTATTATGACAGTTATTTAAGATTTTTCTAATAAGAAATAAAGAACAGCATACATCATGGCTTTTAACAAATTATTTTTTGCCATGACAAACTACCAGTCTTAATAATAAGTAAGTAGTTAGAGTGATTCATATCTTTTAAAATATTTTATAATAGTCAAATTAGTACAACGTTTAATGTAACCTCATTAGTGACCGTGGCCAAAATTTTGAAAGTTGTCTAAATTTAGGCATCTAAATCTTTATATGGAGTTTTTGATTTTCGGGTGCACTAAGCAACGTAGGATCTGTGAGATGTGAACGTATGTACCTAATAGTTGAGTTTGAAAGCTTAGGCCCCTATCAATTTCCCTCATCTTTCCTATGGTTCTCCCCCAGCTGGGATTGACCAGCCTGGCTGGGTTTTTTATGGATTTTCCAGTTGCCAGAAAAATCATTTCCTTTGCCAAGGATTTTTTTGTGTCTGTCTAAAGATTTGAATTATTATCACAATACAGTGGGATATCTAATGATAAAAGTTTGTGTGTTCAGCTAAAGATGCTGCAGTGTTCTCACTTCCTAAGTTTAAGTGATAATGGATCAAGCCTATTCAAAATACTGGAGCTATCTGCCCAGCAACACACAGTGCATCCCACACATGTGTGAAAGAGGGTTTGAGTCACTCTAAGTGTCTGTTGAAGGATGCGGGTTTTGAAGTTGCCTTGTGGCTGTGGCAGGCTTGCCTGAGGAAGAGGAGAACCAGGCTTTTTGCATTTCAGCGGTGGTAACCCTATTTCTCTACCATCTGTAAAATGAGGATAGCACCACTTACTGTCTTAGACACAAAATGTTTTGAAGTGCTTTGAGGTCATTAGATAGAAAGCACTAAAGAAGTATAAAGTACTATTATTAAGGATTTAGGGTAGACATGGTATTTTAAGTATCAATATATTTATGAATTACTAAGCAACATTTTTATGTCCCTATTGTAACTTTATAGCTGGTCATCTACAGATGTAGATGTCAAAGTTTGGAAGATAGCTTTTCTGAAACTGTATCTGTCTCATTGGCAGACATCAGAGATACCATCACTGCAATTCTGGAGTCGCCTCTGGCTGTGCTACATACTCAGGATGTTGTTCATTTTGATCATTTTTACAACTTCCTATAAGTATGGGAATGTACATCTTCATATTGCATGCATTTGAACATACATTTAATACAAACCCCTTATGAGATATCTGCATAAAAAGACCTTTGATATTTCTATATGGAGGTACATATTTGAGTATTTGTGTTTATTTATATGTTTGCACTCTCCCGAAGAGATAATATAAAATCTGAAGTGTTCACGGTGCTTCTAGTTCTTGACAGTGGCTATGCCACAAAAACATCAGATTCTGGTATTTCAGAAATAGCAATAGCTCCTGAGAAAGTCACATAAAAAATCCAGTTCCCAAGATATTCAAGTTTATCTGAATATTGAGATAGTTTGGTTCATTCAGTACCCTGTGCAAGTCAAATGAACAACCCACTTACATAACTTTGAATGACTTCATAACTTATCCTACCCCAAAAGGCAAAACTCCTATCCATAATAATTATAGCACAATAGACCAGTCACCATAACCCATTTCTCATTTCACACTAGAGTAAAGGACCTTTCCTGACACCTGGATTTTAAAATTTAATTCCTTGTCAAAATGAATTTGTCACAGAAAAATCATTCATATAAACACCAACATGTAATAGGATGTCTTTGTCAACTGTTGTATGAAATCTGTCAAATAAGACCTATCTATTAGACCTCTGGGTATTATCATCAGGCAAATATTTATCTACCTAACTAGAAGGAGACAGAACCCATTTTGGCAATTCCTCCCCCAACCTCGGGATAGTAAATATCCAGACTGTCCACACATTTTTTATTTGAGTTAATTTCTCAGTGACCTTGAAAGATTCTGAAGGAAGTGCAAGGTACAATGATAGTTTGATCTAATTTTGCATTTTTAAACATCCCAGTCAAGTCCTGTGCTTGACAATGCCAGTTTATTACTCTACAGTACAAGAAAAAAAACTAATCAATTACCTTATGGTTGTCTGTTTTTTGCCTTCTTGTGGAGCAATGGAGGCAGGGTGCCAAACTCAACTGCTGTTCAGATGCCTCAGCTATGGGCACAATTATACGCAAATGATATAACTTTCCCAGTAATTCGAAAAAAGTACTATAGAATACAAAAGGATAACCTTTCCATAAAGTGTTTAAACAGCTTATACAATTTTACTGCCAGGCTATAATTCTCAACTTTCTAGGAGTGATATTTACTGTTAAATGCTGTAGTTTTACTTGGAGTAGTTTCTCTAAAAGACTTTAATTCATATCAAACCTTCTTAAATTCTGTAGAATATTCCCATCGGATGGAACTTGAGAACGCTATGTTTTTACTCTTGTGTTTGATGGATCTTGAAAGAAAGTTTCTCAAGTGGCTAAGATTTCTGCTTCCTTTATTGTGAATTTTAGTAACCCTTGAGAACTAGGTGAAAATTTCATCCTTCCTCCATCTTAATCTCTCCTACCCATAAGAGAAGTGACAGCTAATTCATCCTCCCGCATAAAAAAATGTGCTACTTATGAGCATAAATACTGAGAAATTTGCTAAATTCATCTGTGTTTTCTTAAATATTGGCATTAAACATAGTCTAGTACCATAAATGAAGTGTGAGCACTCCTCTGCTGTACCACTTGTGATCTCAACCCTGATTTAAAGGGAATCATGCGGTCTTTGAGAGAATAGTAAAGCAGTCATATGTGTTATGAAATTATTGTCAATTAACTGTAATAGAAAGTGTAGTAATTATGCTAACACTGTTGTAGTTGTTGAATACCACTATTCATTAACCATCAGCAAGGACCCACCACTTAAGTGCACAGCAAAGGTAAATTATGCAACATGTCACTCTGTATTATATGATAAGGTCCCTCTCCTTCGGTCCTGTCAGGATCACATTCTTGTATGTTTATTTAATAATAAAATCAATTTACTTGACACTGGTTTTGTAAAGAAAGTTTTTGTAAAGAAATCAATTTTTGTAAATAAAGTTCAAGCTTTTGTAATAAAATGAATAGCTAAATTATTGAAGTTTTCAAGGAGGAAAGCAAGCGGCTTTGGCAACTATCTGGAAAGGACTGGATATTTTTTTTGTTCTTGGAAGTTGTTTGGTTTGATGTGGCAGAGAAGACTATAAACTTTGGAAGGGTTTGAATTTCTTACTTTCCACTTCCACAGTCATTTGTTCCACAGTATCTTCCATTACATCCCATAGTGATGGAAAAACACACCAGTTTGGTGCTTCACAAAAATTATTAGAAGCGTAATAGTTTGCACCAATAAAGGAAGCAGATACATGGAGCCAGAGTCTAATGTCCCTCAAGCCAATTTAAATTATCAGAAATTCTAAAGTCATTAATCTATGCCAGTGCAAAATCAGAAACTGCTCTGTTGCCCAACAGGCCTAGTGTTCTCACTGTCCTTCATGTCAAAAGAATTGTTTGGGAAATACACTGAGCATAGATTCCAAGTTCTGTGGGAGCTAAGTGGAGATGATGTAAATTCACTCCATATATTGTTTACAAAACAAGAATATAAGGTGATTTGTAACTGCAAAATTTACTTGCTAAATACAATTTATAGCCAACTACATTTTAACTGATGTCACAGAATGAGGGGAACATAACTGAAGTCTTGCATGTCTAAAAGGAATTTTGACCATAGATGTGACATCAGCTTAATGTCAAAATGAAATGATTGGTTGAGACTCTTATTTTGTAGATTTACTGGTGCTATTGTTCACCTCTATTTAAGTAGTTATGCTTTCTCTTGGCTGGAAATTTGAAGCACAGTGGAATTTGTAAGAAGCTGACAACTGACATTTGCTAATGCAGATATTCAACTCATTGGATACTGGGGTGACCAACAAACTGTTATTCAAAATTGGTATGCATCACTTTTCTATTCGGGTAGTTTAATCTTAGATACCTAATTTCTAATAAATGAACTGTTTTAAGATTGGCCATCTAATGTCTTGAACCCAATTAATCAAATTGAATGCAACTATTTACAGTTACCGGAGAACCAGTAAAATGTGTTGACTAGGAAGAGACATTTATAGAGTCATTTTCAACTATAATCTTACATTAAATTAACAATGTCCTATAATTTCTACTAGGAGCTCCTAATCTCCATTGCAATGCACAGATTGTTGTATACTCCTTGCTGGACTACAGAAAGGCAAGAGTTCTTCCCCAAATATACAGACCCAGAAATTGAAAATCCCTCCTGACATCACTAGATGCATTACAGTGAAAATGATGGCTTGAATGTATGGAAGACCTTAATGTCACACACTCAAGGAGATGGGCCTGGAACTTGTTTAGATACTTGGGGGCTACAAATCCCACACACACCGCTAGGCCACAATGTCATCACTATTAAGCTGTTGTAGACATCAAAACAGTCAATAGACAAAGTAGCAGAAAGTCCTCCATCACTTCTAGCTTATGATGCCCACATGAGCTCCATTATCCTAATGGTCTGGTCCATTCACAAGAAAGGTGACAGGCAGCCATTGCAGCCACAAAACTGGGGAAAGCAGTGGATAAAGATGCCATCTATCCTATGTTCCTATATTACCTGGGTTATAACCTGTAGAGACTGGCACACTGGATGGACGACACAGCTGTTTTCACCAACATTCTGGAGACCGGTGAAATCTGTAGCATGTGGAAAGAACCTAGGTCACTGCACTCCTAACCTGCAGATGACCCTGCCATTTCTAGGCCAATCTCCCTCTTCAGCACTTCCTGCAAAAGTGATGAAGCATCTGATTCTGAACTGAATTAGGCCCACTGTGGATTCCAGCCTATCCAAGACTAACCTGGTTTCTGACTTCACAGAAGTTGTTGCAGCCAACTCTTGTCCCTCACTACAAACATCTAGACAAGATTCCAACAAAAACTCAAGAGCAGCACCACTTTAATCAATTTGCCAGCAGTGGGAAGGATGGACTGCTATTTATATTGAACCAAGTGATCCCCTTCATGCAGAGTCTCTGGCTTCTGAACCCCATGCTTAGTGGCTAAAGGATGCATGTACAGCTTGGAGGTCAAAACAACACACTTTGAATAATGGACCGCCACAAGGATCTATACTCATTCTCACACTCTTCAATGCATACATGAGCAATATGTCTGAAATGATAATGCAGACATTAGCATATGCTGATAATTTGGCTCTGTCAACTCAGGCCTAGAGTTTTGAATAACGCAAAGGAACTCTTACATTTGACCTGAAGTTCATGGAAGAGAACTTCCAAATGTGATGGATGAGACCAAATCCAAGCAAACAGGTAGTCTCTACTCTTCATCTTTACAACAGAATTGAACAAAACCACTCCAATTGTTGAGTTTTGTGATGCAACTGTGCATTATGCCCCAAAGCCAACATATCTTGATGCCATTCTTGACCGAGCACTCAGCTTTCATTACCATTTCAAGAAAGTATTGTCTAAAGCAGTGTTTCCCAATTTTATTTGGCCACGGAACCCTTTTAAACTCGAAAGAATTTTGCAGCATCCCTAATAACAGTCTTATATATGGAGCTGAAAAAGTAGAGCACAAATAAGTATTATTGTTATGTATTATAGATATGTAGATTAATCTGTCATAGTCAATTTATATTTGTCACAATTAAACTTTTAAATACAAAGAATCACGCGACTATACTGAAGTAAAGTATTCGCGAGAGCACTGCCTGCGTACTCCCATACAAGCAACTGGTTTGACTGCTGAAGCTTCGACTTTGTCCAGTGCGGCGCTAACATATTAATATTCAGTCACCCATATGATCCACGTTCCATGAGAGCGAGAACGGGGATTTACGGTGGTATATAACAAGCGATCAGTGTGCAGCACTGAGTAGTGACATCATCAGCCCCACTCTCTGGCTAAGCTAGTATTACACAGGGACACTTATTGTGGCAAACACAAATGAAAATTGTTTTCAGTAAAATTCATAAATGCTTAAATATTCATTATTTTTTAATCATAAAATGTTATTGTAATGGAATTTTCTTGCAGAATCTTTATTTTCACTTTGCAGTGTCTGCAGAACACCATTTGGGAAACACTGGTCTAAAGCAAAGACTCACATCAACATTATCCAAAAGTTAGCTGTGGATCAACTTCTCAGCTACTACAGACATTGGTCTTGATCCTAGTGTACTGGTATGGACAAGAAGCTGCTATATCCAACTTGTGGATAAGTAGCTGAATAAGACCATAATAATCTCAAATTTTCTCAAGAACTTGAAAAATCAATGCGTCTATCGTGGTTTTCTGTATTATCACAAACTGAACCTCCAATTATCTGTTCACATAACACAAAAACCAGAAGTTATGCAACAACATGGATAGGCAGCAGGTTTTAAAGTAACAGAATAAAATACTTTTTCATACAGTACAGTTAACCTGTAGAATGCATTCCCAAGGGATGCTGTGCAGATCAAAATTATAACTGGTTTAAAAAAATGAATGAAGTAAGTTCATGGTAGACAAACTCACCAAACACTATCCAGATTTTCCCTTCTGGCAGCCTATAGACAACATACCTCGATACCTAAAAATCACAAAAACCATCATGGACCACATGTGATCACCTTTGGATACAGCCAGGGAATGGCAGTGTCTGGATTCCATTTACCATTCCAAACAAACTTTATCATTGACCCAACAATTGGCCCTCATAGTTTCAATTTACTAACTTTGGCCCACACTGAATTACGTCCAAATAAACGATGGCAGATGAAACTACTTTGATATCAAAATGGAAAAAAAAAAATCAAAGATTTCCCTTTTTGTGACACTGGTGAGAACATCTAACACATCCTAACACAGTACTCCAAATATATTTTTGAAGGTGAAATTGAGGATATCCACAAATGAATTATGCACCTTCATTTGCATCTATACATGTTGCTCTGCCAATGCTCTATGAGAGAGAGACAGAGAGAGAATTTCAATGGTATGATACTATTTTCCCTAGAGCACTGTATGTCAATCTATGGTTTGTAGACCCTCAGTAGTCTATGAAGACCTTTCTGGTGCTGCAGAGAATGAAACATTTTAAAGCCAATAAATGATGGATTTGTATTTGGAAGGGAGTGAGACCACAGGGAAAAATCTCTTACAAATATGGCCCACCAAGTGCAAATGTGAGAAAACCATTGCTGATATGTCTTTGGGCTTGATCTAAACATAAATATCATTCATTGCACTCTTGGGGGAAAGGACAAGTGTGAGGCAAATTTCTTTTCCTTTGGTTTTGACAGTGTCTCAATTGTCCCATTGTCTTTGTTACTGTGCACAAATTTCTTTTCACAAAGTTTTATTTCATTTTAAAGAAAAGCACACAATTGCACAAAAACAGAGACTATTCCATACTGGCTTTTTTTCTTTGGTGTTGGGAGAGGGGTATTTGGTTGCTTTTTGTTTTGTTGTGTTTTGTTTTGTTTTGTTCCCCCAACTTTCAGCTGAATGAGAATAATCTCCATGCAGTGAACACAGTCAGATTGGGAATTAGCACAGGAGTTTAAGATAGGAACTGAACCAGCTATAGGCACCTAAATGAAAGCATTTTTTGGTATTAATTTGATATTGAACAAGAGATGATTGCAGTCAATATCAAACACTAAGTGCTCTGACAATGTTAATTAGTGTAATTTACTATGCTGGGTAGAAATACAAAAGGTGATAAACTGATAGGTTCCATTAAAAAAGGAGACAGACACAATGTCTTGCATGTAGGCATTTTCATGTATACTCTCTTCTCTAGTATTGCCTTTGACAAAGGCATTTTGACAAGGCTGCAAGACTTTGTCTCACCTAATTTCCTCTGACAGGGTGAGGCAGTTTTTCCTCCATGATGACTGATCTCTGGGTTATCTGGATATTCTCATTTTAAGCTGCTATTGAAAAGACTTGAATAATTTTCAGTTTCTGCCAGGAACCTTGCTGCTCTTAATAATAATTCCTGATTTATTACACCTAACAAAATGTTGCTACAGTGGGTCAGGTGGTTGTCTAGTGTACACAAAGACAACATATAGTTGAAGAGAAGGCATAGGCTGTAGTTAGTCAGGTGGGCAAATCCCAATGGGTTCCTGCTCCGTCGATGACGACAACCAGAAGGCTGCTTGCATGTGTGCTCAGTGATTCATGCTGTGTCGACTTGTGCACTTAGTCTCCACAGTAGACGCCAAAAGAGCCCCCGAAGACCACAAATCAGATAAGGATCAAAGGTGTCTGGCCAGGTTTATTGTTAAGCAAAGTACAGTCATAGTTGTCAGTAGACTCTACTGAACCACTTTGCATATGTAATTCATAACAATGGAATGACTCAATCAGCTGGAGATCCCACTGCCCCCTTTCCCCCAGTCATCCAAAGACTGTCCCCCCAAGACACCAGTTTATATACAGGTACGAACAAGTTACACATCACTCCTGACATTGTCAGGTTACCACCTTCTGACACTACTTAGATACCACCCAACACCATGTACCTCGAGGTTTGATTAGAACATTTCTATCCATCATGCTGTCATTTTAGACCCTTTCCTGAACCAGGGTTAGTATCTGTGGGGAGTGTGGGTACCAAGGTCTTTTTTTTAAAGTGAGCTGCTAGTACCATGTGCTTTCAATTTCTGACAAGTACCAATTACTGCTCTACACCTGGGCCTATTACCAATTAGTGTTTTGCTCTCTCAGCCCTGTTCATGACAAGTTCTGTAAGCAGAGGCCTGCCTCTGACTCACAGATTAGCTTTGCTTTATGTTAGTCATATTTTGTTCATTGTTAGCTAGGCCTCAGACCAGGCCTGTGCTACATGGGCTTATGTTTTAGGCTTTCATCTTATTACATAGGAAATGTGAATTTTTTAATTCACCAGTCACAAAGCATTCTTTCTAGGCCCCTATTTACTGGTAACAGCTATAATAATATTTTACCTGAACTTTGCCCAAAACTCAAACCAAACTGGTTGGCGAGTTGTTTTATTAAAGATTCCCATCTCCTTTTCTCCTCTGCACAACGAAATGAATCAAGAGATAATGGAGATAGAAGGACCCAATTAAAATGGGGGGAGGACCTCCATCCTGAATTAAAACAAGCCATAACACGCAGATATAGATTTTGACTATCCCAAAATGTTTTTAAGAAATCAGAATCTGGTTCCAGATCTGGAATCTTGAGCCAATCTCTGATAGTACCAACTGAGTTCTCTAGCAGAGAAAGGTCTAACATGAGCCAATGACTGGAAGCTGAAGCTATACAAATCCAGACTGGAAATAACGGGTAGTTTTTGATAGCAAGGTAATTAGCAACTGGAAGACCTTAGCAAGGTTTGTGGCAGTTTCTCAAGCACTGATAATTTTTAAAATCAAGATTGATGTCTCTAGAAGACCTACTTTCAGAATTATTTTGGGAAAAAGTCATGGCCTATGTTATACAGGGGGTCAGACTAGCTATCACAATGGTCTCTTCTAGCTTTGGAGGCCATAAATATATAAGATTTTTCAGTCATTCCAAGCCATGAACAGTGCATACTGAGATAATGTTCTTTAGTGCTTTGTCTACACTCCAGGGTTTTTGCACAAGAAGCCTTTTGTGGAAGAGTTCTTGTGCAAAAGCTTCTTGCGCAAAAGCGCATCCAGACCTCAAAGCGCATTGCAAAAGTGATTTGCTTTTGCGCAAGAGCACATCCACACTGCATGGACACTCTTGCACAAGAAAGCTCTGATGGCCATTCAGCAAGAGCTGTAGCACAAAAAGGAGTTATTCCTCGTGGGGAGGAATAACTCTACCGGCAAAAGCCCTCTGTTCTGCCAATTTTCTAGCGCAAAAACACACTTGAGGTGTGGACACTCTGCCAGTTTTTGCACAAAAACCTTATAGTGTAGACATAGCCGAGTTGTTTGTCAGATGCTGGGAATGGGTGACAGGCATGGGATCACTTGATTACCTATTCTGTTCGTTAACATAAGAATGGCCGTACTGGGTCAGACCAAAGGTCCATCTAGCCCAGTAGCCTGTCTGCCGACAGCGGCCAACACCAGGTGCCCCAGAGGGGGTGGACCGAAGACAATGATCAAGCGATTTGTCTCCTGCCATCCCTCTCCAGCCTCTGACAAACAGAGGCCAGGGACACCATTTCTATCGCTGGCTAATAGCCTTTTATGGACCTAACCTCCATGAAATTATCTAGCTCCTCTTTAAACTCTGTTATAGTCCTAGCCTTCACAGCCTCCTCTGGCAAGGAGTTCCACGGGTTGACTACATGCTGTGTGAAGAAGTTTTAAACCTGCTACCCATTAATTTCATTTGGTGTCCTCTAGTTCTTCTATTATGGGAACTAATAAATAACTTTTCTTTATTCACCCTCTCCACACCACTCATGATTTTATATACTTCTATCATATCCCCCCTTAGTCTCCTCTCTTTTAAACTGAAAAGTCCCAGTCACTTCAGCCTCTCTTCATATGGGACCCGTTCCAAACCCCTAATCATTTTAGTTGCCCTTTTCTGAACCCTTTCTAAGGCCAAAATATCTTTTTTGAGGTGAGGAGACCTCAGTACACAGGATTCAAGATGTGGGCGTACCATAGTTTTATACAGGAGCAGTAAGATATTCTGTGTCTTATTTTCTATCCCTTTCTTAATAATTCCTAACATCCTATATGCCTTTTTGACCGCCGCAGCACACTGTGTGGACGTTTTCAGAGAACTATCCACAATAACTCCAAGATCTTTCCCGATCTGTCGTAGCCAAATTAGCCCCCATCATACTGTACGTATAGTTGGGGTTATTTTTTCCAACGTGCATTACTTTACACTTATCCACATCAAATTTCATTTGCCATTTTGTTACCCAATCACTCAATTTGGTGAGATCTTTTTGAAGTTCTTCACAGTCTGCTTCTGTCTTGACTATCTTAAACAGTTTAGTATCATCCACAAACTTTACCACCTCACTGCTTACCCCTTTCTCCAGATCATTCATGAATAAGTTGAACAGTATTGGTCCCAGGACTGACCCATGGGGGACACCACTAATTACCCCTCTCCATTCTGAAAATTTACCATTTATTCCTACCCTTTGTTTCCTGTCTTTTAACCAGTTCTCAATCCATGAAAGGACCTTCCCTCTTATCCCATGACAATGTAATTTACACAAGAGCCTTTGGTGAGGGACCTTGTCAAAGGCTTTCTGAAAATCTAAGTATACTATATCTACTGGATCCCCCTTGTCTGCATGTTTGTTAAGCCTTCAAAGAACTCTAATAGATTAGTAAGACATGATTTCCCTTTACAGAAACCATGCTGACTTTTGTCCAACAAATTATGTTCTTCTACATGTCTGACAATTTTATTCTTTACTATTGTTTTGACTAATTTGCCCGGTACTGAAGTTAGACTTACGGGTCTGTAACTGCCAGGATCGCTTCTAGAGCCCTTTTTAAATATTGGTGTCATGTTAGCTATCTTCCAGTCATTAGGTACGGAAGCCGATTTAAGGGATAGGTTACAAACCACAGATAATAGTTCAGCAATTTCCCATTTGAGTTCTTTTAGAACCCCTGGATGAATGCCATCCGGTCCCGGAGATTTGTTTACATTAAGTTTTTCTATTTGTTCCAAAACCTCCTCTAATGACACTTCAATCCAGGACAGCTCCTCAGATTCATCACCCTCAAAGGACGGTGCACATTTGGGAATCTCCCTAACATCCCCAGCCGTGAAGACAGAAGCAAAGAAATCATTTAGTTTCTCCGCAATGGCTTTATCGTCCTTGATTGCTCCTTTTATATCTCGATTGTCATGGGGACCCACTGGTTTTTTAGCAGGCTTCCTGCTTCTAACGTACTTAAAAAAAAAATAGCAAAATGTTTTTTTGAGTTTTTGGCTAGCTGTTCATCAAAATCTTTTTTTGCTTTTCTTATCACATTTTTACACTTGATTCGACAGTGTTTATGTTCCTTTCTATTTATCTCACTAGGACTGGACTTCCACTTCTTGAAAGATGCCTTTTTGTCCCTCACTGCTTCTTTTACATGGTGGTTAAGCCACGATGACTCTTTTTTAGGTCTCTTACTATGTTTTTTTAATTTGGGGTATACATTTAACTTGGGCCTCTATTATGGTGTCTTTAAAAAGTTTCCATGCAGCTTGCAGGGATTTGGCTCTAGTCATTGTGCCTTTTAATTTCTGTTTAACTAACCTCCGCATTTTTGTGTCATTCCCTTTTTTGAAATTAAATGCCAGAGTGCTGGACTGCTGAGGTGTTCTTCCCACCACAGGAATGTTAAATGTTATTATATTATGGTCACTATTCCCAAGCAGTCCTGTAATGGTTATCTCCTGGACCTGATCCTGCAGTCCACTCAGGACTAAATCAACAATTGCCTCTCCCCTTGTGGGTTCCTGTACCAGCTGCTCATTCCCTCTGGGGTATCTGGCATTGGTCACTATTGGAAGACCGGATAGTGGGTTAGATGGACCTTTGGACTAACCTGGTGTGGCATTCTTATGTTATGGTGTTCATGGAGCTTGCAGAAAGTAATGCTCAGGGAATGGCAGGTGATATTAGGCTGTCTAGAGTGAGGAATGGGTAGCTAGGAGAGTAAGACCTTACAGATAAAGGATACCAAGAGCCAAGGGCTGCTCCATGCTCTCACATCTACCTCACTCCCACTTGTGGAGAAAGTGTCTCTTCGCTGCATATGATAATTGCCTTAAATGCTTATGATTCTGTTGCAAATTACAGAAGGCAAGAATTTGGGGAAGAGATTTTATTACTATTAGTTCTACTGAGAGCTACAATTTAGTAATAATCTCTCATTCTCTCTGGAATAAGTTTCCATAACTTAAGTGTGCTGACCTTCAGAGCACAAGCACTTGTCTGACTTTTTCACCATTAGGAAGGTTTTTCTTAAAATGATTCTATTTCGATAGTTCAGAAAAGATTATTTGGTCCTGTCTCTTCAATCAGTTGTGTTTATTGTTAATTTATTACTCCAGTTTTCTTGGATCACTAACTCTAAACATGGCGATATAACCAGATTTGGCTATTATGATTATTAATATAGCTCTGATGATTTTTGCCTGTATCATTAGTTCATAAGCTTAATGTAATTATGCCATTCTCTTTTACAGCTGAAATTATCCTCAATTTTTTTTTAAAACTGGCAGATATCTATCAAGTGATAGACACACTCATCACATTAAAAGGCCATTATTTAGATTGCACAGTCAAACACTGAAAAGTTAGTAAATGACAGAATTAAGGTTGACAGTATGCATGCTCCATGACAAAGACTTTCATTACATAACTACATACTTTTTAAAGAGATACATATTTTAATAAATTTGGATACCATATCACAGCTTCTGAGAGGTAAGCATTCATGGGGAGGAAATCTTTCTTTTACTATCTTCACAAGTTTTGAAGGTTCTGATCAGATAAAGGTTCAAAAGCCCGTCTACTCTATTTGTCTAGGTTCCTATGTGACTCCCCCCTTCCTCCCCCCATCATTGTAGTAACCAAAAGCCTCTCTGTAAGAATTTAGTTCTAACAAAATTTATAGTCAGGTTTCTAATCAAAATTGTTTGAGATATATTTGGGTTAAGTAGATCACCTTTGCCTTTGGATATGACAAACTCAAACACATCTCTGAGATTACATGCATTTTTAATGAACTCTTGTTGCTTGGACATATGTGAAATGCAATAATAGGTATGTTGCCAAATAGGATTTTGTAACTGAGTATGCTCTGACTCTGTTTGTTAAACTTGCTGATAGATAAGTGGAATTTCTTGCTTATAATAGATTTGCTAATTAAAAACTCTGAACAACTTTGCTTCTTGAAAAGATTTTCATTAGTTTGTAGAATGACTCTTTACTGTTGGGCTGGGTTTTTTGTTTGGATTGGTTTTAGAATATGTAAACTTGTCTGGAACATTAAATCAATTGAGTCTGTTATTATTTCTAAGAGATCCACTTTGGTGAGGTACAAAGGGAGTGTAATACTGGCCTAAACATCCATTTCAGGATTTCTGTAGGGTGGGCAAACCTACCAGTACAGTAGCTCCTAGACCTCTCCGACTGATGAGAGTACAAGATGTTATAGCAACCATTTCTTAGTCTTTTGGGGTGGCATATTTTCCATGGGCAACCCTTTGGAAGCACTCCCGCACTTCAAACTCAAGAACTGCAAGTCTGGACAACTAAATGTGTGTGCTGCACAGCAAGAGGAAGGCTTACCCACAACCCCCACCATAAAACCTCTCAGTCTCTCCTGATGGAGATGTTCCATTTTGTATTCATGATCAAATATTTATTGAAGCAAGGACTTGAATCTGAGTTTCTCACCTCCTGCGTGAGTGCCCACTGGTCACTGTGTCTCTTTCCCAGTGCATGACCTTTCCCAGAACAGCCAACAGTGCAGTAGTTGGCATATTCACCTGAGATGTGAGAGACCAAGGTCCACGGTCCAAATGAGGCAGAGCAGGAACTTGAACCTGGATCTCCCACAGCAGGTAAGGGCACTAATCATCAGTCTATTGGCTAATTTTTGTGAGGGAGAGGGTGCAGTCTCTCTCCATCCTCCCATCAAAAAAAAAATTGTGTGATTTCTCAGTTTCAGCCTAATTGAGAGTGAGAAAATTCTCTGAAATCTCAAAAATTTTCACAGGTCAGGAAAATTATGTCCCACCCAGTTCTGTTTCCTGCACATCTCTCTAATCCATGTAAATCAAACAGATGAGATAAGAACCAACCCAAATATTCACCCCCCACACACATGGAATAACTCATCTTTGGGAGCAGAAGAGTTCTAGTATCTTGTATTGCTACATCATTTTCCCTCTTCCTCTTTCTTCTTTCACATATATTCTAACTCAGTTTTGATATTCAACAGACTTAGGAAGTTTGTATAACATTGAACAATCATGCAAACTTTTGGATGCTCGTTCAAAGCTGATCTCTCAGCCCACCACTGATCTTTCATCTTTCCTGGATTTTACCTAAACTGACATGGAAGTCGAGTCAATTAGCAGTGATTGAACGTAGTTTGCTATTTAAATGTTTGGGGGGGGTTAATTTTGTTTGGCTAGTCAGTGTAGAAAAGGCCCAAATGTGATAGTCCAGATAGCAACTAGAAACCTACTGGGTTCAACCATTTCCATTTGTGACACCTACGATACTTGCTTGGCATCACAAGGCAGGACCGAGTTACCAGCACTCAAGTCCTGGTGAAAGCTAGTTTGGTCAGTTTTGACATTCAATTGATTGACTCCCAAATGAGGTGGGCTGGCCATGTAATTCAAATGCCTGGAGCAAACCATAGTCACCTCATCTCATTCCTTAGGCAGGTAGAGCTGAGTGTTGGCTCCTTTTTATTATTTTCCCATTTTCCAAGATGCAACTTATGATAGAGTGCAGCAAGGGGATTTCAACATCTTTTCTGCTTGCTGAGGTACTCTGGGGAAGCGTTATGAGAGAGAGTGACTGAGTAGATGCTGAGGAAGGGGTAAACCCCAGGATGTGGAATCTTTGTTACAAACTTATGGGGAGGGACTTGTTAGAATTATGCTGCTCAGTCACACCTGTCAATTGAATATCATACGCATATTTAGAGTGTTTGTGACCCTTCTCCCCCCCCCCAGATGCAGCATGTTGAATAATACCACCCAACACTAATCTCCATAGCACAGTATTAGACATACTTCTAGTCATGTACAGTATACATCTTGCTTTTTCTACAGTTCTTCCACTGATTTTCAGTCCATGACTATTCATTCTCCTTGCGAAGCCAATTGAAATGAACAATTCCAATTAAACAGAGAGATTGAATCAAATGCTTTACTAAAGTTGAGGGAAATGTAAGAGGTTTATTTGCTCATCCACTAATACTACAATTTGATCAAAAAACGAAATCAAGTTTATCTGGTTTATTGAGCGTTAGACTCAATTCTGTTAGACTCTAACAGAAGTTAGACTTGTCAGTTGATAACAGCCAGGAGCACTTTTATATTTTCTTTTCTGAAAGATCAATGCCATGCATGCTATTTTCCAGCCCTTTGATACCTCCCCAATCTCCAGGACTTCTCAAAAATAAATTGCCAGTGGCTCAGTAAGATCATTACCTAACTCCCTCCCTGGGACATACATCATTTCAGTCCTGCTGATTTGTATAAATGTAATTTTTCCAAGTATTCCCTTACCTGCATTTTATCAATACATTGACAAGGTCTTCATGGCTTCCTAATCAGCCACACACTTCTCCTTTATTTCTCTTGTTAAAACTGATTTTAAAAGAGCAATTGTATAGCTCAAATATTTTAGTCCCACTGGATTCTTTGTCTACTCTCCTTGTGTGTTAATGACCCAGCATTCTCTCTAGCTCTTCCTCACTGTTCTCCTTCATTCATATCATCCCTGTTCCCAACCTGTGCAAGAAGTTTTCTGGAGATGGGAAAGCTTTTAAAGAGTGGACTGCAGGTTCATTTGGAATTTGCACCTAAAAATGTGTAGGCTTAACAAAAGCTAAGAAAGCTCCAGTCCTCTTCCATGTTGGCACACCTAAGGATGTAGCCTGATTTCCAGAGTGTTGATCTTCTAGTGACTCTTACTGAAACATGAAGTCTGTGGGAGTTGGGAGATACTCAATACCTTTGAAAAAACAGGCCATTAATTTAGGTGTCTAAACATCAATGTAGCTTATCTTTGGGCACCTATTCATATGTAAGATTTTTTCTCAGTATCCTGTCTCCATCCATGGTTTAGTGCCAGAGGAACAGAAAACCACCAACAACTAATTTTGCTAAGTTATTCCATGATTAGAGAGAAAATATTTCCACCCCACAGAAACTAATCAGTGGTAAAAGAATGAATAGTTCCTATTTTACTCTAGTGAGCATAACTGCAGATGCCATTCCTATTCATTCAAGTTTGTTTTTTTTTTTAAATCTTGGTAATCTAGTTTACCCTTTCTTAGTAAATCCTCTAGTGCAGAACACATAAGTAGAAAAATATTTTATAAACTATATATTGTACTTGTTCCAGTAACTCATAAAGACATCCATAATATTCATCCAATCTCCTAGAAACGTTGAAGCTCTGGACAGATGAGTCATGCGTGGGAACAGAACTAAAAAAACCAAGAATACTAGTGTAATTAAAGGAAAGAACTATAGCAATTTTTGAACAGCCTTTCTTCATACATTTAAGCATAAGAGGGCATAAATAATTCTCTCTTTCAGGTAAATACTATAAAGTAGCTGACCCATGACATCACTATCAGTAATAGTCAGTATGACAGGAAATGCACTAAATTACCAGGGGGAAAAAATCCTAAGGATAGGTGAAAAAACTATTACTACATGATGGAACCTTATTCTGTGCACCCAAGTTATTAGCACTATAGTCCTAATACTGACTGAACTTTGCCTAAACAATCCCTTTTTACAATTTTTTTTACCAAGTTGAAAACAGAAAGGAATCCAACTCCCAACTGACTGAAATGCAAACAAGAGAACATTGACACTCTTTTAGGTTCTTTACAGCAAAGGGGGCATATTGTACTGCATTTTCTTAACCTTATAGATGTAATAGTATTCTCCAGAAAAATGTGTTACATTAAAGAGGGTCTGTTGCTATGGCACAACCAAGAGAAAGTCCAGGTATGTATGTATGTATAAATAAAAAAAACTTGTGGAAACATAAGAGACTTAATTAAGGTTTCTAACTGACAAGAAGAAAGGGAATAAAGTAGTTTTGGAACATTTACAGTGTTATTTTCACAATCATCCAGCACTGATCTAACTCTGCTCCCAATATAGTAAATATGACTTTCACTGTTGACTTCAGTGGGTCTAGAGAGTAAGGCCAACACCAAGCACTTTTGAAAAATCGCAAACATATGACAAAATCATCCAAAGAGGGTTTAATTCAGGATCTCTATCTCCATTTAATCCAGTCATGGTCTCTCACCTACCTGCATTTTCATGATTTCCTGCTTCCCATCACACTGACATGCCTTCCCCTCACATATCTATCAATACATACATGCTCCCTATGTCAACCAAAAACGAACAGCTGCCTTAAGAACATATCAGACAATCCTACAATTTCTAACCTTTGTACATGTTCTATGTATTCATTGCCAGGTCAAGGTTAGATTCAATGCATTAATGCTAAAATGAAAATCAAGTTCACATATAGTCATTTCAGAGTCAGATACTGACTATCTGCAAAACTCAAGAGTTTTCTTTCCACAGGATTGCCTATAAAACTAAGTAAGCTTATCAAACCTTTGCCATAAACATCCAATGTTATGACAATTAAAATTCAGGTCAACCTCTCTGTGGAAGTTCCAACTGTCACTCAGATTTGTATTAGCCCCTTATCTCTTGTTGAAATAGATTTGCCAAGCCTGAAACAAATCCAGCTGTTTCTGCCTAATGGTTCAGAACACAATCCTAAAAGCTGCCTGCAGTTGTAGTTCAAAAGGGCTTATCTTAATATACTGTATCTAGTTCAACCATTTCTTGTGCTAGGGTAAACTTTGTAAATTTATATATGAGTCATAACTTCAGCCATATATGACCTGAGTAATCTTTTGTATTATAGCTGTACTGTACCATACAGGGATCCAATAGAGATCCTGTACTGCTAATGTTTCCCATTTCCTTGTGCATTATTTCTTTATTCAAAGTATGCATAAAAATCCAAACATTTCCTTCTATTTGTGGCTTGTATAGCCAGGGTACCAATCACAGTTTCCGAACTCTCCTGCTGTTTTGGGGTCTGACCCCACTGCACACAAAAATGTCAAAAAACGTTGTGCCACATCTGTGCCTCTTCATAATTGAGTTCTCAGACTAGGATGGGAATCATTCTTTCCACATTGTTTACCATACTACCTCGTGTATTTTTGGTATAGCAAAAAAATAAATAAATGAATAAATAAAAGGGTTTGTGATCAGTTAGACCCCAGTCAAATGTGCAGTTCTTCCAGCATCAAATTGTTTTTATTTTGAGGTAGCAGATATGATTGTATGCAGAGCCATCCTTATCCATAAGGATACACAGTTGCATAAGGCACCCAAAAAGTTGGGGTACCACTCAGTCTTAATGTCCATCCACCTGCCTCTTCCTATCCCTGTTCCATGCCTCTGCTTCCTCTGGAGAGGACCTAGTTAACTTAAAAGCCTGCCAGACATATTAGCTGAACATCAAAGCTGCGAAAGAGCCATTTCTAGTGGTAATAAAGCCATTTAACAGGCATTTGCCAGCCCCAAGTTTATACTGTCAGTTTCTGAATTTGTGTTATTCTATAGGATCTTAGTTTAAAATTTGTTTTAAAAATATTTCATGTGTGTTTTGCTGTAGATTATAAAATCACATCTCTAAAAAATCATCCTCATCCTGCTGCCATCAAGCATAGGGGCACAAGCTTAAAAGTACCAGGTTGGGCCCCATAAATCCTATGGACAGCCTTGATTTTATTAATCTTTTAGCATTGTTTCTAGCATGATCGTTTCACTGAGTTTGGGGGAGGGGTTAATGCACAAAAATGGTCTACAGGGAAGAGGAGCGGGGGGGTCTGTGACATCCACATAGTATTAACCTCATGTACCATCATATTTGTCCTGCAAATACAGTGTTATCTATAAGGACACTGAAAAACTGATTTGTTTGGGCAACCTACACTTGCTAAGAAGTGTTTTTGGACAAGATACTACTGACAGATGCATTTTCTAGCAAACCCACACCTGACAGATGCTTTTGCTGTAGCAAAGACTCACTGTTGCATTGAACAAGCACATTGTAGGTTCAAACGCATGCATTGTTTGGCTTTTGTTGAACTGCATGTGGCATAATAATTCTTTGTCTAAGAGATGGCTGTTTTCTGGGATCTGGATACAAAGATGGTGAAACCACTTGTACAGGAAAGAAATATTGCAGCCTGGCTTTGGGCATCTAAGGAAGCTGCACCTAGTGTGCTGGTACTGATGATCCAAAGCCTAAGAAACAGGAAAGATGTTACATCTGCTCCAGGGAACAAGTCAGAAAAATGCATCAAGAATGTGCAAAATGTAAAAACTTAGTAGGTTCAGAACATGGGTCGTCTATTTACTTCAGTTGTTCACAGTAGTAGACCATTTACTTCCACTTTGCTGTGTTTGTGCCTTTTATATTGTTGAGCTCCTTTCTATTTTCATCATGCAGTAAACCCTCATGATTTGTGAGGTCTCTCCTGGCTTTGGGTGAGGGTGTGAAGGGGGGGGCTGGGAGCTGTAGGCAACGCAGTAGGGTGGCTAAGAGGTGCCGGGAGCTCACTGCAGTTCCCAGATCCACAATGAGTTTCCCGTGGCTGCTGGAAGCCACACTGAGTTCAGAAGCCACAGCCTCCAGCGTTCTTGGATTTCCCCATTCCCTGTAGTGCCAGGAATGCATCCACTGTGAATGGTAAAGGTTTGCTGTATAAACATGGGGTCAGTGAGACCCCAATACAAGTACTATGCTACTGAATCTAGGAAGGTTTAACTAGTTCATTGATTATGATAAAGTCAGTTTTAAATGCATCACAGGGCTTTTTGTTTTCATAAATGTCCAATTCTCCAATACAGAGGTTGGATGATTTTGAGTCCAATAAAAGCATTAATCAGCCAAATTACAAATTCCCCCTAGAAGAGTTAGAAACTTACATTTTTCTGCTTGATAATTGGTTCAAGTGAATATAGCATGCCCCCGCTATGTGCCAGATTGAATTCCTGTACTGATTCACAAAATAGACACTAACCAAGTTTAGCCACATTGCCTTAGCTCAGACCCAAAACAATCCCCTACTCCCATGACTATAAAAATGGTTCAAATGTCATCCCCATTCAAATCTTGGCTTGTTAAAAATGCAATAAATCAGTACAATTTGTGGAGATGACTTGTGTAGAGGACACATTTCCATTAGTAATTGAACTGAGACTCCTTTCACACGGGTCACTTTATGATTTTCAGATAGGAATAGATTTCACATTTTTTTATTAAAAGAAAATATCTAATATCTTCAGCTCACATTTTTGGGCATGCCATTATTTTGGTGAGAATCCTCAGCATATTCTGACTTCTGCAAAATCCATAACAAATTGGGAAACTGAGAAGAAGAAAATATTTCTCTCTCTTTATTATTCTCTTATAACAATCAGCCAGGGAAATCATCGTGAGATACAGCTGTCTTGTTTTAGTAAGAATGCTGGCAAAACAACGAAAGAGTGGGCAAATCAGATTTAGCCAGTGATTTCAGTTAGAAAATGGATATTGACAGTTTTCAGTTAAGAAGATATAATCAACCCCTATCAGTGTAAAGAGGTTATTTTTCTCTTCACTGGTCATATCTATTTATCATTTCCTTTTACTACTTAGTTTTTGGGTAGGGGGGGTTGCAATGATTAGTTAGTCAAACAAAGCAAGATCCTACCTTGAACTTGATGGCATTTCTTTGTTTGGATGTGATAGGATACCTTTTCAATGTTGCAGCCCAGTGAGGGGGCTAGGGGATGCAGGGAGTCCCTGCAATAGAGGGAAATGTGATGGGGGCATAGAAGGAGTTTGTGAAGGTCTGGAGTATGGGAAAAAGCAAGGACCCCCTAAATGCATGCAATGAGCTTGGCCTGCAGAAGCAATAAAGTATGTGCCTTGAACATAAATATTAATTTATATATACACATCTTCCAGATGAACCATACAGGAGTTGAGAAAATGGGACTTTCGGAAGCTGTAAGTGTTATTATAAAATCTGCAATGCACAAGTTTAAAAAAAAGATTGTATCTACACGTGTACTTCCAGAAGATCATCTCAATGGAGCCCATTGAGATTAAGTGTTTCCCATGCAATTTCTCTTAAGAGCTTTCCTTTCTTTTGCTATCATCAGTTAGCATCTTCATGCAGAAGGTCTTTATTATGAGGAAAGAATTTTTGTACAAAATAAGTATGTCAGCCTTTTAGACAAAATACATATAGATTTAGTGTTGCATAACAAAACTCATTCCGTGCCCTCCTTCACACTAAGAACCCTAGTTATCTCTATCCCTTGTGAAGAAAATGGTATTCAAGTAACTAGAGATTAGACAAATCATTTCTGGACTCAACTGTTTTCAAACTTTAGCATAAATCATTTTAAAATTACTGATTCTCTGTGGTCAGAGATCCTGTCTCTGAACTATTGATATGCTTAACCTTTAACTGCTAAATGCCATTTGTGACAGATCCAGCAACTTCCTGCAATAGCTTTAGCAGATCTTCCCGTTTAACATTTACATATTGTGGCAGGAGACTGCACGTAACTTTTTGCCTCGATAGCTAGCCAAAGTAATCACCATCAGGAGAGCAAGATAGACAATCCTACTTCACTTTCAGAGAGGGGAAGCAATGTCATCCCCGAAGAGCCTCAAAGTTATAGAGTAGCATTCTGACTAATACTGGTTAGGAACGTTTTCAACCAGTGTGTTTTCATTGGAATCCATCAAGGTTTCACAAGTTCAGAGTGGAATTTGTGTGTGAGACCCATTCTACAATAGTCACATTCTGGGAGGCTGCCCAGACCAATGAGGGGTTCTGTCAGTGCCTGCCCTGTAACCTGAGTGGCTCAAAATGCTTTACTACTGTGGCTTTCCTGTCAGGATGCTTCCAATCAGCATTTAAGTATACAGTACCCTGAGTGTGCTAAGTAGCTCTAGTTTAGTACTCTGATCCCACCACCCTACTTACAATACATCAGTTACCTTATGGAGGGGGGAATCCAACACACTATGGGTATGTCTACTACAGGATAAGGTTGAATTAAGATATACAACTTCAGCTATGCAATTAAAGTAGCTTAATTCAACTTTTGGTGCTGTCCACACTGCAGGAAGTTGAAGGGAGAACACTCTTCCTTCCACTTCCCTTACTCCTCATGGAAGCAGGACTACCAGCATTGACTAGACTGCCTTTCAGTTCAAATTAGGGTATCTTCACTAGATCTGCTAATTCAAACCCTGGAAGATCAACAGTGACAGCTTTAATCTTCTCTATAGTGTAGACATACCCTATTAATCCTAATTTTTTCCAAAACCATATGTCCTGGAATATACAGCCCTCTCCTACAACATTCAGAAAAATGGGGTTTGTTTGCCCCTTTAGAGAGACAAAAAATACCACAGCTTAACGGGACTAAATATGCCCTTCCCTTTAAGTACAGCACTATACCAGTTTATTGTAAAAAAAAGTTTAATAAGGAGACCAAAGTTACATGATACCTAGTGGAAAGAATAAAAAGTTAGAAAGTTATGAACAAAGGTAAAAATACACTAATGGCTAAGACCTAATTTAAGCTACAGCTTTTGTTCATTCTAGATTCTTTACCCAATCTTCCATTCCCAGAGACTGATTGAAAGACCCATCTTTCCCAAATTGCAAGTACCCTGATTAATTAAAGAATCATAGAACACTAGAACTGGAAAGGACTTCGACTCCAGTCCCCTGCCCTCACTGCAGGACCAAGCACCATCTAGACTACCCCTTATAGATGTCTATCTAACCTGCTCTTAAATATCTCCAGAGATGGAGATTCCACAACCTCCCTAGGCAATTTATTCCAGGGTTTAACCACCCTGACAGTTAGGAACTTTTTCCAAATGTCCAACCTAAACCTCCCTTGCTGCAGTTTAAGTCCATTGCTTCTTGTCCTATCCTTAGAGGCCAAAAACAATTTCTCTCCCTCCTCCTTGTGACACCCTTTTAGGTACTTGAAAACCGCTTTCATGTGCCCTCTCAGTCTTCTCTTTTCTAAACTAAAGAAGCCCAATTATTTCAGTCTTCCCTCATAGTTCATTAATCATTCTTGTTGCTCTTCTCCAGACCTTCTCCAGTTTCTCCACATCTTTGAGTGTGGTGCCCAGAACTGGACACAATACTCCAATTGAGGCCTAATCAGCACAGAATAGAGCAGAAGAATGACTTCTCACATCTTGCTCACAAGACTCTCTTCCACTGGATTATGTCTATCCAGTGATGGATGCCAAGATGGCTTCTCCTCTTTCCTTATATTTTTCCAAAATTAATGTTATGCCCAGATTCAGGATGAACTCATGCTGTCCTTCCCTTCCTGTGGGCTTTTCACCCCCTGCCAATTTGTATGTAACTGAGTTCCCATTGTTTTTCACCACACTTCACTTAATTTCATTGGAAATGATTCCTGTCTGTCTGTTAGGGAACTTGTATCTCCCTATATTTGGTCACAGACTTTAAAGTATAATATTTTCTCATAGGCTGTGTCTAAACTACAGTTCTTTTTTTTGAAAAAGGGTGTTCGCTGAGAAACCTTGGCCACAAGAAATCTCAATGGTCAGGCCCGTCCCCACACCCACATCTATCATCGGGTTGTTAATAAGCTTACTCTAAAGGTAAGATGACAGACCAAGAGTGGTAAACTAAAGGGATTTTATTAACAGGAAAAGGGAGATAATACTTACCTATCATACCTTGTTTAACTATACAGCTGATATACATACAGATCTATAGGGACCCCACTGTTACAAAGGAATATAGGAAACAGTACACTGAGCTGAACAGAACTATACTGAACTGTGACAAAATAGATCCAAAGGACAGGAATGTTGCTAGATAGAAAGCCACCAGCACTGTACCATATCCTGCAACTTTCTCCCTTGCTCTTGTGACACAGCTCTGGATGGTCAGGAGGGGTCAGACCAGCAACCAGGAACAGCAGCAGCTGGAACGGTGGCAGTGTCTAACCACCGCAGGCAATCCTCCCCTCCCCTGTGTCATCGTGGCTACAAGTATGTAGCTGATAAGGGGCAATGGATAGCCACCCACTCCTTGCATGCAAGTGAGCCTATTCCCACCCAGCTACCCTCGGTGTGAGACCGGCGTACCCACTCTAAGAGACAGCAGCAACACTCTGCCACTCAGGTGGGCAACCCCAGGCTGCGCCAGAGGTGGCCTGATAAAATCTGCAGTTGTCGGGCAGATTTTGATGTAACCAGTGTAGTCCCTGTGGTTTTGAGCATTAGCCTACTAAACCCAGGGTTGTGAGTTCAATCCTTGAGGGGGCCATTTAGGGATCTGGGGCAAATCTGTCAGGGATGGTACTTGGTCCTCCTATGAGGGCAGAGGATGGACTTGATGACCTCTCAAGGTCCCTTCCAGTTCTATGAGACGGTATATCTCCCTGCCCATGTGATTTCAGTCACTGGGCACATTATACCCATGTGACTGCCAGGGGGTTCCACCACCATGTAGAAAGCGCAGGAAAAGGAGATGGAAGAAGGAACACCAAGATGGATTCCAGTTGTTGTTTTACAGTCCAAAATGGCATCTGTGGCCAAAATGGCAGCTGCCAACTTACAAGGGATGTAAATTAGACACTTCAAAATTGCAAATGAAGCTGGGATTTAAATGTCCTGGGCTTCATTTGCATAATGGTGGCCACTTTTTTCAAAAAGGGGCTTGTCGAAAGAAAAAATGGCTGTTTAGACAGGGATTGTTCTAAAATAAAACCCTTTTTCAAAAGAACCTGTATTCCTCATTTTTAAGGAGTTCAGGATCTTTTGAAAAAGGGTTTTAGTTTCAGGTATCTAAAAGGGTGTCACAAGGAAGAGGGAGAAAAATTGTTCTTCCTGGCCTCTGAGGATAGAGCAAGAAGCAATGGGCTTAAACTGCAGCAAGGGAGGTTTAGGTTGGACATTAGGAAAAAGTTCCTAACTGTCAGGGTGGTTAAACACTGGAATAAATTGCTTAGGGAGGTTGTGGAATCTCCATCTGGAGATATTTAAGAGTAGGTTAGATAAATGTCTATCAGGGATGGTCTAGATAGTACTGGGTCCTGCCACGAAGGCCGGGGACTGGACTCAATGACCTCTCGAGGTCCCTTCCAGTCCTAGTATTCTATAATCCCGGCTTCATTTGCCGTTTCAAAGTGTCTAATTTACATCCTTTTTTGAGAAGAGGGATGTAGTTTAGACACAGCCATAGTGTAAGCACGTTTTTCACAATGATAATATTCAGTGTCATCTTTCAGAAAAGAACTCACTGTGTTATAAACATGTAAATTGATTTAATTACTGATAATTTGAGGCACAGACACCACCCCCCAGTCTTATAGCCCAGATAAAGTTATTAACTCCTTCTGGGGTGTACATGCCATGGTGTCTTCTTGCCAACTTGATTTACTTATTTGCGTATTTACCAGCCAGGCCGATCAGAGAAGCAAACGTGTTCTGTTACTTCATGCATTGGTATTCTAGCTGGTCATTGGTGATAATTAAAGTTAATTGGTAGTTAATTTCATAATGGGTTTGATTGGCATTTGGAATTCTAATTCATAATATATTATAATAAAATTTCACAACAATCATTTTAAATGAAAAAATTGAATACTATTCCAATGCCTTATTGAAATTAAGCATTGGATTCCCCCCCCCCCCCCACACACACACACACACAAAATGTTGAAATTAACACTTATGCAATATTTTAATTTTGTTGAATTGGTATTTTCCACGAGGAAAACATTCTGCTGGAAAGTATCAGAGGGGCAGCCGTGTTAGTCTGAATCTGCAAAAGCGGCGAGGAGTCCTGTGGCACCTTATAGACTAACCGAAGTGTCGGAGCATAAGCTTTCATGGGCACATCTGACGAAGTGGGTCTTTGCCCACGAAAGCTTATGCTCCGACACTTCGGTTAGTCTATAAGGTGCCACAGGACTCCTCGCCGATTCTGCTGGAAAAAGTGTTTTAACGATCTCTATAATGGATTGTTCTTGACAGGATATTTCCAGCAGAATTGCTCTTATTTTTTAGATAGGATTCTTGGAAGTATTTTCCACAGTCCCTGAATATATTGACAAAAAAAATGAACATTCCTTCCAGAGACCAGAAGCATTCATTATACTTTCCCTGACTAATGAGGTAGCCATAGTTGGTTATGAACTTGCTGTTCTTATAACAGTTAAGATATAAAAACTTGTTACATTACCAAGAGCTGGAGAATCTAAATGTAAAGCCGAAACACTGTTCCTTTGATTAAATGAGCAACAACCAGGTTTAATGCCTTTTGAGGTATTGATTTTGTTCTAAGCTGTCATGAATGTTGATAGTCCTTCTGCTTAACAGAATTATCAAAAAGCTGTCTCTTATTTTTAGCCTGGGCATCCGGAGTCTCAGTATTAACATTAATCAGAATTTATGAACCCTAGCATTAAGCTGTAAGGTCCTTCTGGATTCTGGATGTAAAAAACACAATTAAATGAAAATCCTTCTATTATCTTTTCAGCTAGAGAGTCACATGAAGGATGAGTGCATATCCCTTGATGTCCAGAAATTTACTGACAGAACTTGATAAATAAGAGAAGAGTTTGTTGCACTTTAGACTCATTAAAACCAGCTAGAAAGTGATACATTTGTTAAGTATGAGTTATGATGTGCAATTATTTTGACATGTTTTAACAAATAGAATAGCTAAGTGGAGTAGCTTTTTTAAGTCTTATTACTAGTATACACATTTCTGAACTGTGAGGTATGCCCCTCTAGGGGAGTGCAGAGGTACTTTGGGAATTCAGGGTGGGGTCCTGGTCAGCCTCTTTGTGAGGTGGGGAGGGAGCCCCACCCAGCACCTCCCTAACCCCAGGTCTGCCAGCAGCTGTGCCTATGGCTACCTCCCACCACCTCCCTCAATGTGGCTCTGCCCCTTGCTCTGCCTCCAACCTTACCCACAGGCCATTGCTTCATTCCTTGCCCAGACCTAAGGCTGGGCGGTAGGGCCAACGCGCACACACCCTTTGCAGTCCAGCTGTAGCTCCACTCCTGCACCCTGCTTTGTCCCAGACTTCAGCTCCAGCCCCAGTTTCAACCCCTTTACTCCTGTCCCCACACACACCGCTAAAGCCCCACTCCTGATGGGAGTGGTCAGGGTGCAGACTAGGGATGTTAAATATTGGTTAACTGAATAGTTGAGTAACCTCATGAAATTGTATCTGTTAGTCGACTATTCTATAGTGCCTGGGGGTGGGGCTGGCAGCCACTGGATCAGAGGCAGCAGTGCGGGGTGCCAGGTGGGAGCAGGTCTGAAAGGGGAGCCAATTTAAAAGCCAGCTCCCCTCTGCACACCATCTGCCTGTTGGCCTGTGCTGTTGCTTCTGAGAGAGACAGCAGTGCACGGTAGCAGCAGTCCCTGTCTAGGAAGGGTCTGAGCTCTCGGACCTGGCACAAGCCAGAACTAAGCTAGGATGTCTGCCTGCCTCTTAATACACTTGAAATGAAGAGCAGCAGCAAGGATAGGTCCCAGACCAGTCACATGCCAGACCTGAGCCAGAAAAAAATTACTGGCAGGGAGAGAGAAATGTGTATAAGTCTAGAGCATTAACCTAGAAGTTTTTGCTTATTAATCAACTATACTATTACATCCCTAGTGCAGACAGGAATACAGGAGGTGGGCATGACCCTCAAAAGTCTGGGGACCACTGCTGTAGCAACTGGTGTATTATATAAACCTGTTCCCCTATACATAGATTAAATACATTTACTTTAAGAGAATAAGATCTACCTAGTTTATTTTCTATAGCATTCAGCCAAATCCATGTCTCAGTTCATCTTGATGTATTCTGAAAGAGGTAAGCATTGGGATCAATTTGACTCAGGCATTAGTTATGAATTCCACCAGGAGGGTCCCTCCTTTGAAGACATCCTGACACCATGGAATTCAAACCTCAGTTTAATTGCCACAAAGCAATTCACGCTCAGAGTTTGTCTGACTAGTTTCAAAGCCCTGAATGGGCTTGGCTGCTAAAGACCAGTGGCCACATCTTTGACCCCACAACTCCTTCCCCATGCTTTAAGATAGCTTTCCTCCCTTCTCCCAGTACTTCACAACCCTCTTTTGGGACTTCGATGTCCAACTTTCTCTACACTCACTTTCTCAGGGAAGCCTATGCCTTTTTCACAGAAGTCATTTGGGGGGAACATTGAACAGTCATGTCCATCAATTTTAGTGTTCACTAGTGAATGAAGATATTCTATACTTATTGGGATAGGCTGCAAGGATATAGATCTTCATATTGAAGTGATACAGATAGGTTTTCTTCCATTAGCCTAAGCGGTTTTAAATGTCACTGTCAAAAATATAGTCTTTCCTCTTCCTCACTCAGGGCTGGGTTTCTCCATGAAAAATGGAGATGTGCCCTATACAGCCATATATACACACCAATCTTCTCTATTAAGAGTCACCGTTATTCTGTGTTACACTGAGGAACATGTCCCACCTCAGTAGTGTGAGTAGCCCACACCCAATCACCAAATAAAAGTGTTTCTTTGGGAGGTATAAAAGCAGGCATGCACACACACCTTTTTTCCTCCCACATTACAATAACTGTTCCAAAAACAAGACCATTACTGGAAGAGTTTATCCAAGCTCTCAAAAGAAAGTCTCTCCATCTGGGATTAAAGAACCTAATCTCAAGGCAAAGTTGGCTTATCAACTTTCCACTTCTTGCTTTCTTCTCCTTTTGCACCCTGCAGCTGGGGAAGATAGGTTACTGAGACCAGCTGCAGGTGTTTCCACGCCCTTTTCTCTATCTTGGCTCTTCAAGGGTATAGAAAGAGAGGGCTGGGCTGAAGCTACTTTGATGTTTCTAAGCCTCAGCAACCCAAGTTCAGAGCTCATATGCGAAACACTGTCACACCAAGGCAGTGACAAGTCACCATCTATGAAATACGGGAGAAGAAAGTTTCAAACTAATGTTGAAGTTTAGCTGTCTGAACCCTCACACTCCTGAGTAGGCTTGGTTAACTTGCAAGGACCCCAGCAACATCCTGCTCCAGCTGGAGAGGCCACATGGAGAAATATGTTCTCATTCCATCCTTCCTTTTCCATCCTAAAAAATAAATCCAGAGACAATGAAATTAGATTTAGTGAATAGGATGAAAAGCAAGAATGACTCAGTGTCAGAGACAAAGCTGTAGGTGGGCTAAAGTAACCACACAGTCAAAAGCACTTTTCACTCTATCCAAACTAAAATAGATCCCAGCCCAAGTCTTGAGGGCTGTGACTCAGTGTAAGGCTTGACTGAAGTTTCTCATAAAAGAGGTTTTATTTGGCAACAATTACAGCTGTTCAGCCATGATCTTTTAAAACACTTTTGCCAAGAAGGGGAGACTAGACAGAGGCCAATAATTAGACTTAGGCTACATCTATACTGGCGGTTTCTTGTGCAAGAACTGCTGTTCTTGCACAAAAACTTGCCAGGTGTCTACACTGCACATGCGTTCTTGCGCAAGTAAATTTACAGTCTAGCATCAGAAAACAGGGATTCTTTCGGAAGAGTTATTCCTCTCCAGGAGGAATAAACCCTCTTGCCTGTCTATACTGCCCTCTTGCGCATGAATTTCTTGCGCAAGAAACCTCTATGGCTAAAATGGCCATCAGAGCTTTCTTGCGCAAGAGAGCATCCACACTGCCATAGACACTCTTGCGCAAAAACACATGCCAGTGTATACATGCTCTTGTGGAAGACTTTTTGCACAAGAACGCTTCCAGAAAACAGTTCTTGCACAAGAAGCTGCCAGTGTAGATGTAGCCTTAATGTATAAAGGGAAGACTTTTAACAAATGAATAAATGCTGTACTAGCGAACTGAAAAGCAACTCTTCTGATCCAGAGGGCAGTTATAATTGCAGTAACATCTGATGTGAGTCCACATTTTTCTTGGAACAAAAGATATCAAAGCAAGGACAGGATTACAAAGAAGAGGAGGCAGGACTGGGCACAATTGCTTCATGAAACTGACTTTGAACTGCATTTGAAAAATACACAATTGGACTCAATGATCAAGAGGGGGAAAATCCTTTCCCACAATGAGCATACGTAGCAATGCTCCATTGACACAGGTATCTTAATGACTTTATTTCTATTGAAAGGCTTGTCTTCCGTGTACCACATATGTATAGGAATAACAGGTAAAACTAGGTGGGGAAAATATTCTCTCTGCGCTGTGTGATAAATATTGTGAACTTCTCATGTTCTGAAATCAGACGAAAAGTTGAAATCCTCAATATATTTGCAGACTGATAATCTGAAAAAACCCTGAGTCACATCAACTGTTTGCCTCCACACTCCTGTCCAGACC
This sequence comes from Pelochelys cantorii, assembly GCA_032595735.1. Taxonomy (NCBI): domain Eukaryota; kingdom Metazoa; phylum Chordata; order Testudines; family Trionychidae; genus Pelochelys; species Pelochelys cantorii. The sequence continues at coordinate 85,573,484 of CM064330.1, read as the reverse complement.
CACTAATTCCTCCCTGATCTTACAAGTACAATTTCTGGACAAGCCATACTTTTGGGCTAAGTCTACACTGCAGGCTTGAGCAAGAACTGTTTTGTGTAAGAGTTCTTGTACAAGAGCACGTTCACACTGCCATGTGCTTTTGTGCAAGAGTGTCCATGGCAGTGTGGATTGCTCTCTTGCGCAAGAAAGCTCTGATGGCCATTTAAGCCATAGGGGTTTCTTGCGCAAGAAATTCATGTTGCCCGTCCACACTCTTGCACAAGAGTGCTTGTGCAAGAGGGCTTATTCTCTGTGGGGAGAAAAATAACTCTTGTGCAAGAAGCCCTCTTTTCTGACACTTTACACTGCATGCACATTCTTGTGCAAGTAGATTTACATTAGACACTCTGCAAGTTTTTGCGCAAGAACGGCTGTTCTTGTGCAAAAAGCCTGCAGTGTAGACATAGCCCCAGAGTCTTCTCTAGAACAGCTGCTCCTGGAATCCCTAAAAGGAATCATAGGATACTAGAACTAACTTCACGGCAGGACCAAACACCATCTAGATCATCCCTGACAGATGTCTGTCTAAAAATTCTACAGCAAAGAAGCAGCAATTGAAATGTATTAACATTGCCCACAGTCTGGGGAAGAAAGAAGCTAGAGAAATCCAGCCAAGCAGACCTGTCTGCAACCTCCATGTTTTTAAAGCTGGAACCCCATAGAGTTCCTATGAAGGGGTTAGGGTAAAAGAGGTGCAAGCCACAGAGATGGAATGCCATCTCTCCCATGAGCATGGCTGCCTTCTGCCTAGAATACACAGAAGAATACAGCCCTTACTTTTCCTCTCGCCAAAATGTGTGGATGGCTCCATATTAGTTGATTCTCTCCAACACTTCATGGTGTGGAACATATCGTATCATGGGGGGCAGAACCACCTCTTCCATTTTCTGCTGCCTGTATCTTCTCTCTCATTAACAAAGAAACTTCCAGAGTAACTACAGCAAGTGCTTATATGGACATGCAATATAAGGAATATTTAATGTATTTTTAGCTTCTGAGGAGATTTGACAAAATAGAAGGAAAGAGGAGATCAGACATCAATATCTACATGGACCATCAACAAGTTGACCAATTATCAGAATTTGACATCTTCTGCTTTAAGCAATATTCTTTGTATTTTTCAATACTTTGATTACTGCAATCTAGTATGTGGGCTTATTTTCAGAGTAACAAAGACTAGAACTTCAATGTGTTCATAATTTTTGAAGCTCAGGCTACTTATTTAGGGCCTAAATATGGATTTAAGTGTAGATATCTATTTTTAAAGTCTTGGTCAAGGCATTTATTTCAAATCAAAATTGTTAGAGAACAGGAGGACTCAGACTGAGTAGACCAGCTTCTTCCTTGAAAATACTCATTCCTCCTCAGACCCAAAATACCCTGTCCGAGTGAGCAACAAATTAACCACAGCTACACTCTTATCCAAGTTAGTATGTAAATATATACATTTATTACAACTCCCATTAAACGCTTATTTGGTGATGTGAACACCCATATAATTAATAGTAATAACCCTGTGATGAATATAATTACACCTGCCCCATTTACAGCACGGTCAGCCCAAGTATGTAGTTCTCACATCACAAATTCTCTAAATCAGCAGTTTATGGTGGGGGAGGGGAGAGGAGATCTGGTATTTCAGGAGATATGTATTTCACAGCAAGTGAGAAAGAGCAAAGAAGAAAGAAGGTAACATTGTTCTACACAGATAATTCATTAGAAGTTACATCTCTGGTACAGCTACATGCTTATCTATCCCAGGCAAGCAGGAAGGGAGGAAAAAGGGGAATCAAAACACATCTGTAAATCAGTAGGGGCAGTGCCTGCCCATGCTGTACTCCCATCACCATGGTAGCAATTACCCAAATTCCTTATTTAACAGTTACATACCCCAATAACCATCAGTGCTTAAAACAGTGTTTTCCTTTAAATATATAAAATTACTTCCTTTTCTCTTAAGTTCCACTCTTCTGGGATAAAGTGAGTATTTAGGACAGCTTTAGGATCTACCCTCCTTGCAAACAATTTTCAGTGTGGCTAAAATGGTGAATTTCTGGTATTTGGGATTTACAGGGGTTTGTTTTTTAAATCTATTCTCCAAATTTTGCTGAACTATATGGTAATCTTTAGTTTTATCTGTTTAAATCTAAAACCAGACACCCTATAAATATACACAAGTTTAGAAAGATAAACATATGCCTGCATAAACATACACACATTTTAGTCCTCAGATTATCGTGAATCTATTTAAATATATCCTAGAGCCATAAACATGTGGCTTCTCAGTACTGAATTTTATGTTAGGAACAATCTTTTTTGATGCTGAAATGAATTTACCTGCTTCAGTTGATTTAATTTACATGCTCTCAGAGATGTAAAGAGTACAAGAGAATATATGACAACAAATGCTCATGTAACCAATATGATCTCACATCACCTGAAACTAACATCTTGGATAAATACCCTTGAGACAATTTAACAAATGCACATTTTTGTACACTAATCCAGAATGACTTTCAGAGACATGGGACTAGGCTTACCACAGAGTCTGCACTAAATGCCAAAAGTACATATCCTGAAGCACGGTCATACCAGTGGAAAGTCCAGCAGGCAGAGAAGTTTTTCTGTCAACGGATAGATCACTGCAGTCCCAAAGCAAGCAAAGTGGTGAGTGAGAGGAATTAATTATCTGTACTTCTCAGCAACAGAGAGAGTCTGGCTCTCTGCAGATAGGATACAGACTAGTAAATATCTTCTTACAATACAACTGCAAGGTTTTTTTTTTTTTTTTTTTTAATAGAGACAGAAAAATATCCCTGTTACAGGGTGTGCTCACCTTCTGTGAGTGCCCTCAGGCCAAGTGCATGTGTGCCTGAAGTTTTTTCCTCCATTTCCTCTGCTCACCTTGACCCGTCAGCTTTGGTGCTTGTCAGGCAGGTCTTTGGTGACACAGCCCTCCAGCCAGGTCACGCAGTCCATTTGCAAAAACAAACAAGCCCCTTCTAAAGTACACAAGCCAGAATGTCTGCAGTATCCTGCAGCCCTCCCTGAGCTCAGTCTTTAAACAATTCAAGTCATGGTACCCTTGCTTGGTCTCACTAGGTTACAAGGCTCTTGCTCTGCAATGGAGAAGCCCCTCCAAGGACTCCTTCCCTAGGCGACTCCTTGCCTCACCACTCTTTCTTCAGCAGGAAGTTGCTGCTGTACCTGAGGGAGACATGCCCCTCCCCCATCTAGGCAGTTTTGTGTACAGAGCCCTGAGCCCCCAGCTGGGCAGGGCTCAGTAAGCAGCTGCAGGGCCATGCTTCTACACAGCTTAGAGGGAACCTTGACTAAGACCCACCCAGTGCTCCAGATCCCAACCCAAATACTCTTTAAATATAGCAGCCTTCTGTTGCATGCACCCCTTCACTAACTGCTGTTTCACATTTCCTTAGGCCACTTCTCCATAGCCTGTCTTAGTTAAGTCCCAGCAGCCAGCCAGAAGCTCCTTTTTCATTCCCCCAATCCCTGCTAGTGACTACCTGCTTTGACCCTTGCAACCCCTGCAGCCAGCCAAGAGCACCTTACCTTCCCAGTCCCTAATAGCAACCTGATCTCACACTGACCCTGCAGTTCCTTATATACAACCTCCTGGGCCCTGATTGGCTGCTCCTTGCAGCCACTCTAGCCCACATAGGGGACCTCTCTACTGCCCCTTTCCTGGCATTGGTGTGGTAGAACCCTGAGGCTTCTAGCAGGCAACCTCCAGGCTTAATCCATCCCATCAGATGCTCCAGGGCAGTTAAAATATCAGCACAGCAGACAATTGCAGCTGAAATAAAAATTAAGCACTAAACATGCTGGCTGCATCTAGACTGGCAAGATTTTGCACAAAAGCAGCCGCTTTTGCGCAAAAACTTGACAGCTGTCTACGCTGGCCGCTTGAATTTGCGCAAAAGCACTGACGTTCTAATGTAAGAAATCAGTGCTTCTTGCGCAAATACTTTGACGCTCCCGTTCGGGCAAAAGTCCTTTTGCGCAAAAGCTTTTGCGCAAAAGGGCCAGTGTAGACAGGCAGCTAAGATGTTTTGCGCAAAAGCAGGCTAAACAGAAAAAAGCCCTATGGACACTTGGAGACTCCGTAGCCAGTCAGCTCCCTGGGACTTCCTGGTAACCTGATCCCCCTTAAAGCAGACGCAGGCTGCTGAGCTCACGCGGCAGGAGCCTTCCTTGCATCTCTGGCCAGAGGTCTGCCATGTGGCCCCTGCCGTCCAGCAGACACCCCCCAAGTACCATGGCAGCTCCAAGGGGGGGTTCAGCCACCCACACCCCCAGCGCAGGAGGCCCCCAGGGGCCGCAAACGAAGGGCCCCATCCTGGTCCTTGGGGGAGCTGGACAGCCTGCTGGACCTCTGGCAGGAGGAGGAGGCCCTCCAAGTCACCCGCTCCCGGCACCGGAATGCGGACATCTTCGCCCGCATGGCCCAGGCGCTCGCCCAGCAGGGCCATCCAGCCCGGACCCTCGAGCAAGTCCGGGCGAAAGTCAAGGAGCTGCGCCTGGGCTATATGCGGGCCAGCGAGGGACAGGGGGCAGGAGCAGACACCTGACCCCACTACAACCAGCTCCACGCCATCCTGGGCCAGCCAGCCCCGCAAGCCCCAGAGGTCCCCATCAACAGCAGCGTGCGCCTCCCCATCACCAGGACCACCAAGGCGGGGGAAGGAGACAGCAGTGCATCGGAGGATGAGGCCAGCACTGCCACCCAGCAGGCCCCCTCCGGCAGCCCCGACGTCTCCCGCGCATCCTCGGAGGCCGGGGAAGGATCCACCGGTGAGTGTTGTACTTTGCACTCACAAGGGCGGGGCGGGGGGGGAAGCCAGATGCCTGGAGGGGGGAGGGCGAGAGCATGTCACTCAGGCCATGTGAGCTGCACGCTGTGTAGCATTAGGCAGTAAGCAGCACGTGCAACCACGTGCAGCCTGGTGACCGAGCGGCATGTGGCCGCAGCAGGCAGCTCCAGGGCACGCCTGGGACCGTGCTGCTCACACACATCCGGCAGAACCAGAGCGAAGGGTGGATGCCGGCTGAACCAGCCAGGGCCCCAGGGACTCAGGCCAGATCCCGCACCTCCGCAAGGGTGCAGCACGCAGAACGGCACACTGTCCCATGCCTGGCTGTGAGGCACAGCCAGCTGCTCCTGGGAAAACCACACCGTCACAGTCCTATGAACATGGCCCCCACTGAGCCCCTCGCCTGCTCCCGGTGCCTTGGCTGGCTCCCCGAGGGAAGTCCCCACTGCGGCCACACACGTCCCTGGGCTACGTGTGTGAGGGATAGTGGGAGGGAGAAGGGGGGGAAGCGCTCGGGCTGTCCCTAGGGCTGCCTGAGTTTTGCTGAAAGGATGGGACACTCCCCAGTCACTCTCCTGGTTCCGTCCAGGAGATATCCCATGCGATGGGGATCTGAGAGCCCAGACCACGTCTGCCAGATGTGCTCCCAGGCACTGTGTGGGGATTCATCTCGCTCCCTGTCAAACACCACTGATTAGCCCAAAGTCTCACAGCCTCCACCAGCAGGGAGTTCCACAGGTTAACGCAACACAAGCGCCCTCCCACCCTCCACGGGGCCAGGACACAGACCGGTGGTTACAATACATGGAAGAGGACCCTACTCCAGGGCAGTCCTCTTTGCAAACATACAACATGGGGGGCAGGGGGGGAACCGAGTGGGCCCAAGCCACGCTACTGTGGTGTCACCTGGGCTCAGGGGTGAAGGGCATGAGGTGTGGGGACAGTGGCCGGGCTGCCTGACTGACCCATCCTTTCTTCTCTTCCCTGCAGCGGGACCAAGCACAAGCCGGGGACCCTCCAGTCCAGCAGCAGCAGTGGCAGCAGCAGCACCCCCAGCCGCCCAACCACCGAGGCAGAGGCTCCGCCACCAGGACCAGCTCCTTCAGCGCCATGTGCAGGCCGTCGAGCACGTCGAGGCTGCCATCACTCGGCGCGTGGAGGCGGACCTGCAGTGGCACCAGGAGTCCTGGGCCGCCTTCCAGGCCCAGTGTGTGTGGATGGCCGACTCCATCGCCACCCTCACCGCCCACATTGGCCATGCCATACATTACGGCATGGCTTTGCCCCACGCCCCCGCCATCCCTCCCCTAGCACTGCCCCTGCCCCCTCCTGCAAAGGCCCCTCCTGCTCCTGTCCCTGCCCCTCCTGCAATGGCCCCTCCTGCCCCTGCTCCTGCCCCTCCTGCTCCTGCACCTCCTGCCCACCTCCCCATGCAGCCTGCCCCGATGCGGCCTGCCCCCCATGTTCAGGTCTGCCCCCGCAGGAGCGGTTGCAGGGGCCACCCCTCCGAGGAGTAGCTCCTTCCCCTCCCAGTTCAAGGTCTCCTCCCCCTCTCCCCCTTGTAAATAAACACATACCAGTTTTTCTGTTGAAAACAAAACTGTGTTGTTTATTGTCTTACTCGAGGTAACTTAAATAATTGATTTGAGATGCCAATTAGCCAACTAAATTTCAGAAGATTACAAAATGCGGACACCAAATACCGTATCTATCACCGGTTGTTCCTTTAATTGGTCATTGGTTTGTGGCGCATAAATAAATACTGACACTTTAAGTAAAATTTAAACCACAAGACTATATTAACATAGATAACAAACAAGCAAGAAAGGTTAAAACATGAACACAAAGAATATTTACATAGTCTAGACGCAGGGACGATTGTAGTGTTGCTGGCGACCTCAATCCTTTGGTCCTTCCAGGCCTCTGGAGAGGAACAGCCAGGAGTCCCTTGATGGAAGACGACGCCGAAGCTGGCGACCTCAAGTCTTTGGTCCTTCCGGGCCTCAGATGAGGAACTGCCAGGAGATCCCTCGAAGACGACTGGAATCGGGTACGCTGACTCGAGCCTTCCGCACAAACCACGAATCCTCTTCCTGTTCTTCAGGACAGCTCGAACAGGCAATGGTGGCCTAAAACCTAGCCTAAACTAAAAGAAAAACCCTAACTTCGTCCGACGCACCTGACGAACATGCACGATGACGGCTGATATGCTTCGAACCGACGCTGCCTGACGAACAGTCACGATGACAATAGCTAATTTAACTAAACCTAACTCTGGACCCAACTTATATTGGTAGGTGCAAGCCTTCCGCTTGACCTGACCTGACAGACAAGACTACCAGGAGTCTTCATACCCAACAAAACAAGTATAACCAAGGTTGGTTTGTTCAATGCAGTAAATTTACAATTGGGAGGTAAGGGGAGGGGAGGGGGAAGGGTAGGGGATGGGAGGGAGCTGTATGGGGAGACCGAGGAGACCCTACTATGGGGCCTGTGCGAACATGCCCGTCAGGGCCTCTTGGATGCGCACCCCATCCTGGTGCCCCTGGTGGATGGCAGCTGTGTGGGGCTGTTCATAAGTCTGTGCCTCGGCTGCCATCCATGCGGGGAGGAAGGCCTCCCCACTCCGCTCCACAACGTTGTGGAGCACGCAGCATGCGGCCAGTACCTCCGTTGCATTCTGCTCACCCATCTCGAGACAAGTGAGCAAACAACGGAAGTGAGCTTTTAAGCGGCCGAAGGCGCACTCCACTTGATTCCAGGCCCGGCTGAGGCGGTCATTGAGCCGGGCCCAGTTCTGGTCCGGCCGCCCTGTGTAGGGCCGCATTAGCCAGGGCAGCAGGGGGTAGGCCACATCCCTGATGATGCAGATGGGCATAGGCACATCCCCGACAGTCAACTCCCGCCGGGGGAAGTAGGTGCCTGCCTCCAGCCTACGAAACACTCTGGAGTTACGGAGGATGCAGGCGTCGTGTGCCCTGCCAGACCAGCCCACATAGACGTCCAGTAAGCGGCCCCGGTGGTCCATGAGGGCCTGGAGAACAATCGAGCAGTATCCCTTCCTGTTTGTGAAATGGGCTGCTCGATGCTCCGGGGCCTGGACAGGGATGTGGATTGCATCCAGGGCTCCCCCGCAGTTGGGGAACCCGAGGGCAGCAAAGCCGGCCAGCGTAACATCCACGTCGCGCAGGCGGATCACTCTTGGGAGCAGGACATCGTTGATGGTGTGGACGACCTGCAGAAGGGTGCAGAGAAACACAGGGGAACACATCACATAAGGCAGGCGTGAGTGTGCGCTCCCTTGGCCCCCCCCCCCGTGATTCCCTCTGTGCTCACGCACACACACACACCACGGCCCCCTCGCCCCATGCCCCTCCCCACCAGCAGGCCTGTGCAAGGGAGGGATGGCCCAAACCCCTGGGTGACCCAGCCTGGAGACTTGGCTGCCCCTGGGCATGGAGTGCAGCACCCTCCCCCCCACCCCACTCCCCCTGGGACTTACCTCCATCACGATGACACCGACGGTGGATCTGCCCACCCCGAACTGGTGTGCCACCGATCGGTAGCTGTCCGGGGTGGCCAGCTTCCAAAGTGCGATGGCGACCCTCTTCTCAAGGGGGTGGGTGCCCGCAGCCGGGTGGTGGCTCTCTGGAGCGCAGGGGCGAGCCAGGCACACAGCTCCAGGAACGTCCGCTTTCACATGCAGAAGTTCCGGAGCCATTGCTGGTCGCCCCATTGCCCCAGGACCAGCCGGTCCCACTAGTCGGTGCTGGTGTCCAGTCTCCACAGTGGCCTCTCCATGCTGGGGTGGGGATGCCACAGGGATGCCACGGCCTCCCTGGTGAGGGAGTCCAAAGCGGTCTGTGCCTCCTGGTCCTGGAACAGGAGAGCACCAGCCTGGAGCAGCAGCTGCAGGCACTCCAAAATGGCCGGCAGTGGCCAGAGCAGGCACATGGCCACCTCTGGCTCCATGGCAGACAAAACAAGGCAAAAGAAAAAAAAAACAGGCAAAAGCACTAGGTGGCAAAAGGCAGTGGTGTCCAAAAGGCAGAGGGCAACCACCAAAACTGCTACGGCTGTCATCCCTACAAGAGGTCCTAAAGCACAGAGCAGGAGAGAAATGGCTGTCCAGGGAGATCCCTTTAAGCACGTGTCAAAAAGGCACTCCAGCCCCGCCCCCGGAAAGGGCTGGTGCCCTTTTGCCCTCTGCAAAATGGTTCCAGGCTTCTGCTTTTGCGCAAAAGCGTGCCGCCAATGTAGATGCACTTTTGCACAAAAGCGCATCGTTATAACGATAACTCCGTGCCAGTCTAGACGCGCTTTTGCGCAAATACTTTTAACGGAAAAACTTCTCCGTTAAAAGTATTTGCGCAAAATCATGCCAGTCAAGACGTAGCCGCTGTGTTTTTTAAAAAGTTTTTCACCAGCATGATTAGTAAAATAAATAAATAAATTGTATTTTATGAATCAACAATAAAGTGTAACATATTATCCTCTACCTGTAATTATTTTGCATATCTGAGAGAGTTAACAAGGTACAAAATGTCCTTTTTTTCCAAAACATTTTTGCTGTAAAAAAGGGTGACATATTTATGTGAAAACATTACAAAAAATACCATTTTACCTTAGCTGGAGGGGAGAGTTGCCATCACATACTAAAAAATTATGTTCATTTGAAGAAACTATGAAACTTCTTCAAGAGTCTAACTTGCAAATTCTCATACACACACAGAAAAATGTTGATTTCTGTGCATAAATATACATGCAAAACCCTAACCCTACCTGGATTATATAAGTTGAATATCTGTATCTTAATTTACTGTGGTATGCAATGGATAAAATATGGTTTAATAGAAATATCTGACTCACTTTGCTACTGAAAGTGGCTATCTGAGATGTTGTCGTAGGCAATAATGCCTATTGGGAAATGTAGGCTAAGATTTTCAAAAGTGGGTGCCCCAAGTTAAGTTTTCAAATCCATTCATAGGTACCTAAATAAGGATTTAGAAGCTTGATTAAATATTCATTTTTTAAAAACTATAGCCAAAATCTTCAGCGTAAGCTGGTTTTCCTAAATTTGCTAATTGTTGTCATAGCTGCCATCAGGAGTTTTGAAAGAAGTCATCCTGCAGTTTATTCCAAGTATTGTTCTGCAGTCTGTGTGCTACTAAGGGAGCAAGAAGCATTCAGTAGCCTTTGGTTGGTATTCAGATGCGGTGCATTCTATAAAATTCTAGCAAAAACCAAAAAGCCAGGAAAGAGTTAAACAAACTGCATTTAGACTCTTTTGGCAACCAGGATACTAGAAAATAACTTCAGCAGTACTATGGGTCCCTTCACAGAGGTGGAGGTGGGAAACAGTTCCATCTGCTTCTCTTAATTTTTAGCAAGCAGCATCCTAGCACTTCAATTAGTGTTAAGTATCAGCCCAGATTCCGCAAGTCAAAGCATACAGTACTACACATAAGCACAAGCACAAATCACAAAATAAGCCACTACTTAAATCTAGCACATCTAAGTCATCAGTATATAAAATTCGCAAGTACTCAATAACCAGGGGAATGCTGCATCCTGGATTGTGTGCCAACTACTTTTTTTTAATTGTCTTTAAATTTTTTGAACTAACACTCATGGCCTAATGTACAATATAAGGATTTTGTATTATTTTGATGCTGGGAGGCTTTATCAAAAAGTGGGCACCTGTCAACTTCCTTATTGAAGTTCTCTTTTCAGTCTCCTGCTGTCCTCACACAGAACATGCTCAGGAGGCTGCTTTGGCTGTGCATATGGGAAGTGATGACAGAATTATTTCTCATTTTTGCCATGGTATCCAATCCTTGAGGACAAGGTAGAAATATTTAACTCAGCCCATAAACATGGAGTGAAAACCAAGAAAGAAGGGTTTACAGAAGAACCGTGCATCTGACCATGCCATGCTATGCCGTGTTTTGAGATGTCTGCCCAAGTGGAAAGAGTGAGATAACAATCAACTGGCAAACTCATCTCAACATTTACTTGTAGATCTGCTTGTTGACTGATTGAAGTTAGACAGGTACACACCCTTGTATGTTGCCGTTTTCAAATGTGAATGGCAGTATTTAATATATCAACATTTACATAAGCAGAAGTCACCTGTGAAAATCTTTAACACCCTCTACTGGAAGAATGTATAGTAGCAGACAGTATGCATACATGGCTCAGACGAGACCCAACAAAATATGTTTTATAATGTCTGTAGTCAATTAAATGAGTTAACTATTCCTTTATTAATCACTAAAAGTGTAGATTTATTAGAAAGATATATTAAAATGAGGCCATCATTTCCTTCTGAAATTGCTACTGTTTACTTGGGACAAAAGAAAGTTTAAGGATGGTTCAGATTCATAGGTAACATATTCCACTGCATTAGAGTGTAAGCAGGAAAAAGTCCTCTAGTCTTTTAAAACAAGGGCCTTTGAAGTGCTGTCATTCTGCCAACTTTCAGCCTTTTTAAAATATATATATGCTATGAACTTTGTGCCCAGCACATTGTTTTCTCTCTTTGTACAGAAACCAATCTTGAATACATATAGGTAAGAGTACTGATGCGATAAATAGAGATGTGCACTTAACCAAGCAAAGCACCTAAAAGTCACTGCTGACATATCAAAAACTACCTGCCTTCCAAAGGTAGCCAGGTCGCCAATCAACATCAAACAATCTGAGCAGTGCACAGTCTATGACAGTACCAGCTTCAAATCTTCAAGTGAAAGAGTGGTGCTCTTTACTTTTGGTGGCCATAACTTTCTGTTGTGTTATATAAGGACACTAACCTATCACTTCTCAATGTGAATTAATCAGGGCTGGCCTTACCATGAGGCAAACTGAGGTGGCCGCCTCAGGTGCCAGACTGTGCGGGGGGGGGGCGTGATGCCGCTAGGACCCAGAATTGAGACCTTTCAAAGTTTTGGCCCACGCGAGGGGACATGGGGGTGTCATTTGAGCTCCCCACCTCAGGTGCAAAAATGTTATGGGCCAGCCCTGGAATTAATGTACTGACCTATACAGCTACTAAAAGTTAGTAGAGCAGATATATATATTCAGCATTTATTTTGAATTTTCAGAAGCTGGGATGCAGACTAAATTCTGTTCTCTGCACTGTTTGAATACAGAGGAAGAGAAGAGTTTGGCAACTATCTAAATTATTTCTGGATGGCTTGCCACCAGACTATAACAAGGGATCACATTCTGTGTCCAGTGTCTCTGGAAGTTTTTGCTTTAGCAGTTTGCTCAACGCCATTCAGTCCTGGAAAGCAGCAGTACCCCCAGATCAACAAAAAAGTGAATGGCTGAGAAAGAATCCAGAAATAGGTTATAATATTCTCCAGCCATTACAGGTCATTTAAAAGGCATTCCCAATACCATAAATACCCAATATCAATAGTGGAAATCAGAGAGTTAAATATCTCATAAAGCCTACCAATGAATTCACTCATTCTACTTGCCAATCTACTTCCTTTACTGGACTGGGAGTTGAATATTTTGAATCAACATAGGAAATATTGATACAAAATTGTAATGTCAGCTTGTCAGGATCTTTCACCTTCAGGAACAATGTAGAGAGATACCAAAATACTGTCTGTTTAAGAGAAGTTATTAAAACACTCAGCTGAGGGCAACAGAAAACAAGAAACAGAATGTACCATAGACCAAATGAATGTACCATGGCCTTTTACCACTTTCATACTAAAATGTCAGAAAAATCAAGCACAAAGCTTTGCTGAACTGCAAAAACATTTGTCTCCCTCCTGACCATATTAGCCTCACCTGTGGGCTTTTGTCTCAGCCCTGGTCCAGGGCTGGGTTTTAGCTTTAAAGGGCCAGTGTGGGCAAAAACATTTGTATGTTGTTATTATTATTTGTAAAACAAATTGTAGCACTTAGCGATTCCAAATAAGAACAGCGCCCTACTAAATGATGTAACACTTTCAGTGCTAAATGATGTAACACTTTCAGTGCACAAAATTCATGATAAATGGTGATAAGACACAAGATGTGTTTGAGGTGAGGAAGGAAGTACATTTGAATCTGTAGCAGCACATATTTCATTACTTAATTCTGTTTAAGTGTGATGGGGCCCGCACTGGCCCTTTAAAGCTAAAATCCAGCCCTGGGAGAGAGAGCAGAGCGAAAAGCCCACAGCTGAGGCTGATATTGCCAATTAGGCCCCAGCTGGGGGCTGTATAAATAAGGGCTCTAGGAGGGTAGCACATTCTTGTTCTACTTAGGGAGCAGGCTGTCAGAGAAGCTGAAGGCTTCCTGAAATCCAGCTAGGAAGTGCTGGCTGGACCTTATTCCCAGGCTGTAGGGCCTGAGGCAAGGCTTGAGTGTGCTAGGGCTGCAGGGTCACTGCCAGAGATAAGAGAAGGCAGCAGCTCCACACCCCCTTGCCAATGATGAGTGGCTATTTCAGACTGCAGCTTGCCCCTGAGGTAAGAGACTAGGTGATGACTATCAGTGAGTCACTGAGGCAAGGTGGGTATAGGGTATTGGGGGTCCCTTGGGAGGAGAGAACCCTAGAGTGCAGAGATGCAGGACTGTTGATAACCTCCTGCCCCCAGAAGGGGGCTGAAAGACTACAATAGTGGGAACTGCTGGAGGGCAGTGTCCTGAAGAGGGTGATGTGGGTCTTGCATTGGAGAACACGATGTAGGAGCCACCAGGCAGAGGGAGGTGCCTTGCAGGCTGGCAAGAGCAATTCCCAGTGCTACCAGCAGGAGATGCTGTTGTCATGAATCAGCCCCATAACAAGGAGGATTTAGGATTTCTAAATGTATTTAGACACCTAAAGATGCAGATAGCCCCCAGGAGGAGTTTTATAAGAAAAATCTTTTAAATCAATGGGAGTTAGACATCTGTCTATATATTTAAGCACTCTAAGTACCTTTAATAATATGACCCAGAGGTACTGTGTCTCAGCCAAAATTTCTTACATGGCTTCACAGTAGCCTTTTTGTGTTATTGCTGAAATCTCTTGTAAAGGGCAATAAAAAGAAGTACTATAATAAATGTAGCTGACACTGAGAATATATTTCAGATGACACCCTAAAATTAAAGGCTTTGTCTGTTGTTCATGAACATCCAATAATGTCTGTAGGGATTTGTCCCAGTATCTTTGACCCCTTTCATACTGTGTTTTGAATGTGTTGAAGTGCTTTTCTGAAAAGAGATGGGATCACTTGGATGCTTAAAGTTAAGAATGTGTGTCCTGTGCTCTGCTGAATTCAGACCATAGTATGTGCATCAGGTGCTGGTAGAAAACTGAGGGACCTGTGAACCATGCAGAGATTGTTGCTGAAATGAAAGCCCATTTTAAGGAGGGACTTAAAGTTGATAGGGATGCTCATTTGGCAGATGAAAAGAGGGATAGTGTTAATTGAGTCTAGAAAAAGACTGAAGACTGGATTTGGAGAAGGAAGGAACGGAGTGGAGTGTCAAGGGGATGCCAAACAGTTTGAACTTAAAACTGAGAGGCTATTCAAGGGGAAGAGATTCAAAGAGTGGAGTAGGTTACCATATTCAAAGAATCTCCTCGCCTGGGGGTAGGATCTGCCCCAGGAGAACTCCAATTGACTTTACACCAACAATTCCTGAAAAATTTGATGTGACATAAAAGACCCAGGATGAGAGTTCCAAAAGCCCTAACTCACTTCAGAGCACAAGTCTCTTGAAAGTCACTGAGATACTTCGGCAAATCTGAGTTATGCCTACACGTGGAGATTATCAATTTAAGTCTTTTTATGACATTATTCTAATTTCTCAAATAACTCAGTCTCCAGGGGTTAGGTACTAATAGGGCTATCACAAACGATTATTCCTGGAAGAAGTGTGTATCAAATGAGTTTTACTACCATACATGAGAACTCTAGCTAGAAGCTGAGCAACATAGGGTAAATGTAATGGCAGACACTTATTTTATTACAGTCCTGACCAGATCAGGCAATTATATTCAGTTTCTCCCTAAATTAGCATTAATTAACCACTAATCCAAATGTAATAGATTATTTCAGTTCTATAACAGCTCATATGCAAAATACTATATAACAATAGTGATTAAGAATCCTTCAGGATGAAAGACATTTAAAATCTTAGGGTATGTCTATACTGCAGAGCTATTTTGGGATACTAGAAGTATCCCAAAATAGCTACTCCGTGTCTATTGAAGCAGCCTGTTATTTTGAAATAACAGGCAGCTTATTCCATCATTCCACTAGCTCTCACTCCATGAGGGTTAAGGTGAATTTTGGAATAGCAAGTTATTTTGAAATTTGGTGCTGTGCAGACAGTGCCAAATTATGAAATAAGTTATTTCAAAATAAGCTACGCAATTTATGTAGCAACTTATATAGCTTATTTCGAGCTAAGGGTGCTATGTAGACGTAACCTAACTTATTCAGCAACATCTGGTACAGAAATACATGTCCGGTTAGTCTATAAATGCATTAAAGGTAAAGAAGAACAAATCAAATATGGGTTACAAGTACAATCCACACTACCTGGAAAATGTCAGATGAACAATTGAGCTTCCAAAACATGAACAGAAATGCCACAAGATTAGGCACTCTTGAAAGATTTCCAGTAAAGATAGGTGGGAAATTGTTTTCCTGTTCTGTGAATATTTTCAAGAATTCAAAATATTTTCCAATTTCAGACTAGAACAAAAAAGAAAGCTTGAAAATATCTGAAAACTAAATTTCTCCCCCATTTTAGGTCTATCAAAATATTTCATGTCAATTTTAACTTTCTATTTACTCTTCCTTTCAGTGTAAGTAGCTTAATGTTTGAAACACAACTTGTCAACCAAAAAATGGACATTATTCATTTTGAAAATGTTGAAACTTTCTCTCCTTTTTTTTTGTCAGGGGAATTTGTTGAACCCCAAACCCAGTTTTGGAAACAATTGTTTCAACAAATCAGTATTTTTCAATGACGAAAAAAAGGATTCATCTAAAGTCCCAGCTAGCTCTAATTTCCAGGTTTTGCCCTAGGTGTAAAATACGTTGCCCTAGGTGTAAAATACTCATGATTTTTAGCATCTTTGATTATGATCAATAAACAAACCAGGAAGTGAAGTAAGGCAGTGTGTAAAAACTTGGGATCTGCTAGCTATTGGGAGTAATCAATAAGAACAAATTTAAATTAAAGAATAAAACACAAGACCTAGTGCAAAATGCTCTGAGGGAAATCTGTAGTACCATTAGCAATCAGAGGTGGAAAGTAACAATGTAGAAATACTTCATTACACTATTCAAGTACTCTTTTTGTATTTGTACTTTACTAAGTAATTTATTTTTGTGATACTTTGACTTTTAACTCAAGTACTTTAAGACAATATTGTACTTTTTACTCCACTACCATTTCCAGAAGCACTTAGCTACTCCTTTTCACAACCACACTGAAAGTTGCACCAGTCAGCATTCTGATTTGCTAAAGCACAGCTGCATGTGCAAGCATCCAATTACCATGCAGTGATGATATTTTTTAAAAAAAATAACCAAACAACAAGCACAATGATCCTACCCATGTAGAAGGCTTTTAATAGCTGCATCAACACCTTTTTCATTCAAAAATAGCATCTATGCAGGGGTGGGGAGCCCAGATCCTCATGGGCTGGATCTGGCATGGTTGAGAGAAGGAGCATGGCACTGCATGCTGCCACTTACCTTCCCCCTAGCTGGGGAAATGCTGTGCTGGAAACTGCTAGTGGGAGGGTTTCCCCGCTGCTCCCATTGGCCAGATTTCAGCCAATGGGTGCAGGGGGAGAGCAGCAGGGAGTGCAGAGCTAGGTAAGCACCCCCCATTCACTTCGTGGCCAGGCCCTGCATCCCCTCCCTCTCCCAATGCCTCCCTCCACCCCAGTCTTCTCTGTACCCTCCAGCCCTTCCAGATACCCCTCTCCTGCACCTCCCTCCCAGCCAGCCCCCGTCTGCTCCTACACCCCAGTTTGTTCCTGCACCCTGCCATTCTTCCAGACACCCCACCCTCAGCCCGCTCCTGCACCTCCACTCCCAGCCCGCTCCAGCACCCTACTTACCACCCAGATCCCCACCTCTATCACTCCCTGGCAACCCACTCCCACACACTGAACCCCTCATTTTGGTCTCTCAAAATCTAATAATCCTGGGACCCCAAAAGAATTAATCAGGCCTATGGAAAGCCCTGATGCTTGGTCCTCCCTGCCTCCTCTCCCCTCCCTTCCCTGCTGTGGGGCTGGAGCACTAGGGAAATGAGGTATCTCAGTGAGGAGTCACATCAGTGAGGGTTTGGGGGGTTTTTTGGGGGGAGGTTGCCTCTCACTTGTGTGGCCCCTGATTGATTTTTCTGTAGATCAGTGACCCTCTACCCAAATAATGATTTGGGTGGTTAACCATAGATTTCTATAGGATGGCTACTTTTTTACTTCTGGATACTTGAGTACAATTAAGTTGTGATACTTTTGTACTTTTACTAAAGTGGTTTTCCAGAAGGATACTTTGACTTTTACTTAATTAAATTTTTTTCCAAAGTAGTAGTACTTTTACTCAGCTAACTTTTGGGGGCACTTTTCCCACCACTGTTACCGATCAGTGGCCACACTGAAATTTGAAGTCCATGAATTTTTTTGCCTGCATCATAATGGTTGAAAGTAATAAAATGGAGATGGGCTTGGGCCTAGACCCAGAACTGAGCCTTTGGGCGAGAGTATATGGGGATCAGAACTGAGGTAGGGTACTGTAGAGCGCCAAAAGCATTTAAAAGGAGGAAATTTGGGGAAGAGAGAAAATTTAAGACCAAACAAAAACAAGAAGAAACTTGAAAGGCATTTGAATCGCTCTGTTCAATTGCTATCTGTCACAGATGCAAGACAGTCACACAAGAACACTATCGTAGAAGTTCAGCTGTTGAGCATTTCTCCTTTATGCAAAGAAAAGAGTTCAGAGATTAATGCCACTAGCATGATAGCAACATCAGCTGTGCATGGAAATCAGGAAGTAAAGAAATGGTACCCACAGTGAAAGCTACACAGCCACATAGTAACAAGCTCCATACAGACAGACAAACTTTGATATGCAAAAAAATCTGTGGGTTTAAGCCTTCCAGGGCTTGTTAGTAACAAAACTAATTTGAATGTGAAAATGATTTAAACTGTAACACTATTCTTGCAAATCACATCTCCCAGAACAGATCTTAACTACATTTCAGACAACTCAAGAGGTGACTGTTAAAAAATGTGCTTATGTCACATGTCACATTTTAATTCAAAAACCATCTGTGGAAAAAGCAGTGACACCTCATTGGATCTGACCGTGTGGTTAAACAGCCATAGTTACTGACTGTGACAAACACTTCACTCCTGTTCGAGTCAAGCTTGACTGCAATAGAGCTGGAGTCTATTCTTTTTGGAGCACCATCAGATGATGTAATTAATTGTATTTAGAGAACACACCTGTACTCCCAATTAAAGACAAGAGGGTTGCATGTATGTCTGTAGGGGCATAACCTAAAGACTATAGAGAACTTACATTAATGGTGACAATGTGCAAGGCAGAAAGAAACCAACTTGGCTCTCAGAACAAATGTTCAGGACTAGCAGTTAGGGGAAAAAAATCTTTATATATGTAAATTGAGAGTATTTTATAGGGGGAAAACACTAAGACATTAAATATGGGGCCCAAACATGTTATTTTACAGTCATATTTCAGAGTATTCCTGCACTTTTTTCCACATCTTTGTTTTATACTTAATTTCTCAGTTTCACAAATCCTGCCTGTCTTAAATAAGAAGACATCTCTCTGCAAATAAAGATGTACTTGATTGTTTCTCATTTCTGATGATGCCAAAACACCAGAGAGAGGCATCAATTTTGGCAAACAAAATGTGAACAACAACATTTTCTGTCTTCACTGTACTGTTTTGCTTCATAAAGAGAAGTTTTTCATCTTGCTGCCAGCAACACCTATCTTTTACTATATAATAAGGTATTTTATATAAAATAAATTTAACTAAAAATCAATTTTCTTTGTATTAAACTTCCAATCCCCTACATTCACAATTTTTGAAATATGTAAATAGATACTTCCGACTTATAGCTGGATGGTTGAAGTCATCTAGAATAAGCAGTCACTATTCCTCTGGTATTACTTCTGCATACATAAGGGTTTAATTTGGACTGTACATCTCTGAAAATCCTTATTTAACAGATTATCCTAGTCTAATACTATTATGCCATTTTGTCAAGATGATTTGTCCCAGTTAACAGTTAAACTTGACATTGTTGCTGTAATATTGATAGCAGCCAAGTAGCTGATATTCTTCCATGCATGGTGATGTCACTTCCTGTTAGTCATTGTGACCCAGCCCCACACACGCTGTTGTTGTACACTGTTACCTCAGCACAGCATCACATTGTTTACCACAAATGTTTCTTTCAGTTTTGATATCATTCACTTCAGAAGGGCCATTAGTACAAATGAACAGCCAGGAGTCCAAAATCTACCCTCTTCCCCCACTCTGTTAGAAAAGCAAGTCCTTTTTTAAAACTCATTTACCGCAGCCCACAGTTATGAACAACCACAAACTGGTGTGGGATGTACATCCAGTACATGTAGCCTTCGGATGGCACACTGCTAATTGGACAATCCTACTGTCCTATCTGCCCACCCCTTGGCAAACAAATCCCCCATGAAAATACTCAAACCAAAGCCCTAAACCTGTGACATTGCTAATAACAGTTGCCACCTCACTTTGCCAGCTCAGCAAATTACTTCCTGGTATTTTAGAACTTTAGTAAGCATGGGCCAAATTCAACATGAAATTTATTTTGGTAATTAAAGGAGACTCACTGGGTGTTCTGGGTGTTATGTGCATGTTGAAGCACTTTGCTGAAGCTGGGACTAATGCATGGCAGTTAAAACTATCTGAAGTTTGTAAACTAGGCATGGATCAATGTGTAGACTGGGAATGGCCACACAGTGTCTCGAAAGGGCTTAGGAGCATTTCTCTTTATTATTTTGTACTGGATCCTTGGTATTTATTAGAATGAGTTTCTGATGTGTGGCTCCTTTACTGCTTTGTCCCATGAATAGAGTTTATAGAATGTTTTTATACTCCTTTTCAAGTTGGCAAATCGACCAACGAACTATACAATTGTGCATTCTCAGAATATAAAATTAATAAAACGTGCTCATCTAAAATAAGCTTTATTTTAGGCAAAAATCATTGCATATTTTAGATACACCCAGATGTTCTAAACTAGGTATAGACAACTGCATATGCAAAAAAATGCATACATAATTTGTAGCAGATTTAAGGAGGATTTGATCGCACTATTTGTGCCCAATTCTGAAAGTTTGAGGCTATGGCTTCTTACCATATATGTGCATCACCCTCTTGAACATGTCATGTGGAGGAAGAGAAAGGAAACTTTCTCTGGTATATCCTTGTGCTGTCCCTGTTCTACCTGTAGAAATAGAATAGGGTATACACTAGAAGTACTTCTAATCTCATCTGCCAGTAATAGTTATTGTGAGCTATGGCCATAAACAGTGCTCCACAGGGAAAATGATAAACTGCAATCTCAATTCATGGAGTACTGTATATGAGGAAAATCAAAAACATAGAAAAACCGCCTGTGTGGCAACTGTGGCAACATATGCTACAGTGCACATTTCTGCTAAGTGTCAACAGAGCAGAAGAACTAAAAATGGAGCTAGAGAAAGCCAAGAGTGATAACTAGATTCACTGAGATGAGATGGGAAAGCTATAACTGTCAGATGTATAGTGAGCATCCTGTGTATTATAATGTAATGTGTGGGAAGTGTAATTTGGTGCATATCAAAGAATTGGCTGGGAGTCTGGAATGTCCTGAAAGTCTGGCAGAGAAAGTCACAGAAGGAGATACACAGTGAGACGTATTCACACATCAAACAACAGACATGCAGACGGGATTTGAATATTCAGAGGTTTCATGCCCAAACTGATGAATAAGATGGGCAACATTGGTAGCTGTCCTGTAGGGTGTTTTTCATGTGTACTTCTCAGTGATGACAAAAAAAGAAGAAAAACTACTGTAAGCAGTAGTATGGCCATCATAGTATAACTCACTGTGTTCAGAAAGCTCAGAGCTGACACCATGCCAACAGTAACTCACCCCAGATATTGTAAGATATTGGGTTCTTGCAAATATCTTGCTATTTGTGCTATGATATAAGAGAAACTAATGGTCAGAAAGTTACAGGGTGCTTATTAGATTGAAGGAAGCAGGAGCCTCACTTTCCAGTCACTCCAAAAAACAAAGGTGCCCCACCACCACTAAGCATTCATGCTCGAGATAGCATGAAGAAAGATGGTTAAAGGTACAAAGCCATACCTAAAAAGGGCAGCTGAAGATAGGCAAAGGAGAAACCAGGGGCTGGGGAGGCCATGGATCTGTGGTGAAGAAAGGAGGTAGAATGGACTGGAAGAAGTAAAGAAGAAATCTGGTGGCAGGATTTGGAATGATGTCTGGTTTGGTTGTGTGGAAGATCTCTTCTCCTCTATGTCCCCCACCCCCACCTCCAGTTAGGAGATCAGGTCCCATGACTAGATTTCTGTATCCTTCCACTCCTTCCCAAAGGCCCTTAGATAAGAGCATCTGCTCTTATTTGGGAATGGAGAGGAACCTGATGGACCCTACATAAATGGATTTCTTGATTGCCTCCCAGAGGCAGTGGGGATGGGAGGTACTTACATGTTTGAAGTGGAGGATGTCACTAGCAGAAAAGCCCCATCTGGAAACTTCATTCTGATATTAGAAAGGAATAGTAAGTACAGCAGCCCTTGTAATATTACACCAACATCCAAACTGGAACCAAAACAAGGTTCCTACGATTCTATTTCTGACTGGGAGACAAAACTTTGGGGACAAGTTAGATACCTAAGTCTCTTATCAAAACCCCTAAAATGTGAGAAACTTCATGAAAAGTGTTCTGTTCTTGTGCTATCATTCATTCTTACTGAGTGGTATGAGGACTTTACTCTTCAAGGCTCTTAATTCGCTAATCAACACAAAGCAGTAAATTCAGTTAAAAATAAATGGATAAGTTCTTAAACGTTTTGGAAAATAAAAGGGGAACTTTAGCAGATGGCAGAAAAAATTACAAGTTTTTCCATTGGCTAAACAATTATATTATTCTACTCTAATTTGTGTAATAAAGAGCCAAGAACTCATTGCTTGCTAAATAGAAGTCTTGATGTATTGGTAAACTCCCACTAGCCATGCTATAATATGTAGTGGTATTCAAAAAGCACTTGATAAAACCTGTACAAGGAAATTTTGCATCTTTATTTGTGGGCTCAGAGTCAAATCTTTTCAGGAAATTTGTATACAATTTATAGCTTAGGAAGGCTATTTCAGCTTACACACAATCGTGTCCATAAGACACATTTTGATCTTGCCAAAACAGGAAAAGGAAAGGAGTAATGATAAATTACAGATGAAACTGAAAGCAAAGGGCACTATACTTTTCACTGTGTTGTCGTTTGATCAAATTCAAGTCATGCGTGCTGCCAGGAGATCAGATAGGATATGTCCATTACAGAAAGAAAATCAGACCACTGCCTGTCTGTTTGCTTTCATATTTTCAGTACGGTATTTGTTGCTGTGGAATGATTTCTCTTCTTCCCTTCCTCTAAAGTTTTGGCCTGGTTACTATCTTCTTCAATGAGACTGATGTGAAATCCAAGAGAACCAATAATAAGATATATACAAAAGAGTAGAGCAAATAACTGATTTTTCAATTTGGTGGCCTAACAAAGAAAACTGAAAAAAATTTTGTTCAGCCACAAGTTTTTTTCTATTTCTATTTCATGTTGTTATGTTTTTGGTAGTTTACCTTTTTATATTATTTTTTAAAATCTACTTAAAATAATAAATGAAATGTCATTTCAAAATGAAAAGTTGAAAAAAAAACTGTTTTGACATTTTAAAGAAAAAAGGTTTTGTTCAGTCAAAACTACTTGCCAAATCTGAATTTACGACACTAATAGTTTAATTCAACCAAAAAAAATCATTTTGAAGGGGAAATAAACTATTTGCTGGAGGAAAGAATCATTCATCTGTAATTCAGAGGCATACCCAACCCTTAGCTGAAAGAAAATAGGTAATTTTAAGGCCATGCAACAATTTATCTGTGACCTAACTAGCTTGATTATTACTAATAAACCTCCAAGATCTCCAAAGTGATAAATATGGATTCAATATATATGACTATCTATTCATAGTTATTAACTCCCAGAGACTTCTAGGCTTGTCTCATTACTATCCATTGACTTCAAAAAATGCAGCACTTCCAAGGGAATTAATGGTGTTAAACACTTCCTAGGATTGTGTCCCAATTTACCTTCAAAGATATTAATTTATAGACAAGATTTACTAGTACATTCCAGATAAATTGTATTTCTGGATACTTTTTGCCCCCAGAGCCAACCAATAAAATTTCTTTGGGTACGTCTACACTACAGAGGAAGATGGAAGCTGCTGCTGTCAATCTTCCAGGATTCAAATTCGCAGTCTAGTTAAGACAGTTAATTCAAAGTGAGAAGGGCACTCCAGTCAATGCCAGTAACCCTGCTTTCACCAGGAGTAAGGGAAGTCAAAGGAAGAGGGTTGTGTAGACAGTGCCAAAAGCCAAGTTAAGCTACTTCGACTTCAGCTATGCAATTAACATAGCTTGAAGTTGCGTATCTTAATTCGACATTGTCCCGTAGTGTAGACATACCCATAGCTTGAACTGAAGACATCACAGCTCTCCAAAGCAACATATTTTCCTGCACTGCTTTTGGTATGTTCATTAGCTATTGTAAGCCTATTGCACTAGAAATAAAGACAAATATGATCAAGAGGGAATACATTGCAATTCTGGAAGACGGTAAAGACAGAGCAGATTTATTCATACATCTATCTTTTATTGTTCATGAGTAAGAACAAATGAAACAGTTGTTGCATTGGCAAATGACTATGTATTGGGTGTCTATCTGTGAGGAAGAAGGTCACATTGTGCCTGACATAAACCTAACTGTCTTGCTGTCAATCTAGATATCAAGATAGCATTTTCTCTGATATATGAAGGAAATAAAACTAGCTCCTTTCACTTCCTAATAGTCTATAGCCAGTATCTGTGATGGTACAAAGAACAGAAAATTCTAGTTTGGCAGCCTGAAGGAGACAAATACCTTTTGTAAATTTCAGTGGTTCATTGTATTGAAATTCAGCCCAAGAACATTTGATATAATGCTCAATACAATTTAACTTGTCTCCTGCCACCTCCACACTCCCCAGTAGGAAGTGGAGCAATATGGCCAGGGGAGCAAAACAGCTGGGACCACCTTGCTTTACTTCTCCTGCCACTGCTGGTGAGTGTGGGTGGGGGTTGTACCCTTGCTGCCAGGACCGGCCCTGCCAGGCCTCTGGTCCACCTTGATTGGGAAGAGGCGAGGTTGGAGTAGAGCAAGGGCATAAAAGAAGTAGAGAGAGGGCAGAGCAAAGATTGGAGAGGAGAGTTGTCTGATTTTCCCAGCTGGGGCCAGTGGCCCCCTGAGTTTGCCCCAATCAGTTGCCTCTGATTAGAGAACTGAAAAAATTCTCTCATTGTTAACTTCAGTCAGGCTTATGTTGGGTCCCCACAGGGATCCCAGACAGATCAGAAATCTCTAGGAACAACTGCTTTTCCAACACTTTTATGGTACCTTGATTCAATTGAATTTATCTAAATGGAAGCAAAGTGAGTTTTTGCAGCATTTGTGCTCCTGGAGGTTGACATTCTTTCAGTAATACCATGCCAATGCTAGCATAAAATCCACCCTGGAGAAGCAGCATTGCACTTAGAAATACCACAAAATATTCCTTTTTTACTGAAGATGTCTTGAATACCCTTTTCACTACTCAAAAGTTCACAACATCAAATCACTAAGGAAAAGGGACATGCTCTTATGAGTGTAGTTACCTTTAAAACTTTGCAGCACAGTGAACCAAGCTCATCCCTGACTTCAGTGAAGTGACACAAGGATGAATTTGATCTCTATATGGTGGTTTTTTTCTTTGTAATCTTCATTCCAAATGGGCACAAATAGATCTGACAATACTGCAAAAGGATTCATTTTGCTCCAAGCCATCACATGTACCTACAATAGGATCACAAGCATAACTGTGTGATGCACGGTAAGCAATTACTGTTAAAATAAAGTACAAAATGCAGAAGATTAAATTTCTTGTATTCCAGAAACAAAGTGTTGTGTACAGAGAATCCGTAAATCTATATTTTACTGTATTTCAAGCTGCAGTTTTTCCATGTTTCCTTTTAATATTTTGCTAGCATTAATAAGATCATTGTGTGCCCTATGTGTGCACAAGATATAGAAAGATACATGTTGTGGAGCAAATGTTCTAAAATACTCATACTTCCCAGACCAAAAAATAACTCTGGAAATCTGAGGTCCATTACCACGAGGAAAAAGTTTTCCCTGCACTACCACCACCACTGATTATCTTCATAGCAACACATAGCCTACATGAGTAGCAGTATGGTTGCATGAAAAGGGCGCTAAACTGGGAGTCTAGCCACCTGGGTTCTATTTCTGGCTCTGTCACTGACCTGCTGTGTGACTTTGGCAAATCATTTCACCTCTCTGTGCTTCATTATCTTGAGGTCTCAATTAGAAATGTTGATATTTTCTTTCCTTTGTAAAGTATTTGAGATCTTGGGATAAAAAAACTCCTAGGGTATGTCTACACTAGCCCCCTAGTTCGAACTAGGGAGGCTAATGTAGGCATTCGAAGTTGCAAATCAAGCCTGGGATTTAAATATCCTGCGCTTGATTTGCATCTTCCCGGCCGGTCACCATTTTTTAAATTTGCAAGTCTGGACTAACTGCCCGCGTCTACACGCGGCAGGGACCCGGTAGTTCGAAATAAAGCCCTAGTTCGAACTACCTCTTATTCCTCCTGGAATGAGGTTGAACAGGTAGTTCGATTTAGGGCTTTATTTCGAACTACCGGGTCCCTGCCGCGTGTAGACGCGGGAAGTTAGTCCGGACTTGTAAATTTCAAAAATGGCGACCGGCCGGGAAGATGCAAATCAAGCGCAGGATATTTAAATCCCGGGCTTGGTTTGCAACTTCGAATACCTACATTAGCCTCCCTAGTTCGAACTAGGGGACTAGTGTAGACATACCCCTATGTAAGTGTTATATATTATTATACTGAAAATTTCTACAAACAGGACTATATTTTGAAACCAAAGATAGCAACTCACTCCCACCAATGTAAATGTTTACAACTACCCACACAAATGTAAGTTTATCTGAACAACTGACGTGGCTGTTCTGTGCACAGTTACCAATGAGTGCATGTCCACTTCTATTCCAAGCACAATTTAATACCCAACTTTTGAAAAAATTGTCCATTAGGTGTATCAGGCTTAAAAACAAAGTCATGGATGTACAAATACTAATGGGGATTTTCAAAAGCTCCAAGTATTGGCCCTAGTTAATGGTCATTTTACCATTAACTTCAATGTGAGAAGAATCAGGCAGAAGCTGAGCACTTTGAGAATCTCACTAACACTAGCAACAGCTTTTAAATAATGGTAGTGAATTGTCTCGCATTCACACCAGACGAATACACAGAATTGGCACAAGGTATTAGCCAAGAACAAATTGCCTCACAATTTGTTGTCAGAAGCAAGCTTTAAATGGTTTAAGAGGTAAGAAAAATAGTCTGTTTTTTAAAAACCACAACTCTAAACTTCTCTGGCTATTTTAATCCAACGAAAACAAAACTAAATTAGAGAGATAATCAAAGCAGCATAACAAGCAAGGTCTCCTGTCCTGCCCCCAAAGGATGCCAGAGATGTGATATAGCATAGACTGTATCTCAGTCCCAAAGATGCAAACTCTCAGCAGAAAAGGCCCTGACTCCTGCCCTTTGAAGATCCTAACTCAGAACAATGGCCGAACCAGAATTTGCAGACATTGATGGCCACAGTGTAGAGGACGGCTAGTTGGCCATCAAATAAATAGATGCTATATCATTTGTGTCTGATTTTTTGACCCACTCTCAAGATTTACCTGAAAACATAGGATGCTGCCACCTGCTCCCCTGAGCAGCCCAGCCTGCAAGGAGAGTGGGGTATTCTGCCTCACAGCTCCTTCCTGCTTCAAGGGATACACTTATGGCTTGGTTTCTACATCCTCCTTAGACAAGGAACTCCAATTATGAAAACACCTATCACTAATCTTGTTGTAATCACACCCAAGTCTGTGTAAAATACCAGCACTGCCCACCCTCCCTATACGTCCTGCAATATAAAGTCACTAATGTATCTGACAAAGTGAGTTTTTGCCCAAGAAAGCTCATGCCCAAATAATTCTTTAAGGTGCCACAGGACTACTTGTTGTTTTTGCAGATACAAACTACCTTGGCTACCCTTCTGATGTGAAATGACCGTGTTTTTAGCCACGTGTTTTGGCCTTTCTTGGGGCCAAAAGAAGACAACATTAGAGGTGTTTTTAAAAGGGAACCTCTATTCTAATAAGAGCCCATGGGACAAGCTGATTTCCTGGACATAAAAAACCTGAACATAAAAAACCGGTCTCCTGCAGCACCTTAGAGACTAACAAAAAATGTAGATGGTGGTATGAGCAGCTGAAGAAGTGGGTTGTGTCCAGGAAAGCTCATGATACCATCTACATTTTTTGTTAGTCTCTAAGGTGCTGCAGAACTATTTGTTGTTTTTTTGGGGGGTTTAAGATATTTCAGTTACAGACTAACATGGCTACCTCTCTGAGACTTTCCTGGACTTGTTCAATTTGCACTCCATAAGAACATAAGACTCCCAGAATACTAGGACTGGAAGGGACCTCGAGAGGTCATCAAGTCCAGTCCCCTGCCCTCATGGCAGGACCCAGTATGGTCTAGACCACCCTGATAGACATTTATCTAAATTACTCTTAAATATCTCCAGAGATGGAGATTCCACAACCTCCCTAGGCAATTTATTCCAGTGTTTAACCACCCTGACGGTTAGGAACTTTTTCCTAATGTCCAACCTAAACCTGCTTTGCTGCAGTTTAAGCTCATTGCTTCTTTTTCTATCTCCAGAGGCCAGGAAGAACAATTTTTCTCCCTCCTCCTTGTGACACCCTTTTAGATACCTGAAAACTGCTATCATGTCCCCCCTCAGTCTTCTCTTTTCCAAACTAAACAAGCCCAGTTCTTTCAGTCTTCCTTCATAGGTCATGTTCTCTAGACCTGTAATCATTCTTGTTACTCTTCTCTGGACCTTCTCCAATTTCTCCACATCTTTCTTGAAATGTGGTGCCCAGAACTGGACACAGGCCATACTGAAGGCTCAGACCAAAGGTCCATCCAGAAGGGCCATACTGGCTCAGACCAAAGATCCATCTAGCCCAGTATCCTGTCTGGCAACAGTTGCCAATACCAGATGCCCCAGAGGGAGGGATTACAACACGTAATCCTCACATGATCCCTCCCCTGTCACCCATTTCCTGACAAACAGAGGCTAGACACCACTCCTACCCATCCTGTCTAATAGTCATTGATGATCCAAACCTCCATGAATCCATCTAGCTCTTTTCTGAACTCTGTTAAAGTCCTAGTCTTCACTGCATCCTCTGGCAAGGAGTTCCAGAGGCTGACTGTGCTCTGAGTGAAGAAAAACTTCCTTTTGTTTGTTTTAACCTGCTACTTATAAATTTCATTTGGTGACCCCCTAGTTCTCCACCTTCTCCTGCTGCTAATGCTGGCTTTCTAATCAAACTGCAGACACAGTTCTACAGCTCACTAGGCTGGAGTCTTGACTGGCCATTGTGCACACAGCTCAGAGAATAGACTGTTTTGGTATAGATATGGTTTTAAAATACCAAATCTGAATCCTAACCTTTAAACTTACTCTAAGCAGGCAGACCACCTCAGGCACCCCCTCATAGCCTCTGGGTAGCTCTGCAAGCAGTCCTTCTCTGCTTTAAAGAACTAACATGATGGAGAATACCCTGCATCTCTAGATAACTTGTTCCAATGGTTAATACCTTCACAGCTGAAATTTTGCACCTTATTTCTAGTTTGAATTTTCAACTTCACTTCAACATCTAGCCATTGGATTTTGTTACACTTTTGTCTGCCAGCCTGAAGATCCCTCTATCATCAGTCCCCATATAGGTAGTTATATGCTGTGATCCAGGCACCCCCAAAAATCCTCTCTCTCTGTTAAGCTAAACAGGTTGGTCTCCTAGGGTACATCTAGACTACATGGCTCCATCGACGGAGCCATGCAGATTAGTTTACTTGACAAAGGGAAATGAAGCGGCAATTTAAATAATCGCCACTTCATTTAAATCAAAATGGCCGCCACGCTGTGCCGATCAGCTGTTTGTCGGCACAGCATGGCAGTCTAGATGGGGATCTGCTGACCCCAGAACCTTTTGCTGGCAGATCCTGTAAGCCTCATTTCACGTGTAACCAGCCCATACCCAGATGACATTAAAGTTTTGCCCCTTTTACTCTCCCCTGATGGCAGCCCTGCCGATAGGGTCCAGCTACGTTGGGGCTTGGTGAGCCTTGGTGCTCCTGGCTGCTGCTGCAGCAGGGGCCATGAAAAGCTGGCTGGGGCAGTCTGGCCCCTAGCCATGTCCTTTCTGCCCAAGGCCCCGCCCCATCTGGGTTTTAGAGCCACACACACCCCAATTTACCCAGGACCCAGCATACCAGTAAGTCCTGGCACTTACTTTCATTGCTGTAGCATCTAATAATTTGCTCAATTCCACGTCTCAGAACTAATAATGAAATAAGACCCCCCAAAAAAGTTTTTAAATAGTCTCAGCATTTAGGAAATGAGAGTTTGTGCCAACACCCTTACTTGGAACAGAAAGAATCAGCTATACTCAAAACACCTCTGTCATTAATATTATGCATCCCTTGACCTATACAAGATAATATGATGCACTGTATGAAGAGTGAAGAAAAAAAAAGATAAGTCTTGCTGCTTGGAATGTTAAATTGCAGGTGTGATCCAGAATGCAATGTACAGTACCCAGGAATACAAACTGGAGAAACAATACACAGCTTTTGGGATGCTGTAAAAATAAAATTACATACCAGGCAGATTTGAGGAAAAGTAATAAAAAAAATTCAATAATTTAGTAGCTGGCAGGTTGCTACCCTGAGGCTAAGAGAATTACATTTTCCAACTCCAAGGCTTGCATTTTCAGGTTCAGAACAGGAAATTAAAAGATGACTCTCTTCCCTTGTGCCATATGTAAATATGTTTTTAAATCCAGGGATTATAAAACCAGCAGCTTGATCAAGTGCAGTCAGGCACAGTACAGGATTGACAAGACCACCTGAATAGCACACATGACTAGTCCTGCATATAGCAAACATAGAAACGCCAAGCTGCTATTTATGAAATATTCCTTCCTTCTTTCTAGAGGACCACCTCACTGAAGGTGCTTACATGTTGAATTTTAGTGTTCCCCTCCCATCTGTTTAACTTCTCCATCTGTGTGTGGTTGTATATACACCAATTGTGCTTTTTATGCTAAAGAAGCAAGTGCATTTTCTGTAGACTTGGAAGACTTCATAATATTTTAAAACAACTACAAATTTTGGAGTTTGGATGGAAATAATCAACACACCATGTAGAGTATGGGGCTAATCTGCTTGCTTGCCTATAGACATGCTTTCTTATAGATTTTCATATTTCCTTATGATTTGATTATATGTTTATTATAATAGGTTACAATAGGTTTATACAAAAGTTGTTTGGCTGTAACACTAGAGACTTACACATATATTTGGACCTTTCACCTAGATAAAGCAACTGTTAACAGCTTCTAAGAATGCCCTCAAATTTAACAGGTACAACATTAATTGGAAAACCCCTAAATAACTGGTTATGACCAGACTGAATAACCGGGTAGGACAGAAATTATAAATGTGATACATAACCACAAAAGGCTATGGTAACGAATTGACATATATGATAAGTTGAGATAAATGATATACTGACCTTCAGGAAAAAGACACTTCACCATTAGTGAGGCTTGGAAATACAAATAAGAAGAAAAGGAAATATCCCCTACTGAATGTATCAAACATAACGTCAGCATAACGTATTATAAAAGAGGCATCCCTGCCTACTGGTGGTAGGAGGAGGAGATATATTCCTTGGGAAATGGCCACTGATGATAATGGGGAAGATAATGGTTATGAGGAAGAGTATGTCTAACACTTCTGGTTGTTCTAGAAGGAATGGTGTGAGTATATCGAATGGAAATACAGATGTACATTCCCTAGCTATCTTATGAAGTTGGGATGTTTGTGATTGTGCTAAATTAATACATTATATTTGTAACTACACAAGAGTTCCTACAGTGTGAGTATTGCAAGTGTGCACATCATGGTTCCCAACCATAGAGTAATTTAAATACTGGCCTGATCCTGGGACAAAGAACCTGTCAACCCTACATGTGGTAATTGGAAATTCATAAGTAATCTATATAATCATACTCAATTTAAGGATCAGGCAACAACCTTTTACAGACTTAGTTGAACTGATTAGAAGTAGAGTGCTAGAGCCAAAAAATACAAGCAGATCTACATTTAGGGCTCCTTTGAGAGTGGAAGACACTAAGGTTTCTTCTGAATTTGATACTTCTTCAGAAGAACAATTATCATCATGTTATTTGAAAGCTAAAGAAAATCCACTCTGCCCAAATAACAATGCAGCAGCTGCATAAAAAACTTTTTTATTCCGGAATATAACATGTTTCAGGTGCCAAAACAGTATCCCTGATTCATAATCACAACTTCGTCCATTCTATTGTGTCATTTGGCCCAGCTCTTAGCCAAAGGTGACCATGTAGATCCTGCTAAAGTCTATCGCATGAGCACTTGTCAAAGCATAGCAATTCTTAGGAAACCCATCCCCTCTTCGTCCTAAAAGCCAAGGATATGTGGGATATGGCAGTGATCAAAATTTTATCTGCTATAGTTTATGATTCAGTTATCTTCAGTGCCAGTTGCAGTGGTAGAAATGTAGCCAATTTGTAGCCATAAATTACAATGTGGCAATCAGAAAAGGGATAAACCTGCCATTTTCTATTGTATAAAATTTATCCCTGACTTCACCTAGCTTAGCCCTTTGAGAACATAACCTGAGACAACATTATTTGACTTGATCTATGTACATCAGAAAGGAAACGAGCTTTTTCTCACTTCAACAAAAGAGTATTTTACATTTTAATGTTTTTAGGAACATGAAATGCATTTTCATTATGAGGGGGAGAATCCTCAGGTTTTGATCTATGCTACAATGTAATTCCCTTAAAATGCATGGAAGTCAGGATACAACAGTTAGATGGCTTTTCTTTATATCAATACTATTCTGATGAGCTGTATACAATGTCAGAATAATGTCTTGCAGTTACAATGATTAAGTCCATTTCTGTATTACAATACTCACACATTTCCTCAACAAATATGCTTTTCTTCTTTGACATATGAACTCACAGACCATCTTGAAGAGAAGGATTTTATTAAAGAAAATAACTACAGATACAAGTAGGCTTCCATACATCTCAAGTTCCAGTTTGTCCTCTTAGTTTATCATGACCATTGGCTAGAACTTGATCCAGCCCACAGATACACAAAACAATATCCTGCAACATATTAATCTTTCTAAAACAAACAATCCAACTATCCCAGGAAAAAGTATGGTTTCAGATAAAAGAACAGAAACATCAAATTAATCTCAAAACATCCTACATTATTGAGAGATCTTTCATATTTAAGACTAGCAAGCATATAGTAATGCAAGAGAAAACCTATTAGAGACTGTGGTATATATTTATCCAATTTACTTTCCAACACTCCATATTTTGTTAGCTCTGAACTGATGGCCCAACTGCGGTAAATAAACACCTGACTGGGTGCTATTTTTATTTTGTATTAGATAAATGCATGATACAGTGAAATAAAAGATGTGGGGGGGGTATTCACATACCCATTCACTCCAACAGATAGCAATGATTTCAGCTACCAATTTCATCCACAGAGAAATAGCATGCTTTAGCCTTGTCTGTAACTGTTTTTATTTCCTCCTGACATTCCTGGGAGCATGCATATCAGTACAATATGATGGGTGTCTCCCAGAACTTGTTATAATTAAAGGGTCACTGTTAACTAGAAACAGTTTAAAAAATGAGTGAGAAGTAGTCTCAGGTACTGTACCTGACCCCTGAAAATTTTATTAGTTTTACAATGACATTTTCCTGTTTTTCTTGTAATGTTATTGTGTGAAAGATCTAAAGAGGGAAGGGGAACTAGAGAAATTGACTAAACATTGAAGTGCTGTCAAAGGTGCAAAGTAAACAAATGGGAAAGATACTTTTTTAAAAACTTACATGAATCTTTAATATTACAGAACAGTTACTTTAAAACCTTTGGTTTTAAGATAATCCTGAATTTCTGAAAAACTGGGATTTTGGTAGGAAAACACAGGCACATTTTTTGTCCAAAATGTTTAAATTGATTTTCTGTGCTCATGCAACTTAAACACTTTTCATCATAGTTAAAAATAATATATTCTGACCACTTCAGTGAAGCTGATGCAGACACAGACTCTGTCCACTCACAAGATGGAGTGATTTATGACAACGTGTAACAGGAGAACACAACAGACAATGGGAAATGAAGAATATCCGGGGGATAAGAATGACAGTGTCAGATCATAGCTTGTGCACATTTGTAATAATCAATGCAAAACCATTTCATTTTTTTTAAAAAAGAAAGAAATGTCAAAAATCCACACTCTCCCTTTCCTTTGCTGTTATCAGATTGCAAGCAAAAAGCAATGTGGAAGGATGCAATAGGAAATCGGAACAATAATGAATAAGGAGGAAGGGGCAGTTATTAAAAGACAAGAAGATGAAGACAAGAAACTTGAAGTTGATGCAGTGGTGAGGGAGAAACTAGTGCATGGATTCCCAAAAAGTTGCTTGATATGAGTCAGGTGACAGGCAAGTAAAATGTTTATAGCTCTAGCAGCTTCATTTTGAATGGATTAGGTGGTGATGATATAATAAAATATACATAAAATATATGTTAAAAACCAAGCACAGAAAAAATGGAGGAAAACCATACAAATAATCCTATGAACAGGTGTTGTTTTGGAATGGTGTATTTCTTCTATTCATGGCACTTTCATTTACTTGTCAAAATACCCAAGAGCCTTAGCAGTGAAATACTCAAAAGTGTCCAGCCCCAAAGACATCTATTTTTTTTTCTGTTTTAAAAAATTAAAGGTCTTGAGTCAAGCCATTATATATTATGCAATGAATCTGTAACAAAAAAGAGCTGTATAACATTGCCAGCTAGTGGTCAGTTGACTTCAAAACACAACCCAAATCTAGCAGTTTCAGCATTTTTGAAATGGAATAAAAACTTTGACTTTGTAGTTTAACATGATGGCAGTAAAAGAAATTATAAGCATCATTCCATAGCGTATTTACTATAAGCTAAAATCTATATAGTGGTAACATTTAATAGGTTGGTACCTTTTTTGCACTTCTTTTTAGTTTTCCAATTGAATAACACTGGTACATTTCAAAAAACATAAAACCACCAAATTCATATAGGGTTGCCAATTTGGCTGAAATATTCCTGGAGGTTTCCTGAAAAATATACCTGAAAAAAAGTAGAACTGCTCTTGCGCAAGAGGGGGCTTTTGCACAAAAAGGAGCCATGTAGACACAAAAGCCTCTTGCACAAAAAGGGAGCATCATTAATTATGCAAATGAGGCATGGCGATATTCCACACTTCACCTCATTTGCATATTTTTTACACAAGACAGGGCAGTGTAGATGGAGCCCAAGTGTGTTTCCTGAGAGACAGCTCAAGTAGGTTTGTGCAAGCTGGGAATCATACTTCTACCATGTAGTGTAGAGGTAGCCCTACTAGTATTAACTCTGTTCAAGTGGGCGAGGGCTGATTAGGTTCTTTCTTATTATAAAAAATAAAGACATTATTTGCTAGTTATTTTAATCTTCCATGGGAAATATATTCATACTGCATTTTAAAGATGGTTTTGTTTTGTTCAATGAAATGTAAATTTCACCAAAGCTTATGTGGATAGTAAACAATACAAGCTTAATAAGGTTATTAGATGGGAGATATGGGATCACAGAACCATAGAGCTGGAAGAGACCTCAGAAGGCCATCAAGTCCAGCCCCCTGCCAAAGGCAGGACCAATCCCAATTAAATCAACCCAGCCAAGGCTTTGTCAAGCCGAGACTTAAACACCTCTAGGGATGGAGACTCCACTACTTCCCTAGGTAACCCATTCCAGTGCTTCACCACTCTCCTAGTGAAATAGTTTTTCCTAATATCCAACCTGGACCTCTCCCACCACAACTTGAGACCATTGCTCCTTGTTTTGCCATCCGTCACTACTGTGAACAGCCTTTCTCCAGCCTCTTTGGAACCTCCCTTCAGGAAGCTGAAGGCTGCTATCAAATCCCCCCTCACTCTCCTCTTCTGCAGACTAAACAGACCCAGCTCCCTCAGCCTCTCCTCATAGGTCATATGCTGCAGCCCCCTAATCAATTTGGTTGCCCTCCGCTGGACCCTCTCCAATGCGTCCACATCCTTTTTGTAGTGGGGGGCCCAGAACTGGACACAATACTTCAGATGTGGCCTCAACAGAGCTGAGTAAAGAGGAATAATCACATCTCTGGATCGACTGGCAATGCTCCTCTTAATGCAACCTAATATGCCATTAGCCTTCTTGGCTACAAGGACACACTGTTGACTCATATCCAGCTTCTCATCCACTGTAATCCCCAGGTCCTTTTCTACAGAACTGCTATTTAGCCAGTCAGTCTTCAGCCTGTAACAATGCTTGGGATTCTTCCATCCCAAGTGCAGGACTCTACACTTGTCCTTGTTGAACCTCATCAGATTTCTTGTGGCCAATCCTCCAATTTGTCTAAGTCACTCTGGACTCTATCCCTGCCCTCTAGTGTAGATACCTCTCCCCCTGGATTGCAGAGGATGCAATCCATCCCCTCATCCAGGTCATTAATAAAAATGTTGAACAAAACAGGTCCCAGAACTGAACCTTGGGCCACTCCACTAGAAACCGACCGCCATCCTGACATCGAGCCATTGATCACTACCCACTGGGCCCGACCTTCCAGCCAGCTTTCTATCCATCTTACAGTCCATTTAGCCAATCCACATTCCCTTAACTTGCTGTCAAGAATATTGTGGGAGACCGTAACAAAAGCCTTGCTAAAGTCAAGGTATATCACATCCACTGACTTCCCCATATTCACAGAGCCAGTTACCTCATCATAGAAGCTAATCAGATTGGTCAGGCACGACTTGCCCTTTATGAATCCATGCTGACTATTCTTGATCACCTTCCCCTCTTCCAAGTGCTTTAAAATGGATTCCTTGAGGATCCCCTCCATGATTTTTCCAGGGACTGAGGTAAGACTGACCGGCCTATAGTTCCCTGGATCGTCCTCCTTCCCTTTTTTAAGGATGGGCACTACATTTGCCTTTTTCCAGTCACCCAGGATCTCTCCCGATCTTCACGACTTTTCAAAGATAATGGCCAAAGGCTGCTCAATGACATTTGCCAACTCCCTCAGTACCCTCAGATGTATTAAGTCCAGACCCATGGATTTATGTACTTTTAGCTTTTCTAAATAGTTCCTAACCTGTTCTTTCCCCACCAAGGGCTTTCCACCTTCGTCCCATATTGCGTCACTTAGCGCATTAGTCTGGGAGCTGACCTTGTCCGTGAAGACAGAGGCAAAGAAAGCATTAAGTACTTCAGCTTTCCCCACATCGTCTGTCACTAGGTTACTGCCCTCATCCAATAGGGGCCCTATACCCCCTCTGATCACCTTCTTCTTGCTAACATGCCTGTAGAAACCTTTCTTGTTATCCTTCACATCCCTTGCGAGTCACAATTCCATTTGCGCTTTTGACTTCCTGATAACTCCCCTGCATTCTCGAGCTATACATTTATACCCCTCCCTAGTCATCTGTCCAAGTTTCCACTTTTTGTAAGCTCCCTTTTTGTGCTTAAGTTCACCAAGGATTTCACCGGTAAGCCAATCCGGTCTTCTATCATATTTGCTTCTCTTGCTACACATTGGAATGGTTTCTTTCTGTGCCTTCAATAAG
This sequence comes from Pelochelys cantorii, assembly GCA_032595735.1. NCBI lineage: Eukaryota > Metazoa > Chordata > Testudines > Trionychidae > Pelochelys > Pelochelys cantorii. The sequence continues at coordinate 85,536,342 of CM064330.1, read as the reverse complement.
GCTTCTTTAAAATACTGCCAGCTCTCCTGGGCTCCTTCCCCCTTCATGTTAGCATCCCAGGGGATTCTGCCCATCAGGTCTCTGAGGGAGCTGAAGTCTGCTTTTCTGAAGTCCAAGGTGTGTATTTTACTACTCTCTTTTCTCTGTTTGATCAGGATCCTGAAATCTACCATCTCATGATCACTGCTTCCCAGGTTGTCACCCACCTCTATGATATAGAATGTATTGCACTCCAGTGAGTTAATAGTTTCCTGTGAGTAGATGGATGATATAATGAAACTAACTCATTTCAGAATTTGCAACTAGAGTCATCAAAGAATTAAGCACAAATGCACCATTATGGCTTTCTAAAGCTCCCTTTTTTTAAGGCTATCTTTCAAGCATGTGTGCATGTATGTGCACAATATGATCACTGAGACAAAGGAAGTTTACCTGATTTTAGCATAGAGCCCATGGACAGCATCTGGCTGCTTTCTATTTATATGCTGCTGCCCATGCCACTGAATTTCCAGGCGGTGGCACAGAAAGCAGAATCCTATTTAAATGGCTCACAGATCCCAGTTGCAGTGCTATCTGAGCAGGGGCCAGAGCCAGAGCCACAAACTGTTTAAATAGCCACAGCAACCTGAGGTGGCTGCCAAGCAATGTGGTAAAAGTAGGGCTGAGAGCTGGGAGCCCTTTAAATTGCTGCTATTTAAAGGACACACAGCTCCTGGCACCACTGCTATTGTGTTGCCTGGAAGCCGCCCAGGGTTGCTGCAGCAGTTAAGGGGAAAAAAATCTTTTTACTTTAAAATTTAGAATGTTTGATGTAGACTCCAGCCAGAAAGACAAACACAGCATGCACACAAGGCCATTTTTACCATCTCCTTTCAAAGCAGAACTATGGTCTATATTTAAATAAATGCAAGGAAATTTAGAGCTCCTTGACTTGAATATTCTTTGACCTTTACAATGCTTTCCACATAGCTCAGAAATTGTGGTTTTACCTTTGTGAATGTCTTACTTAAATGAAGGGAGAATACCTACAGAACTTTTGATAACATCATTTCATGGGCATTTAACTTATTTCCACTAGGAGTGGGACAAACAAGGCAAAGGGGGTTATTTCTACCACTGTCACTCATTATCAGGGTGGCACAAATTTGTTTATTCTTCAATGAGCCCTTTATCCTGCCTGTAAAAATCTTTACATTGATCTACTTACTGACAGTTTCTGCAAGGCTTGACTTGACCCCATTACCTTAGACAAAGGGTCAGCAGTCTATGGCTTTTGGGCCAAATATGATCAGTACGGAACCAAATATGTCCTTTGGCATTCCCAAAAATGCATGCAACTTTTTAAATTAAAATGAAAAATTAAATATTAAAAACACATAATTACTCATGAGAAGATGGTCTTTTTTGTCTATTTTTTGTGGGGGTATTTTTTTTTTTGTCTCTTTCCGCCTTTCAGCAGAGGTGAAAGTAAGGCAGTGCGCCCTGGTAAGAACTGGCTGTGATCTGGCAAGAGCTGGCTCAAGCACTCTGCTCATTTAAAAGGCCGGCTGAGGACACGCTGTAGGGGACGCCTGTGCACTCCCAGCTTGGATAATGAGAGGGACTGGCAGTGGCAGATGCCTCCATCTGGCCATGGCGGCCTGTCTCCAGCCCCCATCTGACTGCTGCAGTCTGTCTCCAGCTGCCATGCTCCTGGAGCAGACCCCGCAGACCAGCCCCACCGACCCTGCAACTGCTGCAACAGCCCAAAGGTGGTGGCCAAGCTTGGGCTCAGGCCACGGCAGCCTGGTCAACAAGGTCCAACTGGGGCCCCGGCCCCTTTGGCCATAGCATCCTGTCCACAGCCCCAATCCTGGGGCAGGCCCCATGGTCCGGCCACCATCTGGCTGCAGAAAGGGTGGGTGGAGTCCCCCTCCTCCTGCAGCATGAGTGGGTGGGGAGGCCACAATCCAGCTGCAGCAGTCCTGGCCTGGCCCTTCATCCAGCCACTGCTGTCCAGGTGCAGCAACCCAGCCTCAGCCAGATAAGGTAATCCGGTCCCGCCCCGCCCCACCCACATACTTTACTTCCTGCACCTCCCACACACCTCAACCCCCTGCCCTGAGCCCCTCAAATACCCCAACCCTGACTTCTGCACCCTCACATCTACAAACTGCACCCCCAGAAGCAGCAGCAGTCCCATTAAATAAAGTCTGTGAGTATAGTGTTTCATTTATGCTATTATTAATCATCATGTCAATTATCAATAATATGAAGTTGTATATTTCCAGTCATGCAAATGGGCATTCTTATACTGGCTCTTTGCAGACTACTTGTTTGGCTCTTGGTTTGAAAAGGTTGCCGAGCCCTGCCTTAGACATGCATACCCACCCAGTTAGTGCTTACTATCAGCACTAACCGAAGTCTTCTCTTTATGTACAAACTTGACATGGAACCAATGCACGTTTCCTCATGATGCAACACATTAATTGGGAAAGATCTCCACTGGCGGCGGAAAGGAAATTCAAGCTCAGTGTTAATTACATTGTTGGCCACTCTACCAAGACTGCAAATAAGCACCAGTTGTGGCCCCACTAAGACCATTTGTTTCAAAGAGGTTAAAAAAAAAATTCATCCTATAAGACTCCTCATAGAGCAGATGCAACTGGACTGTTCACCATAGTAAATACTTTCCATCGGTCAACCACAGTTTTTCAGTTTATTTTACATTTTTTGCTGACTACCACACAATTGTAGCAACAAATGAGGTGACCTATTTTAGACCTTACCTGCATCCTTAACTGTACTACCATGAGGAGCCCCACTGAAGCCATAGTAGTATCATTAATCATGTACATATGTAAGTGTGCTGGAAGAGTAGGGGCTAAATTTAGCATTAACAATAAGCTTCATTATGTTAAAAATACAGATTTTTAAAATTGCATATTAATTAAAAGCAGGGGCAGAGAACCTCAGCCCCTGGGGGCTGAATGTGGCCCCCAAGCTCAGAGCCCCCCCAGCATAGGGGAGCCTGCACTGATGCTCCAGGCCCCCTTGCTACCTCTTTACAGGGCTGGAGCACACAAAAATCTACTAGCCTGGGCCCCTTTAGGCTCTGGCAGGCAAGGAGAATGTGGGGAGTGTCTTTTTCCTCAGTTCAGGGCCATGTCAGCGAGGATTTTTTTTGTTTGTTTCTCACTTGTGTGCAGCCTCCAACTGATATTTTCTGTGGGTCAGCGACCCCCAACCCAAAAAAGTTTCCCCACGCCTGATTTAAAGATGAGTGCGATTATTACAAAATCATTTCTGTCAATTAGAAATTGACTAAGATGAACAATGAATTTATGTAAAACAAATACATATGGTTAAGAAGAAAAAAAAAACACTTTTCTTTGACTACAAGTAACATACATAGAGATTCATAGACTGGTTTGTTTCATGTAATTGCTTTATTGCAAATCTGTCACTTCTCACATTTTATACTTAGGTAAAAGTTTACTCCTGAAAGATCCAATCCAGGCAGGAGTGCTGACAGACTCTATGGGTCCCTAGGTAATGTGTGTGTGGGGGGATGACTCCGCACTTCAAGAAGGGACAGGGCCCAAGGCAGCCAGCCCTCAGCACTGCCCAGAGCATGGTACCGCCCCCCACCCCCACCCCGCCTCAGAGCCACCCAGACCATAGCGATGTAGCCCACTACCCCCTCCCCCCCGCCATTCTCCAGACAGGCCTAAGAGTTGCCCAGGGTTCACAGCACTCTGGGCAGTGAATTAAAGACCCCAGGGCTCTGGCTGCCACTGCCCTGGGGCAACTGCCCCCTTTGCATCTCCCCTCCCTACCAGTCAGCAGACCTGAATCCAGATATTAGCCAATTATTTCTCAGCAGTGGTGTTGATAGACCCAGAAAAGTTGTAATCAAAGTGCTATCCATACTTAATGTACATGAAAAGTTCTTTCCAATTAGATTCTCTTTCACATAGAAAAGGATTTAAGCACGTGGTGTTGATAGACCCAGAAAAGTTGTAATCAAAGTGCTATCCATACTTAATGTACATGAAAAGTTCTTTCCAATTAGATTCTCTTTCACATAGAAAAGGATTTAAGCACGTGGTGTTGATAGACCCAGAAAAGTTGTAATCAAAGTGCTATCCATACTTAATGTACATGAAAAGTTCTTTCCAATTAGATTCTCTTTCACATAGAAAAGGATTTAATATTTACTGCGGGTACACCCAACTCTGGACCAAAGCTTTGCTTTTTTTGTGGCCATAACTTAAAGCCCAAATTTTGAGGAAAAAATGGTTGCTAATAGATTATTACAAAGTCCAGTTTTCAGAACCAGGATGCAAATATCAATATTTAAGAACACAGAATATGTACATAGGTTAGTTCTTATGTATGCGTAAGAAGAGTCTGATACAGATGTAGCTAACATTGTAACTGCCTTCCCCTAATAATTTTATTGCATTATGTATAAATTTGGTTACAAGCTTTTCAGGGCAGGGATCCTGTCTTTTTTAAGAACTATAGGAGTTACTGGGTCCTGAGATGTTTTAAAGGTCTGTCCACTTTCTGCTTACAAGTGTAGTCAGGTACTTAGCCATCTAGATCAAGATTTTAAAAAGCAACTAGTGAGTGGCCAACCTAAGACACAATTAGATGCCAGGTTTTCAGAATAACAATCACTAGGGAAACGTCTACACAGCAACATTATTTCAAAATAACTAGCATAATTTTAAAATAACGTAGTCCTCGTCTACACAGCAGGCAGTTATTTCGAATAATGTCAAAATACTCTCAAGCTGGAGGACTTCTTACTCCAATTCCTGTAACCCTCATTTTACGAGAAGTAAGGGAAGTCAAAGGCAGAGTGCTCTATTTCAAAATAAGTGCTGTGTAAATGCTCACAATTTTGAAATAAGCTATTTTGAAATAAGCTACACAACTGACGTAGTTCAATTTGTGTAGCTTATTTCGAGGTAAGCCCTGCTGTGTAGACACAGCCTAACAGTACGTCTACACAGCAGGGCTAAAGCTGCAATAAGCTACGTAACTTGAGCTTAACTCAAAATAGCATATTTTGGCTTTTTGGAGTCATAATCAGGAATGCTGACTAGCACCTGGTGACTAAGGGGTTAACTCAGGTACCTAACAAAGGTGTTGGGTGGTCAGCCAATAACAATGCAGGCAGGAATTTCAAACTGGAAAAGAGGGGTTTTTCTCTCTCTCTTCTTTGTTTGAGATCAGCGCAGTTTCTCCCAGGGATTAAGGGAGATGGGAAACGCTTCTCTCTCCAAGAACGGACTTATTAAAATGTGTAAGTAGGGAAAAGTTTAGATAGTCCATCAGGGTTTGTTTTCTTTGTTTGGAAATCATATCTGAGCTGGCTAATTGGGTTTTTTCCTCTTTTGTAACTAAGCATTATAGTCCAGGGGCTTTCCTTGAGTATCTATATCAAATGGTAGCTCTTTCCATCTAGCCAATTTATTATGCTTGCAACTGTAGTTTTGTTTTGCTAATAAAAGATTGGGTTTTTTTTTATTAACTTGTATTGGTTGATTCTCATGTCCTGGAAGGTCTGTGTCTGTGTGTCTGCATGCTTCTCACTGAGGTGTCAGCTACCAGAGAATGCAGCTTGTTTTTTTTTTTTTTTTTTTTTTGCAAGCTCTTTTGGGGGAAAAAGAAGTTGGGGTAACCCTGGGGTTGGTTTCAAGTGTCCACCCATTTGTTTTTATCTTGGGGTTCAAAAGCACTTGATGGTGGCAGCAGGTCCCCCAAAGTCTGAGTATTAGAATTTTGAAGGGGGGGTGTTTTTGTACCAGACATTATAGAGGCAAGGTTTTGGAGTGCTCTTGTAGGCCCCCAACTTCTGCGTTCATCGTGCCAGAGTGGGAAACAGCTTTGACAAAGGGTTACAAGAGTCAGAGTAAGAAGTCCTCCAGCTTGACATTATTTTGACATTGTCAAAATAACTGCTTTTAGTGTAGACATGGACTATGTTATTTCGGAATAACGTCAATTATTCCAAAATAACACAGCTGTGTAGACCAGTGTTTCCCAATTGGTGCTCCGGGGAACCCTAGGGTTCCGCGAAGAGCCGGCACTCCCCCGCTCCCTCTGAAAGAGAGAGAGAGCCGGCTAGCCAGCAGAAGCATGGACGGCGAGTTGTATGGGCTTGTGGTGCCCATGCTCCACCAATATTTGGAGCTGGAGCAGGCCCCGGCCCCCCCGCACGTCCTCCCACCCCGGCCCTAGAGCATCTCTCCCCCGTCCCCGTCCCTGTCCCTGTCCCTCTCCCCATCCCCATCCCCGTCCCCGTCCTGTCCCTGCTGTGTGCAACCTTCACTGAGCTCCCCCTCGCTGGCTGCTGCTGCCCTGCGCAGCATGCTCAAACCGGTGGGCAGGAAGACGCCCGTGCATGACGTAATGTCACGGCCCGGGATTTTAAAACTGCTGGGCGCTGCATTGTGCCACGCGGCTGAGTTGCGGGTTCCGAGTCCGAGGACGGAGCGCGAACTCCAGCCCCACAAAGTAGAAAGCAGAAGGTAGGGGAAGGGGAAGGGCTGGGAGAGGAAGGGGCTTGTGCGGAGGGGGAGGGAGAGGGGGAAGAGAGGGGAAGGCACCAAAGGGACAGGGTAGAGGAGAGACAAATGCCAGGGGGCCAAGTGCAGACAATGAGGAAAAAGGCAGGAGGGGAGGTGTCAGTGGGAGGGGGACAGGGTGATGCTGGGAGGGGAGAGGGTAAGGGCATTGGGGGCTAGAGGGAGGAGGAAGAGGTGCTGGGAGAAGGCTTGAAAGAAGGGGTGGGCATGAGGAAGGCTGGGATGGAGCAAGTCATGTGTGAGGGCACAAGGGCATGAGGGGAACGGGGGGAGAGGGTGGTGAGGGGGTGGGCATCAGGGAAAAAGAGGGGAAAGGAGGTAGGGGCAGTGAGGGAAGGGGGAGGCAACAGGAGGGTGCAGGAGTAAGAGAAGGTGCAAGTGCCAGGAGATTCTGGGGTGAAGCAGAAGGGCAGACACCTGCAGGGGAGGGACCACCACCAGAGGAGAGATGCAAGGCAGGTTTGTAGAGGGAGGTGTTAGAAGAGGGGATGAAGGGGGTAGCTCACATGATCAGAGTGGGGCTACTGGAGGAGTGGGCACAGGGAGGAGAGAAAGGCTGGTGGAGGGGGGCAGGTTGCAGGAGGGCTGAGGGCAGTGAGAAGGGCAGGAGTCAGGACAACAAAGGAGGGTGAGGAGTTGGGAGGCAGCAGGCACCAGGGGAGCTGATGGAACAAGGAGAGGAGACATGGCAGCAGAGAGAAAAGGTAAAGGTTTAAAAATATTTATTAATAACTTGGGTGCCACAGTGGCACATCCAAACAAGCCACATGAACTCAGTACTGGTGCACAACACAAAATTCATTTTGCTCATGCGAGGAAACCATGTCTACATTGGTGGTTTCTTGCACAAGAACATCTTGTGCAAGAGTTCTTGTGCAAGAACATGTCCACACTGCCATGTGCGAGCTGTGCTTTTGCACAAGAGCATCTATGGCAGTGTGGACGCTCTCTTGCCCAAGAAAGTGCCGATGGCCATTTTAGCCATAGGGCTTTCTTGAGCAAGAAATTCATGTTGCCTGTCCACACCGGCCTCTTGTGCAAGAACAGTGGCGCAAAAAGGCTTATTCCTGAGCGGGAGCATCATAGTCCTTGCACAAGAAGCCCTGCTTTCATACATGAGAACGTCCATGTACTTGTGCAAGAACACACGGCCAGTGTAGACAGGAAGCAAGTTTTTGCGCAAGAGCAGCCGATTTGGTGCAAGATCGCGCCAGTGTAGACACAGCCAAGGGGAGGGAGGCAGGGGCAGGGAATCAGCACTGGCTCAGCATGTTTGCATGGTTTGGGGGAAGGTGCAGGGAAATTGAGCTCAGCTGGGTTGCAGAGTGGGGACATCCGGGGAGCTGGGCTGGGCTGGGCGGGGTGTGGGTGTGTGTGGTAGCTCAGAGCTCAGTTTGGCTGCAGGAGGAGGGAGGTGCTGGGAACCGGGGCTAGACTCAAGGGGAAGGAGGGGCAGGGAATCGGCACTTGGCTCAGCAATTTTGCCAGGCTTGGGTGAGGTGCAGGGAAACGGGGCTCAGCTGTGCTGTGGGGGAAGTATGCAGGGAACCAGTGCAGGGCTCAGCTGGGCTGAGGTGGATGGGGGAGGGCATACGGAACAGATGGGCAGCTCAACTGGGCTGTGAGGGGCTGCAGGGAACTGTTGCTTTACTCCCTTGGATTGTGGGGGATGGTTTCGGGGGAGGTGCAGGAAACCAGCAGGGGTGGGGAGCTCAGTTGGGTTGCAGGGGATAGAGGTGCAAAGAAGCCTAGTGGCGGGGGCGGGGGGGCAGGGGGGAACCAGGAGCCCTGAAATGACCTCCCCTGGTCCAAAAATCCCTCATCTGGGACCAGTTTGGTCCAGAGTGTGCTAGATCAGGGAGGTCCAACTCCTACCCACGTCCCCTCCTTGCACCCTCCCTCGTAGCCAGACACCCTACCCCAAATCTGCTCCTGCTCCCTCCCCCTGGCCAGACACCCTACATCCAGTCTGCTTCTGCACCCTACCTACCACCCAGATCTTGCCCCCTTCTGCCCCCCACCTCCCTCCCAGATCCTGCACCCCATCCCTATCCCGCTCCTTGGCAGCCCGGCCATCCACCCTAGCACCTAGCACCACCCTGTCCCTGGCCCCAGCACCCTGCCTCACACCCCAGGACTCAGCACCACCCTGGCCCTGGCCCCAGCACCCTGCCATCCACGCTAACACCCAGCAACATGCTGTTCCTTGTCCCAGCACCCTGCCAGTCACCGTAGTGCCAGCAGGACCATGTCCCTGACCCCAGCACCCCGCCACCTGAGTCAGCATCCTTCCACCCAGCAGCACCCTCTCCCCAGCCCCAGCACCCACTTTCACTCTGTCCCCTGCCCCCACCAGCACATTTGGGACCACATTAGTGAGGCTTGGGGGTTTTTGGAGGGGTTTTGTTTTGGGTTTTTTTTGCATCTCACTTCTGTGGCCCCAACTGACTTTTCTGTGGGTCAGTGACCCTTGACTCAAAACAGGTTCCTCACCCCTCTCATAAATAAAGACAATGCTAAAACCTTTTGAGTTTGGCATATTTTATTTAAAAATGAAGCCTGGCCAACAAGCCCCCAATGGGACCAAACCCCCATCTCGCAGCAGCACCATAACACTCCTGCACCACCTGACCCCAAATCTGAGCCTATCATACACTGGAAACCCCTGTCCTGAGCCTCTTACATCCCCAAACTCCTGCATCCCCATATCCTCAGTCTTCTGCCACAACACTCCTGCACCATCCACACATCACAAATCTGTGTCCTGAGCCCATCTTACTCACAGCCTTCTTGCCCTGAGTCCCTCACATATCCAGCCCAAACTCCTGCACCCTCACATCCACAAACCCATGGCTTGCTCAGCACCCCAACCTTCCACCTGAGCCCAACACTCCCCAGCCTGGAGCCCCCTCCCCGAGCCAACATCCCCTTCTCCTGCATCCAAATTCTCCCCCAGAGCTTGTACTTCTCAACCCTTCCCACACCCAAATCCATCATTCCCACCCCAGAGCCCGCATCTCCTGTCTCAAGCTAGTGAGAGTGTATAAGAGCTGGGGATAGCAAGTGATGGAGAGGAGAGGAACAGAGCGGATGAGGCCTCAAGGAAGGGGAGTGGGGGGTCTTGGGGAAAGAATGTGATTGTCATGCATTGGTGGGTCCCTCTCCCCCCCTCTTTTTTTTTTTTTTTGCTTGACAAATCTAGGGGTTCCTTGAAATTCTGAAAAGCTGAAAAGGGTTCCTCGGCCAAATAAAATTGGGAAACACTGGTGTAGACATACTCTGTCTGAAAATTTTAGGCCTATATTGTCTCATTTGGATCCAGAATTAGGTGCAACTGCAATTTGTTGCAAGTTATCAGAGGCTGTTTCCAAAACTTTTATCCCAATTTGAATAAACATTAGGTTCCTGATTTGTCCTTCCTTAGTCACATTCTGAAGTACTTAAAGCATAGATTCACAAAAGAATTTAGATGTTGCAATACCTTTCAGGTGCTTTGGAAAATTACCAGAATCCCAATCCTGCATTAGGTTCTCCGTTCAATGCATTGAGAGAGTTATGTACTTGAGAATGAGATCTTTAAAAGCTAGCATATTAGATAGGGAGTCACTTAAGCTATGCCATAGCAGACACTGCTGAAGTGGGATGGACTAAGCCCTGACCTCCTCAGGGAATTAGGAGCTTAATTCCAGACTAAAATAAATTGCTTACTCCTACTTGGGATCCATAGCCAGAAGCCCTCTCCTGGTCAGTAGGAGCCTTGCAAGAAGGGACTTGGAACAGCAACAGCACACACTTAATTCCATTGGGGGAAGGAAGCAAGAAGCAGCAGCCTCCCCTATAACTGTTAGTCCAGGATGTGGGAAGCCCCATTTTGATTCCTCTCTGTAACAGGGTCCACCTTTCATGCGAGCACCCCTTGGTGGCTGAGGGGAATCTTACAGTCTCTACTTACCTGTCCAGTAAGTGGCCAGAGATCAGGCCTCTTCTTTTACCCTCACGGGTTCGGTTTGCAGGGAGACTGGGGGGGGACCCAGGCCTACCCACTCCTCTGGGTCCCGGCCCAGGGACTCTACAAGTAAACAGTTACCTGCTGAGTTTCAAGTAATTAGCTGCTGTCACATCCCCGGGATGCTGTTCCATCCAGCCCTCCTCTAGGACCTTGTGGTTGAGTTCCCCTTGTCCGGGGGTTCTGCAGGGTTGTCTTTGGCTTCTTGGCTAGCCTTCAGCTGCAGGACTGGCTCCAATCACTACCATACCCAGCTCCCACTCGGAACTGTCCAGAGTGCTGATGTTCCCCAGTCAGCCCCGATGTCTGCTTGGGTTGAGCTCCAGGAAGAAACTGACAGGCCCTGGCCTAACAGCTCCTTTTATATCAGCCTGCTGTACCGATTGGCTGCAGCAGAGGCTGACACACTGTTCTGCTCAGAGGACCTCTCTACTCCTCCTGTTGCTGGCCACAGTGCTGAAAGGCCTCCAGCAGGGATGTCCAGCTTTGTCTACCCCATTACACTCCCTCTGCCTGATATGAAAAAGGGTTTTGTAACTTAAGAGTGTGCCAAAGATTCACAACTTTTTTTTTGTCTGAGACCTCCCCAATATGCTACTTGAGGGCCTTGCTGGAGCCAGGGAGAGACTCGGGGCTTCAGCCTATAGGCTGAGAGGTGGACCCCAGACATAGGTAGAATTTGACTTCTATTCAGTGGGGGCAGGGAGTGGTAGAGCTTGGACTGCCTCCATCCTCTGACTCACCGTAGCAGGCCCCAGAGTCTGTCTGGGTTGTGGGAAAGGATTCAACAAAATTGTGTAGCAGAATTTAGCAACTTAAAGTGTGGGCAGGGAGTAAGCTAGAAGCTATGTGCAGACAGGGAGGTAGTTCACAGCATTGCTCCAACTTCAGGGGTACTCCAGGGTTGGAGCACCCACAGGAAAAAAAAAGAGGGTACTTACCTCCCACCAACCACCTCCTCCCCCTGGTGCTTCCTACCCACAGGCAGCCACACCAATCCAACTCTTCCCTACCTACCACACATCCCACTCAGCTGTTCCTCAGCATGCAGGTGGTGGTGCAGGAATGGGCCACATGGGGGGGGAAGAATGGGGACAGGAAGAAGTGATGCAGGAACAGGGCCATGGGGAAAAGAGGTGGAGTGGGACCTGGAGCTGAGCAGGGGGGAAGCACTGCTGGGAAAGGAGAAAGCCTGTGGCCCAGAGTTCAAGGATGAGGTAGTCAGAGACAGGGGGTAGCTCCAGGCAGAGAGAGAAGGGTGACTAGGCCTGTGCACCAGGAGGGTGCCTCATCCTGTGGTCTCTGCTATCTAGGAGCTGGGTCCCCCTGTCCAGGCAATTCTGACAGCTGCCTGAGCAGCCAAAGGGGGCAGGGAGCTGAGGAGCAACCTCAATTCAGGGCACCAAGAGCAGGAGACAGGGGATCTCCACAGGCATGGCCTCCCCCAGTGCCTTGCTCAATACAGATAGCACTATCCTTATGCTAAGTAGTTTTAGCCTTGAACCTTGTGAAGTATCCAAGGATCACAACAAGGAAATGTCGCCTTGTGAATTTCCTTTTCTAGGTTGTCAGACTTCATTAAACTCCAATATTCTTGTCAGAAGCAGAAGACAATTTCACATGTCTGCATGTGTATTACAACACTATGAGCTATGTACAATGCTTTGAAATTAAGTTTGAAAATTCCAATGTTTTCTCTAAGTGTTCAGGTCTATGAATAAAAAAAAATGTACAGGTGCAAGACAAGAAATGTAACACTGTGCAAACAGGCCTTTTTTAAAAATTTTTGAACATATCCTTAACAGACTTTTTCATGGGGAAGCATCTTAACCTAGGAAAAGAAAAACTCCTCTTTAAGGTGTAGCCTTATACTTTATTTTGTAAGGGTATACTTCCCTGGGTTCTGCTCTGACAGCGACCCTCTTAAGTTAAACAGAACTGTCTGTTAGTTCTACATCTGGAGAACCTAGGAAAACAAGAAATTGTAGGCCAACACCACATACAAGAGCTTCCATCTTTCAATTGTTTGTATTAAAACTACCAGTAAAATCATAAAAGTAGCAGCATATACAATTCCAAAAAAGAATCTGCACCATGCACCATCTGTAACTATAGACATACTCACATCCTCCTCCCTAACACCATGTTAGAGTCTGCTGGCCTTCTGATGGATTGGTTGTCACTATGAGAGAGACTCCTGCTGGAGTCACCCATAGGAAGCCCAGTTTTCACAATCTTGCCACCCCTTTTTTATACTGAGATTCTGTCTATACCTACCTCCTCTGTGTATCCATATGGACATGATGTCTACACTAGGGAATTATTTATTTTGAAATAACCCCTGCAAAATACAATTTCAAAATAGCACTATTCCTCTTCACAGGCAGGAGTTATTTCAAAACAAGCCCTTTATTTCAACACAACAGGCTTGGTAGTGTGGATTCTTGCCTTATTTCAAAATAAGGGGAGTTATTTCAAATTAACTTCCTAGTGTAGACATGCCCTAATTGTCCACCCTCTTTTCTCTTATTGGTTTATGTCCCCAAGAAACTTAAAGGAACCCAATTTTCTGTGGGTTGGATAAATTCCCTTTATTCTCATGAATATTGATGCACAACCTGCATCTATGATTAAAGACATCTGAAACAGATGCCCCTTTACAATATTTTTAATTTACCTTCTGGGAAATTTTGAGCAATATTATCACTTCACTTTTCCCATAGTTTTAGGGCATTGGGTTATTTTCTAGTCACTTCATTGTCATTTTTTGTCTTCAAGGCCTCATATGGCTAAGCTAAGATCTTGTAGGAGGAGTTAACCTACAGGTTCTTGCGTTTCAGACCTAATTGCTATTTCTTGGTCCAAATTAAGGATGTTCACAAACAAGTAATTCACTAGTCAAGTAGTCGTTTCAAAGCAGTGCTGCACAGAGCTGACCCCGGATTCTGTGCGGTGCTGCCCCTTTGAAATGCCACAGCAGCATTTAAAAGGGGCAGCACCGCAGAGCCCAAGCTAAGCAGTGCTGCATGGAGCCCGGGGTCAGCTCTTTGCAGTGTTTCAAATGGGCAGCACCGCACGGAGCCTGGGTATGGGCTCCATGAGGTGCTGTCATTTTGAAGTACCCCCTTTCCCTGCCCCTTGCTGCCTCTATCTGATAGAGGCAGCAAGGGGGGGAGAGGAGAGAAGTCGACTAGTCAACTAGACTATCCGATAAGCATTTGCTTATCAGATAGTCGACTAGTCCTTAACATCCTTAGTCCAAATGCTACTAGTAAAATTGGCCAAATGCAGTCTGTTCCTTCATCCTATATAATGGTTTGGTGCTCGCTCACTGTAATTGAGTACCTCACTTGAAAGACTTGAAATCCATGACCTTCCCTAAATCCAGCTTACTAAAATAGGACTTCCAAATTCTGAGGATTCTGACAAAACAAAAGGATTGTGCTCATCAGATCTACATATGTTACATCTACCTTTGTGACACATAGCCAGATTGCATCCAAACACCGAAATCAAGCTTTGTTTTTTGAGACAAAGTCTGAAATTCAAAGATATTTGGAGTGGAAATTAAATCATCAAGATAAGGTGTCAAGTAAATTGAGGACATACTAAATGAAAAGGAATAGTTATCCCCATCAAAAATTGGAGGACTTAAAGAATGGAAGAATTTAGGATCCAACTACAGTAATTCCTCATTTAACACTACAGATATGTTTCAGAAAATGATCGTGTTAAGTGAAAACGTGTTATGCGGGGTCAATTTTCCCATTGAAAATAATGGAAAAGGTGGGGGCTGCGTTTCAAGCGGTGGTGTCTGTTGGGACCGGGACATGAGATTGGGGGAGAAAGGGGACTGGGTTACAGCAGGGACGGGAGGTGTTTGGCTCTGGGGAAGGGAAGGGAAGGGAAGGAGAGGGGAAGGGGATTGGGTTGGGAGTATGCCCCTGTGACGGGTCTGCCAGGACCCACACTGCATCCGGCGAGGAGGAGTCAGCGGGGAACAGCATGGCGAGTGGCGAACCCTCCGCCGCTTTTCAGGGAGGCGGGGGAAGCCCCGCGCAGCCGCCAGCAATGGGCCGGCTGGGGAAATCGTGTTATTCCGGGGACGGTCATGAAATTCAAAAAACGTTCCCTCAAAAAAAGCGTGCTATCGCGAAAACGTGTTAAGTGGGCACGTGTTAAATGAGGAATTACTGTATAAAAAGAAATCAAGTCCTGAGTACTAGATTTGACAACTCAAATCCATAAGATTAGTATTTCACTGTTACCCATCGACTCTTCCCATTTCTGTGCTGCAACCCTACAGTCACACCTGGTCAAACCTGTATTATGAGCTTTCTGATATACGAAGTGTCTTATTATTTTATGTAAAAACAAAACACTTGGGGGGGGGGGGTCTGAAACTTGATTGAGACATTGAGCCACTAATGTAATAAAATTTGAATGATAAATCATCTTTAATCCCAAGTAGCAAAAATGAAATGGAATTAATATAGGACTGCAAGAACACATTTAACACATGAAACCGAAAAAGTATAAGTTGCAGGTTTATTATGCATTAGGAAGCTTAACTTAAAAACCAAACTGCATAGTACAAAAGGTCTGTTATCTCTGCTCAAGGTGGAACAAGTTTCAAAATATATAATTTGTTTTTAAATTTGTTCAGTCAATACACAATCCTTTATAAAAACTGTATATCTATCAGTACCCTCATTGCATTTATAAATACAAGATTTATACAGCATCCCCCATCTGGAAAAAGATTAAAACTCCTTACAAATATCTACATATATTTCATACATACAAAACATTGATAGGGGTACTTTGTTAAACTCAGGTTTTGTTTAATGGTTCATTTACATTGCAACAAAATACATATAAATCTGTATATTTTTTCATAAAATGTCTAAAAATTAGCACAATACTTTGTAGACACTGAACTTCTTTAAAGCATCTTTTGAAAAGGAACTTAGTATGAGTATTTCCTTGAGATTCAGCAGGTGAGACACACTGATATGAAGGCTAAATGAGAATAAATGCACACTAAGTAGCAGTTAAGGCAGGGGTGAAATTAGTGGGAAGAGCCATTTCATACGGCAGACCAGAGTGACAAAAAAATAAATACACCCAAGTCTTGATGTAAGCTGCTTCAGCAGCCAGTTAACTAGCCCCTCACACAAACTAAAAAAAGGTCTGTATTTTAATGATTGTGTATCCCCACAAATAATTTTCTACTAGCAGAGCACTGATGCCATCAATGCTCACAAGTGTCAACTGGATTTTCTTTTTAGCCACTTTAGGTCTCACACTGTCCGGGAATGTGGGTTTAAGACTTCAGTATGTCCGTCTCTCATAGTTGGTCATGTGTGATCCCTCATCTGTAAAAAGTAATTGTTTAGTTTTATCAAAGCCCTAAGTAATCTGTAGGATATTGTATTAGTACAAGATACAAATATTTGATAATATAGGTTCAAAATTTTAATATGACCTTTATATATCAATATTTCAGATACTAAAACTATAGATTGGTTTCTCCCAAACCTATGAGGGCTACACAGGGACATACATCCAAAGAAAAGGCTTAAGGAATGTAAAATTTAATCTTAGCTATTTTGACAGGAACTGTAGTCTGCCTCAAACCTGTTTATTTTATGTATAGTAACTTTAGAGACCTGAATGTTCAAATTTTATTAATGTTTGTTCTCTCCAAGGTCTGTGTATTGAGGTTTTCAATCCAACATAGGGCTTGAGATGGCATTTGCACTTACACATTAGGTACAGGGGAAAAGGACTTAAACCTTACCTTGCCCTCATACACAAAACAAATGCCACAGTAAACATTTGATAGTACGAACCCAAAGCAGACACCAGTATCCACACAACATGATGCATGGCCTTCACTTGTACATGGCTCCATCCTTCCTTAAGAAGCCAGAAACTCCACAGCATTCTGTCCTGTCTTGTGGGTTCACAGTTCAGTGCATGGATTTTGATTTGGATCCTCCTTTTTCAAAGCTAGCCTCATACACTGCTGTCTTGCAGCAAAGGTTCAATGTCCTCATCACTGCCACGATCTGGGTTGTTGCTCTGGGCACTGCTGATGCTGTTGCTCTGCTTCCTGGTACAGCTGGCTTTACTGTGCTTAGGAATGAATAAGGCAACCAGAAAAGCTAAAAGAACTGCACATGCTCCAAAGAGGAAAGGTGGGCCAGGGATGATAGCTCTCTGAAACAACAAAACAGATACATCAGAAGAGCATGAAACTGATATCTTATTAAAATATTACACCAATAAATCAGGAAGCAATAGGGACAATTTTAAAAATTCTCTTTACTAGGTGTGTATCTCATTGCATGCTCTGTATGTGCATTACAACTAGAGTTGGCTGAAGTTAGGTGAACTCTTCACCCTCTGGAAAAATAAAGTTTCATTCAGCTGAAACCCAGTGCTTTTTTTTTTGTGATGGTACTGCCCGGTACGCAGTACCGACACCTCCAGCCAGAGCTCAACAACTTTTCCCCTGGAGTACCAGCACCTTTTTTTTCTTTTTAAACCAAAAAAGCACTGCTGAAACCTATTTGTAAATTCATGTCAAGTTCACTGAACAGCTGACCAAAAGCCTTCCCCTGAAGCAGTTATTCAGAGGTGAACTAAAAACAAGATTAAACATGTTTTTGATTTTGTTTCTTTCTGACATATAAAGATGCTAATGCCATAATAAAAATACTGGATTCAGCTCACTGCTCTTTTTATTTTTGTACTGAACAGAAGTGTCATATCTTTCTCTGAACCTCAGTATCACATTAAGATGTCATCAGAGCTTTGGCTGTCCCACTCTTAACAAAGGGAGCCCTCCAAAAGGGCTCTTCCAACAAAGACAGAAAATAAGGATGTGATTTTAAGCTCCCATCAAGAAGGAAAAAAGAATTGTATATGGTTGCAAGAGGTCATATTTTTGTTTCTCTTAGTTTTACCATTTAAAAAAACTGCAAAGGAGAGAGAAATCTTCAAACTACTCTGTCCTGTTGACCCAGAAGTCAGCATGTGCTGCATGGTCTGCACTTTACTGCATTCACATGTATTCGTGTAATTTCAATAGTCCTATGTGATCAAGTTAAATCGTTGATCCACCAGTCCATGTACACAGATGGTTCAAGGCCTAGCCTTGTTGACTAGTCTGCATCTCCCCTTCTGGGAAAGGTCTCTTTAGGGTTCCAAATCTATATCAGTGCAACAATTTTAAGGGAGGGTAAGGTATAGTGAGTACCAAGTTTCACATGGTAGATCAGTTTCAAGCATTTGAATAGTAAGCACATATTTTTACTATGAGTAACTATCAAGAGTGGAAACTGAAGAGAGTTCACTGCTATGGGAATATGTTGATTCAAATTATCTTATTTCTATTTTTATCTGCTAAGTAGGATGCTAGAACCACTGTTGTCAATTAAGTTTCAGTGGGTTCTCCCATGATGTCATGTTTGCAAGTTTCCAAAGCCTCCAAAGAGTTACAGATAAAATACAGGAAAAACTTAAAAAACAACAAATAGTCTGGTAGCATTTTAAAGACTAACAAAACATGTAAATGGTATCATCAGCTTTCGTGGGCACAGCCCACTTCTTCAGATGACCGGAGAGTTGGATATTCAGAACCAAGAATAAATGGGGGAAGAAATGGGAAGGAGAGAGAGAAGGAAAAAAATTGGTGAGGGGGGAGGGGGGAAGAGAGAGAAAAAGAGGCAGTGGGTAGATAAGTTTCAAAGGGAAAACGGAGCCAGTCAGTAACAGGAAAAACTGAACAGCAGCAGATAGTCTATTAGCAACTTAAAGGCTAGATAGTTAAGAGGCAGAAAAGAACCATTAGTTTGCACTTAGAGGAAGAGTATAACAACAGGTTCTATACAAACAACAGTATATGACACATAACCGAGTCATTCAGAACGCAATGCTATACACAGCCTCAAAAACAATCCTAACATCATAATCAAAGACGCTGACAAAGGAGGTGCTGCAGTCCTCATGAACAGAACAGATTATGAACAGGAGGCAATCCAGACAACTCACCAATACCAGATTCTACAAGCCTCTCTCCTGTGATCCCACTAAAGAATACAAAAAAACCTCTGAAGCCCATTCAAGAAGCTCCCTGATGCTACTCAAGACCAAATTTACACTAACACCTCCTTCCTTCTCTCTTCCCCCACCCCCACCCCCTTCCTCTGACCAGGAGTTTTCTATCTGCTACCCAAGATACACAAACCTGGAAATCCCAGATGACCCATCATCTCAAGCATTGGCACACTTACAACAGGATTATCTGGCTATATGGACTCCCTCCCCAGACCCTATGTGACCAGCACTCCTAGCTACCTCCGTGACACCACTGACTTCCTGAGGAAACTTCAAAACTTCAGTAATCTACCGGAAAATACCATCCTAGCCACTATGAACATAGAAGCCCTTTATACCAACATTCCATCTGAAGACAGATCACAGGCCATCAGGAACACCACCCGATAACAGCACTGCACACCGGATTAGAGAGCTCTGCAACTTTGTTCTCACCCACAATTACTTCCAATTTGGAGACAATTTGTATGCTCAAGTCAGCAGCACAGCCAGGGGCACCCGCATGGCACCACCATATGCCAACATCTTTATGGCTGACCCTGAACAACATTTCCTCAGATCTCGCCCCCTGGGACCTTTACTCTATTTACACTACATCAATGACATCTTCATCATATGAACCCATGAGAAAGAGACACTTGAAGAATTTCACAGGGACTTCAGCAACTTCCATCCCACCATCAACCTCAGCCTGGATCAGTCCACATGAGAAATCCACTTCCTTGACACCACAGAACAGTTATATGACGGACAAATTTTCACCACCCTATATCGGAAACCTACTGACCACTATACTTACCTTCATGCCTCCAGCTACACCCCAGACACATTTCTTAATCTGTTGTATACAGCCAAGCCCCAAGATACAACCAGATTTGCTCTGATCCCACAGACAGAGAAACACCTACAGGATCTATATAGAGCATTCTTAAAACTGAAATACCCACCTGGAGAAGTGAACAAACAGATTGACAGAGTCAAAAAAGTACCCAGACATGAACTGCTTCAGACACTTTTCATCACCTACAGTCCACAGCCCCTCCAATGCATTATCCACAATCTACAACCTATCTTGGAAAATGACCAGTCATTCTCAAAGGCCTTGGGGGAAAGGCCTATTCTCGCTTACAACCCCCCAACCTGAAACAAATTTTTTTTCAGTAACCAACCATGCTACACAGCTATATCATAAGCATCCAGGAACCCAGCCCTGCAATCAGCCCTGGTGCCAACTCTGCCCACACATCTATACAAGCGATTTAATCACTGGACCCAACCACGTCAGCCACCAAGTCAGAGGCTCATTTAACTGCACATCCAGTAATGTGATCTATGCCATCAAATGCCAGCAGTGTCCCACTGCAATATATATTGGACAAACTGGACAGTCCCTACGGGAAAGAATTAATGGACACAAATCAGCTATCCGAAAAGGGAACACACAAAAACCTGTTGGAGAACACTTTAATCTCCCTTGACACTCATTAAGGGATCTCCAAGTTGCTGTTTTGTTACAGACCAATTCCACAAACCAAATACACAGAAGGATTGGAACTTCACTTCATTCACAAGTATAATTATCATGCAGATGGTTTAATTCACGATATTGGATGGCTGGGACATTATCAACCTTCAAACAATGAAGGTGCCGCCAATGGTTCTTGATGTCTGTATAGAATCTGTTAGTAGTCTTCCTCTCCTGGACTACATCTAGACTGCAAGCCTTTTTCGAAAGATACTTTTGAAAAAGAGAGAGTGTCTAGACTACAACCAGTACTTCCGAAAAAGCAAGCCGCTTTTTCGAAAGAGCACCCAGCCAGTCTGGATGCTCTCTTTCGAAAAAGCACAGTTTGCATTACATAGCGCCTTTTTTCGAAAGAGCACTTTTGAAAAAAGGCATTATTCCTCGTAAAATGAGGTTTTCCATGGTTGAAAAAACTGCCGCGTTTTCAATATACTTTTGAAAGAATGTGGCAGCAGTCTAGACGCAGGGGAAGTTTTTTTGAAAAAAGGCCACTTTTTTCAGAAAAAAAACCCTGTAGTCTAGACATACCCCAAGTGCAAACTAATGGTTTTTATCTGCCTCAACTATCTAGCCTTTAAGGTGCTATTAGACTATCTGTTGTTTTTCACTTTTTCCTGTTACAGACTAGCTTGGATTTCCCTTTGAAACTTATCGACCCACTGCCTCTTTCTCCCCTCCCCTCCAATTTTTTTCCTTCTCCCCCTTCCCCCCGCCTTTCCCCATTTATTGTTGGCACATCCAAAACTCTGGTCATCTGAAGAAGTGGGTAGTGCCCACAAAAGCTCATGATACCATCTACATGTTTTGTTACTCTTTAAAGTGCTACCAGACCATCTGTTGCTTTTTAAGTTTTTCTTGTTGCAGACTAACTCTGCTACGCCTCTGAAGATAAAATACAGTATTTTAACACAGAAGCCTAACAGAAGAAACTCTGTATTAGATGGAAAAACAAAGAATATTGGAAAAACAAATTCTGTCACAGATCGTGAATGTATCTGGATCACACCAGAGGAAGCAACCCCAAATCTTTCTGATTTTTATTGAAAAAGCAACTTTTTACAGGAATCAGATGCCACAAAAATCCTTTTATTCACACAGAAAAATGTTACAGGCTTCTGAGTACGAAAGGAAATGGTCACTGAGATGAGTGGCAAATATGCAAGATCCTAAAATTATATTCAGCTTTGTGAAAATCTTCAGAATGAAAGCTCCAATTCACTAGAACCTTGATCATAAATTATCAATCATTAGAAAATTCTTTGTGGATGACCACAGAAGCAAACATGATTTTAAAATGTTGAAAATTCTGAAACAAAGTGCACTTTTAAATTTATTCTTGTGTAGCTTAGTGTTATGTACAATAAATAGTCATTGTAATATGCAATATTCTACAAAAGAAATCAAGTCTTAGTCATGTAAGGTTTAATACACCAATCTACGTGCAGAGAGATAATTAGACCTCTTGAAAAAAATCAGAGCTTTCAGGCAAGACTTGAAACGAAGAGTGAGGGCTGAATGGGCCAGGGTAAAAAGAGCAGAGAGAGTGAGGTAAAAGACAAGAAGAAACAGCTAAACAGTTTTGATATTAGTGAAGGAACAATAAAAAATGATATGAGTAGGCACATAGACAAGAAGCAGCAGCAGTTTAAACTTTACATGATGATCAAGAGGAAGACAGCAAAAGCATTTCAAAAGCATCTATTTAGTATTGAGGGAATAATAAAGGGGCCAAAAGGCATTAGTGCAAAATGTCAAAGAAGGTACAAGTCTATTGAATTATACTTTTCCAGAATGTCTACATTTAAAAATATGATTGTTATGATCTCTATAACTATATGCCAAAGCCTTTTCATATGTTTCCTCATTTTGAGTAAACTGGTATAATTAGATAAGAATCTTTTTAACCTCACCACCACCACCACCACCAAAATCAGACATCAAAAAATCATAGCTGCACAGAAAAATTTTTCATACAAGAACCTGCAGGGCCCAGCCAGGGTTACCTGGCTGCAGAGACCCCTCCCCCGCAGCCCTACCGAGCATACCTGGGCTGTAGCTCCACTATAAAAGCCTGGGGAAGGACTCAGTCTGGGGAGACAGCCGGAGGAGAAGGATTTGTGGAGGAGGATCCCGCACAGCTCTCACCGGAGACTCCAGGAGAGGCCGGGGGGGACACGGAGGCGAGCTGGTGCGGCCCAGGGACTGCCTGCCGAGGAGACGCCGGCCCGGAGGCCGTGGCAAGCTGGGCAAGTACAGGGCCAGGAACCCCAGGGAGCCAGATAGGAAGTGGCCCAGGGCTGGCGCAGGAACCTCCTCGCCCACCCCGAGAACCTCGGCGCATTTCGGCCGGATTGCTCCGCCGAGGAAGCAACCCACTACCCAGTCGCTCACAGGGCCCTGGGCCGGGACTCGGTGGAGTAGGGTGGGCCCAGGTCCCCCTACCTGGGGTGTGTCCCCGCTACAACCTTAAACTGTGTTGTGGACTCAGGCCGGAGGGCCTTGGCCTTGTCTTAAAGGGCCAGAGCTAAACTGCACTGCGGACTCGGCCAGAGGGCCTCGGCCTGGCCAAAAACGGCCGGACTGGGACTGTGCTTTGGACTCAGGCCTTGGACTTAAGAGAGTAGGCAGGAGGGGCCCGCCACAGCAACACTGTAATAACTACAAACTAAAGCTATTGCTTTGACTCTAAAATCTGTTATTTACTTTGATGCTAGCTTTAAAAGCATCTCTTATGTAATTAAGAATAACACAAAAGCATAGGAACAAATACCGGGAGTTCAAGATCAAGATATTTTAGTCATGCTAATTTGATACTTCTGACTGAAAAATAAATGAAGGCAGTCATGAATTTACCTCATCACTAGGATCCTGCATGGTGGTATCAGAACTCTGGACAGGTGCCAATTCATTGAGCTCCACATGGAAGAGAAAGAATATAAAGCCATAGAGAGCTGGTCCAAGACCATTACAGAGACCTCTGATTCCAGTTATTATTCCCTGGACAACACCTGTGGAAGGAAAACACAACAACAGTGAAGAAGGCAACCTTCTAACTGCCCTCATTTATTTGTTCTAACTTTAGACTGCAAGCTCATCAGGGCAGGAATCTGATAGTTACATTTGCCTTTAAAGTACCATAACACTATAGAATATACCTAATATTTCATTGGCCCTCCTTTATTTTTATTAATAGGATAATGCGAAACTTCTCTTAATAACTGTTTAATTCTACTATGCAACAGACTAACCTTACCTTCCACTTAATTTTAAGAAATGCTTTTAAAAGAAGATTAACTAGATTTTAGTTAGCTTCTACATGGGCACAGTTTGTTCAATATATTAACATGCTTCTAGCAACATTTTCCATTTTCAACTTGAGAGGGTCTGAATTAGATTTTATCTACATATTCCAGCTATGACAGGTAAGTTCAGCCTCCTTGCTTTCCCCCAACTCAACCTCTTTCGACACTTACACTGAACGAAATCAGCTTACGGTGGTATTTGCCTTAGCAAATATATAGTTAGCCTTGGTTATAAACAAACAAGTACATTTCTACTTTCAAAACTACCTTCAAGCAAACTATAGACCCAGATTTTGTTCTTCATCAGTAACATTCTCTGTTGTCTGGTCCTCCTCAGATAAATCTTATTCCTGTTGAGGGGTAGCTCAGGAAATTTTAAGTACTAAATTAATAAAGGTTTTTCCCACATTTGTAGCAGGTTGATGGATACTAACTTAGGTATTATCACTTTAACAGGTGCCATTATCAATCACTGCCTGTGCATGAGATGATGCTATGTGAGACAAAGGAAGGCAATCTAAAGAGACAGACATGAACAAAACAGATCTTCAAGTTGGTATGAAGTTACTATTTCTAAATTATGTAGAGACCATTTTTAATTGACATAAGTAATAACAAAAATCAGGGAAAATGTGATTCCTTGAGCCACTGGAACAAAAAAAAAAAAGTAGGGAAGAATCCTTTTGGCTTTCATGAGTGCAAGTCACAGTTTTGTTTCATTTCTGTTTTGTTTTGGGGCAGAGGTATGTAATTACAACAACTGTGGTTTCCTTTCCACTAGGTGGCACAACTTCACTCTAAAATTCCAATAATACTTTCACGTACAGCTTTTTAGTAGTTTTGAATGAACAGTACACAGCTGTATGTGTCCCTGCCACAAAAAACTCTTCACTGCTACTTAATCATTTTTGTTTGAAAATGTTTTCCTTCCACAATACAGGAAACCAACAAGCACAATACCTCATGTGAAACCTAGTCCACTCTTAGAATGTAAACATTGTAAACGGTTAGCCCACAGAAAACTGCCAAATGTATACAAATACCACCTTTCCCAACAAAAGACTGCCTCCTTAGACTGTATCCTTACTTTAATTTGTGTCTTTCCCATTTCATCTCTCTGTCCTCATTTCTAACTTTATCAAGTCCCTGACCTAATGCGTTTACAGTCTAGTTACATTTGCCTTTAAAATACATCGGCACTACAGAATATAGCGAACTGTTTCATCAATATTAACTGCTGACATTTCTACTTTAAAGCACTCATAGGTTCTCTTTCTCCAAATTACCATTTGAAATAAACATGAATGCTCACATCTCATCCTCTGTGTCATTACTTCACCATTTCTGCTTCTCCAGAGAGAGATACTATGAAATTTATGTTTTTGAATGAAAAAGTATATTGGAGCACACGCTTTCTTTGGCATGGAGCAAAAGCAATAAGTTTCACATGTATGTATGGTAACAAATCAGACAGCAGGAAAATGGGGACTTATCTAAGAAAAAGATGGTACTGCTACACTAGTGCTAGCTGTTCAATCACAGAATGCTTTTTTTAAAAAAGAGAAAAAAAAAGCATGAAAATTACTGTAGCAACTTACTTTTTATTTTCTAGCATCTTTAAAGGCAATTATGTAAAGAGATGACTACACTAACCAGAACAATGAAAGGCAAGTATGCCTGATATGAATCCATCTCTCGACAATACCAAGAGACAAACTTTCATTCCTACTGACAAAAACCAATTACTTCCTTTATCATTTTATTTAAAGAGCACAGCTAGATAGGCATTAAGTTTAAGAAAACTGGTTCAAGGAAGAGAATTTTTCAGGAGCACAAACATGAATTTACTGAACTTACCCTGTTGATCTGGCTCTGCGTTTCTTGAAACAAGAGCACTGATTGCTGGAAATGTAATACTTGACATGGCTGCTACAGCTCCTGCTGCCCACATCATCCTGGGTTGATTAAATACGTAGTTTAAACAAAATATAAAGCAGTATACTTTAGTACAAAAGGACTTCTTCCAAACAAGCAAGAATATAACAAACATTTTCAGGTTCCTCAGTCAAAGTTGTTTTTTAAACTGTGACTAAACCATTCACTGCTAAGTACCCAAAGCTGTAATTTTTGTAACTGCAATGCATTTACAATTTAGTTATTTTCTTCTCTTGCAATCTGTTAAAACCTGAGTCTCTCCCATTTATGTTATTCTGAGTTACAGAGAGCTCATTGAAATTAACTGATTGAATTCAACCCAAATTAAGATGAGAGGTGAGCAAAATATGATGCTGGCTTATCCTCCATTAGAAAAGGTCATACCAAGGAGCCATTTCAGTGAATCTACAGCATGGATAGGTACCAGGGATGTTAAATTATTGTTTAAAACGTTAACAGGTTAAAGACAGCGGGCTTTCCATGCTACAGAAGACATCCCTGGTGACGGCAAGCAGGGGGAGACATAGGCAGTGCCACAGGTATTGGATCTGATGCCAGCAGGGTCCCTTGAGTCAAAGCTGCCAGTGCCAAAAATGAAGTTGCAGAGGGCCGTGCCATTCATGCTATGGTAGGTGGTGTCACCAGTACCACCAAAGGGAAGTGCTGACATGCCTTGAATGGAGCCAGTGCCACGAGTTCAATGAGGTCCCACACGGCCTCAAACAGATGTGGTATGGATGGAAAGCTGAAGTCATCCTCCACCAGCATCTACACCAGAGAGTCCACCGACACAGGACTCAAGAAAACTGCCCGGGGGCCCAGAGTCAGCTGTGCCAGGGTTGAAGCACTCGGCCCTCACAGGTTGGGTGCAGTGCGAACTGACTCTGGGGCTTTATTAGACCTCCTGGACAGGTATCGACCCTGGTCAATCCTCCTCCTCTTACACAGAACCAGGGAAGGGGACCGGTACTGGGAGGATGAGCCAATTTTCTGCACTCGAGATTGGTGCTGATGGTGATCTTCTGGGCTCAGCACTGAAGCCTCCTGCACTAAGGTTGGCATGCTGCGCACCGATGGCAGAGTGGCTGGCTGAGGCCTAAGTGCCGACTCCATGAAGATCAGTTTAAGCCACTGGCTCCTCTCCTCCAAATGAGGGCATTTTGATACTGCACTTATCTGGCAAGTGACCCTCTCCAAGACACTTCAAGCAGGCAGTGTGAGGAATCACAGAATCACAGAGCTGGAAGAGACCTCAGGAGGTCATCAAGCCCAGCCCCCTGCCCAAGGTAGGGCCAATCCCAACTATCCCTCTGGGTGTGCAATTGCCACACTTCATACACTGCTTTGAAACCCTGGGGCCAAAGAGTACAAACAATAGGAGGACCCCTCCACCAAAAAACTAACTACTACTAAGATAACTCAAACTCATCTACGCTAGAAAGAACACAAAAGTCTAATGCTAGGGACTAAATGCTTGCAAAGCAAGAAGTCAGAAGCTCCAACAACCGTCACTGGCAGAAAGGAGGAACTGAAGTGAGAGTCAGGCCAGTAGGGATATATCTATAATGCTGGGAGGTGTCACCAGTAACCCAATGAGTACCAGTAAGGAAAAACAAATCTTCAGATGATTGTGGACTTGGTGCATGCAAATGCAAATACTGGAATGGACATGAGCAACCATTACAAGAGGGAAAAAATATTTCAAAGCCCCATGACCTGTGTGTAGCTCAGAAAAAACGTGCTTACCAAGGCTGAGATCCAAAACCATACCAGGTCAGCTGGAGCATCTGAAAACCAAGGCCAAGGAGGACAGTATTTTTGTTTCCTATTGACCTCATCAGGATACTGAGGAACACAGTCTGTAAAAATAAGGAATACACTCCACTGAAGTATCTAAACTTGAGATCTAACACACAGCTTCCACTTCTATGTGAAACAATTCAAGAGAAGCTCCACTATTGCTGTTTAAATTCCATTAACTGAACATACTAATACAAAAATGCCATAACACAGATTTGATACACAATTTGATGTATTAATATTACTAAAAGTACATCCAGTTTGCCTTTTCAAAAAGGTAGAGATTTCCCTACTTGTTACTGAGTTTATAAAAAAAAATTAACATGTTAAGCAGCCAGTGCACTCTGGCCCCACTTCCAGAAAGTCCCCTGCCACTCCATGCTGCTGCCTCTGTATCAGAGGCAGCAACATGAGGTTCCAGGTGGAAGTTGGTCCATAAGGAAAGCCAGTTTAAAAACCAGCTCCCCACCCAGACCGGCTGATAGAGGCAGCAGCGCAGGGTGGCAGCAGCCCCTATCTGCGTAGGCAGGGTTCAACCTCCCCACAGACAGAGGCTGCTCTGGCTCCCACAGAGTAACCTCTGTCTGCAGCGAGCCAGAGCTCACCATGGACAGAGGCTGCTCCGGCAGTAGCCTCTATCTGCGGGGAGCTTGGATGTGATAGATCGATGGCCAGTGGATTGATCACTGCACCTTCAACCCAACATGCAGTGAAGACAAGCCCTCAGTTCCCCACACTCTTCCTCGCTTCCACTGTGAGGTGCACTCTACGAAGGAGTCAACCTTGAGACACAGGAGCCTCTGAGGCCACAGTCAGTCAATCTCCAATGGTGGCCCCTGGGCAAGGGGAGCCCACTAGTCCAAGCCAAGAGGCAGATACTTCTTGATGGCATTCTCTGAAAGGCAGGCACTGTCCACAGTACATTGTGCCTGACAGCAGAAAATATCCAAAACACAGCAGGAGACCCATCTTACAAGCAACACCCTCATCACAGTAACATGGAAGCAAGTCATATCTACACCTCTGTAATACACCACATTTCCTCACTTACTATATCATTCTCTTATTGCTCTCTATTTTCTTCATTGTCCCCATAGTTAACTGTATTGGTAGATATGAAAATATTTCAGTAGCCATGTTGGAATTAAATCCTATGCCATGTGAGTTTTGTCCAGAGTCCTAACTTTCAGAGGCAGCAGCATTTTAAAAGGCCAAATTTACCCATTTATATTGAGCTGATGTGCATTTTAAAAATATAAAAAGTTTAAAGGAATCCATTTTATATCCCCCTCATTATTTGATTTTTTTGTTGTTGTTAAATCATGGGAAAAAAGTCAAGAAATAAGTTTTGTACTGTGTTTTGAAAGCAGTTAGCTTAGCTGCCATTTTAATCTCTTGCCAAAATAGGTTTAAAACCTTGGTCCAGCTCTTGAAAGTAACTCAGTGTAGTGAGTTTGGACATCTCAACCTTCTGAAACTTAATTCCAACGCTTCTGCAGAACACAATTGGTTACTGGAGGTCATGGGGAGAGAGAGAGTGTCTCAGGAGGAATCTGAACAGATATTTCTTTACTGAACAAAATCTACTGAGGCTTTAAAGAGTGGAAAGAAGCTTATCTATACATAATTGCAACATGTAAAAAATGACATGTCAGTAGCATTCATCTGATTGGTTACACTCATACAACTCTGGAGAAATATATTCAAGAAATCTACTGTATTATGATGTACATTTAATACCTTTTGCAGAGGAGTTTCATTATCACAATTCCCACAGATTTGATTATATATGCACAACTTAATTTTTCTTCTTTATAAATCCAAAGAGTCAACAGAATTTCTAAAAAGTTATTAGGATAATACTTACCTGAGCTATTATAGACAGAATTCCTACCACAGCTATGAATGCTGCTATGCTAGCAGGACTAAAACCTATAATCTGAAGGAAGACAATAGAAAATTTGTGAAGTAATGCTGGTTACAAATTATTAGTTAAAGCAGTTCCAAAGATAGCATTTATAAACACTGGAACAGCTCCTATAGTATGAATTATTCACAGATATTTAAGAAGATGCATCACTTGAAACATTTCTCCTAGTTTTAGGAAAGTGTTCCATATAAATCGAGACAAAACATAAAGGACAGTAAAATGTTGCAATTTGTTTGTGTGAAATTACTCTCTCAAGAGGTAGTGATAGCTCTGGAAATGAAGCTCTAGCCACATGTCACAGCTTGAACTCCTCACAACAAGAGACCTCCCCCTATGGACTGAGACACAATAATTATTCATCCTTTAATTAGATGGACAATTAGTGCCAATTGTGATGGTTATTTTTGTGGCATGGGCACTTGTTTACTATCAAATCAACTGAGACCACTAACTCATTTCACACAGATCAAAGTAATTTCACATTTAGAATCTGGCCAACACAATAATGGGCAGAATTTTAAACCTATGATAAAAACCTATTACCAACTCAACTCCACCCTCCTAAAACTCCTACTGCCTCTGATTCTTATTCGCTATCCTCAGTCTGTTTCCTCTCTGCCTCTTAGTCCTACTACCGCCTGTTACCTTAAAAAACCACATCACTCCACTTTTCCCTTCTCTCCCTTTCCCTTCCTTCTATATGCAAGCTCATGAGCACACTAGTCCCAACTCCTTACCAATTTTTCCTCCAACTCTTGTCTTTATCCTTCCCACCACGGCAAATCTAAAATTCTACAAGGGAATACTCTCTCATCTCTGCCTTAACATTTCATTTTACCTCACGTTCCATCACTCCTCTACACAGCATAGAAGTATCAGAACATAAAAACAAAGTAGTGATAGTCTCTCCCCCATAATTTCTCTGCCCTGTTGTATATCAAATGCAAAAACATTTGACAAATTGCAGAGAAATGAACACAACTACATTCACTTTACAGAAAGGGTGCTTGGCATTCATGTTCATGGACTGAATTAGGAAAACCCATGAAAGTGATGTTGTATGTTTAAGATTCCAGATTTGTGGAAGAAAGCGCACACAGAAGAGACTAATAATTCTTAAGAGTATAACTAAGTTGTGAACTCTTCTCTGTAATGCCCTATAAGTTATTGTGTTATGTAAAGGTTATTAATAATCAATTCTCTAACTCACCTAGTCCAACTATTTTCTCATATTTTCAGTGCTTTCCGCTTTGAAATGAAAATTGCGGTTCTTACTATTTCTCTATTGAAGAGAGAGCTTCCAATGAGAGGAAGTCTAGACTATTCAGCTATCTCCGAGCAGCTATGCAAAACACCAGGAACATAAATGCACTTTGAGAACAGGAACTTTTATTACTTAGTATGAGGGAAAAAGCAACAAAGGAGGAGCAATTCTAGCACAAATTTAACGTGTTTTCATTAAAAACAGTGCTATTCTAGAAGCAAACACATATAATGGTGTTAAGTATAATGGATTGTAAGAGCTGGTTCAGTATTAAAATAAAATTAGACTTGACTAAAAACCTCGCCAGCACTATGTCAGAATCAAGCCGTGCACTCGAGGCCTTTAGAAAACAAAGTCTTTAGATCATTAAAACCTACAAAGAAGTTTTAATAATAGTTTTAAAATAGCAGCAAGAATACTTTCCCCTCAAGGAAAACTTGCAGTGTCTGTATATAAAGTATAATGATTTCATATTTATATACATATGGTGCTTTCAAGGCATAGCTCCCCAAAATGCAATACAAATTTAGAAATAGAACTCTGGCAATCCTGATCTGAAGTGTAGCTTGACAAGACTCTGAGAACATGATATGCATTTTTTAAGTGACCAACACTTACTCACCTGTCGCAAATAGAGAAAAAAGCTAGAGTACTGGCCAGCCTCAGGAAGGTAGGACAAAAATACTGTGATACAGATCAGGAGGACTGTAGAATCTTTCCCAACTTTCTTCAAGGACTATTATAAAGAGAAGCAAACATGAGCCAAACAGAACTATACTGAAAACTCCTTGTATAAAGGAGTAAGAATGGTAGTTCCATTCGATGTTCCATTATTAATGTGCAGTGAATGAAATTCTATGGATCAGTTAAAGGGTCACTATTATAGTAAGAGTCATTTAAAATGCAGATTTCCTTACTAGTTTAATCTCTCACAGGAATTTTAACTGTAGTCTCACTATTTGTTTCATTACATTTCACTTTATTCAAAAGGACAGCAGGTACAGCACTAGTTAGGCTCACTTTGTCCTCCTGCACCAGTGCAATATTGCAACTGAAGGGAAGGGTTTAAGACTGGTAGGGAAATAGTTAATATAAATTTGAAACGTTATGGAGATATTTTCATTATTAGCTTTTCATTTAGCCAAACAAATGGTAGGTCCTATCCATCCTTGCTGCCCATTACATTTTGATGTTGAGAGTTACTGTAAACCTTAAAGCTAGATAAACACATTATTACTGCCTGTATGAATTACTTTAAGTTTAAGCATTTGACATTTGAATCCCATTCAAGGGACTTCTATTACTGATCAGCACAGATTCTACTTCCTATTCTGCAGGTTCATTCTGCCATATCACAAAAACATTCTTTTAGTTCTTGCACATTTCTTATACTTGCACATTTCTTATAATACTGTATCATATTTTGAAAAACTTAATAAATTGTAGAAATCAAGTCCCCTTGTTACAGCTTTTCCAAGCATATCCCTCATCTCCCAACATTTATAATGCAATTTCTTTAGAGCAACTCCCCAGCAAGGGGATTTTATTAAGAATAATTAACTTTTTAGAACATCAGCATGCGAATTCATACCCACAGAAATCACCATATTCACAAAAGCATACAATTAGTGTAGTATAAAAGCTTGAAATTTCAGTTTACTTTTATTTGAGTACACAGTAAGTAACTTAAGAATTCAAAATTTTCTTTTCATAACAATGTGTTAAATAAGTCTAGAGGGTGGAGTATTTCCTCAAGATTTCCAACTTCCAGACTACCATCAAGCTACAAGTACAGGTAACAACTTCCAAATGCACAGAATATCCAACACGGTTGTTTTCATTAGAGTTAGAACTCATTTGCAAAAGAAGTGTAAAGAAGTAATATGTCTTAGTTTAATGACTAATTTACCAATAAATTAATTTATTCCTGATGTTAAAAAAGATTTAATAACTTTAAATATTTATAAAAGTATGCATCTTACTGCAAAGGGATCTGCTTGTTGCCATGATATAGGGGCTCCCCACGAAGCAGGTCTTATTTTTTCAGGCAGAGATTCTGGAACAGCTAATAGGATGAAACAGATATCCAGCACAGCTACCACTGTGGCCACTAGTACTACAAGGTTATCTCCTTTGCTAGCAGACAGGTACGCTCCAATGGCAGGACTAGTTACCAAACTTGCTGCAAAGGTGGCTGAAACCTAAGTAAAAAAACAATATTGTAAGTTACAATAGTTTCACTACTACAACATACAATTAATAAGAAAACACAATTTTAAATGGTTTTGAAAATATAAGTAATTTTTTTTAAATTATAACTGCTTAGAAAATAGGCGGAAGAAAAATGAAAAAAAAAGTCAATTTTCTGCAGCCAAATGCTAGAAAGTTCCTACCTGAAACACTCTGCTTTAAACATTCACATTTTGGGATAATTGTGATACAAAAATGTGTTACATAAGGCCTTGTCTACACTCAAAACTTGTAGTCCTGCTGCACAAAGAGTGTTAGTGCATCACCGTGTGATTGAACAATCATGTAATCACATCACATTTTAGCAGTTACACAATTATTGTATAGTTCCCGGGGGCAGGCCTGACAGCTAGGGTGCTCCCAGTCCCACACCCAGGGAGCCCCCTGCCACCCCATACTGCTACCTCTATCAGAGGAAGCAGCACCGGGTGGCAGACGGAGCTAGTCCCAGAGGGGAGCCAGTTTAAGAAACGGTTCCCCACACTGACCAGCTCCCATCTGATCCCCCATGGACAAGAGCTGTGCCGGCATCCCACAGAGCAGTCTATCTGCGGCAAGCCTAGGCCTGCCACAGACAGAGGCTGCTCCATGGCAGTCTTACCCCTCCTTCCCCCGCTGCTGCTTCTGACAGAAGCAGCTCGCGGAGCTGGTGCTCATGGGGAACCGGCTCTCCACAAACACCAGCTCCCACCTGCTGCCTCTATCAGAGGCCCAGGCTTTTCGGTTAATGGTGTAGTCAACAACACGATGACATCCCTAGTACAAACAAGGCTCGGGTATTTATATCATTTTATGAGAATCTGTTCGTGGCTGACAGTACTTGCTGGTACAGATGCACCAGCACTAGAAGATGGGTAATAATTTCCCCAATGCAGGTACACCATAACTTAAAAACACATTAGCGTGTATATATTGATTCAAATCCTAAATTAACTAAATTTGTGATTTTAGGCTTATGTTTACAATAAAAGTTGTGCTTTTCTTATGCCAATTAAGGGATTTCTTCTGATTAGAAGTTACAAGTTGTGGTATTCGAACATCATGTTCTGTGGCATGAGCTGAACCCACAGCAAAACCCCTTTATTTCTGTGGCAAACTGATACATGTTTTGGCAGGTACAAGAACATTTAAAAATGAAATTTTCCTTCGATAATATATGAAAATTAATACAACTAATAACTTGTGTTATATTAATATAGAATGAAGAACATACTGAACATGAAGTATTGTACAAATGAATTTAACGTAACTATAGAAGCTATGGTGGATAGGGAAGATGAAGAGCTGGAAGTTTTGAGAGCTGGGCACTCAAAGACAATGCACAGTTATAACCATAAAGACTAGAAATTTAGTTTTACATATTATGAGGTCACAGAACCATAACACAGACATTACCACACTGGGTACTGTAATAAAATTTATTAGAAAAAGGCATGATACTTACTGGAACAATTAATCTCATCTTAGTTCCTATTCCTTTCTAGAAATTTGCATTGAGACATTCTAAGAGTTTTATTTTATTGAAGGCCTTAAAAAGAAATAATTCCTCACTTACAGGTATAAAATATCATTTGCACATACTAAGGGTAATCCTTTTCAAAGACTAGTAAAATGAGCCTGGAAAGTCCATCTACTCTCTAGTCTATTGACTAGTCTTTCTACACTTATGCTAACTTTACATCTAAGTCTCATCTTCCCCTCACAGCCAGGCGGACATGAGCATTATTCATTTCTTGGACTTCTCATTTTGTGTTTCATAAGTTGAAAAGAGAATGTGGTACAACATCCCAGGAACAGAATCCTGAACTAATACTACCCTTGAAACACCTTCTCAGTGTAGGGATGAAGGAAGAAATGATTAAATTTGAAGGCGTGTTACTATGCACCTCTTATCTTGAGTTATGCAAGTGGGGCACTGAAGGAAATTAGACAAATTTTCTGTACTGAGACTCAGCTGCTTCCAAGTAGCTAAAATACTTCAAATCCCTAGTTGACCAGAAAAGGCTATTGCAAATGAAGTTCTAGACTTTGTTATTTGAGGAAGATGATGACAACAGCTATGGCCAACAACTATGCCACCTAAATTAACCTTTAAGAGCACATATTATGTAGAGATGCAAATAATGGAAAAGAGGTGTCTCTAATGACAAATATATCAAGCTCCACACTGTTTGCATTCATTTCAGTAAACTATAACCCAATTTATCTATACAGTTGACTTTCCTGTTCAAGCCATTGACTCTGACTCAATGTCTAACCTACTGAATAGTAGCAGAAATTTTGCTATGTTCCTATGTACTTTGGAATTTGTGTCAAAGAACGAAGAAACCTCAGTATATTATTATTGTTTAAAGGGTTTCATGATGCTAATGCATTACTCAGTTAACACAGGAAATAGGTGCTCAACACCTGCAAATCTCTGCTCCAATGAGTTACTATTGCTAAAGAATTAAGCAGCAGCTGATGTTCACTTTCAATTTGAAAGTTACACACTGTTAGTCAGACAAGAGAGGGATTGTTTGATGAACTGCCCTCAGAAGAAGTTCCCCATAAAAAGAAAGAATAGAAAAGTCATTTGTTTAGTAAGATTAAAGCTTTATCTACACTGGCAGACAAAGTGCTGTCAGTTACAGCACTGCTCGCAGAGCACAGTAGTGAAACTAGGGTTGTGTATCCACACTGTCAGCTGCCAGTGCCCCATGGTGCATTGCTTTTCATCCCAGAAATCCCAGCAAACCCTGTGCTTCTGCTCAAATTTGGCACCATCTTTCAACAGCTTCTCTGCTGCATGCTCTGCCTCCTTGGTCTGCAGGAAACGATTCTGAACTGTTGAAGAAAATGCTGATAGGCCTCACTAACAGGTCACAAATGGCAGTCAAGTTATTCCTTAGACTGCAAAAAGTGACGACGAGGGGTCGGACACCAAGCTTGCTACGCATCATACATACAACACGACATTCCCTGTGGCATTCACAGACGTGCTGACCACAGCACAACACCTGGAAAACAAGCACTGAAAGACAGGATAACATCATCACTGAAGTTTGGGATGACAAGTGACAGCTACACACCTTTGGATAAGGAAAGCCACTTTCATAGAATTGTGTCAGGTACTCAACCTCAATCTATGGTGCAAGGACACGAGAACGAGAGCTGCCCTGTCAGTGGACAAGCTCTTGGCCATTGCACTGCTACACTTCACTCCACTGCTTCTCACCATCACCAAACAGAGGGAAGGTCCACCGTTGGACTCACTTTGAGGGAAGTATGCAGGGCCATCGATTGCATCTGGTCCAAAAAGACCCTGACTCTGGACAATGTGTGTGAAAACTGTGGATGGCTTTCCACAGAGGGGCTTCCCTAACTGAGGAGGGGAGATAGATGGCACACATCCCAATTCTGGCACCAGATCACCTAGCCTCTTAGTACATTAACAGGAAAAGGTAATCTTCAGTGATTCTCCAGGTGCCTGTGGATCATTGTGGGTGATTCACTGATATTAACACAGGCTGGCCCAGAAAAGTGCATGATGCACACATTTTCAGAACAGTGGCTTGTTCAAAAAGCTGTAAGCAGGAACTTTCTTCCTGCACCAGAAGATCACTGCAGAGGAAGTGGAAATACCTATTGTGAATCTGTGAAATGCCATCTACTCCTTCATACCATGGCTCCTGACGCCATACGCCCGGAGTCTTCACAGCAGCAAGGAGCGGTTCAATAACTGGCTAAACAGGTGCAGAATGACAGTGGAGTGCTTTTGGACATTTAAAAGCCCACTGCTTGTATGGGAAGCTGCACCAGGCAGATAACATCCCAAGAGTAATAGCTGCATACTGTACTCTCCATACTATTAATGGATGAAAGCTTCACTCAGAACTGGACCACTGAGGCTCAGCACCTGGGGGCTGAGTTTGAACAGTTTGATACCAGGGTTATTAGAGGAACACAGCACATGGCCATAAGGTTCTGGGAAGCCTTGAGATAGGAATTTGATGCAGAAAGCCTGTAATATTTGTTGCCAAGCATGGGAATACAGTGGCTGCAATGCCAGCAGGGGACTCTGACTGGTCCCGACAATGCACTTAGTACCATAGCGACTGTTGCTTTGCTGGGCTAGGCTTGCTTATTCTCATGCATTTGAATAAACCCAAGAATTTCATTTATTAAAAATAACTAATGTAGAACACAAAAGCAGCATGACACACCTGCAGATAATAGGGAGGTGGGGTGGGGAAAGGAGGTGAGGCCAAGGCAGGTTTAAAGGTGATGTATGTCCAGGTGTCATCTGCAATCATGCCATCTGATGTGCTGTAGTTCAGCAGGGCTAAACTGAATGGGGTGGGGGTACGCAGTGCAATGGGAGTTTGCAGAGCTGCACAGTGAAGGGGCAGGTGCGTAGTGCAGCGAGTGCCAATCGGGGACATGCTGGTGGCCAAATTGTGTTGAGAGGGAGGGGGGGGTGTATGGAAAAGTTTTAGGACACCAGCTGCAAGAGGAGGGGGAAGGTATTGTTACTGCTCAGTCTGCAGTACCTGGAGTGTGGAGCTTGGTCACTCCATAATGTTTAAGAGCCACTTCCATGGCTTCATTCTGGTGCTCGGTGTTCTCCTTCCACTCTCTCCTCTCATTGTCCCTTCACCCATTTAATTTTCTTTTCAGCAGCAACCTGTAGCATAACCTCATGCACCAAGTCATTTTTGTTTCTTTGAGAATGCTTCCTTGCCCTGTGCAGGTATTAAGCAGGCAAGTCTGGGATCCCAAGGTTAAATCTGAGAAGCCAAAATGCTACATTTTACAGAGGGACCATTGTTAACATTAGACAGAGCACAGTTATCTCCCAGTTTAAACAATCATTGCTCACATATCTATCACTGACTGGCTGTACCAGGGTGAGCACATAAGACACAGGACCCCCAAATTGGTGGGTTACCGACTGGGGGAGGGGAATTCATTGGATCAGGGCCTTACAGTAGTCTGGACAGGTGTGTCTCAAGCAGAGCACTGCAGAGGGGCCCTATAATTATTAATTGCCAATGATTTTCTACAGGTTGTGTTCATCCTGCAAGACATTCTGCTGCTAGGAGTGAGCAGGGAAGGTCTTTTAATTGACTACAGGTTCCGTCCAGGCACAACTGTGGCTTGCCTTTGTGTAACTCATCCCCTCCTCCCACACGGCACAGTGGTGAGTGAAAATTACCCTTAATACAACATTTAACACTGCAGCTCTGCCAAGAAACCAGAGGAGGTGGACTGCCAAACATCTTCATGACACTTGATGAAATCTGAGAGACCCATTACCATGAAGTGAGAAATTCTATCAACACCTCCGGGATAGAAAAGAACTCCTGATTGCATGAATCTGTGGATGCCAAGCTGGGCTCTGGATCTAGATCCCTCTTTCACTTCATTCAGAATTTCCTTCTCCTGGATCGATCCACTGTTGGATGTCCCGAGCCTC
Organism: Pelochelys cantorii; assembly: GCA_032595735.1. Lineage (NCBI taxonomy): Eukaryota > Metazoa > Chordata > Testudines > Trionychidae > Pelochelys > Pelochelys cantorii. The sequence continues at coordinate 85,498,164 of CM064330.1, read as the reverse complement.
CAAGGTATCCACTGAGGTCTTCGGAGTAGAGGTGAGGTCATTTCCAAGTATATCATCCAGCTCTCTGCAGCACCTGCACATCATGGGTGCAGCACAGGAGTTTGCTTTCTGCATCTTGTGGTAGGCATTTTGCAGCTCCTTCACTTTGATCTGGCACTGCACTGTGTCCCCATCATGGCCCCCTTCAGTCATGCATCTACAGATTTGACTGTAAATATCATAAATGCTATGACTGGAGAGCAGGTGGGACTGGAATGCCTACTTTCCCCAAATGTTGATTAAGTTCAGCACCTTAGCATGGCTCCAAGTATGGCTCTCTCCTGGTGCAAGGAGTAGGCATGACCAGCTGGAAAGATGCAATGAAAGCACATCACATATTGCCAAGAAAACAGGAAGACAACTTTCAAAATTCTAAAGGAATACAAAGGGCAGGTCTGAGGGTTGGTCACCTGAGGAGAAGGCAGCAGAGTTCAAACCAATGACCAGAGAGGCGAAAACAGACATTGTGGGATAGGTACCCGAGGCTTGTCACGGCACTGTAGTACAGCACAGCATCCACACTGGCAGCTCAGCTCTGTATCCAGAGCTTAGCAAGCTTTATGCTTCTCATTGAGGTGGTTTACCTAGAGCATAGCAACTGTGGAGCTAGTGTGGCCACAGCAGGAGTTACAAGACTTTGAACTGATTTACTGGCACTTGTATCTTGCCAGTGTAGATTTAGCCTGACGAAACATATATTTTATCCTCTAAAGTAAGCTGCAAAGGAAGTCTCTCATTTCATTAGGTCACAAAACAGACAGACATGTTACAAGCTGCTGTATCATATGAATGTGGATTTTTTTATCTGATCATTGTGCTAGCATTGTCTGGGAGAAAGGCAGATGTTGCCTTCAAATGCAGATTCAATAGCTTGAAGCAGCTAAGTGAAAAAATTATGCAGTTTAGCGAAGGGCATCTCTGTCTCAGTTTATAATCTTGAATTCCATGCCAGCTCAGTTAGTCAAAAAGACTCTGAACTTACCCTGTATCACTTCCATTCCTGAACTAATTTCTTTTTAAAATATATGCAGTTTTTCTTGAACAAATGCAGGACAGCAGGGGAATTTTCTTCTTTTAATCAAAAATGTTCTGCTAATAGCTGGCATTTACTAGAACACTTTGGATAAATCTGTGGCTCTGCCACACACACACTAAATCAAACAAAAGCAACAATTCACCTCAATTGGCAAACAAAAATGGAAAAACTCTAGAAGCACCACCCATCCTTTAACTAACCTTCAAACAAGTGGCTTTTACAGCATTCTAAGAAAATAATCAAATTCAGAATATTTAAGATTAGAGTAGGAGCAAGTTCCATACTTCCAGGATCATGAGCAACAACACTTGATCAACTTTCTCTCATTCTTTTTAAACAATAAAGGAGATTTGGCTTGTGTCCATCCACTGACTGCAGCTGTGGCAGTGTCATGTCATTAAGCTCTTGATCTACACCCATGGTCACCAACAGGTCGCTCGCAGTCAACTGGTCGATCGCGAGTCGTCTGGGCCCCCCCCGCCCCATTTTCCACCCACCCCGAGAAGCCCTACTACCTACCTCCAGCGAAAATGGAGGTAGTGCCGGCTCGCAGGTGGACAGAAGTCCTGCAGCTTAGCACCACTTCCGGGGATTCCGGAAGTGAGCTGGCTGCTCTGCGGGACACGCTGCAGGAGGGGGCGTCCGCTCCGGAGGAGGAGCATGGTGACTTCCCTGCACCAGTGTAGGAGGGGTGAGTTGACCCCAGGGCAGGCACACGCGGGGTTTCCCTGTGCCGCGGGCTGGCCCTGTGGCAGGCACATGCGGGGTTTCCCTGTGCCGCGGGCTGGCCCTGTGGCAGGCACACGCGGGGTTTCCCTGTGCCGCGGGCTGGCCCTGTGGCAGGCACACGCGGGGTTTCCCTGTGCCACGAGGGGGGCAGGGTTTGGCCCCGCAGCAGGCACGCACAGGGTCTCCCAGTGCCGTGGGGGGGGGGGGGGCAGTGCGGGGAGTCGGGCCGGGAGGAGGCAGATGCAGAGGACTCTCTGCCTCCACTGGCACCCTGCCCCGTCCCCACTGCCCAGTTCCCGCTCCCCAGCCACAGAACTCTGTCCCCACTCCCCTGTCCCAAGCCATAGAACTCTGTCCCCCCGGCACCCTGTCCCCAGCTGCAGAACCCTGTCCTCTGCCCTCCCAGCTCCCTGCTCCCTCTCCCCTGCCCCAGCCGCAAAACTGTCCCCACTGGCACCCTGTCCCCTGCCAAAGCACCCACTAGCACCCTTCCCCAGTACTATGTCCCCTGTTCCCACCAACACAGTTGGGGCCACATTAGTGAAGCTGGGGCGGGGGGGGTGGAGGAGGGTTTTTTTTGCATCTCACTTGTGTGGCCCCAACTGACTTTTCTTGGGTCAGTGACCCCTGACTCAAAACAGGTTCCCTGCCCTTCTCAGAAATAAAGACAATGCAGAAACTTTTTGTTTGACATAGTATTTTATTTAAAAATGAAGCCTGGCCAACAAACCCCAAATTGGGACCAAGCCCCCATCTGGCCACAGCATCATAACACTCCTGCACTCCCCTTTCCCCCCAGACTCTACATCTGAGCCTATCATACACTGGAACCCCCTGCCCTGAGCCCCTCACATACCCTAAGCCAAATTCCTGAACCCTCACATCCAGAAGTGTATGGCTTGCTTAGTACCCTAACCCTACATCTGACCCCAACACTGCCCGGCCTGGAGCCCCCTTCCCGAGCCAGTGTCCCCTTATCCACCTTCTGCATCCAGATTTCCTCCCAGAGCTTGCACCTCTCACCCCTTCCCACACCCAAAGCCTACACATTCTATCTCAACCCAGCAAGGTTATGGCTAGACTGCACGAGTTTTTCAGGATTCCGGAGATATCCCAGAAAAACACTTCTGCATCCAGGGATGCGTTTGTTCTTCCGCTTCTTTTAGTGGAAGAGCAAACATGATCTTTCGGTCACCCCTATATTCCTCTTTCCACGAGGAATAAAGGGGCTTCCAAAAGAAGGGGTTTTTCTGACATTTGGTCCAGTCTAGACAGGCCAAATGTTGGAAAAACCTCTTCCTACAGAAGAATTGGGGAAAAAAGCAGCAGTATAAGGACTGGGGATAGCAAGTGATGGAGAGGAGGAAAACAGAGAGGGCGGGGCTTCAAGGAAGGGGCGGGGCAGTAGATCTTGGCTTGTTCTGTCATTTAAAAAGTGATCTTGGGTGTAAAAAGGTTGGAGATCACTGATCTACACTCTTTATCAACCCAAAAATAAATGGTCTCATTTCTCAAAGGAGACTGAATCAAAGCACCTTTCCTTCCTTCCCAAAATGGCAAAAAACTCACCCATTAGCTCAAGTAGCATATGATGTTATCCCGAGCTAGATACTTATTAGGAATCTCAGTGAAAGACGCCAGCAACATCACAAAGAAATGGAGGGAAGAAAATTGATCATGCAACAGCAGAAACCACTAGGAACAGCCTACTGAAAGCTGGATCAGGCTGAAGATTCTTGGCACAGGCACTTGCCTATGTAGTCCCCTTATTAAAGGAGCCTCTGACTTTTACTGGGAGGATCCTTTGTGCTGCAGTCTAGCCCTAGAGACAACTCCCATGAACCCTTGGGGAAAAGGAGGCTCTTTGAGGTATGGAGAGCAAGCGAGCGAGCGTTAGGCTAGGCTCCAGTTTGGAGAGAGGAGCCAGGCTACTGGCGTGGAGCCTTTCAGGCCAGGAGCTGTTGTATTGCAGCTAGAGCCTGTTAGTGAGAGCCTGCTGGGGCTTGGCTCTAGCAGGATGCTTTAGGGACTGCTGGAGATTTCCCTGGAGGGGAGAGGTCCTGACTGTGCCTATGGCTGGGAAAAGCCTACATAACCCTGCACAGGATGTAACTGAGTGACTGGGGCTGTTTGGAAAAGTGCTGCCTAGAACGGAGCACATAAAATAGACCGACTATGGGTCCGAAGAGAGCAAGCATGATCTGTCCAGTTAACCAGAGCTGCTGCCATTTGGTGGGGCCTTCTCCAGTGGCAGAGGGATTTTGCACCTGGCTGCCTGCCAGGACTGACACACACAGAATCTGCACAGTGCTATATCCTCTCCAGCTGCAGAACCTCAAGAGCACCCACACAAGCAAGCGTCTTGGACTCTGAATCTAGAGGCGTGCACACTCTGGGGTGGGATAAATGGTGGCAGTGTAAATGCCAGATGGATAAGTTTCCTTTCTTTCTGTGTACATTGTTAATTGATTATATTCACTTTTAATCTGTGAAGCCCTATTTCTTTAAGTGGTTAAGTAAAGGTGTGTTAATTCTAATTTAATCAATTGGATGTATATTATTTATAATTGTTGTCTTGGAGTTAGATCCAGATTATTGCTGAAATAATTGTATTCCTTGGAGGCTCCCAAAGCACACCATTAAGTGTGTACAGGGCCAGCCAGGTAGAGGCACCACCACTGTACAGCCGGTCCCCGACTTACATACCAAACACCTTGTCGAAAAATTGATTTGTTCGTAAGTCAGGAATACATGCTTTTAAATATGGCCGCACTGTTCGTAAGTGCGGATGGTGCGTTCATAAGTCGGGGACCGGCTGTAATGGGGTTAATGGGAGGTTGGTCGTAAGTGTGAACGGTTGTAAACCAACACGTTCGTAATTCGGGCACCGGCTGTATATTCTTTAGGAGCAAGGGACTGAAGCAAGGGGGTGGATAGGGAATCCCCAACTAAACAGTATCACCACTGGGGTACTCAGGATTTCCTTTTATGTTAAAAACATCAGGGGCCCAGGCACACATATGAGCATGACCTGTTCCCAAGTAATCCGGGGCGAAAAAAGGGGGTTACACTTAAATGCATAAGAGGAAGCCTACACTTGCCAAATCCCTTTACATCAGGGAAGATGATAAACATGATTGGTCCAGGTTAAAAATAGAAAAACACAACTGTCATTACATGATGCAAAACAGTAAGAATTAAGTTTACAGAAGCAAAGAAAATTCTGTAAAAAAAACCCTTGATTTAAACACAGATACCCATGGTCATGTTAGCCTGCAAAAGTTCACTGCAGGCATGGGGCTTAGGTAATTTTTGCATATCAAGTTAATGCATTAAATTCCTTTTATACACTTCCCAGAAAAAAAGCTTCATTAAAGCTAAGTTAAGTTAAGTTTGAGCAGAGTCAGTAATTAAAGGGTAAAAATCCCTCTAAGAATGTTGTACTTAGTAAAATCAATTGCCAAGAAATTCAGAGTCAACGTTAACATTTCTAGTGTTGGCTTTGTGCAAGATTTTAAAGTTTTTTCCATTCAGGTGTTCTGGTTTCATGAGCTGTAGCTACGTGGTGTGTATGTTTAAATATACTTGAAATCACAAGTGGCCAATCAAGCCCTCAGTATTTCACAGAACAGTTAACCTTAAACTGTACTAAGATTGGAGAAAGCTGCTCTAACCTGGTCTAGGACAGATTACTACAAAATAGTAGGTACCGTTAGTATAACTAGATTGGAGCACTGCTTCTCCTTCAGCCCTAGGAGCATCTATTATCATTTGTGGTTTCTTCTCTTGTGTCTAGCTGCCCACTACACTGCTCAGGTGGAAAGTGGGTGGTAGCTCTGATTTCCTGATTATTGTCTTCTTTTTATACAAACAGTAAGAAGGCTAATTGATTTGCCCAAAATCACAGAGACTTGAACCAAGATCTTCCAAGTGTAGGCTAGTCTATCCACTGTAACATTTTCTTCATCCTGCAGTGGCAGGCATGATTCAAATATTTGCATTTTCAACTCTAGAAGGTATGGATCAGGCAACACATTTTCTGTGTATAATTAAACACAAATTGTTTTCTCAATACAATCTCACTCAAGGGCCACAGGTTAGAAATCGTGACCCAAAACAGCTTTACTGATAATGCTTTAATTATGCAAGAATTTAAATTTTTATGTACATCTTACCAGTCCGTAGGCAGTACTTCTCTCATGTTCTTGTGTTATATCAGCTACATAGGCAAATATTACAGAGAAGGTAACAGAAAAGACTCCAGATACTGAAATCATAGCAAAATACCACCTAAAAAAAAATCAAAAGGAGAATTTAAAAGATACTCCAATTTATCGTCTACTACAAAAAACACTGTTTATACCATGAAAATTTGTTAATATTTAGTCTAGAACCAATATATATTTAAAATACATATATCCACAATGTTAATCGATCTGTAGATTAATTAAAATCAGTGTTAGCAAAGCTATCAAACATCCAAATATATTGTTCTAATGAAAGTAGCAGCATTTTCTTTTTCTAGAGAATTATGAGGAAAAACTCCCAATTTCTGACTGGCCTCTAACGAAGGATAATGATTCCCATGCAATTATCATACTGTCCAAAAAAAAAAAAACCCCTATGATGAATTTCAGTTGTGAAGTAGAACTGTCTGAAAACGTAACTATCCAAAGTTGTAATACAGTGAAACATTTTTCTGCAAAAAATTTACTCGAGTCACCTTTCAGTGAGTTAATAGTAGTTAATCCCCATGCATTAAGGTTATACAAACTTTCAAAATCCAGAGCATGATTAGAGGCTTTGAGGCAGTCAGCAGTTGTAGAAAGTTCCCTTCACATTTTTGCTTCCCCAAAATACAGCAAATAAAAGGGAACGGGAAAATGAAGCAATACAGCTCAAATTTCAGAGCTCTATAATCCAGTGTCAAAGATGTTCTGTATTTTATACTTCACAGTGTTATTCACCCATTTAGAATAGCTACTATTAAAACATTCATTTGGCTTGTAAAATATATTGGTTATTAGTGCAGCTCTGTAAAGGTCTCAGAAAAAGAAAACGTAGTAGAGCTTAGCATTTACAATTGCAATGTACTTACGTAATGCATTCTAAGCATTTTTAGCAATTACTGTTAGGCTTATGTGTGTGTAAATAGTCACTAAATCAGTTTACAGGAAGCATTTACTTCTTTAAAAATCCTATGCACAAAATCAATGTTTAGAACATGAACAAAGAAGAGCAAGGATGATTTCATTACATTTTGAGAAGTAAATCATTTTCTTCTTGCTTAGTTATCCTTATTTTCCAAACACCAATCCACCTTTAATTGAGTTCATCATAGCTCCCTGCTGTACCACTTACCATGGACTAATCCTCATTAATGGAATTGGGACACAAGTGAAGAAAACTGTAACAAGAAGAAAAGACTTTCTTCCCCACACATCAGATAGAGCACCAATTAATGGAGCACTCAGAAAGGATAAAAAACCCTGTAAAGAGAAAAAAGGTGTTTTTAAAATGCATTTTGAAGCTAGATTTTAAATGGAGCAGATTTCACGTGCTTTGTATAGTTGCTGTTGTAGGATAAGGAAACTTCAGAGCTAATGATGGAATGTTTTAGATTTTATTTAAATTACAAAACAGACTATAAACCTATAACCAAAAACCTACATGAAAATAAAGCTTATTGCAGCTACATGACACTTATAAAACTATATTCTTTCACTAATGTTCTGCCCAACTATTAAATTCTTTGCACCACTATAACAAGTTTGGTATAGGTTTCCTTTTCTGTAGTATGGAACTGGTTAGACAATGCGACAATCCTTCCCCTAGTTTTCCACCAACATTTAGTATTTATGTGCTTAAACCCATTAGCTATTTCAGACTGGTAGTCTAACTAAGATTCCATCACTATCTACAGTTGGGTAAAACATCCCATTTCGGTCTATTTTCTTCAACTCTTTGCCTAGCAGAAAACAGTTTCACTATCTTTAGTCCAAAAGGGAGGGTGAGCAGCTCTTTTCAATACAGACAACATTACTGACAAGCTAAATCAGCAAGAAGCAAACACCCAAGGAGCAGGTTGTAGTCACCCATCCTCTCCCTGCAGACCAAATAGTAATTTACCTAGATATACCTAGAGCCTTACTGTATGAATGAAATGGTACTTGTTAGCAATGGTCCCTCTAATCTTTTCCACATATGTAATCAATATTTTTTTATGTACACCGAGGCATGTGTGAATGTGCATCACCAGCAGAAACAAAAAGCTAGCTTTGGGCACTGTGCTAATCAGGCGGGTGGCATTTGAATCTCTCCTGAGTGGCAACAGAAGCGCTTAGCTTACAGTGAACACTGCTCATCAGATACTCTCTAAAACCTGAATCTCAATTCTGTTCTGTGCTGTTGCAATACCAAATGAAGTCTTTAAAATAAACACGTCAGTTTCAGGCACTGGTCATTTAGTTACTGTACACAGTAAAAAAACAAAAATAAAAAAATGAAGTAATGTTGTCTGCCTTCCCTTCACTGCGATGTAGGTAAGTTACTCATTTGCAGGCTATTATTATCCACTACAGCCAAAATTCAGCAAAGCACATACTAAAGTGCTTTGCTGAATTGGGGCCAAATTTTATGTACAAATCAAAACACCTATAGTCTCACAGATATTTTTCCCTACAAACTTATTAAATCAGATACATGAAAGGATTGATGGGTCAAGCCTTCCTAATATCCATTACATATACTGAAGTATGTTTAAACCATGAGCTCACAGCAATTCTACTTCATAGCTCTACAATGTGGTGTAGAAAACAAATTCAATTTTGAAAGTAGTACAGGCAACCCCTGCACTTACGACCTAATTGGTTCCTGGAGAACCACCGTAAGTCGAGCCATTTAAGTCAAACCCTTATTTCCCATAGGCGCAATGTTATAAATGGCGGTTCCATTCCTGGAAACCCATTTTATTCCCTAAAAATACAACCAGGCAGGGCACTACTGTAACACAGCCAGCCACAGCTCCCAGCCCCGCCCGCTGTGATTCCCATGAGGCCACGCAGCAGGAGAGAAAGCTGCCCGCTTTGCCTCTTGGGAGTTGTAGTCCCCAGCTTGCCAAGCTTGAGGCCACACTGGGCCAGAGCAGGGCGGTCGCTAGCGACAGGCCACGCAAATGTCCCAGGCCTGCAGCGGTGCTGATCAGGGCCCAGGGCAAGGCCCCGGCCTGGCGGGGCGCCAGTTCAAACACTGCTGCCCAGCACTGGCACTGACACATGCAGTCTCCATCGTAAACGCAGGGGGTCATAAGTCAGAGGTTGCCTGTAATACCTTTTTCCTCACATGTTTATGTACAATCATCCATTTTATTTTTCGTACATAAAATAAATTACAGGAAGTCATAGAACAGCTTTTATAAAAAAGTTGACAGATTTACATTCATATGACCAGCAGTTCTGCAGTTATCAATAAACCTTTGATGCAGTATACAAAAACACACCACCACACACACACACACACCACACTAGTTCATTTTCTTCTGTTTAGGTCAGGACCCCTGCAGCTACAACACTGATATTTCAGATTTAAACATCTGATAAAATTTAATTTTCATTTTTAAGGCCCCATGACTGCGAAATTGACCAAAAATGAACTGTGAATTCAGTAGGGCCCTACCTATTAGTCAAGATGACCAGGGACTCAACCCCATGTTTCAGGTATCCCAAGGCTTTGACTACCAGAAGCTGGGACTATACAAAGTAATATATATAGCCGTTCACCTGTTCTGTTCATTCCCTCTGAATCATCTGGCACTTGCCATTGTCGGAAAATAGGATATAGGGCTAGATGGACCATTGGTCTGCCTGAGAATGGCAGACTTATGTACATTTCTTGAAAATAATAGATACTAGCTTACTTGAGACAAAGGGTGAGGTATGGGGAGAAATGTGAATGTCTGTCATGTATTAGCACTCTTTATTAATTCAATATTTGAAAAATAAGGCCATAGATACTAAAATCGTAAATAGAGTTAATTGAATACTCTGGTTAACAGCGTTATACTTTATTCACATTCTTTGAAAATTGGTATCCCATTGGTATAATAAAATGAATAAAGTATAAAACAGTGTACAGGTACTTACCAATCCTGTAACAGTACTACACAGCAGAGTGATTGGTTTGTTGAAGCACTTATGTGTAAATAGAGTTTTCTATATTATAGGTCATCTTATGACACTACATAACACTATGGGCAGAGAATGGCATACACCTGATCACTAAAAATGCACTTAACACTAAAACTATAATCAACATCATTTAATCTTTTGTGATTATTCAGAATCTTGCAGTGCCTCAGGGTCATTATTATTAACATCAATTATTATGGTAAATATAGATGGTGCAGGAGATCCAGATGAATCTGTAAAGACCCTGTGGCACACTCTGGAAGCTGGGTTTTTTTTAAAAATCCCAGGTATCAACTTTTATGCACAAGAGGCAGAAGACAAGCTAAGTCCAAAATGTGCAACTGTATAACACGCCGGGGAGTGCACTAGTCCCAGTTACTAGATTAAAGATTTGTTTTGGGAGATATCAGAAATGCCAGTTAATTAAGTGCTGAATAACAGAGCTAAGAGACTGTCAAGGTTGTTCAAAATAAGACTTGCTTGCAAAAAAGGTGTTTTATATTTCCAGAAAATGCTTCAAACTTTAATTGAAAACCAACCCCCAACACCTTCAAACTGATGAATAAGCTTAGGGATGAGGAAAAAACTGATTTAGAATACTTGGATTTGAAATGTCAAGACATTACAATAACAAATGAAGGAAAAACAGTGACAAACATTTTTGTTTGAGATCACTAACTCAAACAAAAAAAAAATATTATGTTCAACTGTCTATGGGAGTCTTACCTTAACACCCTGAATAAGACCATTCATTAGAAATGTATGCTGAGGAAATGTTTCATGCAAGACCTAAGGAGAAAGAAAGTGTTAAAATTTAGGTTGCATGTGAATTAAACAAAAGAAGGGAAAAGAGAAGTCTTGACAAAAATGTAACCCTCTCCTGCTAATCAGGAGGCGCAAATACAACTTCACTAAACCTTATTAAAAGTATATCTATCAGACTTAGTAGAATTTTGGGCTTGATCTACAGAAGTAAATTATACTCATTAAAATAAGGTATCAGTTTGAGCTAGTGTATCTATATTGAGATAATCCTTGAGTGGACACCTATTCCAGGATAAATGTTTTTCTTCTATTTAGCTTATACTGTATGGGAAGGGGTTTAAACTGAACTAGAAAAAAGTCTCACTTATTTTGGAAAAAAATATGCTCATACCAATATAGTTAAATGGAAATACTCAAGAACAATTATACCCAAATAAATGGCCCCAACACTGCCATATTAGATAAACACCATTTTCAGTCTAATTTGAGAACTGTAACTTAGGCCTTTTAGAAGAATAAAAGTGCATATAAAAGTTTTATGGATTACTGTTAGGAATCAGAGATAGCAAGAGGGGGGAGGGGGAGAACAGGAGCCATTGCAGAAGGGAGCCAGCTTAAAAGCCGGTTCCTTCCCTATCACCATCGCGTGGGGGGAGAAGAAGGGGGGCAGGGGAGGCAGAGGAGCAGCAGGGGACCTAGCACGAGCTGATTTAGACATTGGGAATCAACTGACTGCCAGCTCACACTGGGTCCCAAACACTGAGCCTCTGATTTTTAAATGTAATAAGAGCCACAAGGCTCTAACTACATTTAAAAGGCAGAGGCACAGCAGGAGACCGGGGCGGGGTGGGGGGGAGAAGGAGGGGAGGGAAGCAACTAGTCAAGTATTGATTCAGCTGTCTGATAAGCCTAGGATTATTGGGTAGTCGACTAGTCGCTTACATCCCTAGTGTGGCTCTTGTGACTCAGCACCTGCTGTAGGCAGTGGTAGGTCAATAGAACTTACTTTCTGGTGACCTAGCTTCTCCCTCTCTGGGAGGTGGATTAATCCTTTTACTTTTTGTCCTACCTTCAGTACATATAGAGAATAACTGACCACTGCCCTCTTAACCAGTGGGTGCTGAAGAAGCTCCCCGCCTGCTGCAGGCAGGGGGCTGCATCAGCCCCAGAAGCTTGCTACAGGCAGGGGCACTCCAGTCAGCTGGAGCAGCAACTGTCCACAGCAGGCCTGGCCCAGGCTACTTCCCTCACCCTCCGCATGCCTCCCCTTTAATCTGTTAATCAGTTAAACACTAGGTTTAATCAGCTGGTTCCCAGCTTGTAAATCCATCTTCTCCCCCCCCCCCCCCCCGCTGTAGCTCTGCCTTTTAAAATGGTAGATCTACATTTAAAAGGTAGAGCTGCAGCACGGTTACCTCCCGGGGTGGCACGAGCGGAAACTGCTTAGTCCCGGCTCGCACCGCCCCCAGGGAGCTAACTCCAGCTGTGGCTCTGCAGTTTAAATGTAGTAGTAGCCAGGCAGCAGTCTGGCTCCTACTACAATTAAACTGCAGAGCTGCAGCAAGGGTACGTCCGTCCCCCCCCAATCGACTGATCAAGTAGTCGATGGAAATTCATCAACTACTCGACTAGCGTATTATGCCCATTTTAACATCCTTAAGCCATGCCCTATCTTAGCACATGTATTTTTCAGACCCCTCAGTTATACCAATAAAAATCCTCAGTATAGACCATCCCTTGGGCAGTGTCCATTTGAAAAGACTTTACATCATTAACCTGAAGATAAAAGGCTCCCGTATCCTATTACCAATCCTTTAAATGATCTAGTCATTTGGAGAGTAAGCTGCCTTCTATAAGGGTTGAAGCAGCCATACAATCTGTTTTTAACATTAAGATCTTTAAATTGTACTACAAATGTTATGCAGATATAACCAACAAACCACATTGCATTACAAATTATAATAGTCACTGCCCATAATTGCTATTACTTGCAAATAAAGCGTATACTTAGTCTTTATATTAGAAACTGAAATCTCTGCAGCTAATTTTAAGTACTTTTCATTCCAATAAAAATGAGCCTTTGACAACACTTAAGATCTACCAATGTATTTCAGATCAGATTTTTAGTCCCTCTGACAGTTCAGGTATGGTCCTATTTAGCAGAACACCAAGTGCACATGTAATGTTGGCTTGATAGAAACAAACAAGAAAAAGAGTCTGAGAACTCAAACTGCTTTATTAAGACACTAGGGAATAAAATAAAACTCATTTAAAAGCAGGAGTCCCACAGAGTATGAACAGGATCTCCAAATGACACCAACTGAGCCCTGACATTATTGTAGTGAAAGAGAAAAAGACTGGCAACACTTACTTTTAGCATGGGAGTTGTCAATAGTCCCCAGGCAAAGAATTCCAAGAATATGACCACCACTGCATGGTACACACTTGGTCGACCAATACCTTGTTGCTAAAATAAAGAAGAAAAATATTTAATTAGTATAGTGCATTCCTTTGAAGCCATTTCCCAAACAACATAACATTTTCAAATAGTAATAAGCTTTCAAAATGACTTACAATTTTTAAAAAACCCCACCAAACACTTTCAAGGTGATCAGGGTAAAAGTAACTGATCAAGTCAGCATTAAAAAAACATCCCTTACATTCACTCAAAAGGACCCCAAAAGCCCTAACCTGCAGCTATTCCCCACATGATAAGTTTAGGAAGCTGTAACTTCTGTAGGCAGTAGGAATGATCTGTGGAGGAGGATAGGAAGTAGATCCAACAATGAGAGTTAGGGGCAATGTCCTGGTAAGAAGCCAAGCTTCTGGGCTTTTTTTGATTCATGTAAGACAGTGGCTCTCAACCTGCGGCCCATGGGCTGCTGGCATCCCTGTCAGCCAGCAGCTGCAGCCCATGTGACATCCTCAGGGCCACACAGGTAGTATTGGATGTGGCCAACTTCACCTGTTTACCACTGTGGGCCACATATGTGGCCTGCAATGTGTTAACTGGTCCAAGGTACTACCCAAGAACCTTCCTCAGGAGTTGCTCTTGCAAATCTGAACACCCATTTCTCCACCCTTCAACTGATCAGGAGAGAGAAACATCTTCCCTACTCCTAGCCTTCCTCTGTATCAGGAGCCAAGTTTCTACTACTCTCTCCCACCTCCAGTTTCCTTTTTTGGAGGATCTTTCCCTGTGAATAACTCCACCTCCCAATTCTTCTGCTACTTGTAAATTACCAAGCAGCAGCAGCAGAATTAAATTTATTTTTTCCTCTTCAGTTTCACCACTGTCCACAGGTTTTTGCTCAGCTCAAGTGGAACTCATCATTCTTGCAAACTACTTAGGAAAGTTTAGCAGCAGAAGCACTACAGTAGTCTATCTTCAGAATCCAAAAGACAACACTGAAGAACATCACATGCCTAACGGATAGAATCATGACAAAATAAATGAAAGCTTAAATTTCAAAAGTTGAAGCTTCAGCATCCTAAATCCAGAGCTGCCCATCCACAAGTAGCAAGCAGGTGATTTTCTAGTCCTGCATACCTACACAGAAATGAGCAACATGGATTTTTATCATCTGGTTTCATTATAAACAGCAACATGACATGGTGTATGTAGACCTTTAAATGTCTCTCATTGTTCTCCTTTTGGTATATTTAGCTCCAGAGTATTGAAGGCACTAATATTATAACCAGTGCTTTGCTACATATTAGCAAGACTAATATAGTTCATCTTGAATAACTGCATTGAAGTTCTCAATCTCTACAGATTTAAACATGTGATTTGAGTTTTCCTGACTCTCGGTTGCATTATTTTTTCAACTTGCAATATATTCATTTTTTAAATAAACTCTAAAGCAGATTCAACCTTTTTTGACCATACGATTAAAATTGGAGAAAAATAGTCCCCAAGTATTAAAGACCCAGGAACTCGTTGCTCTACTGGCTCTGATAAAACAGACTCTCTCCTCTCTATGGTTCCTCTGACTTAACTTCACCATCTGTTACGCAGTTCAAGTGCCTACCACAGAGGAAGTGTTTGAAGACTTCAACTTATGTTTATAAAGCAGTGATGATGAAAACACATAATAGTTATAAACATACTGTTCCTCCTCTGCTCTATGGCTTTGATATACCAATGGGAACTGTCTGATTGCACATTTACCATTAGGGTCTTTAACAAGGCATTTTTATTTCCATGATAGTTCACTTAAAGATGCTGCACAGATGAACCTGGTCCTGGCTGGGATTTTAAAAGAATTCCCTAGAGCAGGGGTAGGCAACCTATGGTTTGCAAGCCAAATATGGCTCAGTAGGACACCAAATGTGTGTCTTTTGGCCATCCCCACTGCCCTGTGAAACTACCCCATTCCTGACAACAGTTATGGCAAGTCTGGGCTATGCCCCAGGGGCTCCATGTTTCCTGGCAGGTATTTCTGTGCACCTCAGGGACTCAGTGTCCCTAATACTGCCATGAAGGTGAAGGTATCCAGCTACCAGAGCCCTTTTCATCACTGGCCAGTCCAGTGTTCTTCTCCCATTCCCTACCGGCCCTTCCAGCCAGGGGGAGGGTTGGGGGAACCCAGTCCCTCCCACTTGCTCCGGGTTCTGGCCCAGGGCCCTATGGGTGAGGAAAGCCCCGAGCGGGCCATGTAGCTTGGCCCTTGCCCCCCTGAGCAGCAGCCCCTCCCTGGGCAACTTCCCCAATTCTTCCTGCGGTACCTCCTCCCTGATACCGTGGAGCAAGCCTTGACGCCGGCTGTCTTGGGTCTCTTCCCTTGCTCTGTGCTGCTCTCTTCTCCTTCACCTCTCCTCTAGTCCGTCCCTTTTCTCCTTCCCCCATAGTCTTGCCTGTGGGAGGGGTTTTATAGTATGCCTTAACTGGCCGCAGGTGATCCAATTAGCCTTCCCTTCAGGCTGATGCCAGATGGGCTTCAGGTGTGGCTGGCTGGGCCCCAGTCTTTGGCAGCCTACTCAGCAGACATAAAACCACATACCCAGCTCCCCGCATATTTGCCTTCCATCAGGCCTCAGCAGCCCCCTGCTCTTAGGCTACCACATGTAGTTTGGCTCTTTGGTTTAAAAAGATCCCCTGCTTTAGAGTATACACTTAGGCCAAGTCTACACAGCAAGTTACAGAGCAGTCAATCAGTTCCCAGCGCTGTAACTCCCAAGGAGGCCACACCGGCAAGGCACCTAGTGCACACTAAGTAAATCACCTCAGTGAAAAGCATAGAACTTGCTGCACAGTGGCTACAGTGTTGTGCTGCCAGCATAGACGCTGTGGTATAGTAATGTGTTGTGGCTGGCTCTGGTACCTGTCTCACAATGTCTGTTCTTGTGTCTCTGCCCATCAGCTTGATCTCTACTGCCCTCTCAAGTGACCAACCCTCTGACCCACCCTTTACATCACGGGTTCCCAAACGGGGGGGTGCGCCCCCCGGGGGGGGCATAAAGAAATTCCAGGGGGGCACGAGGCAACCCAGCCACGCACACCCCCTGTCAATCCCACCCCAAGTTTTGCTGCTATTTTTTTGGGAGGGGGGGTGTGATGGCACATTAGGATTTCCCCATCTCCTGCACCCCCGTAGTGGCATGAACAGACTCCACCAGCCAGTAGAATAGAGGGAGTTTATTGCTTCTCCAGGATACAGCACAGCATAGATGTAATCTGGTTACAGGGCACGCCTAGGATGCCTCAGCCCCCCTTGAGATGGGGGAGACTGGGCCCTAAATTCCAGCCCCTTCCCTAGGCTGTCTCCTCCATGATCCCAGACAGCAACTAACCAACTCCCTTCCAGTCCTGCCCCCAGCCAGGGCTCCACTCCGCCTTCTTCCCATTGTTCCACTCCCTGGGAGATAACTCGTCATGGGACAGGTTCAGAGCCCCCTTGCATAATGATTCATCCCCTGCCCTGCTGGGCCGTGCTACAGACAGCAGCCAGAGGAGGTCACCCACAGCCCAAGCCTAGCAACCAGCAAGGTACCCACACTACGTCACAGGGGGCGTGAGGGTTTCTCAAAAATCAAAAAGGGGGGCGTGATGCCGAAAAGTTTGGGAGCCACTGCTTTACATGGATTTGGAATTTTGAAAATCCTCTTCCCGTCTGCTCTCAGCACGTCTCTCCAGGTGACCACCCCTTCTCCAAGCACCAGGTGATCACTCCCCTTTCAGAGTTGGCCTTTGATAGGGGCAAACTGTGGGAAAGCTTGGGGCACCTCTGGAACAGGGGTGCTCCTCCTGATCTCTTGTGTCTGCAGCTCCACAGCTTCTGGCTGGGCATGAGCTCTGGCATCTTTAAGTGGTTATATTGACATTTACACAGTAATTGCCTGCATTAAGTACTTTACATGTGATAAAATACATATACCGCACCACAAACGAGTACCATTACACAAAGTGAAAGTTTTCAGCTCTTACTTGCCACAACCAAGATTCTTTCCAGCAGTATGCCTTGTAAATTCTCTACTCGACTCAGAATTGCAACATTTTGCAGGAACTGCCCCTGAACATTGTGTTTAACCAGACCTCTAAAAGGAGAACTCACCCTGAAAGAAGTACTCTAGAAGTAGTCAAAATATGGCTCTAGTATCTTATAACTTGTGTAATACTTAAAAAATGAGAAGGTTGTCACAAATGAAGGCAATACATTTTAAAGCTCATATCCATTTGTATCGGAGCTTCAGGATTCTTGAAACTACAAGATGGACAGGCTCCTTGACTCCAAATCTTAAAGGAAAATCAGAACATGGTAATATAGCAACAGATAAGGAGAACTGAAGTGGGGCACTAGAAGCAAAAGTGAGCTTGATAATCACCCAAACCACAGAGCAGATTGATAATTGGAGACAAGGAAAACAATTAACATGATAAAAGTTTAATCATCCTAGTGACATGAAGAATTTCAGATAAAATTTTTTTCTGTCAGATCATGATTGATAATTTATAGGAACTCGAATTGATACACTAAAAAAGCATGGGGCAACTGCTATGATAAAGATAAACCAAATCATCTTTCAACAAAATGCATTAGCCAAAACACAGCTGAAAAATATCAGTCAACAAGTACATGTACATCAGTGGTCACCGATGGGATCTACAGGTAGATCTTGAAGCCTCTGACAGGTGATCCTGACTGGTTTGGCTGAGAAGCTATCAAGTGCTAGCAGTACAGTTGCCCCTCCACCCACTGTTACGCTGCTCCTGCCCTCTGCCTTGGAGCTGTCCCTCTGGGAGCCTCCTGATTGCTGGAGGAAGCTTGGCAATGCAAACCTGTCACACTCACACACTGTGTGTCTGTCATTCTCACAAACACACACTGTCCTTCACTCATCTCCCAACCCAACAGATACGTGGGAGTCATTACTACTTCTACTGCTTGCAAAGTGTTTTATTTTTGGTTTTTGACTGGTCTGTGGCTTTTCATAATTTTCATTTCTCTCTTATGCTTCAATTTAATTATTTGGGTAGTGAGTTCTAAAATGCCTAACCTGTCATGGCTGGAGTAACTATCCCTATGGTAATTACTGCTCCTGGAAGTGTCTGGCATGTCCCTGCAGCCCCTAAGAAAGGCAGAGCAGGGGGGTCTCCACATGCTGACATTGCCTGCAGACACCACATCTGCAGCTCCCATTGATCAATAATGGGGAACCATGGCCAGTAGAAGCCATGGGCTCAGTGCCTGTAGATCAGGGCAGCACATGGTGCCATGGAGCCATTGCTGTACATATCAGCTGCTTTCAAGAGTGGTGCAGGGCCAGGGCAGGGATAAGCCTGCTTTAACGCCACTGCTCCACCACCTGGAAGCTGTCTCAGTTAAATGGTGCCCAGTCTGCTTCCTGAACCCATCCCAGCCCCAAACCTCCTCCTACACCCAACCTCCTGCCCCAGCACCCAAACTCCTTCCTGAGAGTTCGACCCTGAAACTCCTCCTGGACCCCACCCTAGGCTAAGTCCGCAGCCCTTCCCACACTCAAAAAACCCCTTGGCCCAAGACCAGAGCATGCACCCCAACACTCCTATCCCAGCCTGGTAAAAGTGAGTGAGGATGGGGGAGGAAGGGGAATGGAGTGAGCCAAGTACGGCTTTGGAGAAGGGGTGGAGCAGAGGCAGGGCTTCAAAGAAGGGGCAGGAAGGAAATGGGACAAGAGTATTTGGGTTTGAAATAGATCTTACGGTGCACTTAAATTGAAAAAAGTAATCTTGTTGTTGAAAAGGCTGGAGACCACTGATATACATCACACAGAATTCCCCTCTCATTAATACCTAACAATGAATGGACATTATTAGGCAAGTGTTGGGCAAAATTTAAAAATTCTAACCTAATTAAAGGATGTTAAAAACATCAGAAACGAAAGCAACGCTCCATTCCATTACACTCTCTTCCTCTCTACGTTCTATTTCCTTTCTTCTCCCCAAAGTATAATTTCTACCTGTGAAAGACAGGACAGTAAATTCACAAAACATTCATTTCAACGTGTTGCCTGTGGCTTGAGTACTGCATTCTAAGTATGCTATCAAAAACATCTTCACCAAAACTTAGCTTTTCAACACGAACAAACCTGTTCTCTAGCATCCCAATGACTTCTTAGCTAAATCTAGCTAGTAGAGACGTCTACAAAATAAGAGGAAGAGCATAACTTATAATTACAAGAAGGGATAAGAGGAAAAAAATGTAAAGTTTGTTTTATTAGTTGTCCAAATACCATACTTAGGTTTTTTAAGAGTTACATTTTTAGTGTTTCCTTAATAAACACTATATCAGGATAAAAGCTTCAGAGGGGTGGCCACATTAGACTATAACTGGAAAAACTAAAAAAAAAAAACAACCAATACTCTAGCAGCATCTTAGAGACTAACAAAAAACGTAAATGACATCATGAGCTTTCCTGGTCATAACCCACAAAAATGGGTTGTGCCACGAAAGCTCATGATACCGTCTACATGTTTTGTTAGTCTCTACGGTGCTGCTAGACTATGTTGTACCAATAAAAGCAAGCAGGATCTTATGAGGGGGATAAGGCAAAAAGCCACATTTATTGTAAAGATAATAATAAAGAATAAAGAAAAGATAGAAGCAAACAACGTTGTTTAACTACTTATTCCTATCACTACTTAACCCTTATACATACATATATAAACATTCATTCAATCATTCAGGTTCTGTGTAGTTGTTATAGTTACCAGCCTGGAAGTTACTTGTGACAGAGTACTGGCCAGGTATTCTGTACACAAGTGATGGTAGTGGAGAGCGAAGTCCTGATCAGATGCGCATCTGAAGCTCCTGGTAGGCTGGCAGCAGAACCTTGGACTCTGACTCCATAGTTCCTATAGTCTTTATAGGAATTTCTTCCTATGCCAGTCTATGGGAATTGCTGTGTCATGCTGATGTCTACAGGGTGGCTGCCAGGTGCTCGTCAGTGATCTCATAGGGTGGACCTCCAGTCTCCGGTTTTTCTCCACTTGACACCTTTTGGTTGCACTGGCACCTGACGCCTTCTTCAGCCCTTTGATACTGACTGTATTCTCAGGCTGGCACCTCTCAAACCATTCATTCATTGTCCAAGCACTCTCTCTCTTACATACATTCCCTAATTAATGTTTCACATACAGTATTTTGTATAATAATAATTTTACATATACAAGAGTTGTAGTTACAAAAAGTTACAAAAGTTTCTGGGTGGCATTTCTTAAAACATTCTCTCTCTGAGTGAGGAGTTAGTTACTGTTATAGTTACAATGTTTCACTTTGCGATTAGGGTTAATTGGTTCACAATGCTTTGAAGAGAACAGGCTCAATTGTGTAACAATGCCCTTAATCAATTACAGGGCTTGGCTCCCAGAGCAGAGTTAGTGGCTTGACAAGCAGCCACTTGCAAAAGTTTGAGCGTGCCCTGGGACACAGAGAGGGGAGCTGTTTCTGGCTACATAGTATTATATTCTTAACAGTTTTGAGTTACATGACCTAATATTACATTCCTAACAAATTATATTCTAGAGGGGCAATAATTATAAATCTAAACATTTAACAATCTTAACAAATAATAATAATAATAATAAATCTAAACACTTATCAAGCTTGATAACACTAAATCTAAACACTTTAACAAGAATAAATCTAAACACTTATATGCTTCTTCTACTTGGGGAATCATTTTTAATACTTTAATATGTTATCCCTACAACTATTCATTGTTTAAGTTATATCAGGATAAGTTTGATAACCTGCTTCCTTTTCCTTAACTCCTCTGATCAAAGTTACACCCTAATGTCAGGTTCCCCTTTTGGCAGTATTTGTTCCTCAAACAGTTTCACAGCAACCATTTACGCATTTCCAACCAATTTTCACACTTCACATTTTAACTTTGCAGTATAATACAAATTTCAGTGTCAATATTGTTAGCCATTTTAATTCTCTCAATTGAATTATCTAGCTAATGTGCTTATCCCATAAAACAGAACTTCCTTTCATGTGGTCCCCATGCTAAAAGCTCCAGATGCCCCTCTCCAAAGTTATTTCATTTGCATTATGTTAGAGCCAAAGAGTTCCATCATGGCCCCAAAGTGTTAAGTGCACCTTTGCCATGTATGGCATCGTTTGACCTGATACTTTTAGCTCAACCAGAGGCACTTTATTTTCATCACACTGGCCGCTCAAATTGTGGGCATTTACCAAATAGGAACAAATGTTAACTGAATTTAGTCTACGAATTTTTTTAATTGACATTTACAATAACTTAATTTTTTTTTCTCCTCATGCTAAGAATTCTTTCCCAGACAATAAGAAGATATACTAAGACATTAGGTACCAGAGTAGTTCCATATTTCCCCTGATACATTATACTGATGCACTGTTTATTAGGTCTTTCAAAAGAACACACAGTCATTTTCTTTTTTCACCAATAAATATGCCACAGCTTGTGTTTGTGTCACTAAATCTTGCCATTTTAAAAAATGTATTTTATGTGCCTTTTATCCAATTTATTCTGTTAGTTAAGCTTTATTAATACTTCATGTACCTATTTTGGTACAGAACTAACCACTAGATTCTGTATAATTATCTGCGCAGTTGCTTTAAACAGAAATGATACTAGAATTAAGGCAACGTTTACAAATTCCTGTAAGTCAAGAATTCTCATGCCAACCACCATGTTACACTTCCTGCTTCACAGCACACACAACATTGGTTTTAGGGACGTAAGTGACTAGTCGACTAACTGACTATCTGATAAGCAAATGCACATAAACGCTTATCAGATAGTTGACTCAACTAGTTGCCACGCCCCCCCGTCCCCCCCCCCCCCCGTCCACCTTGCTGCTGCTATCAGAGAGAGGCAGCAGGGGGGGGGGGGTGAGCAGGAGCTGGTGCCAGGGGGAACCGAGAAAGCTGGTTCCCCCCAGCACCATCTCTGCAGGGGGCAAGGGAGGCACAACAGGAAATGGCACAAGCGGGGACTGCTTTGCTCTGGTTCCCACTGCAGGTGCTTCTGCTTTTGAAATGTACAAGAGCCCTGCGGGGTTCTTGTACATTTAAAAAGCAGACTTCCCCCAAGGTGCATGGGCGAGCAGGGACTCAAGCAGTCCCCGTTCTCTCCGTGCTCTCTGCAGTGCCTCCCACCTTGCTGCCTTTATGAGAGGCAGCAAAGAGGGGGCGGGGGGAGGGAGACAGGAGCCAGCTTAAAAGCTGATTCCTCCCAGCACTGTGTCCGGGGTGCCACCTGCCCCCCTGCGCTGCCTCTAACAGAGGCAGAAAGGGGGGGTAGGGAACGCTGGTGCGAAGCAGCCCCTCTCTGCAGGGGCTGTTGCCGCCAAGAAACCCCTATTCATGGCGGGCAAAGCTGGCCACAGGCAGGGGCTGCTGGATTCAGCGTTAGCCAGGATCAAGCAGTCCCAGCTCACAAAGATCCCTGCGCCTCTGCATTTTAAATGTACCAAGAGTCCAGCAGCTCTTATTACATTTAAAATACAGAGCCACATCATGGGTGGCTCTGAAGCCAGCACAAGCCAGGACTGCTCAGTTCGGGCTCAAGTCGGCACCATAGAGGCGCTGATCAACTAAACATGTATTGACTATACGATTAGCCAGATAATCGCATTTTAACATTCTTAATTAGTTTACATTCAGCAAAACAGAAGATACTATATTTCAAAGCAAGTTATGTTGCCAATGACGCCGATACTATTGATGTTCAGCATCAATAGTTCCTAGGCAGTGTACCTCAAGCATTGCAGGTAGGTGGCAAGTGAAGTCTCAATTTTCAGATATTAAATGCTCTATTTGTTTTCACAAACACTAGTGAGGTACATTACTACAAATTAAATGGCACATAGATAAATCCATACTCACTGGACACAAAGCAATTTAAAGTAACTTGAGTACTACGGTAATATGCACAACATAAGAAACTTGGACAGAATTGCAAAGCAAAACAAAGATGGTCTCTGTGACGGGGCGCAGCGGCCCCGCACTTTAAACCTCCCAGCACCAGCCATGGACAGGGCGCAGCAGAACATGGAGGAAGCATGTGTGGCGTGTTCGCAGGCCGCGAAACAGCTGGGAGGGGAGGCACCTGGGCGTGATGGGACGCCATGGCGCCGGGGTTTAAAAAGGAGCTGGAGTCCATTTCGGAGGAGGGGAGGAACAGTGACAGGGAGTAGGCGCAGCTGGGGTGAACTTCCAGGGGACCCCCCAAACCACACTGGATGAGACCCAGAAGGGGAACAGGAGGGAGATGGAGGACCAATGGCGGTGGGCAGACAGCCGAGTGCCGACAAGACTCGGAACTAGGTAAGGGGAGAGGAAGCAGCCCAGGGCAGGGCATTCATGGAAGCCCGCAGACTGGCATGTTACGGCGGGAAGCCCCGCCAGCCGGACCAGACTGAAGCAAGTCCGCAGCCTTAGGGCCCTGGGCTGGGGTCCCTGAGTGAGGGCAGGGCAGGCCCGGACCCTCTCCCCTCCCTCCCCCCAAGACGGCGTGAGTAGTCCTGGGCGCATTTGGGCCAGACCGGTCCACGAAGCGAAATTGGGCAAAAAAGACTAATATGGGAAGGACTTGTCGTGGGTCGGACTCTTGTATCCGCCGGGCGAGGGTGTGTTGGGGTGTAGAAAAAGGCACAGGGTGACTAACCTTGGTGCACACTGGTACAATCTCACAGTGCTGCTTATGACCTTGTTCTATTCAATAGGGTGGTCAGCCAGAACAAAAACTCCAGCTTATACACCATGTGACAGTTTGTCTGAGATAGAGCCAGCCAGAGAGCACACATCACACCAGTTGTCCATATTCTCCATTCGCTTTCTTGACCAATTCAAATGCCAGTACAGGCTGAACCTCTCTAGTCTGGCACTCTTGGGACCTGACTGGCGATGAACCAGAGAATTTGCTGGATCACGGGAGGTCAACATTGTCTAGCAGCATTACCACTGTTTACTGGACTCTTAGGAGACATTTAGGGGTAAATTAAAGCTAAAATAACAGCACAGAACACAGAGCCAAGACTGTTGGCTATATGGGACAATGGGAAACTAGGGATGTTACAATGTGTTTAAAACATGTAAGCATGGGATGAAGGCAAAGTGCCTCCATGACAGCTGATGCACGCAGGAAGTCTGCTTAAAAACCAGCTCCTGTGGAGCTGCCTGCCCCCCACTAGCACCAGCTTCCATATGCCCTTCTCATGTTACTGCTTCTGATACAGAGGATGTCTAGCTATAATATATGATTTTTGCTAGTAAAGGAAACTGAAGATGGAGAGGCTGTTGGTACTGCATATTGATTTCTTGAGAAGTCAGCAACTTCTCTAGTCTAGCACTCTCTGGTTCGGCAATATCCACAGTCTTAGTTAGTCAGATGTCTGCTTATTGTGGGTATGTCCAAGTTTTCTGTGGTCCTGTTTAGTTTGTTCACAGCTGCTAGTCCTGGCTTTCAATGTTCTGTGCTGTTATTTAGCTATAGTTTACCTCTAAATGTCTTCTAAGAGCTCAGCAAGTAGGTAATGGTAATGCTAATAAGCGTAAGCATGTTTTTAATGCTGATTTCCTTCTGACAATACAGTAAAATTGTGTAATACTAACACTTTGTTATGAAGAGAGCTGAAGCCTTGGCAAGGCGTAGGCTTATATAGGGTGTAACAGTACAGTCGTACATTATTAAGCAGCATTGAAAGCATTGTTCCATTTATTCATCTTGATAAAATAAAAAGAGAATTACTCGCTACAATATTGACCTTCCTTGGTTCAGCAAATTCTCTGGTTCAGCACCTGTCAGGTCTCAAGAGTGCCAGACTAGAGAGGTTCAACCTGTAGTGCCTTCTTCCAGGGAAGATGGTCAGTTGTCCTGTCTAAAGAAGGCACTGATTTCACTTTGAATCTTGGACAAAATATTCTGCAATTTTCTTTTCTTACAATCAATAACATCACACAAACATTTTTTCCTTCATGTACATTTGTAATCACTATCAGGTAGCTTCTCATGCCTAAGTATTGTTGGTGCTGATTTTAGGGATGTTAAAATGCCATTTATTTATGTACATGTTTAACCGTTAAAATTTTTAGCAGTTACATGTTTACATGCAGGAATAAATCTACCAGATGGCTCTGCAAAAGTAAATCTCTCTAGAAGAATAAATTCAGGGCAAATCACTTCAAGCATTTCTGTAACATTGCTCCATTTCGCACTACACTGAAGGTTGGGGTGGGCAATAATTTTTGAAGGGGGGCCACGCTGGGAATTTCTGAAGTGGTCGCAGGCCACCTCAGAAGGGTCCTGAGGCAGAAGGAGTGGAGCCAGGAGACTCTGCTGCTCAAAGACCCTAATTGGTCTGGGGGTAGGGGAGCATTCGAAGTCTTAGGCCCCACCCCACCTCTGCCCTGCCCTGCCATGAGTGCACAGCCCTAGAGAGAACCGCCAGCTGTTTTGAACAGCTGGCAGCTCCCTCTGGCACCGCATGCCTCTGGTGGGGGGAGGAGACTTTGAACACTCTCCTCAGCCCCAGGTCTCGATTATCCTGAGGGGAGGAGAGAGGCAGGGGATGCCATGGGCCAGGAGCCCTTTCAATTGCTGCTATTTAAAGGGCTTGCACTTACCTGGCAATGTGGTAGCAGCTACCTGGCAACTGCCCGGCAGGCACAAGCCCTTTAAATAGAAGTGAGTGAAAGGGCTCACGCCTCTTAGGCAATGCATTAGCAGGGGGGGCTGGGAGCTCTTTCAACTGCTTCTATTTAAGGGCTTGCTCCTTAGCAGCTGTGGGGAAGCCCTCTAAATAGAAGGGCTCAAATCTTCCAACCCTGCCACTAACAGTGTTGCCTGGGAGCCATCAGGGAGGCATGAGCCCTTTCAACTCCTCTTATTTAAGGGGTTCACCCCTTCCCCACAGGTGCTCATGTGTTTCCTGTCAGCCACCAGGAGGGTGCAAGCCCTCTAAATAGCAGAGGATCCCAGGCAACACATTAGGGGGCCAGATTAAAGTGCTAGGCGGGCCAGGTCTGGCCCGCAAAAAGCCTCTTGCCCAGCCCTGCTGAAGGTAATGTTTTCATAAAAAAGTGATACCTTGATTCAAGTCTCAGCTCCCTCCCCAGCAAAAATCAGTAGCTGAAAGAAACTGAGTGCCTGAACAAAGCCAAGGATAAAGAACAGTTGAAATATCTGGAACAAGGATTTAACTGATCATTATGGCTATGCTTTGATGACGACATTCAAAAACGTCTCACCTGTAGAACCAAATTCTGTACTCTATTCTTCTATCTTAATAGAATGGGAATATTATTAGAGATTCCACGTGGAAAATCAGTTGGTAAAAACTGATAACACATTTATAGGCCACCAAATTTGGTATGAGCTTCCTCTTCTAACTTAAAGCAAGAGAAGGGTTTACTTATGCCAAGTCAAGCAGCCCCCTGCCCTCAGCTGCAGCACCAGGGAGGAGGATAGAAAACAGTCTCCAGGTGGCTAGGAGGGGTAGCCTGAGCCGAGGGACAGGGGAGAGAGAACTGGCCTGTGGCCCCAATCTCCTGCACCACCCCACCACCCCCACATCCCCAAGGCTCTGCCCTGAAGGTCTCGGGCAACACTGGGTAAGTCTGCTAGTTGATTTTATGAAGTCACATTCACTGAAAACTTCTTTATATCTTATGTATACAATGCAAAAGATCAATGAAAAGAAACTTCAACAAAACAAGTCTTTAACAGGGAAATTAATTCCTGATATTAAAATAAAAGTCTATTGTGCCAAACTGAAAAAACTTGCACAACTAGACAGGCTTACTTCTAAATACTCTGTCAAAACAAATCAGTTTAAAACATCTCATCATAATTCTTCTGTTTTACTAAATATGGCATCTATTGTAGAGGCCAAATAAAAAGCCAGATCAAGTAGATGACCAAAAATTTATTTCATAGCATTTCTTGTTTTATCAACTGCCAAAAGGCAAATGTCTGAATTCAGATCACAACACTGCAATCCTGGTATAATCTCCAAAGGGAGCTTCTTAAAAAAAACACACTCATAAAGACAAAACTTGGTCCTTATTATTTTAGTCTGAATAATCCCATTCAATAAGCTCACCACTTAGAAGTCTAGCAATATGACCATCACATGGGTTTCAGCTGAGATGACAAACTGATATAACAAAATACAGTAGAACCTCAGAGTTCTGAAATGTCTTGGGAGTGGAGGTTGCTTCTAACTGAAACTTTAGTAACTATGAACAAAACATTTAGGTTGTTCTTCCAAAAAGTTTGCAAACTAAACACTGAAACTTTAAAAGAAGTATTTTCTTCTGCACAGTAATCATCCTAATTTAAACTTAAGCACAGAAACAGTTTTCTTACTTTGTCAAATCTTTTTTTTTTTTTTAAATCAAGAATTCCCTTTCTTGTTCAGTAGTTTACATTTAATAAGTTGGCTTTATTTTTGCCACGGCTGCCTGATTGCCTACTTCTATTTCAAAATGAGCTGTATGGTTTACTGGTCAATTTGTAAACTCTAGTGTGCAAGCTTTTGGAGAGAGAATATGAACACCTCCAGTTTCAGTTGCTGTATTTATATGCACATGAGCCACACTTTTAGTTTACAAACAAATTTTTTTTTTAGTTTAGGGGCAAGAACTTTTCTGTGTGTTACATGGCATTTTATGGGAGACTTCTGCCTTCATAGCATCTACCAGAGGCTACACACAGAAAATAAGATACGGGACCACATCTTCGGTTCTTTCAAATTGGAATAATTCTGTTTAAATCATATATACACTATTTGAAGATGTGGCCATAGTTCAAGGTTCTATGTAAGCCGCTATCTACCATAGAACCTTGGAAGATGTGGTCCCGTATCTTATTTTCTGTGTGTAGCCTCTGGTAGATGCTATGAAGGCAGAAGTCTCCCATAAAATGCCATGTAACACACAGAAAATTTCTTGCCCCTAAACTAAAAAAAAATTTGTTTGTAAACTAAAAGTGTGGCTCATGTGCATATAAATACAGCAACTGAAACTGGAGGTGTTCATATTCAAGAGCATCTAATCCTTTGATTTTGGGGAATTATTTGCCTCAGTATCATGCAACACAAGCTCTGCAAGTTGTCTTCCTTTTATCAGCTGTAAATTAGTTTCTGTTTAAATCAGCAACCTTCTTAGGCTGGTCTACATAACAATATTAAGTTGGCTTAAATACACTGTTTAGAACTGTGAAAAATTTTACAGGCTATGTAAATGTAGTTAAACTGAGCTCCACCAGAACAATGAAAGAACTCTTCTATGACATCTTAGAGGTGATGGCAACAGAAGAATGTTTCCACCACTGTAGCAACTACACTAAGTTTCTAGTGTAGTCAGAGTCATAGGCTGCACTAGAATCACAAAGGAACAGAGAAAGATCAGACAGGAAAGTACTGAAACAAAGATGGGCAGGAAGATTCAGGAGGCCATCTATTAGCTGAAGAGACTGGATTTCAAGTAATTAATAGCTCTATGTCAGCTTGCTGGAGATGGCAGACAGAAAATTTACCACATTCTCACAAATCAGAAATGCCAAGAATAGGAGAACAAACATAGAAAGGGATTTTAAGGACAGAATATACATACTTAACCAAAGAGAGCTCACACACAAAATTACCACTTCCTGCAACTGAAACACAGTAAATAGAAACTCACATTAACTTTGTGTGACTCAGAGCAACAGAACAAGTGCAGGAGCCTTCAGTACAACTTCTCAAATAGTACAACAGTTTGGATCTGAAACCTAATTCACTCAGCACCAACAATGGACAACATCATAGCCCACTTGACAAATGGAGCTGCAAAACTCACTGCAATTCAAGTTAAGCCTTTACTCCAAACATTGTAACCTAATTTTAGTATGCGGTCATTCATTCACAATGAAGTGAAACTACTATAAAGGACGCTGTTAAAGACACGCGCTACTTCAAAAGAGTTTCTTTTCAAACACATCCTTCCCAGTGATCAATGCTACTACCTTGGACATCGGAAACAGAAATTAAACTCAAATGATTTCTAGTTAGCGCCTTTCCGGCCCTCCCGAGGTCACCTTTTAACAGTAACGAAGAAAAAGATGCCCCAGCTGAAAACTTGCTGTTTTCGTGAAGTGAAAGCAAAAGAGGCTACTGTGCCGGCTCTTTAGTCCCCCAAGGCCGCAGACGGTGCAAACGCCAGGCACACCGGGGAGCCTCCGCGCATAGCCCCGTCCCGCAGACACGCTCTCCCCCCACGCACACACGCTCAGCGCCCGAGTCACTGCGGCCAGTGCGGCGCCCCTGGGTACGGAAGATGGGGTGCGAGCACCGGCCCTTACCCGACCGCGGGCGGGACACCGCCGGGGGGGGGGGGTCACCCACCTGCCCCGCCACAGCCAAGGGCACAGCCCACCCCGCCGCCAGCGCGGAAGGGCCCGGGGGGCCCCCACCCCGCACTCACCGCGCCGCCGCCGCCCGCTTTCAGGCCGATCCGCTTCACCAACATGACGCAGCTGCCCCGCTTCTCGCCGCCTTCCCCCGCCGCTGCCGCTGCCGCTGCCGCTGCCGCCTCCGCCTCCCCGGCCGGGGCTGGCGGCGGCTCCGGCTCAAGGCTCATTTCGCGCCCATCGTCCCGGTGCAGCCGGGACTGCAGAGCGGCGGGGCGGGATTTAGGCGCCCTCTCACCAGCACCTTCTTCATCTGCCACCGCCGCGCGCCGCAGCCACACTCACCGCCGCGGACACGTGACCCCCACCGCCGCTTCACTCGCGCCGACCACCCACCGGAAGCTACGTCACCGGCCCCTCTCGCAGCGCTTCCGGGCTGCGGCCAGGGAGGGCGCTCGATGGGTCCTAGCACCGACCCATTCCACCAGGGGCGGGTGCTTTTGCCTCCCTACGGGCAACGGTGAAAGTACGCCGGTGCGCCGCTCCGGCAAGAAGCAGCTGCAGCTGCTGCTGCCGCCCCGGGCACTCGGCTGCAGTGGGAGGGCGGCGCGTTGCTAGCCGGGATCCCGGGGCTTCCAGCTCCCCCCACCGCTCCCGGACTGGCCCAGCCCCCCGTCAGGGCGCCCTTCAGGGAGGGCGTGGGGGCTGCTGCTCTTCTTCCCCTGCCCCTGCCCCTTCCCATCCGGCAGCCAGCGGTGAATTGCTGCTGCGGGGAGGGGCAGCGGGGCAGTTCTTCCTGCAAGCGCCGCTTTCCCCTCGCTCCCGGGTAGGGAGGGGAAGCAGAGCAGCAGCGTCCCGCAGCCCTCTCGAAATAGCGCCCTTCCCCCCGCCATGCTCACCCCTACACCTTCCAGCCCCTCGTACCTCACCGCTGCGCCCCCTCACACGCCAACCCCGAATCCTGCAGCCCTCTGCCCTGAGCCTCTCCTCACACACACCCAGTCCCGACTCCCCTGCCCTGAGCCCTTCCGCATACCCCCCAGCTGCCTGCCCCTCGCCCCCTCGCCCCCACATACACTCTAACCCCCCTGCTGCAAGCCCCCCATACTTAATTTTTTTACAGGTACTATCATGTTGCACCCCACTCCCAGCCTCCAGCCCTGAGCCCCCCTCTGGGGGGGTGCAATACGGGAGCACCTGTAAGATTACTTTCATCCCTTCTTACAGTTAGTGTTCTACCCTCGCTTTGCTGCAGCGCTAAGACCACGCTACACAGCCTGCTTGTCGGAGTGCCCGGCTTGGACCAAGATCACGCAGCAGCGCAGTGGGGGAACTAGGAATAGGAGCCAGGTCTCCTGAGTCTCAACCCAAAGCACAGCCAGCCAGCCATTAGACAAGGCCCCCTCACATTAATGACTATTTAGACCTGACACCACCAGTCCTCCTGGGCCGCTGTTGCACTGCACCCCATTCAGTAAAGTGGGATGCCCATTGACAAGAGAGGAGGGTGCTTGAACTCAGATGGGGTCCATGATATGAACTCGCATGAGAGCTGCTGTACACCCCCCATCCGGGCACCGCCAGGTAGTGTCACAGCAGCGGGACAATTGAATTAATGCTGCCTTGAAAGTGTAAGTTTCCACTACAGGTCTTCTAAGAAAATGCTGACCAGAGATTCTCTGCACTTTTCAGCTCTCTCTAGTTGCAGAATCATAGAAGATGAGGATTGCAGGAGACTGCAGGTGGCCTTTAGTCTACCAGTCATTACCTCTTACACAAGTGCAAGAAACCCCACTGCACACCAGCCTTTTAAATGTATTAAGAACCAGCAGACTCTTAATACATTTAAAAGGCTGGTGTACAGAGCTGGGGACCCCGCAGGAGCTCGGACAGCTGATTCCTGGCTGGTGCCTGTGTGGCGTAGTGGGAGGCTGTCTGCTCTGTGACGCGGGGTCCCCTTGCGCAGTGATGGGAGATTCTCACTGACTCTCCCAAATGTGTATTAACCCAGACACCCAGGCTCAGCCTCCCAGGGAGAGACAAAGGAAGGAGGGTGGAGACCAGCATCTGGCTGGGGGGCAGGGTGGAAGAGAGTTTTAATTTCTGTCTGGAATCATGGAGGAGGCAGCCTAAGCAAGGGGCTGGGATTTTAGGGGCCCAGTCTCCCCCATCTCAAGGGGGGCTGAGGCAGCCTAAGCAAGGGGCTGGGATTTTAGGGGCCCAGTCTCCCCCATCTCAAGGGGGGCTGAGGCATCCTAGGCCTTGCCTGTAACCAGATTACATCTAGGCTGTGCTGTATCCTGGAGAAGCAATAAACTCCCTCTATTCTACTGGCTGGTGGAGTCTGTTTGGGCCATTATGGGGGTTCAGGAGGCAGGGGAACCCCGATGCGCCGCCACAGCCTGATCTCTGCTTTTCCTCTGCCTCGCCTGTCTCTCCCCGCCCCCCCCCCCCCCCAGAGACAGTGCTGAGGGTAACCATCTTTTAAACTGGCTCCCCACCACCACTGGCTCCTGCTCCCCCGCCTTTCTGCCTCTGATATAGGCAGCAAGGTGGGGGGGGGAGAAGCAACTAGTTGACTATCCGATAAGAATAACTTATCGGATAGTCGACTAGTCACTTACATCCCTAATGCCAAGTTACTTCCTTCCCTTCTTATTAAGTTTCTTCTGTACATTCAACCTCTGCCTCTTGAGAGTGGGGAAGCATTGCCAGGGTGGTGTGTGGATTTCCCAGGTTACTGGGTGGGGGCTCAAGCCAGTTCTGTGTTGGATGGATGGAGAGAAACCCCTAGATATTGAACTTGGCCCTGGCTGAATGATTATATTAACATACTTATAGAAACCCTTCTTGTTATCCTTCATATTCCTTGCTAGTTACAACTCCAATTGCACTTTGGCCTTCTTAATTACACTCCTGCATGCTCAAGGAATATTTTATACTCCTCTCTAGTAATCTGTTCAAGTTTTTTGTAAGCTTCCTTTTGTTTTTAAGATTACCAAAGATTTCTCTACTAAGCCAAGCTGGTTGCATTTGCTATTGTTTCTGCTCATTTAGAACTGTCAATAAGGCTTTAAAATACAGTCAGCTTTCCTGGACTCCTTTTCCCCTCATGTTAGCCTCCCAGGGGATTCTGCTCATCAATTCCCTGAGGAAGTCAAAGTCTGAAGACAATGATCCATATTCTGCTGCTCTCCTTTCCTCCTTTTGTCGGGCTCCTGAATTCAACCATTTCATGGTCAGTTCAGCCCCGATTGCCACCTACTATTACATCCCCTACTAATTCTTCCCTTTTTGTGAGCAGCAGGTCAAGAGAACCAACTTTGTTGGTTTCTCCAGTACTTGGACCAGGAGTTGTCCTGCAACACTCTCCAAAAACTTCTTGGATTTTCTATGTATTGCTGTATTGCTCTCCCAGCAGATATCAGGGATCCGCAGTATCTCTTCCATTCCTGAACCTGTAAGAGTATGGTTGTTATGCCAACGTTGGTTAGATGAATTCTTGTAGATTTCATCACAATGTAATCTTTAATTAAAGATTAATCTTTAATTCCTGGCGAGTCCAGGACAATCCTAGAGGGTTGACAGTTTGATGTACGAGAGTGTGTCCTGACTTGTGATTGTTTAATATTATAATCTTAATATTATGTGAACATAAGCAGGTATTTTTTGTTATTTAAATGCTGACTCCACTGTGGCTGCTATTGCAGTCTAAATAATGTAAATTCCTTGTTTGTTTTTTGCTTATGAACAGTGAAAAATAAGTCATCATCTCATGTAAATTTAGTTACATTAATTGAAATAAATTGGGAATAAATCACTAATCTTTTTACTTATTTAAAAAAACAAAATAACTAATAGTCTTGCCTTCTACATAGAGAACTGCAAAAAAGGTAAAATGTATGAGGATTAAAACTAGTCCACTACATTATTATAATTTAGTGATTTTTACCAATAAGAAGACCCAATGGTAACAAATAATTTTTTTATACCGCCTGAGAAATGTCAAAGCCCCATTTTCAGCAAGATATTAAGCACATGCACTCAGTCTGCAGCCAGTGCATACAACTCTAATTCAGTATGAATTGTGGGAAAGGAGTAGTATGTAGCCCTAACAATGCAAATTACCCACATCACCTGATCTCTAAATACACTTATCATAGCTGAGAGATCTCTTTACCATTATCGTCATTTATCAAGCATTCTTAATAGTTAATCACATAACTCCCAGATTTTAATCTCTTTAATTTAGAAAAGCAAGGGAATGGTTGTCTATATTCAAGAACTGATGTCTGCTGCAACAATGAAACACATAAGATTTTATTTTTAATTTTGTAGTCTGGAATGACTTCAGTGAAATTCATAATCACATATCAAAAAGCAATCAATGTGCAGTGCAATTCATTTTCACTGGAACATGGATTTAATGCTTCTAATTTAGTAGAAAAAAGTCCCAAAGTTTCAATATATTACAATTTTTGTACTGAAACTCTCTTTACAGGGCCAGATCTTTTCTCTTTTACTCAGATGTAGTGGTAAAGTTATTTCACTATAACAGGTTTCTATTGTTTTATAGGATACATTAAACTAATTACTCTCATAATATACAAAGAACATAATCTCTGTTAAATTAAAATATAAAAAAAATTTAAAAATTCAGCTGCTGACTGTAACTCTGATGGTTCATCACAATACAGTACAACCATGTGCAATAGTAATAATGCAGCATCTGTAAAATATCTGTTTAACCTGCCATGTGCCTGCCATGTGTTTCAATAACCCGGAAATAATGCTGTATCAGAGAGAGAACCTAAGGTGTGCATGTCTCTCGTGTACCTTTGTGTCATAGCAACTGTCACCAATGTAGGTAAAGAATGAACTGGCGCGGAATAAATTAGACTAGAGATTAATTTCTGGCAGTATACTGAACCTACCAAACCAGTCATTGCCTCCTACATGAGTGCAAGAAACAGGTATAACAGGTGAGTGGAATATGAGGTAGCTGATAAGTAGAAAAACAGTAAAAGAGAAGTGTACTTCTGACTCATTCGTTGTCAGTATTTAAACTTTTCCTCATGACAAGTAGAGGTTTTTAGTTTGGAACTCTATCAGAACTGCTGTATAGTATATGAAATACCATTAACAAATCTACTATATCTGAGAGCGTTTGTCTACCTGTGAGTGAGCAATGTCTGTCTGTGTGTCTATTTGTTTAAGACTCCTCCTAAATGGTAAGAGTTAGGACCACAAAATTTGGTATACAGCTTCCTCTTATCATAACTTAAAGCAAGGTCAGGGTTTGGTTATGTAGGGTGGGGTGAAGTGATGCTTCCCCCCATCCAATTTTTAGGAGGACGCATAAAACCATGCAGAAAAAAGACAGAATCACCAGGCAGGCGAAAGGGGCTGGCTGGGGTGGCTAGTCCATCTGGGACTGCCCCAGCCCTAAGCCTCCTACCCCTCAGACACCCTTTAGAGAGGGCGAAGGGACTGTAGCCCCCCCATCATTCATACAGGAACATTGCTGGCTGTTCCCCTTCATCACGGAAAGAGGGGAAAGTGCACAGTTTGCTGCATTCCTCACTCTGGCTGGGGAGTCCAGGAGGCAGATGAATGTGGACCTACCCCAGCCGGGGGGACATGCACCCCTTCTCTGGCTCTGCCGTCTAGAGCTGCAGCAGCCATGGAGAAGCGCTTCTCACCTGGCCTCAAGCTGCTGCGGAGAGAGCGGGTTGGAGTAGTCTTCTCTCTCCAGGGAAGGCCACATATTGAACCCCTTATCCCCAGCTCCACCCCAGAGCAATGAAAATGAAGAAAAGCAAACATTAATTAATTGAGTTAAGGATCCGAGCAATGTCAGGTAAATCTTCTAGTATAGCATAAAACTGATGAATAAATAAATATTGGCTGACTCTTGCTTTTTTAAAAAAAATCTTTTAAAAACAGTTGTACAACATCAGAGTATTCATACATTTTCTTGATGAATATATTTTTTCCCAATAGTTCAAAGATGGCATTAGCAAGTGGACACTGGATTAGAAAAGAGGCAATAGGAGATACTCCAAGCCCTAGGTATGTTATAATGGTAATAACTTACTATTGACTGCCAATTTCCTTCAAATAGCATGTTTTCTGTTTTACATTTGTACAATACAGCATTGATGTGACTTGGATTTAGTTCATGTTGTTGCACCCAATTTGACCTATGAATAAGAAAATCATCTGTTATTCAAAGGTGTTTTACATTGTCTATCTGCCCTTATGCCTTAACATTAATTAAAAATCATGTCTCTTTCCAATGAAATATACAACTGACATTTTGCGCACTTGTGATTACATGAGATCTCCCAACACAATTTTTGCACAATTATGGGTTTTAACTTGGCTATTTTGGTCAGTACCGTACAAGTGGTTTGTAAAGTGCTTTGACCTTTGGGATCCTGTCAGATGATAAGGGCTGTACACACAAGGTAATTATGATGATGATTATTATTATTTCACTTCACTTATGACAGAGTAATTTAGCTATCCAATCACTCACTGAAGAAAACTCTCCCTTTTTTTAGCTATTATAGGCACCAGAATATTTTCTTTACCTCCTGAAAGTTAAAAAAGTTAATTTGCGTATATTTTAGTAGAGTAAACAAATATATATATAGGATCAGGCCTATAGTTTTTAAAGTGGCAAATGCTATTCTAGCAGAAACTAGGGGGAAACAGTTCTCTCAATGAACCTCTCCCTACCTGCCATTAATTTGAAAAAATATTAATGGGACATATCAGTTATATATAAAACCAGAAAGGGAATCTGGTTGTTGTAAGAAGGAGCTTCTTCAATGAGGGGGAAAGAGTTTATGGACAGAATGTTAATGGTCCATCACATCACATTATTTATGTATTTATTTAATTAAATTAACCATCTAGACACTAGGTTTTTTTTTTAATCTACTGAAATTCTGTGAATATTTTTATTTGGTTATTATATAATCTTTGTACTTGGATACTTAATCACAGTTAAAGCTGTGCTGCAACATTATTTATATTTGAACAGTTCATCTCTGGAAAACAGCTATGTCCCTGGACTGGCAACTAAAAGGAAAGAGTGGTGATAATAATCTAAAGTCTTTTTTATTTCCTCTTTTCATCTGCTATATTGCACAGTGCTGCTTCATGTACTTGAAGTGACAATATTCCAGTCAGGCAGCAGAATGTGCTTCCTTTACTTTTTTTAAATTTGTGTTCTCTGTTTTAAAATGCTCTCTCCTAAATTGCTTAATACCAGATAAACTTTGCTTGTATTAGTTTCAGTTCTTCCTTGACATTGGAGAACCCATAGAATAAAACAGTACTAGGAGCAAGCTATATCGAGGCCTGAATAAA
Organism: Pelochelys cantorii; assembly: GCA_032595735.1. Lineage (NCBI taxonomy): Eukaryota > Metazoa > Chordata > Testudines > Trionychidae > Pelochelys > Pelochelys cantorii. Next base: position 85,461,171 of record CM064330.1, on the reverse strand, counting down.
TAAGACTTTAAAAAAATTACAGAGAGCTTCTGGTTTCACTAGCAAAGCCCTGAGCAGATACTTCTGGAAGTGCTAAGCCAATCAGTAGCATTATCTGCAATAGGAGAAAAAGAATAAGTAGGTTGAACACCAAAGTTGAGATGGAGAAAGGGGATGGAAGACACCTTATTTCTGAGTGAGAAGGGCTTTTGTCTTCCCATGAGAGCTACCAAATTAAGAAATATGTAGGTGTTTGAAGAATGGTCTTTGACAAGAAATGAGAGGTCATAGGAGTATCAGAAAAATTTGCGGATGTGGCTTCAAACTATGAAAAGAAGCATACAAATATTTTTTCTAAACATCTAGCACAAACTTTTTGCCCAAAACTTCAAAAGCCTCTGAAATTTACCCCACCTTATCTATCCATCCTATTATCTTGTGAGGTTTACCCTCTCGCTCTGGCTATGTCTAGACTGTCGAGAAAAGTTGGAAAAAGATACACAAATTGCGAACCGCAATTCACGTATCTTTTTCTGCTTTTTTTCCCGAAAGAGGCTTTTCCGAAATTTGGCCCATCTACACGGGGCCACATTTTGGAAAAAAGTCCTCTTTCAGAACATCCTTTATTCCTCTCACTGAGAGGAATACAGGGATGCTGGAAGAACATGTTCGCTTTTTCAGAAACTATTCCGAAAAAGCGGATGCGTTCCTTGGCGATATCCCGGAAAAGCTCTGCAGTCTAGACATAGCCTTTGGGAATGAGAACAGCATCAGTAGTTTGCATCTCTCAGGTCTTGTCTACATTGGCACATTTTTTAAAAAATGGCCTTTTGGGAAAAAAACAGAAAGAGTGTTTACACTACAATGCAACTTTTGTTGGGAAAAACACCCAGTTTGGGGAACAAAAAACTTCCACATCTGAAAGAGAGTTTTTGTCTTTCCCCCTCCTTTATTGTTGACAAAGAGCCAGTGTGGACAATACCTGCCTTAATGGCTGTACTCAGTGTTTTGTGATCCCTGCTGCCCTGCAGGCATGTGCCCCTCTCCCTTTCAAAGTTTCTGGAAGTATCTGACAGCTGAGTGAGCAGTTCCATTTGGGGAACACACAAAAAGCAAATCATTGAAATGGTCCAATTCTGCCCTGCTAGAAACACATCAGCAGACAGATTGCTGCTGCAGGGAACATATGTGTGTGTGTGGAGGGGGGGGGAGGGGGGTAGAGTGCTGTGCTGCTTTGACAATCCTCGGAATGGCGTGCTCAGAGCTACTCATGATGCCACTCCCAGCAGCTGAAAATGCTGTAGGAGAACTCTGAGGGAATCCCAAGAAATGCAGGGATCAACACTGCCTTCCCAAAACACTGCACTGTGGGATCCTTACCCTCATTGCTTTGCTCTGTATGTTAACAGGGAGCTAACAAAGTGGCAATGAAATGTTGACAATGAGAGGCAGAAAAAATAGTTTGACCAGTTTTCACTTTGCATGTTGACAGCACTTTTGTCGCCAAACCTTCTCAGTGTAGACATAGCCTCAGAATTACTTTCAGGCTCTCTCCCTTACTGCTACTTATGTGTTGGAAAAAGCCTTCACCTTCAAGTTCCTCCTTAAAATTCACCTGTGCTGCTACCACACAGAAAACTAGCATTGGATAATGGCTATGCAGGTGGCAAATTGTGATTGCTGTTACTAATTGGCTAAGAATTAGTTGTGATCAGTGTACTATGACATCCTCTTCTTCCCTCCCTGACATGTATTGTAATTGGGGCAAAAACCACTTTGGGACAGTAATTCCTGTAAGCATCTAGCACAATCATGTCCTGACTTGACTGAGATCTTTTGTTATTATCACAATATAAAAGACAAATAATAATAAAGAACAGCCTTGACAGAAGAAAAAAATATTGCATGGTCATGTCAACAACCTAGGTTATTGTTCTCTTTAATTTTTAGGCATGGACATGCATTGACAATAGCAGGCAACATAGCGTTTGTATTTGGAGGCTGTTCCATTATTAATGCCTTTGTGAGTACAGTTGGGTATTATTACTTTATTATACTGTTAACACTGAGCAATTTGCTATAGAACTATATTCAGTGATCCTGTTTAGTGGGTTTTTTTTAGTTTTGTTTATTGTTCTGAGTTCAGAAATGTTTACTTAAAAGTCATTGCACAAGCACTCCATGTATTGTTTGCTGTGATTTATTTCATTCTACCCCCGCCGCTCCCTAGGTTACAATCTGTGTATTACTTCTTGTACCAATCAGTTGTAATATATTAAGCAACTGTTTAAATAAAAGGGCTTTCCTACTTTGGTGGCATTATTAATGTCCCAAAATAAATATATCAACTTCAACCTCTCTGTTTCTCCCCCAGGGTGATCAGCGAACATATTTCAATGACTTCTACATGTTGACAAGTGAGCTGCTATTCATCTTTTCTAGCAGGCAAAATACTCGTAGGTTTATTCCTCCTTTTGGAGTTGCACAGATTTTACTGAGATAGGATGATCATTTGTGATACATATAAAATGTTATCACCATAGAAATGGGGCAGGGTTACTGCAAAAAGCCGTGAGAACAAGACTAAATTGCTTTGCAATCATTTAAAAATTATTTCAGGTTTTCTTCCTGTTCTGATAGGTGTGAACAGATATACTGAAACAAAAGCTGTATAATTATAATTCTCCATGGATTTGAATATACTTAATGTGATGGAGATATACCTATCTCATAGAGCTGGAAGGGACCTTGAGAGGTCATAGAGTCCAGTCCCCTCCCTTCACAGCAGGACTAAGTACCATCCCTGACAGATTTGCCCCAGATCCCTAAATGGCCCCCTCAAGGATTGAGCTCACAACCGTGGGTTTAGCAGGCCAATGCTCAAACCGCCAGTGTCTCCTCCCTCAGGGTGTGTCTAAACTACACCCCTCTGCCGACAGAGGGATGTAGATTAGGCACATCGCTATTGCAAATGAAGCGGGGATTTAAATATCCCGCGTTTCATTTGAATAAAAATTGCTGCCGCTTTTTGCCGACGCGGCACTTTGCCGGCAAAAAGTGGCAATCTAGATGGGGATCGGTCGACAAGGAAAGCCTTTTCTGACCGATCCCTTATACCATGCAATGAGGTTTACAGGATCGGTTGGAAAAGGCTTTCCTTGTTGACCGATCCCCGTCTAGACTGCCGCTTTTTGCTGGCAAAGTGCCACGGTGGCAAAAAGCAGGGGCCATTTTATTCAAATGAAGTGCGGGATATTTAAATCCCCACTTCATTTGCAATAGCGATGTGCCTAATCTACATCCCTCTGTCAGCAGAGGGGTGTAGTTTAGACACATCCTCAGAGTGTTACAGAGAGAGTTTGTTTAGCTATATTTTATAACCTATTTGCAGTTCTGCTGTGCTTTTTAAAAAATTATTTCTGGAATAGTGACATAGTGATATTAGAAAAATTCACTGCTGCCAAAGTACTAAGATACAGGATGCTCAAATTCATGAGTGAAATTTATTATCTTGAGACTTATACTTCTTGCTGCCGTACATATTTCAAAAGAAATTAGTTTGGGAAGAAGAGCAAGGGATTGGTACCTCAAAGTTTTCTTCTTGCAGCTGTTAGATCCTCCATGGCTCTCTATGGGTACCAGTTTCATAGGAAATAGCAGTCTCTTTCTCAGACAAAAATAAAAATTTTCAATGATATTGAGCATGAAAATATTCTAAGGAAAATAAGGAAAGTCTATGAAGGTTATTTTTAAAGGTATACAAGTTATAACTGTGCATTATGAGAGGATATAATTGAATCTGAAGTGTAACTCTCCTTTTCAAACTTACTATTCTGTGTGTTTAACAACATTTTATAGAATGATACTGATTTTAATAATCAAACATGTCCTTATTCATCAACAGTTACTCCTACTAATTTGACTTGGGAAAGGATACCACATGATGGACATATTCCTTGTGCTAGAGAAGGTCATACACTTTGGTAAGCAAGGAATACAGAACTTTCTCTGCCATCAGCTTTAGGTTGTTCTCTCTCACCCCTCATTGTTGCCTTTGAGTAATTATTATTTGGACAACATTTTGTTCACTGAAGTAGTGGACTGTTGTAGTGTTTTTCCACATGCTAATCAGTACCTTTAAAACAATTAAATCACATAAGGAAAAAAATCAAATCTTACTATTTTAGAAGAATCGCTAAAAAGCCTGAATACCAGTGGTAACTGAGTATCAGAGGGGTAGCCGTGTTAGTCTGAATCTGCAAAAGCAGCAAGGAGTCCTGTGGCACCTTATAGACTAACCGAAGTGTTGGAGCATAAGCTTTCGTGGGCAAAGACCCACTTTGTCAGATGCATGTAGTGGAAATTTCCAGAGGCAGGTATAAATATGCAGGCCAGGATCAGGCTAGAGATGACGAGGTGGATCCAATCAGGGAGGATAAGGCCCAATTCTAGCAGCTGATCTGGAGATGTGAATACCAAGAGAGGAGAAGCTGCTTTTGTAGTTAGCTAGCCTACAGGATTAAACAAAGACTGTGAATGGCTAGCTAACTACAAAAGCAGCTTCTCCTCTCTTGGTATTCGCACCTCCAGATCAGCTACTAGAAGTGGGCCTCCTGCTCCCTGATTGGATCCACCTCGTCATCTCTAGCCTGATTCTGGCCTGCATATTTATACCTGCCTCTGGAAATTTCCACTACATGCATCTGATGAAGTGGGTTTTTGCCCACGAAAGCTTATGCTCCAATACTTCGGTTAGTCTATAAGGTGCCACAGGACTCCTCGCCGCTTTTGCAGTGGTAACTGAAAAATTGAAGATGACATTCAAAAATTATTACAATGAAAATCTAATTTAAATTCATTGTTATAACTAGAGCCCTGAACGGATGCAAAATTTTTATCCTCATCTGCATCTATAGCCACAAAAATTTGTCATGGGATAGCTGCATTGACGTGCAGATATAAAGCAGATAGCCGCAAATGTGCATAGTTCTAGTTACAAAATTTGAATCCGCATCCACATCCATAGCTGCAAAAATGAGTTGTGGATCTCCATATCCACATCCATGGAAGTGGATACCCGCAGATATAATGCAGATATCCATGGATTTCCAGGGTTCTAGTTATAATTGTCTTTTTTTTCTGTAGACAAACTCAGAGTTCAAAATTCGACATAGCATCAAGCAATGCAAAAAAATCCCAAGGGATATTGCACTGTGTGTTTCTGGCATCCCTAGTAAAACAATCATTTGTTAGTCATAAGAATATTAATGTTTATGACAAGCCACTGAGGGCTAGATCCTCACTGGCCAAGTACTTTGAAAATCTACAGCACTTCTTTCAGAGTATGCAATCTACAGTCAGCAAGCATGCTATCAAACATCTTAGGAGACTGGCAAACCATAGCTCTCACAATAACTCCCTGCACGTGGGTCAGTTATAAAACAATTCCACTTTCTGCAGCACTCTAGGATTTTCTTGGAGAGGTTTCATCCAAATAGTAACTGAGTCCAACCTTGCTTAACTTGTGAGATTTGATGATATGACAACCTTTGGTGGCATGGCTGTAAGTACTGTATATAAAAATATTAATTCTGTTCTATAAATTATGGACCTTCCTTCTGATTTGAAGAAAAGTTTCTTTTGCTTTCTTTTAAAATATAAGACAGCCAATGGGTGTAGCATGCAGATTGACACTCCAAACAGCCAAGTTAGTAAATGCTGGGAAGTTCATACTTATCTTAGTAAGTGGTGTTCTTTAATTTACATGTAGAGAGAAGCCATCAGAGGGCTGGTGTTACAGCCCAAACAGGCCCTTTCAGGGAAGTTATAGAGATTGTAAACATCTGCCTCCAATACTTTCACTGTTTCCACTTTCACTTCCATCAGCTGTGGATGTAGGAAAGAGTCCACTGCAAAGACCCTAGAAGGCTCCTTTGAGATCTTATAACCAAACAGATAGAAACTAAGGATGTTAACTAACTATTAATTTACTAGTTGAGTAGTCGATGGAATTTCCATCGACTACTTGACTAGTCAATAGGCACTTCTGCATTTAAAGGAGGAATGCGGAACTCTGAGTACAGCCTGGGGCCAGTAGGAAGTCCTGCTGATTCCAGGCTGCACGTGGGCATGCCAGCTTTTAAATGTACAAGAGTCCCCAGCGGGGGCTCTTGTGCATTTCAAAGCAGAAGCACCCTTATGGAGTGTGGGGTCAGCGGGGGACTCAAAGTCCCCCGCTGACCTCGGGCTCTATGCTGTGCTGCCGCTTTGAAATGTCACATGGAGCCTGGGATCCGGGCGGGATCTGAACATGGCATTTCCCCAGAACCTGGAGTCAGCTGGGGACTCCCCAGCTGACTCCGGGTTCTACGGAAATGCAGTGCAGAGCCCGGGATCAGCTGGGGAGTCCCCAGCTGACCCCAGGAGCCACGTGGCGCTGCCACTTTGAAACACCGAGGTGGCGTTTCAAATGGGCAGTACCACACAGAGCCCAAGCTCAGCCCCGGCATTTCAAAGCAGCATTCATTTCATTTTAATGCAAAGAAAATGTTTACTGTTACAAATCACAAAATAATTCAAATTAGTTACAGAAAGAATAATGGAAGCTTTATGAGTGCCTGAATTTAATTTACTATGTATGGTAATTATTCAATAGCATGAATAATGTTTGAAGTTGAAATCCTATAAATTTAAAACTGTTCTTTTACTTCCCTTTTGCAAGCACATTAATAAAAAATTCTATTACGTATATTTAGTTTCTTGAACTTTCCTATAAATGTAATCTATGCAAAATGGCTTTGCCCAGTCAATGATGGGCCTCATCTGCTAGTTTCCTATATAAATCACTTTTAATTGTTCAGGAGATGTTTTATGAACCAATTGTAAAATTATTATTTTTCATTACAGTGTAGTAAAAGGGAAGATATATTTATTTGGAGGGTGTTCAACCCAGGATGCTAAAGAATGTCTACCAGGAGTCTACAGCTTTGACCTTAGTGAGTAAAAATATAAGACTGCATTTTGTGCTATTTATAGTTCACTAAAGTAATGACAAGTCTAACAGAACATTATTCAAATTAAAGCAATATGCTGCTTTCATTATGAAAACTAGTAATGATTATTTTAATGTATTAATAAGGAAGACAGCCCTACATATGACTTCTAACACCTCTGCTCTCCTCCAAAAAATGGCATACTTATCTTTTGTGTGGTTAAGACTGTTATTTCTGCAATTGAGAGCTGTAATTATCATAGAATGAGAGGGTTTTAGAAGATGAAACCTAAACAAAATCTGCTTTAGAATCTGCATTTTTAGCTCATCTGTTTTTTATTGGCAAAAATATTTATTAGACCAATTCCCACATAAAAATTGAACTAAATCTGTGTTGAAATTGTGTTTCAGTGTTAGTTAACTAAATAAAGATGTTTGGTAATGGATTACCTCTGTTTATTCCTATGTAGCTGCTAATCTAATTCTAGAGCAGGGGTCTCAAACTCCCAGCCTGTGGGCCATCCTTGGCCAGAGCAGTTTTGCAATCTGGATCAGGAGTACCAGCAGGCGGGCAGGGAGGGGAACTGGTCTGTTCCCATTGTCCAAGCTCCACCTCTTCTTGACACTGTCCTGCCTTCTCCCCCCATGGCACCCTGTTCCCTAAGGGACATGGCCTCGAGGGTTACTAGTCGGGGCTCGACATGGGGCAGCAGCAGCAGTTGCCCCTCCCCCCACATTTTCCATGGTGGCAGAAGTCATGGGGAAGCAGTGTGCAGTGGAGACAGTGTGCCTGCCAAATACGCTCCACTTCCCTGAACCTCCTGACACTGCAAGGAGTGCGGAGGATGGGGGGGGGGAGGGGGCGGGGAGCAGTCACTGCTGCTGGCCCACATCAAGCACCCGTCATAGTCGCATCCTTCAGGAGGGATGGGATGCCATAGAGGGAAGTGGGAGGGGCAGTGGCAGGAAGTTGGGGGGGATGGACAGGAATAAACAGGCCTCTCCCAACCCGCTGGTACTTCTGGGCCGCATTGTGAAACTGATCTGGCTGGGGATGGCTTGCAGGTCAAAAGTTTGAGGCCTTTTTTCTGGAGCTTACTTTCAGATGCTAAATAAAGAGTCTCTAAAATTTTGGTTATTTTGTTTGTTTTAGGTTCATTAATGTGGAAGAAGATAAAAACAACTGGCATTGCACCTCATACCCTCAGACACAGTTCAGCAGTAATAGAGGACAATATCTATGTCTATGGTGGAGTTCAATATGGAAAAGCTGTGGATGACTTGTATATGTTCAGTACTAGTAAGTAATCTACTCAGTCAGAAGAAATCATCACTCAGATTCTAGTCAAATATTTGTCAGTTCTACTCTTTAAAAAATCATGGATAGAATATTTTTTGCCCAGAATTATGCATCTTCCAGGACAATAAAAAAATCCTGCATTAAAAATTTAAACATTTTATTAGAATAAGAACAGTGAATTTTATATATCATAAACTTGACTAGCTAGAGAGAGTTTACAAATTAGTTTGAAGCTTTCCATTCTTTCCTCATACTAAGATTTCCAAAAAAGGTTCAGCTTATCTTTTGTTTCTGTGGACTCATGCAGATACATAGATATATAATTTTTGTGAGCCTAAATGTGTGCCTTCAAAAATGGAAGCCAGCTTCAAAACTCAGGCCCTTTGTCTTTTTTGCATATTCTGAATAAACAGAATAATTATTCATCATCAGTAATTTGCTTGTGGTCTTTCATATTATGCACGAGGCATGACCTAAGAGTAAGCATATAGGCCAATGTTTTTCAACTTGGGCTCTTAATTTTATTTTAAAATGTTGGCCATACTGCAAGTAAAATATATACTACCTTGATATAGCTGCTGCAGTGATTACACCTCTCTTACAACTCACATTCTATTCATGTGAATTACTGTGCTCTGAAAACTATCTGGCCATATTATATTAGCAATTTTTAAGCAGAACTCATGACTGCAGTAAAAAATATGTTGAATTAGTATGTATTACAGTCAGTTTAGCATATTGATAATGACTTGTTTGCATTCCTGTTACTATATCCTGTAATTCAAAATTCTATATTATGTTTCAGTATCTCTCACTTGGACCCCAGTCAAAACCTCTGGTTCAGCACCTGGTACCAGGTTAGTGCTTTTATAAGGGAAGAAGGGATTAATTGATTGATGGGGCTGAATCAAAATGGAATCACATTCAAGGAAGATTCTGCCAGTTAACTTCAGTTTCTACACAGAAATAGCAAATTTGTACATCATATCTAGGATAATTTTGTGCTTCTTTCTGAGATTCACAAAGAAAAAAATGGCAATTTTTTAATACAGATTGGACTTCCTTTATCCTGCACCCTCAGGATCTGACCTGTCCTGAATGAGGTTTTGCCAGATCAGGGGATGTCCCCTACCACTGGCCTCTCAGGATGCTCCCCCTCCCTGTGGTTGGCTCTGCTCCAGCCCCATTGCCACTGGGCTCCAGCCTGCAGGGCTTGGACTCGGGCTCTGACCTGCTGGTGCTCCCTGGAGACGGAGCTCCCCAGCCGCCATGGCCCTACTTTTCCCCCGCTCAACTGGGAATCCCCAGGGACTGGGCTTGCGGGTTGCCCCACTTCTGCCGCACTCTACCAGGGATCCCCGGGAATGGGGCTTGCTGGCTGTCCTGCTTTTGCCACTGGCTGCCCTGCTGCTATCCTGCCCAGCCAGGGCTCCCCAGGGATGGGGTTTGCCGATCCGCTGCTGCCCCACCTGGCTAGGGCTCCCTGGGGACGGTGGTCCCTGGGGATGGGGTTCGCACTCCTGGGTGCCATGGCTCTCTCATCCAGCAACCATCCATGGTCCTGCCAGACCATGGATTTTGCCAGACCAGAGAGTCCCAGATTTCAGAGGTTCAACCTGTATAATCACTTAGTAATAATTCATTAAAATTATGTTTAGACTGTGATAAGAAGATACATAATTAGGGCAGAAATGTATTTAAGTCTTTTGTGTTCACAAAATAGCTCACATTCAGAAAGCCATATATAAGATCTTTGGGCCTTTAAGATAGAGAACAGGGTATGTTCACACCATGATAATGCTTTGGATCTGAAAAAACGATCGGGCTCAAAATAAAACTTTGATGAATGAGACATTTTCCTGGATTTTCAAGATTGACGAGAAAGACTTTCTGCTCAAAAAATCACCCAATATTTCATTAGAAAAAAAAACAAAAACAAAAAATAACCCATTGTATTTAGTTGTCTTCTGAAGTTATTGGGCAAAATTTGGGAACTGAGGCCAAGTCTACACTAGACCTGGCAGCTCATCTTAAGATACACAATTCCAGCTACATATAATATGTAGCTAGAGTCCACTTACCTTAAGCCAAGCTTGGCAGCATCCTCACAGTGGGAGGTCACGGGAACAAACATTCCCGTCGGCTTCCCTTACACCTCACAAAAGGAGGAGTACCTGATGCAGGCAGGGGCACCCTCTTGAGTTTGATTTAATAAGTCTAAATTGAACTCCAGAAGATCCATCACGGTAGCAGCAATCTTCCTTTTAGTGTAGACAAGGCCTAAGGAAAGGGATTTTTAATCCCTGCTTTAAGTACAAATCTCAATAAGCCTCAATGAGAGAACCAGTTACCAATACCTTCCTAACTCAGTGCTTACGTAATACCAGTTTGATGACTTTGAAAGAATTCTTCACTTCCACAGAATGAGAAATGTCACTTTCATTGTTACTATTATGCTATTTAATGTTGTGTTTTTCATGAGAAATTTATAAATGACGAATGCGCAATCAGCATCAAATCATTAAAGATAGTGCAGAAACACAAAATGACAAATTAACAGTTATTGTGTGCATATTAGAAGGGCAAGAATCTTCACTCATTTCTCAAGCCTTTCAGATTTATTTTCTAAGAGAAGCTTTTAAACAGGATTTTTTTAAAATAAATATTAAGTGCCATTAGGTTTGACAAATATGTATTGGTTTAATGCTGCAAAACATGCATGTAGTCGGAGAAACACTGAAGCAAAATCACCTTCCATTGCCTGATGCACTGTGAAAATTACTGCATTATTTGCTAGATCTGGCAAATTCTAAAGAGAGTTTGAAAAGAAGAAATGTACCATTCTCCATCACTGCTTTAGGGAAGTTTCATCTAGGCCTGTTGAGCATTGATTTCATTTTCCTGCCATGTCAATAGAATCATTGACTCATACGAGAGCCACAGACAAATGTTTTATAAAGTAAAATAAAAAAATACGATTAGCTTTTTATTTGGGGTAATTTGGGAATGTAAACTGCATGTTTTGGCCTCTTTACAGGGTGTAGCCATATTAGGATGGTTTGAGGTTTGGATAAATAGAAGACTGCAAAAAATTATTATCACGACATTGGTTAAATGATGCCAAATAAAAGGAATAAAGTTAGAAAGTGTTATAAGCAAATAAGAGTGAAAACATGTCTAAAACTTAATCTAACAGGGTACAGACTTCTTTGAAGGTGGTCTCTCTCAACAGTCATTCCTCTCGTCAGTCAATCTTCTTCCTAGCTATGGCTGACTTTCCTTCGGTAGGAACCTTTAACAGAAGCACAAGATGCAGGCTTCCTTTATCTTCCTAAGTGAAAGATCTTTGTCTAAATAGGTGTCTTACATGTATTTGGTTTCCAGAGACTTGGTTGAAGGATCCATCATTCTCAGCTTGCAAGAGCTCTGTTCCATTGAGTCACTCTAGAGATGGATGCCCAACATGACTTCTATGCTTGCTTTTATCATCAAAAGTTCAGTGGCCCTCTGTAGCCAGACATGAACCCCATCTTGTTCCCCCCCCCCCAGAGAGCAAGAGAAAGGCAGTCAGCCTTTGATGCCCTGGGAACGCAGGTGTGCTGCCTGTCCCTGACTCTAATAAACAGAAACCAGACAGTAAATGGGCTAGCTGACGACCCCAGGGCCTCCTGCTGCCCTGATGGCTAGTACCAGTAATTGACACGCCTGCACTATCCCAGGAGAGGAATCTTCGCCCATCACATACCAGAGGTGCCCATTGTCTGCATTTTCCCAGGTGTGAATTATGCTTTGCACCCTTCGTGGGAAACTTGGCATTCAAAGCCATTTTTCCTAATTGGCCACTTGAGACCAGGAAGAAGCCTACGTGACCCAAGGGGTATAAAGAGGGGTTTAGTAGCCCATCCCATCTGAGCTCCAATCATCTACACCTGCTGGCAGGTATAGGTTGTCTCCCGAGGTCTGTGGGACGCCCAACCTCGCCCTACTTCTTCCCGAGGGATTGAGAGAAAGACGCTGGCCACGCCAAGTCTGGAACGCAGGGGTGAGAATATATACCTGCTAGGTGTCTATTTTGCATGCATTTAATAAGAGCTCAGAGAACCAAAAGGGTTTCATGGTACCTGTAAGTGACTTATTAGTGTAATTTCTGTCCTGTCCTTTGTAGTGGCTGTGTTATCTGTAACACAGTAGTAGCATTTAACAGCTAAGTTTACCCTGTAACAATAAAATAGTAACTGTTTAAGCTGTGACCTGACTCCTTCAGTTGCTGTAACAGAACCAAGCACAATTTTAAAAAGAACTCCAGCCGGTCATAAGGGACAGATATAGGGAGAGCTTGAGCATTGGATCATGTCGCTTCCAGGGGACAGATCCGTTGGGGCATCTCTCAGCCTCCCCAGGCTGCCCGCTGCGAAGGGATCGTGTATCCTAGCAGTCAAAATCTGAGGTGTAATAAGCTCTCCCTGTAAACTCCGGGGCGTCTGTCGGCCTGTTGGCTGCCCGCCGCAAAAGGATTCCGAACCTAGCGGTAAAGACACGGACGTTAAACTCCTCGGGGCACCCGTCAGTCTCACCTAGACTGCCCACTGCGACGGGGCCTTGTGTCTCAGCAGTTGAAGACTCGGGTGTAACATACACACATGCACTGCCCTGACCACCGGCTGACACCCTCAGAATGACCTTATGCTGATTTTCCCTTACTGTGGGTTCCCATTCCCCATGTGTAAACGGGGCTTCCACTGTTTTGATTCTACCATGTTAAATTTATTATAGGAGACAGATAGGGTGTAGCTGTGCTGCTGTAGCACTTCTAATATAGACTAGCCCTTATGCACTCCAGATTGGGTTCTGGCCTTTGTTCGTAGGAGATTCGTAGTTGCCTTTTCTCTTTTCTGAGAGGAAACGTGTGTCTCCCGGTTTGGTCACAGGCTTTAAAACATAATATTATTAAGTATCCATATTTCTTCATATAGTATTACTAGATACATGCCACAGCTCACTAATCATCAATGAGTCATTAACATTTAGAAAAGACCTCACTCTGTATACCTTTATAATATAGTAATTCTCCAGTCTGCCCCACAATGAGGACTAGTCTATATTAGAAGTGCTACAGCAGCACAGCTGCATCTGCATCACCATAACAAATCTGGTGAAGACATTTTATGCTTATCATGTTATACAACTGATTCAGCTGCTGCTATGTGATTGATACAATGAAGCAGTAGGATTTAGCCACTGGATACTCCACAGGCATCAGTTCAAACTTCCTTGAACCCATAACTGTGGCAGAATATATTTTTCCCCTTTTTGAGTAGGATGTGGGATAGGGACCAGAGTGTCCATCACTAAATAAAATGCCTCTTGTATTATAGGCAACAATTGAAGACAAAGTTTCTAGGGTGCTTTTTCTTTTTTTTTTTTTTTGAGACAATTCACCTCATTCTGTGGTCTTGACCAGTAGAAAATATTTTTTAACCTTTCATAGGTTTGGTGGGTTCCCAAGTGACCAGAAAAAAGGACAGTCATGGTTTTGAGCATGTACACCCAGCTGCTTCTAAGGTTTTCTGGGGCTTACCCCCCGTGGGAAATTCCCTCTATAATCTCTCTTCCTTTAAAAAAAAACATTTCCTTTCAATGAGGGGTCCCTTTATGCACCCTAAAGTAGGGTCCACCCTGCAAAACACTGACTGGTGGGTCCGATTCTTTAGTAACTGGGGTTTATTCTTCCATCCACAAGCTCTGAAAGCATGCTACTTTTCTTTGCTATGCAAGAGCTGTCCTTCGCACCTCCTACACTTGAACGCACAATTCTCTGAGATCATGGCACAATATTCCTTTTCATTATGGGTTATAATTTTAACAATATTACACATATTAAGAATATCTTTTCCCACTAGCTTTGCTGTAGGAATGCGGTCTGCTACCTCAGCTTTCAAGGTAACTTTCAATCTTTCCCCATCAGGAGACAAGCAGATTTAGAAACCAGAGGCTGGAGTCTCTTGCACAGAGGTCTAAAGCAGAAACAGGCAGACACTCTGGTTTAAAAATTGGTGCCAGTCAATCAGTGGGCTATGTGGAACTTCCAATTATGTCCTCTTGGTGTTAATTCCTGCTGAATGAAGCCTCACAGGGTCCTCCTGTAGAAGCACAGCCTAAACATCCAGTGCTGATGTGGAGGAGTCAGTGGTTCACAAACCCCTAATTTCAGGTTCTAATACTGTTAATAACTGCCCCCTGGATGGGGGCTTAGGTTTTTTTGCTTAGAGAAATTATGATCAGTGAAGTTACACTGGTGGCATCTTCTCTGACCATTCTCCTTCACAAGAGATCTGTGATGCGGGGAAGGGTGGGGGGGCAAAGGTGAGGAACAATTCTGGGAAGTGAATGCCTGGGCTACTCACCACCCTTCTTCTTCTCAGGGAAAAAACAAGTTCCCACCCTTAACACCAGGCTTCTGTCCTTCCTTCTCTGACTTGCCCTCTGTTGGGAATAATTCTTGGACACACTGGGTGCAGGTGAAAACAAGCAGAGGATTTATTGAACACACAGCGCTGGTGGAGTGCGGACCAGGTGTTAGCCCATAGAGCACTAACTTAACCAAAACATACATTAAATTATATAGGTAGCAGATGGACAGAGGAGAAGTTATTTGATAGGTCTAGCAGCGGAAGTGAGATATGCACATAAGCCAATGGTCTAAGACAGTTACACAGTATCTCCGCCCATTGCCAATTAAACATGTTATCACTAATACAAGTAATTATTTCTAACAAGCTAAATGAGCCAACATAAACAAAGGCATATTGATGGTCATTTTGTCGGCCGGAAATATAATGCGTCTCCTGTGGGGGTGGTATTGCCTTGATGTGATCTTTGGAATCTAAGCTTATTTTCTAGGAACAAAGCAGACAATGAAAAACAATCCCGCACGGTTGTTTGGTACCGGCCTTATCAAAGTGAGGCCCTTTGGAATGTAGTTGCCAGGACGACCAGGGTCAAGTTAACAAATTAACTGCTGCCTGGGTGCTTCCCAGGGCTGGCCTAATGATTTGAGATTTGAATTTGTCAGTTCTCAGCAAGATACCATGGGCTGCCTCAATTTACCCTACAGTTCCCTCCTCTTGACCTTAGGGTTCTTCAACCCGCCAGGTTAAATGCAAAAATGTAAGGGGTTTTAATTTACTCTGGAAGCACCGGTACAGCACCAGCACTATTGTGAATGTTATAATCGAAACTCCCCACATAATTTGGCAAACACTATTTAAATCCATTCCCAAGGTATTTCGTAAAGGCGCTGCCCATGATGATAGATTTGACCTCTACTGCCTGGTCAAGTGCCGCAGAGTAATGGGTGTTGGCATGGTCCACGGTTTTACCTATCTGTGTGTACCTCAGACGGCCAACCCCGATATGTCTTTGGGCATTGGCCACCAACTCCTTGATCTTTGCCTGCAGGGCCAGTAAACCCTCCTCTTGGTACTTACTTCTGCTGTACCACTCAGGATCTCATGTTAGGTTACCCATTACTGCCGAAGTGTAATAGAGCCGCATTCCATCAATGGTCAGGATCGCCCGGTGAGGGGCTGTTATGCACACAGACGGATATGTAGAGGGGCAGGAGGGAGTGATCTGTCTGGGTAGTCAAACACCAGTAGGTACCATTTATTTTGGATCAGCTCGGTGTTCATTTGTTTTCTGTGACAACCACATCAAACCTAGGCAGATTCGTCATGATGTTAAATGGGCAGGTACATAAAATTTCCTTATCGAAGTGGGTGCAATAATCCCTGGGGTATAGGGAGGCCCCACACCTTCTGAATGAGTGATGCCCTTGACTGTATCTATATGCTCTTGCTTGCTGTAAGTGGGAATACCCAGAGTGGCCAAAAGGTTATACTATGGCCTGTCCAAATAGGCCTCTGGATTCTCTACTTCCCCACTCCTATGGATAGGCATGGGGGAGATGGGGACTCACCACTTCCATAAGGGCTGGGTGGTAATGGCTAAAGCTTACCCTATTCTTCAGTACTGGCCTTCTAATTCCTTTAATTTAGTTCCATTAATTAACAATCCAATTAGTCTCTGGTCCAAATATCTGGTTGTGTCTAATGATGTGGACACAGAGCTGGACAGATCCTTCAAACTATTTAGAATCACTCAAGTAGCTTGGCTGGCGTCTAGGCCTTTACAGGCACTGGATATTACTGCAGCTACCAACCTGGATTCTATACAATTTCTGGGCTATGACATAAGTGTTGCTGACAGTTTCCAGGCCCAGACCATCCTGCGATGGTATCTGCTAAGCCCCGTTGCTGAATTAGGTGTTTACCAATTTGATTAGCCAATCTGGTAGTATTGGTGCATTGCTGGTTTATACCTTTTAGGGCAATGCGGATCTCAACCTTGTAAGTGTGGAACACCACTGAGGTGAGGATTGGCAACACAGGTCCTTTCATTACAAGTCCGGGTTCTGGGACAGGGATCTGCTCGGGGCATGATATACATTCAGGAGGTTTTATTTTGTCCTTAAGGACCTGGTTGATGATATCCAGATGAGGGCAAGTTAGTAATGGCTACTGTTTAACAAATGATAGCCATGCCTCAGGGGTTACCTTTGTTTGGTCTTTAAGTGGTAAGCCCCAGTGGGAGTCAGTAGGTCCCACTTTAACTGGTACCTTGTCAGTATAATTGGTACATGATCTGATATTAGTGTTTGGTTTTCTTCACGATGTCCTATACACATTTTAATACAGATGACTGTATATTCTTTGTCCTCATAGTGTTCATGTTGTTACAATAAACAAAATAATTATGTGTGAATGAGGGGTGGTCCAAGGCCGTGTATTCCCCATCACTAGTAGTGTATATTTGTTCTATGTATGTGACTTGAAGTCTGGTTTCATTGACTGGAATCGCTGTTTTTCTTATGGGACCAAGCATGGTTCACAGATGTTTGATTGTTAATAGGAACCCATGCAATTCCATAATTCTTGAGGCCTTTTAAGGCATCAGGCACCAATGAGTAGCAGGGCAAGTAGCTGTTATTACAATGGTGAGGTTACTAGTTTCCTCATTGTTATGGGCATCAGTACTTAAATATGCTGATGTCCCACTTGCCCGTATTGTTTCATTCACAGATTTTTATTATTTCTGGCCAAACCACTTTCATGGTTGGTGTGCAAGTTTGCAAAAGCTAAATATTTAATTCGTGTGGCCATTAAAGCAAAACCAATCCAGTGGGGAGAGGGCTGGTACCCACTCCCAGTTCTTCTGTTTACGTGGCACACTTCTTGCTTCCTTTCAGTTTCTTCTTTATTCACCTGTGGAGATATTGTTAACATTCTCCTAGCTTAAACAATTACTACACTATTATCCTTTCACTAAATTTTAAAGTTGCCAATTGATTGGGCCCAATTATTAATTTTGTTTGTTTAAATTCATGCTTTTGCTTTACTTAAAATATCCTTTCATTAAAACAATATCCTACACACAACAATATTTGCAATACGTATTACAATTAAGACACACAAGACAAACTTGGACAGAACACAAACTTATTATGTCATGACACAGAACCATGTTTTTTTGTTGTTGTTGTTTCTTCAGCTGGCACCAGCGCTTTCTGATGATCTGAAAGACAAGAAAACATTTCAACCCCCATCAGGGTGGCACTTTATAACTTAAAATACTTTCCTTTTACAGATGTTCTTTGTTAGTTTTGATCAGCTTGTTGTGATCTAATGATATGCTTTTATTTTGTAAATCAGCTTCAGAGGGTTTGAGTGAATTCCTTTATTATTCAATTATTAAGTTAATGGTGGCATGGCTCAGTTTCCCTCTTGTACTGCAGACCAGGTGTTTAATGTGTGAAGCTTCAAACTATTCACGGGTGTTAACTGAGAGGCTTTACTGCCAATTACCATTCCAACAATCAAAAAGGTTTTCAGTTCGTGAAAAAGAATCATATACAGTGTTACTTATTAAGACTATAGTAATAATAATAATATTGACATTAAATTTTGTTAAATGGGTGCTTATAAATATTTTGTTTGTATTTAGACAATTTACTTCAGGGGACAGGTATTTTATATTCCTTTGAAATAGCCAGGCAGCCTGTATTCACATATAAGGTTGGATTTGAAAGCAAGCCAAAAGTGTTATCAACTCAGCCTTGAAAAGAGACAGTGAGGTTCCAAAGCTTGGATTCCTAAAATAATTTGTTTCTAGAGAGTTAAATTTAACCTTAAGAGTTGAATGCCCAACACAAGCACTAGCCAATTTGTGCATTGTCTGTTTGCAATTTTAAATAAAGGGCATTATCCAAAACAAAATAAAACTAGTTCATTTGAAACCTACAAAATAGAGTTACGATATATGGAGCTGATTCTTATATGCAGTTAACCAATGAAGTTTCAGTAGAATCCCTAATTTCCCCTTTGCAGATATAACAAAGTGTCTGTAGCCAAATAGTTAAATTTGATTGTTTCTTTGCCTAGATGGTTTGCACACTGCTTAAGAAAGAGGCTGAAAGAAACGAGGCGTCATTTTTAAAGCAGGTTTCCCTTCACATATTACAACAATCGCTTAATTCCTTGCACACTCCCACGGAGTCCACTTCTCACCTTCACATACCCTCAATCACTTGCTTCGTCCTTCCAAAGAAAACATTCCTTATTCCTAGTAACTTTCCAATGTCTGTCCTACTTTCCTTATTCCTTCAACTATGCCCACAGGGCTCCAAACCTTTTGCCTTCCCCTTTCACATGCTTTTTCCTTCTTATGATCCATCCTGATTCCTGCTAAATGACTTTTCCCAATGACACAAGTTTGTCCAGTATTAATTTGGTAAGGAGGGTGGGCTTTCCAATTAGCCCCCACACCTCCTAATTCTTTTCAGTAGGTAAATCCGAATGTTTAGTATTGCAGTCAGCTATTACTAATTTTAAACTTCTCAGTATAGGGTTTTCATAACTTCTATGCTGCAGCAGAGTCTGCGGTGTTTTGTTCCCTGCAGTGAAATTAAGAGATTGTAAACGTTGTCAATTTACTTCAAAGTCTGTAGGGTTTTCTCTGAAACAGTTCATTCTGTGCTGGTTTTGGGGTTAACTACTTCCTCAAACTTGATAGGAGAGCTAGGTCGCCAATTGTGTCTCTTTATCAGGGGCCAACGATGATTACATCTTCAAATTCAATTGCCACTAGCTGGCTTAATTTACCTCCTCCCACACCTTCGAGCCAAATATAACGGCGTGTAAGTGGAAGGTTTGGCTGCTTATTAATAATTTGCCCGGCTGCCCTCCCTGTTCATGTACTACGAAACATTATTTGCTGGCACGGAGCTTAAGAATCTCCTGGAGTTGCTTGAGTTGCTTGTCAGTTTCTCCTGCTCCCGCATGCTGTTCTGTGTGTTCTGTGTGCTGGAGGCACTCCTACTCGGCCATTGTCCTGCCTTTCCCCCTCCGGGGTGGCAGCATTCTGGTTTAGTGTGGCCAGTCTTTTTGAAGTTGTTACAAAGTTTGGGCTTCCTTTTTGTGCCCACAGTCCCGTGTTATGTGCCCCGGCTTCCCGCAGGTGTAGCAGAGAGTGGCCTGAATTGGATGGATTGTGGCCGCTGCCTTTATAGTGTTGACTGAAGCTACTTTCTTTCCCTTCCTGTTCTGTAAATTGATAATCCACTTCATTATGTCTGTGTATGCATTTCCAACCAAAATGCCTAGGGCCAATACAGCTTGATGGTCGGTGGACATCCCTTCCTTCAGAATTTGGAGGAACACTTCCCCTAATCTGGTAAGCTTATTCCAAGACTCGGTGTTTCACTTTGGATCGGGCAGATTTGTTATTAGAGCCCGTTCTTCCAGAGGGAAGATCTGATCCCTTTCAATTATCTTCTGTGTCTCCTCTCTATCTTCAGTGATGTGTGGTAAGGGCCCATATAGGGCTGGGCATAGAGAGGGGTAAAGGGGGTGATGTTGTGCCAAATTCCCCCCGAAGCTTGGGAGAGGCAGCGCACTTGGTATGGCACCAAATGAAAAAATCTCTTCCTCTCACTCCTAGTGCATTCCTTTGGCACAGAGGTACTACAGTTGCTTGTAAGCTACATTTCTCACTGCAGGGCAGATTTTTGCTCCTCTGAGCTTCAATCTCATCCTTCAGGGCTTTAATTTCTTCCTCTTTTAATGCGAGGGTTTTTAACAATGTTATTACTACCTTCTTGGTGTTTTCACTTTCCTTTTCAATTCCCCACTTGATCAAATCCTTCTCTGGTGCTTGTTTGTAGTCTAGATGTTCCTGTGGGCTAGCTCCCCCTTCTCCCTGCAATGTCATGGCTTCTGTCTCTCCACTCCTGCCTGTATTACTTATGTGTTTCTTCCTTCACTTTTTTCCTTTTCTTTTCCAACCTTGATTCGTGATCACAAGCCCCCCAGATCAAGCGTTGGGGTTTTGGGTTTTATGGAGGCGACGCGCACTTTGCCTCTCTTTGGATGTCACAGACACTGACACCCCCACACTCCTGGGAATCTCGGGAATCTCTCCCTCCCTTTTCTCTGTACACAGCTTTGCTGTTTCCCCCAGGGGATGAACTTTCCCCTGCTGGGTCAGCCTTTCCCTCCCATGATTTTCCTCATACAGCTTATACTGCACAGTCTTTGTGCCTACAGGCACCCTCCCATTACTGCCGGCTGGGTCGGGGATCTGCACTACTCGAGGGTGTATACGTCATGTGCCTGTTGGGGGGTTTCCATCAGGTCTTACAATGTTACGTGCAATGAGGGAGTGGACCACCAGTTCGTACTGCCTGCCGCCTTGCGTACCCAGTCAATTCTGAGCTTAAAGTACGGCTCAATAACTCCCTGGTGGTTTTATCCAGTCCCTCTGTAACAGCCCCTTAGCTCAAACAGTACACTGCCCTCTTGTGCTTGTCCCCTCAGGCCTGCCTCTATGCTTGGTTCACACACGTCCAGGTGTCTCGTACCTCAAAAGGGAACAGATCCAGGATGTGTCTGAAGGGAATGAGAGACTTCAAACCCAGGCCTAATGAGGTGGTAAATAAACGTACTCACCTCTCTTTGGGTAACAGTCTCCAACTCCCGATCAGCTCACAACTCATGGATCCCACTACTGACACCAAACTGCTGGGAATAATTCTTGGACACACTGGGTGCAGGTGAAAACAAGCAGAGGATTTATTGAACACACAGCGCTGGTGGAGTGCGGACCAGGTGTTAGCCCGGAGAGCACTAACTTAACCAAAACATACATTAGATTATATAGGTAGCAGATGGACAGAGGAGAAGTGATTTGATAGGTCTAGCAGCGGAAGTGAGATATGCACATAAGCCAATGGTCTAAGACAGTTACCCAGTATCTCCACCCATTGCCAATTAAACATGTTATCACTAATACAAGTAATTATTTCTAACAAGCTAAATGAGCCAACATAAACAAAGGCATATTGAGGGTCATTTTGTCGGCCGGAAATATAATGCGTCTCCTGTGGGGGTGGTATGCCTTGACGCAATCTTTGGGATCTAAGCTTATTTTCTAGGAACAAAGCAGACAATGAAAAACAATCCCACGCGGTTGTTTGGTACCGGCCTTATCAAAGTGAGGCCCTTTGGAATGTAGTTGCCAGGACGACCAGGGTCAAGTTAACAAATTAACTGCTGCCTGGGTGCTTCCCAGGGCTGGCCTAATGATTTGAGATTTGAATTTGTCAGTTCTCAGCAAGATACCATGGGCTGCCTCAATTTACCCTACACCCTCATTAGATATTTGGGCTTGCACAAAAGAATCAGATCAAGAATCTTCTTGTACAGAACTTAAAAGATTTATCCCATACTGTGATTCTGACTTCGCAGAATGTATGCTTAGGAAATGTACTTGAGCAAAATCAAACAAATGGACATAGTTCTCAACCCCTTGTCATGTTGCCTACTTTCATTTAGTCATACATTTTATACACATAGTCACAATGATTCATGCCAGCACTTTTCTTGAGATTTCTGAATGTCAACCTTTACACCTCAATGGTAATTTGAAACCTTTGCAGGACAACTTTTTTAAATTTGGTCAATTAGCATTTCATTAAATATATTAAGGTTTTATCAGATAATTTTGCAGTCAGTGTGGGGATTTTTATGTGTTTTGAAACTACAATGTGAGCTTCACATAACCTTTCAAAAATGGTAAGGTGTTTGTCAATACCGTCTGCTTCTTTGTATGCAGGGTAAAGCTTCTCTCGAGTAGGTGTTCCCAGGATCTGCCCCTGCTTGTACGTTATGCACTGGGTATGCAGCTTTTTCTTCTCATTTTCTTGGATTCCTTCTCTTTCAGCTCCATGGCATGTTGGTGAGCAGCTGTTTCTGTTTCTAAGACCCACCATCGGTGTTTTCTTGCTGCTACCTTTTTGCCTCCATCTCCTTTGCTCTCATGTCTTCCCACACTACTTTTGGTTCGCACTCTTTGTCTTTCTCTTCAGCTAATCATTTTTGTTGTTCATGTACCTCTCATTTTGTCATTCTCCAGCCAGGCACACAAGAACAGCTAGTCTGCACTAGCGCTGGTGCATCTGCACCACCTCTCCCACAGGCATAATAAAACCACTTCTGCGAGAAGCTGTCCCCCAGCATAGCACTGTCCACACTGGCACTTAGGTAGGTGTTACTTCTGTCACTCTGATTTATTCACACTCCTGATCAACATACGCTATACTGACATAAATGGTAATGTATACAAACTCTTAACTTTGTAGTTGCTTTGTTGACATTCATGTTTATCTTTAGGCTTGTTCTATTTTCCTTACCCAAAATAAACAGAAAATAATAAAACTTTACGCTTTCTTTGACTGTTCCTTCACGCTTGAGAATCACTTAAAATTGTTACACAACCGGTGCTTGAGGTGTAAGTCTCAGTTAAAATGGCAAGCTTTTTTGACTATGCCACTGTCATTTTTCTGGTTGTGCTACCTTATACCCTGTGTACTACTGAGTGCCTCACAGTGCTTTGCTACTTTAGCTCCCAGCCTGGATCACAGTTAGCAACAAGCATGCAGGTCACACTCTGAATGAGCCAGCCCTGACCTCAGCAAGCCTATCTTCAGCTCCTCAATCTTTATAGACCAGTATATCTTTGAAATGGATTCTTCTGAAGATTGCCCCTCAAAGTAAAGTTTATTTAAGCTGTGAGGAAGGCGACAGAAAGTCTGATGGTGATGGAAGCTCCATGCTGTGAGCTAAAATGCAAATTGTTCTGTTTCCTGCAATCTTCCCCTCCTACCACCTTGTTAGTTTGAAGGCCTGTTTAAAACATATGTGAACTAGGGTAAACCATATTCCTTTGTCTGAGGCAGAGTGCTTATAAACTGCTTGTGAAACACATTTTAAACATATAAGTCTAGCATAACTCTTAACAGCCTCCACAAGCATACATTGTACAAAAATATTAATGAACAGCAAGTTATTAGTTTTCAGGTGATACCTCAGAAGGCATATTTTGTATAAAGGTTACAACAGTAGTGTGTAGGGTATAAATAAAGAGGTGCTTTGGGTCATAGGTATATTTTTAAATTAAAGGTTTTCTAATACTGTGATCCAGTTATGTAATGTACATGGGGATGATTTTCAGTATTGGCTTTTCTCACTTATTGCCCCTTTGCAGATCAAATTAAGAAAGTTTTATTGTGAAATTAATCCCTGTATGAGAGCTGCTTATTCTTCATGGGTATGTCTACACTGAATGTTTATTTTGGAATAAGCTATTCCAGAAGATATATTCCAAAATAGCTTACTTTGAAATAGAGTGTCCACACTGCAGGGAAGCCTCAAAATTAGTCCTAGGCAGGCTCCCCTAATGTGGACATGCTATCTCGATTTAGAGCCCCAGGAGACACCAGGGAGGAATAACTTAGAATGGCCCTGGTAAGGAGTTATTTCGAAATAGCAGCAGTGGAGTGTCCACACTGCAGCTATTTCAAAATAGCTATTTCAGAAGAGGTGTTATTCCTCGTGCAATGAGGTTTACAAACGTCAGAAAAAGCTGTCCATTATTTTGATTTTATTTCAAAATAATGGAATTGCTCGCATTGTTATTCTTGGATAACGTCTGTTATTCTGGAGTAATGGTGCAGTGTAGACACCCCCATGGTGTTTTGTTGTTTCTGTTTCAAACTAAATTCATTCATGATGAATGACAGAATTATGAGTAGCACCGACATGACTCAGGTCATCCAAGATTTTTACCCGCTTCTTGTTTCCCCCTCTCGGATTAATTACAAATCTAAATTAGGGAAACTAATATGACTGTACTATGATGATTGATTATAGTGGCAAATGTGATGCTTAAAAGCAGGAATTGTCGCACTGTATTTATAAATAGCAGATGAGGAGCTTTAGGCCAGATTTAGCTATCCAATTACTTTTTGCATTCTGTATCTGCTAGGATTTGATTTTGCTCTGTGTGATAGAATATATAGAATGCAGAAGTTCAGAATATAGTGTTCAGATATGTTCATGGCTAAAATTCCAGTTATATAATCACATCACTAAGTAGTCTTATAATGTTCATCAATTTTTGAAAGTACTTTAAAACTAGTTCCATCTTCTGTGGAAAAGCTCTACTCTGAAAAATCACAAGTTGTACTTTATACATCAGCTGCACAAAGAATTGGTTGCCAAATAGATTTTATTCTGACCCTGCCTCTGTATCTATATTTCAGTTAGATGGGATTACTCATTGCAAAGAAAACAAAGGCGTGGGGGAATTAGTAAATAGTATTAAAACTTCTCATGTGTGCAAAACTTAATTATAAATAGGCTTCCCACAGAGGAGTTCTACAAGGGCAGAACCTTCCTCTGAGGGCCTTGGAGTGCAGCATCTCACTCAGGAATGTGTTAGAGCAACATATCCAACATCCCCTGACACCAGACACTCCACACATACACACCAATACCCTTCAACTGCTGTAGATCAAATGTCCATGTAGCATGAAGTAGTGCTCCACAACTCACAAGATGTGTGAGTTTCCATTGCATTTACAGTGTTCCCTGTAAGCTGAGTGCTTGGGCAACCACTCAAGAAAGATTCAAATGCTGCCCAGCTGATTAGCAGAATACCCACAGCTGCCAGCATGTGTTTCTACTGGTGGTGTACATCCACACTTGCCTTGGTGCACATAACAAAATGTATTCCATACGTGGATGGAAAAAGTTAGAGGGAACTCTGGTCCACAGTCTTCTGCTATTTACTATGAGCCAACAAGAAGCTAGCCGAAGTTAATAGGATAGGGTATCTTCAAAATATTTTCTATTTTTCCCTCTCAGGTAAAGTTAGGATTGAATTGCACTGGCAGGACTATGTGGGTGTTAACAAAGTCTCTCTTTCCTGCCATCAGTGTCACTTTCATTAACACCATAGATACTTTGCGTTCCAGTTCCACAATAAGCTCTGTGGACCTTCACAGCTACATGGGGACTTATTATGGTCATTGGGATTCCTTAGAAATGGGCTTCTCTCCACAGAAAAGTTGTACAGCTTTAATATTGGTATATTTAAAGCAGCACAATTTCTCTCACCCAGTGAACACAATTAGACCAGTATAAATGTGCTTATACTGGTATCGCTTATTTCATCATCTCAGCAAGGTATTTGTTTTTAACTTGTATAAACTATTAACTATAGACCAGACCTGTCCCCCATTGCTGACAGCCTATCAGCTGGCTATATATGTCAGTAATTTCATTAAGCCACACAGGATGTGGGTCTATGATAGTAATGATAATGTGGGTGAGACACATGCAAAATGGGAAGTGATGGCACGCATCTTCATTTTGATGCAAAAGCCAGAGACGCTTTTTCATTCTGCCTATTGGAACAGAGACTACAATGTATATCATTGTTTCCTCTCCAAAGACCATGTTAGAGTTCTTCATAGTGCCTTCAGAACTTTTTTGACAACTTTCCAGGCAGCCAGCATTGACCAGAAGTAAACCACATTGGTACTGAACTCATGTCTTTGCCAAAATCATGATGGAATTTTTGAAAGATAGATTGGCCATGATTCACTGAGACATTTGAGGCCAACATCAACATAATTCCACATTTATTGTGGATAGCAAAAAAAGAATATACTCTATATTGCAGTGTTTCTCAAAAGGCAGGTAGTAAGCTACAGGTTGGACCCTCAAAAGAGTCCACGAAACCGCTTTGAGAAACCTGTTAACTGGCCACTCTGGTGTGCTTCCCACATCTCCCTTGGTTGCAAATGGCAAAATGGAGCCAACAGAAGCCGTGAGGCTCCAAGGCCACGGCGCTGGTAAATAAACACACCAGAGCAGCCAGTTAACAGGTTTCTCAAAGTGGTTTCACGGATCAGTTTGAGAAACACTACTATACTGAAAACCAGAAACAGAAAGTCTATTAAAGGAGTACCAAACATCTGGTGACCTGAACAATGCATCATCCATATTAAACTCACTGAAAATATCACACTGCCAAAGATGGATCAAGATGATTGAAGCTCTGCACTCTTACTAATACCAGCAGCAATGTTTGGCTATTGCTGCATTAGTTTGGAGCTACAAACCCAGTAAAAGATCAGAACTCTGACCTCTCAGCTGATGTGATTGCAAGAACACTCATTATGGGCTCAAAGGCATCAGGGACAAATCTAAGCACAAAGGGCTTAGACAGCTCTGACAAAAAAATGAGCTCACTACCTGCCTAATACCCCCATTATTGCCCTTCACTGCTCAGAGCCAAATATTGCTGCCTCACTTACAAAATCAATGAAACTGCAGGATCTGATGGTGTCTTTTCAGAATTCAATAAAAACCTTGGACCCAAGGACAGAAATGTCTGATACTGTTGTTCTCCAGTATCCATTCTTCAGGGCTCATCTTGAGAGTTGACACCAGGTTATTGTCATTGCCAATTCTAAGAAGCAAACCAGTGATCCCTCATTGAGCCAGTCTGTATTACTCTTCTTCATGTTGTACAAGTGCATGGAAAGAATCTTACTGGCTAGGAGTTTTGCCACTTGCAGAAGCAGTTTTACCTAATGAACAAGGAGGCTTCTGACTTGTCTGCAGCTGCACAGACCAGGTATTAACCTGGACAACACACAGTGAGTCAGGAGTCCAGCAAAAACTCCAGACTGAGACAGCTTTCTTAGACTTACTTACATGTTGCATGAGACGCAGGGACTCTTCTTGAAAGCCAACAATTATCCCATGCAATGCAATTATAAAAATCTTCTGAGAAGTTCTGATTGTGCTGTCCTTGGTGAGCAGGTCAGCAAGCCACCCACATGTGCTTGTCTACTGCAGAATATACTGCAGAATATTACTCACCCATCTTGACACACAACTCCTGCATATCACTTACAAATTCTCAACTTAATACTCTCATGCAGCTTATTACTGGTATGACTTTCCATATTGGCACATATCCACCCACCCCAAATTCATCACGACATACAAGTATTTTGAGAGTTCTGTCATGTTTGAGGGAATAAGCAGCTTCCACTCCGTAAAGACTTTAATAAGTCACCTGAAGCCATCAAGTGGGATCATCAACCCTAAGCTTGACACCTAACACTGCTGTTTATAAGTCGTACAAAAGAAGAAAGACTCTGTGTAGACAAGGCCTACGTTTCTCTGCAATACTGGATGCCAGACTGAATCAGAATCTTGGATTTTCCCTAATACTTGAGTAGAAGTGCTGCTGCTGTCATTAATTTTTATGAATAAAGAAATATGAAATATTAAAGAACTTATTGCAAGTATTATAGATGCTGGAACAGATGAAGAAATAGATGATTGTTCTGTAAATTTTGTGTCATTTTTCTTTGCTAGCTACTATCTATTTAACTTTAAATGTTGTGTTTTAAACAACTTGTGTGCAGTGAGACAGTATTTGAATATATATATTATAATGCAAAATAGGTATGCCTTTATGTTGATTTGGTTCAGATGTATCCCTCGAGCTCAAAGAGATGCTTGTGGAGTACAAATAGTAACACAGTGAGGGATGAATGGGGATAATAAACACATTTCTTATACAACATCTTTAATGAACCTCATTTTGATTTGTAATGCTATATTTTCTAGTTTAGTAGGAGACTTGAGGGGAAATAAAATCACAGAATATATTAACCAAATGAATATGATAGTGCAAAATGTACTAAGTGAGAGTGGGGGGTTTTTTCTTAACTTTAAATGAACTTTTGGTTTTATTTGACTTCTTCATGATTGGTCAGTATTTTTTTCGAACCTAGGATTTTTTTTCTGATCATTTTAGCTTATTATTAATATAGAATGAGAAGAAACTATTTGTGAAATAATTGTAGGGCATTCAATACAACTATATGTTCAGTGATGGTGACAGTTATTTTAATGTGATCATTTTTGTCTACATCTGGACATTATTGTTTAAAAAATGTAACCAAAAGAACTCTTTAATTGTGGATGAAATATGACAAGCTTTACTTCCAAGCAAAGCAAGTGAAGTAAATATTCAATTGATTGGGCCTTATAACAAGTGTGGCCATTGATTACATACTAACAATTTCATAATCAGGGCCTAATTCTCCAGATCCCAAATCTCCCTGTTCTTCCAAATTTGTCCTCTAGCCAAACCCATTTCCATAATTCTTCTTATAACTAGTAGTTAGAAAATAGTTTTTTAAAGGTGTTGTGGTGTCCCCTTAAAATTAATAAATCAGGATTTATGTGTATTATTGGTGACTTGCACAGAAAAATATATCTACTTTGTATCTTTCTCTGTGCTGTAATAAAAGAGCCTGAAAGTCTTGTAAAAGTATACATTGTACATTCAGATCTTGTCCCAGGTTGAAAAACTGTACAATGCCTGAAAAACTAGTGAAATGGTTATGTCATAACACCTAAAGGAGTGCAAATCTTTCTATGGTAAAAGATTGAGTATTAACAAAGTAATTAACAAGCAAGGCATTCTGACAGTCTTTATAAAGAAAGGGACACCAGAACAAGGTAAAAAAAAATCACAGATCACATTTAGGTTTAAATTGATTTCCATAGCTTTTCTGTTTTAATAAAATAGATCAAATAATGTTTACAAGCTAGACTTTTGGAGGTATTTAGGTGCCTAAAGCTGCAGATACATGCCTACTGGGATTTACAAAGGTACCCAGGTGTCTAACCTATTGATTTAAGTGAAAATTAAATACCTGTGTGTTCTTAAAATCTGACGAGGCATCTATCTGTATGTAGAAGCCTTTAATATACCTTAAAACCCTCGCCCTACATCACTTTTGAATATTGGAAAATTTTATTCATGATGAAAGGATGATAATTTAATGATGCAACTTATACATTCATTTGCAGGGCCAACCTGTTATATTCACTTTTTGGAATTACGAGAAAACGAAACATTTTCTCATTGCAAAGGCTCACTTCTTTCTGGATCAGAAATAAATGAGGATTGAGATGGTCAATATGGACATTTCTGAAAGCTCTCTTTTACCAAAATTGCCCTATCTATTATTTTAAGATTTTTCTTTCTCCTTTAGGATATAATTTGGTGCAGCAGTTTTTCTTCTGTATTGCCAATTTTAGAAAGGGAATTGCTGTTTTGGAGTTACTATGGAGAAATGATTTCTCAGATGCACAAATGTCTTCTTTCTTAATTATGCCTTAATTAGAAAACTTGAAGGGTGGGGGAGTCTTTTTAACTAGAGGATTTATTTTGTATAAATACTTTATTGTTGCCTTCTTATATCTACATTTATCAGCACTGGCATATAACAGTCCACAGTATTCACTTAAGAGCCTCATGCCCTGCCCATCCCTGACATGTGCCCTTCCTCTCTTCTCCCAAAACATCCCTTACGCAGGATGGGGCAGGAGGAAGTCACATAGGGCTGATTACACCATCCCTGTGCCAGCATATCCCCTGACATCCCTCAGGATTGGGGGAGCCGGAAAGATGGAGAAAGCCACCTAAGCCCACCAACAGCACCTCCATGCACTGAGCCCCACTCTAGAGCACCTGGAGAGTGGGGATTTAGTCCAACATATTGAAAGGTGAATGAGGGAGCCTCTCTATAATGACAAGGAAAAATGGTTGAGTTGTTTATTGGTGTAATGCATGCAAGAACATGTGCTTCTACGATATGGAAATAAGAGCTCATGCTCCTTCAGAGAAAGGGAGGAAAGAACAAGAGTGGTAACACTACACGCTGGGAGTATAACAAACAAGATACCATTTCCCCCGTGTTGTCCTGACATTTAGCAAATAGCAGTGTGGTTTCTTTTGATTTCAGTAATTTTGCTTACTTAAAGAATGTTAGAAAATCGTTTGGCTTCAAATGTTATCTTATTCTTTTCAGGTCAGGCCATGCTTTTGCAACAGTTGGACAAGTAATATACATGTTTGGTGGTTGTTCGAGTGAAAATATTTACTCTACTGATGTGTATGCATTGGATACAGGTATCTGTTAGAATTCTCAGTGTATTTAATGGATATATAAAGTGTGTTAAAAGGAGTATTACAGAACCATCCTAAAGATCCCTTGGTACTATATCTAAACTTCCAACAGACTCCAGAGTTGATGCATAATTGCTCTTCAGCCAATACTCCATTCCCGAATGCCATAGTGACCCTTTCATTGATAGAAGGACTGGAGAAATTGTACAACAGTAGGTCCTCCAGTTAGACCTCCAAAGATCTGCTCAATGCAGCTGTGTAAGACTTTTCTGAATTGCACTCCACACAGTGCAGAAGAGCCTGCACCCATTTTGTGAGTTTTTGGATAGTTTTCTTTCCGGCCTCCTTGCTACAGAACTACCAAGGTTCCTCTGTGTCAGTGGGCCCCTACAGAGGACAGGAGGGAATTTTGATCTTTATGGACAGTATCATTTTTGTTACCATGTTTTTGAGAAATACACTAAGAATATAGTCTTAACTATAAGCTTGTAAATATCGTACTGAAAAGGTGAATTCACAATAGAAAATTAAAGCCAGCCAAAATATGCTGAAAGAGTTGCACAGTTCATTTAACTGTTTGATTAGTAAGTCAGGTAGACCTGCAAAATAGGAAAGTTATGAAATATAGCTAGTAAAGCTCATCCTTTAAAGCATCATCAGAATAGGCACACACAGGTGGAGTGTAGACAAAAATTCATCTTTTTTTTTCTATCCATTTAATTCCATCCTCAACCACCACATTTTTTTGTCTTCAGAGGAACCACACAGGGTAAATTGATCTGCTTCTTGGAAATTTCCAGTTGGCTTATTTCAAATTTCTTCATTCCTAAGGGGTGGATATGGGTTAACTGATATAAAATAATTGTCTTGTTGTGCATTTCACTATTGTCTCATGAAAATAACCTGCCATGCAGTGTTTTTGCGGCTGCAGGCAAGATTCAGAGACAATCCAAATTATTAATTAGCAAGCACCAATCATTAAGTTATTTGGCTGGAAACAACTGCTTCTTTCACCTATCCTAAGTCAAGAAAAAAGGCATTAGAAACAAGCCACTACCTCATGTCCCTCTTGTGAATTGTTTATCTTCTGGGATAAATAAATTAAAATTTCTCTCGTAACACAGACTTGTATTGTACTATGTCCAGATTGAAATAAGCCAATTTTTTTCAGAGAACTTGGCTTTTTCACAGTAACACAGATTTTCTCTGTAGAGGGAGTTTTCCACTTGCTTTATTTTAATCAGAGTGTGAGATGAGACTGCATGGAGACAGATTGGGTGTTGCCTCATTGTGGCTATGCAGAGATGGGATGTGGCCCGGCAAACTGTATGGAGCCAGAAGGGGGAGCAAGAAACTTTACCCTTCTCTGTAGCTATGCAACGGAAACAGACCATTCCCTGTGCTCATTGCTGACTGCACTTTGGGGAGCACAAGGCAGCCGGGTCTTGGTCTCTGCTTCAGGAAGCAGGGCTCTGCAAAGTAAGGAAGCAGGTCTGTGATCCCACTCTCCTGCCTCAGCCTGTATAGTGGTGCCAGCACATAAGGGGAGCAGATTGCTCACCCCTTATGTGAAAGGAGCATCACTGGAAAGATTGTGCCAACCTCCTAAGTGCTCCCTCTGGGGCACTGCAACTTGACATGGCTGTCTCTTCAGGACAGTGGCTTTAAATGTTCCACTTTAGCTGACCTGCAAAAATATTTTTCCCACAAATTGTTTCTTCAGCAGTGAGAGTTGGTTGTTTTGCATCACTCTCTTTTGTTGACCCATGAACTATAACTATAACTTCCTTTGATCACCTTCCTTTGGTCACCTTTCAGGTAATACTTCTTGCAACAGTTTACTATACTGTCCCCCATTTTTTCTGCTGAAGTATAATACAGGAAAATTAATATGGCATGAATATGATTGGAAAAGTAGCTACATAAAAATGATACTGCTTACTCAATATGTCTTAGCCTTATATGACTTCAAAGCTCATCTGCTTACTTTTCCTGACAAAAACAAGTGTTTAATACCGTTAGCACCATACAGCCAGCCCAGCTATGTAAGAGTGAGCTAGACTCTGTTCTGCCTCATACCTCATCAACAGAATTGTCTGGTAAGTTCTGACCACAGTCTTTATTATTGGTAATGATGTAAGAAGCAGAAAGAAGACTTTTTTTCAGAGCACATGTTAGCGCTATCATCAGAGAAATTATCTTATAACTATCTTTGAACTAAGCAAATTGAGAGAGAATAAATCTGGATCCCCACAAGCCCATTTTTACAACAAGCTTTTTGATTATAGCAGCTCTTTAAAAGGCTGTAGTATGGACATTTTATTATTTTGAGATAGCAAGAGAAAACAATGGAAAATACATAATTATGTGAGGCTCTTTTCCCCCAGGTTCTTTAACCTGGCAGCAGTGTGAAGTCAAAGGAGAAATACCCAGTGGAAGGATACATCCTACTTTTACAGCACACCATGACAAGGTATAGGCCACTTCTCTGTCCTGGTTTATTTTTTCTGTAGTTCCAGTGTGAATGTGACGGGCAGGAGGGTCTCCTCCTCAACATTTCTAACATACATATATTATTTAAGATGTAATGGGATTTCACCTTTAGATCTTTCTGAGCAGCAGTCTCAGCAAGAAGTCTAGTACAGGACTAGGAGCCAGGAACTCCTGAGTTTGAATTCTGGCACTTGCATTCAGTTGCTGTGTTGATCTTTGGCGAGTCATTAAAGCCCAGATTTTCAAAAATGCCCTTTTAATTTTTGGCTACTCAAGCTGAGGCCCTTTGGGCCCGAGCAACCACAGATCCCACTGGTTTCATATGGAATTCTGGGTGCTCAGAAATGTCTCAGGTTGAACAACAAAAAGCTGAGGTATCCACAAAACACCTTGGCTATGGCTACACTGTAGCCTTCTTCTGGAAAAGCATATGCAAATGAAGTATGGCGTGGAATATCGCTGTGCTTCATTTGCATCATTAATTAGCAGCCACTTTTGCGCAAGAGGCTTTTGCACAAAAAGAAGCTGTGTAGACGGCTTCTTTTTGCGCAAAAACCCCTTCTTGTGTGAGAGCCATTCTTCTTGATATTCCATGCCGCACTTCATTTGCATAAGCTTTTCCAGAAGAAGGCTACCGTGTGAGCTTAGCCCTTCATAGCTTCATAGGCCTTCATAGCTGTTTCCCAGTTTCCTATCTGAAAAACTGGGAACACTAGTACTTTCTTACCCCACACAAGTGCTATGAGTATATATTCATTAATGCTTGAAAGTGGAGTGTATTCATTTTCAAATATAAAGCTGTATGCAAGTGGTGTATTTTCAGTTGGGATTTCCTCATAAATTTGGACTCTGGAACAATGTGATCCATTTGTCATACAGGTCACTTGCTCAAATTTAGCCCTGAAATTTAGTGATTGAATGTTATTGGTCTCTAGTTATTTGGTCTGTGTGAATGAATGGATGTCCCTGGTCCAGTTCCCATTGGACAGGTGCCCACATCAAAAAAACATCACTACGGTTGGCAGTCTCATGAAAGAGACTCTAGACTGAATGGGTATGGAATTGACCCAACCTTGCAGCCCTCACCAGATTCTTTCCAGCAAAGAGCTCAGGGGATTACAGATCAATGGGGATTTCTAGAAATGTCACTGATTTTTAGCAGTGCATAAATGAAAGACTTCAGTCTGCAGTACTGTCAAGTGTAGCAAATAACTTTCATGCAAATACTATGCTCACTTTTTAAAATATCATTACTTCCTGGCTTACATCTCATAGTTTCCTCTGTTGCCACATTGCACAGTTTGCTGAAATAGTGCTGAATGCCATATCTTTTCCTCTAAAAAGCCTAAGCATGCTCCATGTACTGCCCCCTGAGAATTCAACAACCTGGATGAGAAGCAATGATGCTGAGTCTTTTCCTTTTCACTGCAGTCTGAAACACCTTTTACTTTCAAGTGCTGCAGCATTTTTACATTAATTAATATCTGGAAAATTTTCAGAATTCCAAAGAATCTGCCTGACTATTTTAAAGTTTTCTTTCGCCCTCATCAGTATAATAACCAACCAGTAAATCCAGGTATATTCAGAGAGATCCTGGACTTCATTACAATAGGGGATATGTGTGTGTTGAGAACAGAGGGGAGTTTTCATGTTGTTTTTCTATACAGATATGGTTAAATTGAAGGGAAAAGGATTTCCATAGGATAATACTTAGAGTACAGAATCATGTATATTGTATTACAGTTGCAGTTTTTGTCAACAGGATATCTATTTGTTTGGAGGAATACATGAGTCTAAAGATGGTAATAAAACACCAAAGAATGATGTAATGAAATTAAGCCTAGGTGAGTAAAAATGTAAACAGGGGATTGTCAGCACAAGTTTCATCACTGAATAGAACACGCTACTATTCAGAAGTATGCTAAAGCTAGACGGCTGCACAAGGACAAAGTTTTGTAATAAAATGAACTTAAGTACATCTTTCATTGTGTGTGCAGTGACATAAAAATACATCCAAATGTGTCTCTGTAGTCAATATATGATCAATCATTTATTGAAAAAAATTAAGATTTAAATAAAGTTGTATAATATTTGTATACACATATATAGTGCAAATCATATCATCATATAACACTAGAACTGGAAGGGACCTTGAGAGCTCATCGAGTTCAGTCCCCTGCCCTCACAGCAGGACCAAGCACTGTCTAACACCACTTTCTATTCCCTTAAAAATATTGCCATACCTTCCAATTTTGTATTGAATCTGTAATATAAGATTGCTCAGCATTTTATGGCTTACATCAGTTTTTAGTGTTTCTCTAGAGAAGCTCTGTAAACCACTTTAATCCAACATGTTTTGCAGCCCAAGAGACTACAGGAAATGCTGCTCTTTTTATCTTTTTGATCAGGCAAACCTCTTAACCTCCCCTTCCTTCCTTTGGTGAGCAAGTCACTGCTCAAGTTCACAATGTAACCTGCAGTGATTTGGGAAGGCTGCAAATTGCTGCCATTATTTAGGAAAGTCAGATTTCAAATATGATTTTTTCACCTGTTCTTCTACATAAGAATGGACATTGCAAAAAGATACCCATACTGAAGAGCTGTACAAGTATTCATGTGGGGCAGCAGTTAGTGACTACTTAGCACACTTTTTCTGTTTTCTTTAAACAAGCATGTTTGTAAATTCACTGTCATTTAGATTTTCCAGGTATTTGTACAGAAAAAGCTTTTTAACCAATATTTCAAAGACATTTTTAAAAAGTTTAATCTGACAATACATTTAGTCGTTTCTGTGTGTCTTCTTTCAAGGTGAATTGCTACAGGATACTAAGTAACAAGGAACTTTATGAACACATTTTATTATAGAACAACGATGTTGATCAGAATGAGGGGGAGTGGGAAACTACTAGAATTTTTTTCAGGAAAATTAATGCAACTCTTTTTTATTCATTGTTTTGCATGATTTCACACCCCAGAATTTCAGGTGACTGAGAACTATTTGCATTGCAGCCTGCAAAAATTCACTCAAGTACCTTCCAAAACCCACATGGTCTAATGGGTTAAGTACAACAGACTAAACTGTAATCTGCTGGTGCTGAGTTGTTATTTTCAAAAACTCTAAATTCTTGGTGTGACGGGCCAGCGGCGGCCCACACTGGAACTGGGCAGGCAGCGGCTCTGGCCCCGGCAGGAGGCCCGGGAGGAGCTGCCCAGCAGGCACGTGGCCGTGACGCTGTGCCCACTGAGCCCGGTGCGGAGCGGTGTCCCTCGGCTGCGGCAAATAGGGCCAGCCGGTGGTCAAGGGCAGACCAACGCATCCCAGGCAGGGGACACTGGGATGTAATCCCACCCCCTGCAGCCCGACGCATCGGCGTAAGCAATGCCGGGGGCGGGACCAGGGAGGGCGGTGTGACCTCCGGCGGGAGGTTTAAAAGCTGCCCAGGAGATAGAGCAGGGAGGAGGACCGCAGGGAGGCGATTCCTCCCCCCCCCCAGTGGAGACAGGAAGCCGGGACCCTGAAAGATCCGCGAGGAGCCCCCAGGACTACCGCCGGTGGAGAGGTAAGGGCCGGTGACTCGGGATCACAAACCGTGGAGTCAAGGGAGGCTAGGAAGCAGCCCAGGGCAGGGCCATTCTGGCGCCCGTGGGCTGACGTGTTACGGGGTGGGACCCTGTCAGCCGGGTAAGGGTCGAGACCCGAACCCTTAGGGCCCCAGGCTGGGACCCGGTGGAGAGGGTGGGCCCGGGTCCCCCTAGCCACCCCTTTATCTCTCAGCACTGCACGCAACGCGGGAGGGAAGCGAACTGGTGAAACTTGAGAGGGACCTCCGCCCCAAGACCCGTGGTGACAGACAGAGGTGCCCTGAGAGGGGGACCGCGGACACAGGGCTCGCTGGGCCCCGATCCGCCCTGTGCTGGGATATCAGGAGCTCACACCCCTTTAACCATTAAATTCGCATCTTTAAGACGGTGGGCTTGCTGGGCCGCACCCCCGAGGAGGGGGCTGCGTGCTCACACCCGGAACTAATCCGTCACACCTGGTGGAGAATGTGGGTACGCGAAACGCCCCACTCGTGACACATTCATGAGCTAAGGCACTGATATATAGACTATAGGGAATTAAAAGAGGAGGAAGACGGATGGTAAAATGGAACTGTGACAGCTGCTGGACTGTATCGGGGAAACCCAACGGCAGCAACAGCAGCAGCAAGCGCAGCTGCTACAGCAGCTGGCAAACCAATTTCAAGACCAACAGTGTCGGTACAGGAGTTGAGCGCACAACAAGAACGGTGGGTCAATGCTGCTAAGCAAGCTGGACCCGTGACGAGCACCGCGGTAGGTGGAGGGCCAGAGGGGTCGGGAATGGGAGCCCTCCCCATTCGCTTAACTAAGATGGGGCCCCAGGATGATCCAGAGGCCTTTCTAACCACTTTCGAGCGGGTGGCCTGAAGACCAGTGGGCTACCCTGCTCGCCCCATATCTCACCGGCAACTCGCCTACCGGAGTCTTGTACTATTTTAAGGTGAAGGAGGCAGTGCTTGACCAGCTGGGGGTCACCCCAGAAACATGTTGGCAACGGTTCCGGCAGGAGCAGTTTGGACCCAAGGAGAGGCCCTGGGCTGTGGCACAGAGGCTACGAGAATGGGCAAGGAAATGGATTGAGCCCAACCAAAAGACAGCCGCTCAGGTGATGGAGCTAATAATCCTCGAGCAGTTTATCAGCATATTGCCACGAGAGGGCCAAAAATGGGTAAAGAAGAATCAACCCACAACAGTAAATGAAGCAGTGGCCTTAATGAAAGCCTACCTGGCTGCCGAGGACGGGGAGGGCAGTAGCCCCAGAACGACCCAACAAGGACCGAAGGTAGGGGGACCACGGCCCAGTGGAGGGATAGGAGGAAGGGGAAGGTTTGGAGGCCCCCGTAGTGGCCCAGGAACCAGCCGCAAGCTAGCCCCAGTATGGCCCGAAAGACCGGTGGTGGGGACGGAGGTGGAGGTAACCCAGGAAGGAGGGACCGAGGAGAAGAAGACCCCAACCCAGGGCGCCTGTTTTCAGTGTGGCCGGGAAGGTCATTACAAAAGGGATTGCCCCCTGATGGACTGCACCCTCGGCCAGGCAGAGAGACCCTGAGAGCCCCGGGAGACGACGGGGACGGGTTCCCCAGTAATGGCCACAGTGAAGATCGAGGGGGAAGCGGTAAGGGCATTAGTAGATTCAGGGTCTGCTGTCACGTTGGTACGAGAAGAACTCATCCCTATCAGATGGAAGGAAGGGGACCCCGTGTTGATGTGCAGTGTTCATGGGGAGGTCAGAGCCTACCCCTCGGTGCGAATACGGCTGGCGGACAATTGGCGCGAGAAAATGTGGAGAGTGGGGAAGGTCCCCACCTTGCCGTACCCGGTATTGCTAGGGAGAGATTGGCCGGGATTCACTCGGTTGCTGCAAACCGGGGTGAAGACCCCCCAGGAAACTGAGGCTCAGAGCTCACTGACAGTCAAAGGGTTCCTGGCACCAGGGGGAGGCAACCCCAGGGACGGCGACGCCAGAGCCATGCAGGGTGATGAGCACGAGGAGGAGGAGGAAGCAGAAATAGGGCGAAGCGCCGACTTCATTAGGGAACAAAGAGAGGACCCTACGCTTCGGAACGCCTGGCACCAAGCCTCGGCCGAGGATGAAAACAGAGAGGAACCCCAATGCCAGCACCAGGGACCGTATTTCAAGGTACAAAACAACTGCCTGTACCGGGTAGTACAGGAATTGGAGGGGGAGGGGGAGAGACAACAGTTAGTAGTCCCCTAGTGGCTCCAGTGGGCGGTGCTTCACCTTGCCCACGCCAACCCCTGGGCAGGACACTTGGTCCGGGAGAAAACATTGGCTAGGGTAACCCAAAGATTTTTTTGGCCGTGGATCTATAAAGCGGTACATGACTTTTGTGCCTCTTGCCCGGAGTGTCAGAGGGCAGCACCGGCGGGCGTGGCATGGGCACCACTTATCCCCCTCCCAGTCATAGAAACTCCGTTCAAACGCGTAGCCCTAGATTTGGTTGGTCCCCTGGATGCATCTCGCATGGGCCACCAGTATATCATGGTGGTGTTGGACTACGTGACCCGGTACCCTGAGGTGGTGGCATTCCGAAACACCAAGGCGCCCACCCTAGCCAGGGAATTGGTGAAGATCTTCTCGAGGGTGGGGCTGCCGAAAGAAATTCTGACGGACCAGGGGACAAACATCACCTCGAGGGTGATGAAAGAATTGTGTCGGATGTTAAAGATCAAACAGATTCGGACGTCCGTTTACCACCCACAAACCGATGGGTTGGTGGAACGGTTCAACAAGACCTTGAAGGAGATGCTCTGAAGGTTTGTGTGAGACGACCCCAGGGGATGGGACAGCCTGCTCCCCACACTACTGTTCGCCATTCGTGAGGTCCCGCAATCAATGACGGGATTCTCATTGTTTGAATTACTGTACAGTCGGCAGCCAAGAGGAATCCTGGACCTCCTAAAGGAGGACTGGGAGGAACAGCCCACCGCATGCCGAGGGACTGCCCAGTACATACTGCAGTTGAAAGGGAAGCTAAAATGGCTGGGGGAGTACACCTGGGTGAACTTAGCACGGGGTCAAGAAAGGCAAGCGCGATACTATGACAGAACAGTGCAGATGAGGGAATTCCAGCCGGGAGACCGGGTACTGCTCCTCCTTCCCACACCTGGCTCCAAATTAATGGCCCAATGGCAAGGTCCCTATGAAGTGATCCGGCGGGTGGGGGCCGTGAACTATGAAATTCTCCTATCGGGACGAAAGAAGGATAAACAAACCTTCCACGTGAACCTCCTAAAGAAGTGGGTCACCTCGGAGAACCTGTTGATAACGCCAGTACCCACCGAAGACGACCTGGGACCCTGGGGAGGCGACAGCCGAGAGGAAGCAAAGGTCAATCTGAGTGACAAGTTGACAGCCCCTCAACGGCAACAACTTAAGGATCTCCTACACCGATACAGGGTGGTGCTCATGGCCAGGCCGGGCCGCACGTCTTAGGGCTGCCACCGGATAAATACTGAAGCCGGAAGGACGGTACGAGAGCCACTTCGACCCCTGCCACGTAAGATGTGGAGGACCGTATGGGACGAAGTGCAGCTGATGCAGCAATGGGGTGTGATCAAGGAGTCGCAAAGCGAATGGCGTAGCCCCATTGTCCTAGTTCCGAAGCCGGATGGAACAACTCGGTTTTGCATCGACTTTCGGCAAGTTAACGCCATATCTCATTTCGATGCCTACCCGATGCCCCGAGTCGATGAGCTCCTGGACTGGCTAGGACATGTCAAGTATCTAACCACGCTCGACTTAACGAACGGATACTGGCAAATCCCCCTAGAAGCCAGAGAAAAAACAGTGTTTTCCACCTCATTCGGGCTATTCCAGTTCAGAACGATGCCCTTCGGTCTCCATGGAGCGGCAGCCACTTTCCAGCGAGTGATGGACCAGCTACTAGCACCATACCGAGCCTTTGCCGCTGCATATATAGACGACATCATCATCTAAAGCAGCAGTTGGGAAGACCACCTACGCCATGTCGAATCCATATTGGCAGCCCTGGGAAGAGTGGGCCTAACAGCGAACCCAAGAAAATGTCACCTAGCCAAAACAGAGGTATCGTACTTGGGGTACACTGTGGGAGGGGGGAAGTTGAAACCCCTGGCCAGCAAAGTACAGGCCCTAGAAAGCTACACAGCCCCTAAATCAAAGAAGCAGGTGAGACAATTCTTGGGACTGGCCAGTTATTACAGGAGATTTATCCCCAACTTTGCCACAATAGCAACGCCACTGACAGAACTCACAAAGAGCACCAAACCCATGCAGGTGCAATGGACCCCACAAGCCGAACGGGCCTTTGAGATGTTAAAAGAATGCCTGTCTAATGCCCCTGTATTAGCACAGCCAGATTTTGAAAAACCTTTTCTTCTCTACATAGACGCTTCCCAAGTAGGACTGGCAGTGGTGCTGGCGCAGGAACACCAAGGGGCTGAACACCCAGTTCCATACGCGAGCTGGAAACTACTGCCCAGGGAGCAGAATTACTCCACGGTCGAAAAGGAAGCATTAGCCGTAAGATGGGTGGTAGAGTACCTATGGTATTACTTGTGGGGAAATAAATTTCAATTGATAACAGACCACACTCTGTTAGTCTGGCTTAACTCTATGAAAGACACAAATGCGCGTATTATGCAGTGGTATTTGGCCTTGCAGCCATACAATTTCGAGGTAAGCCACTGCCTGGGTAATAGGCACCAGAACGCAGACTTTTTCTCTAGAATATGGGACCGCGACGAGGGGGAGTGCCTAACGCCTCTGAGGGGGGAGGTGTGTGATGGGCCAGCGGCGGCCCGCACTGGAATCTGGCGGGCAGCAGCTCCGGCTCCAGTAGGAGGCCCAGGAGGAGCTGCCCAGCAGGTGCGCAGCTGTGACGCCGAGCCTAGCGCGGAGCAGTGTCCCTCGGCCGCGGCAAATAGGGCCAACCAGTGGTCAAGGGCAGACCAACGCGTCCCGGGCAGGGGACGCCGGGATGTAACCCCACCCCCTGCAGCCCGACGCATCGGCATAAGCAATGCCGGGGGCGGGACCAGGGAGGGTGGCATGACCTCTGGCGGGAGGTTTAAAAACTGCCCAGGAGACAGAGCAGGGAGGAGGACTGCAGGGAGGTGATTCCTCCCCCACCCCCAGTGGAGACAGGAAGCCGGGACCCCGCAAGATCCGCGAGGAGCCCCCAGGACTACCACTGGCGGAGAGGTAAGGGCCGGTAACTCGGGATCACAAACCGCGGAGTCAGGGGAGGCTAGGAAGCAGCCCAGGGCAGGGCCGTTCTGGCACCCGTGGGCTGACGCGTTATGGGGTGGGACCCTGTCAGCCGGGTAAGGGTCGAGACCCGAACCCTTAGGGCCCCAGGCTGGGACCCGGTGGAGAGGGTGGGCCCGGGTCCCCCTAGCCACCCCTTTATCTCTCAGCGCTGCACGCAACGCGGGAGGGAAGCGAACTGGTGAAACTTGAGAGGGACCTCCGCCCCAAGACCCGTGGTGACAGACAGAGGTGCCCTGAGAGGGGGACCGCGGACACAGGGCTCGCTGGGCCCCGATCCACCCTGTGCTGGGATATCAGGAGCTCACGCCCCTTTAACCATTAAATTCGCAGCTTTAAGACGGTGGGCTCACTGGGCCGCACCCCCAAGGAGGGGGCTGCGTGTTCGCACCTGGAACTAATCCGTCACACCTGGCAATAATCTAGTCTGGGGGCCTGATCAGATGAGGATCACTCACAGCAATGTATGGCACATGCGTAATCCCACATTGTAAATCTTTATACATAATTTTCTATTGGATTTATCTGAGTCACAACACAGGTGACACCCCAGAATGCAACTTCTACATGGTGTTTTCTTTGTATCCTTTATAACATGTTATCAATCCTCTTATCATCTGTCTTTTTTACAATATATAGCATCACTTTATGTTATGGTTCTCCAGTAAATATGTTTTAGAGTAGCTGGTCTTAAATCAAACCTGAGATATTTTTTACTTCTATCAGCTTATTCCCATGAACAGAGTCTTTAGTGTCAGGAAGCCTACCTGGAAATGGGGTTGAGAAGCAAAACATCTGTAATTCATGCTCGTTACTTGAATTCTAGAACCAAACGGCAATTATGAAAGTTTAAAGCTACCAAACATTTGGAGTTTGTCCCTCTGGGGCAGAGCCACCCTCTTTGTCACAGGGTTGAGCTCACTGTGAACCTAAACAGATGCCATTCACTGATGGTCAGAGATCCCTGTATATGGAGTTGGGAAAACACTTTGGGATCATGTGAGATTAGAAGCCATTATATAAATGTAATTGATTTACTTCATTAACATTATTATCTTTCTTGACATTACAAATAGACTTGCCTGTCATCTTCCATCATTGGAATGTTTTTCTTAGCTGCTTATTTTGAGTAAATCTATGTTATGACAATAACTTGGGTATACATTTCTTTTAGGAATATGTTTGGCTGTAGTAACTTTGATCTTTCTGAGATCAGCCATTAGCCTTTGGAAGACTGAAAGATATCTGTCTGAAAGAGCCTTTTTGTCACTGGAAGATTATCCAGACTTCTTTGTTTTTCATTTTCTCTGTGGCTTTCATTGCTGCTGTTCTTTATTTGGCAGATCCTATAATTATACAAATGTCCTAAGCTTGCAAATGCTTCAGGTGTAATACAGATAATACCTAGGACCTAATTTACTGCAAACACATCTCTCAATACACTGACAGTAGCCATGTTCTATTTTTATTTCTGTATTTTGTATTTTACAGCAAAGATGAAATGGAAGATGCCACTTTATGTTGGGATCCCCCCTGCCTGCAGACACAGCCATGTAGCATTTATTCTTCACAGCTACGTAAGTGAATATAATGTTAAAGTCAGAATTCTGCCATCCTAGGCTTTTCATCCTTACTGATATAAAGTGAAATCTGTAATTATTCGGGTAACATAAAGCTCAGCTTTCTCTTCAGTTCTTACATATATATGCAGTCACCATATAGACCTACATTTGTGGTTTTTATTTTCTATCAAATCCCATGATGATTTTAATCATTCTTTCCAAAACACAATTTACAACAATTAAATAGTTGCATTTAACAAAGTAAACAGTTTATTAATATATGAAAACAATGTACAGAAAGTCCATTCAATCAAGGTTTTTTCCCCTACAATTAAGGGTAGTAGTAGCAGAGTGAAGTGGGAGCCAGGCTTCTTATGAATTATTGTCACAAATCACCTTGTCTCAAGTATAAATGAAAACTTCCAAATATTCCAATCAGCATCTTTTTTACTGTTATTAGTGAAGGAGTTCTCCACAGGAGCTGCACCACAGAAACTGTTGCTCCAGGTCATCTTCACATGCCAGCGGTATATCCAAATATGCCTTTTCTCAGATTTTAGCTTGTCTTTCAGTGATTACATTTCAAAGGTCCTTGTCTTGAAATTTTCACTACATTTTTACAGCTATTCTTCAGGGTTATCCCTTCCCTCCCCCCCCCCCCCCCAGTATTCCAGTGACTGATTCTGACACCTTGAAACTCTGGCACGCCTGGTTTCTTATACTTGGCATTGTCTCTGCATCTCAACACCTTTTTGGTGCAGTTGCATTTTTTTCTTTGCACCCGTGTTTCCAATGACTTACTACTATTGCAGTATCTCATCACCAGTGTTACTCAGTGGTTTAACATTTGCATTTCCCTCAAACTTTGCATTTCGGCTTGGGTTCCATCTTGGCTCGTAACATTTGCTTTACTGTTTCACTTATGCGGCACATTACTTATTGTAGTAGTTTGTCTATTATGTGTGGAGGCACATGCACCCTTTTCCTTTTCATAGGAAATAAGTTCTAAAATGGGAGGAAGGTTGCACAGTAACAATGTATGTTAATGAATCACATCCAATGTCTGATGACAGATAATGTTTATGTCATCTATCTTGGAGTCAACCACAATGTGCAGAGGCAACAGCTAAGCTTACAAATATTACCCCAAGAACTAAAGAAATGTGCAGAATGACTCCAAGTGCTCCAAGCCCTGGGATATTCCCGTAAGTCCAAAACAAGACTGTTAGAGAGTATCACATCAAAGCATAAAA
Organism: Pelochelys cantorii; assembly: GCA_032595735.1. Lineage (NCBI taxonomy): Eukaryota > Metazoa > Chordata > Testudines > Trionychidae > Pelochelys > Pelochelys cantorii. The sequence continues at coordinate 85,416,275 of CM064330.1, read as the reverse complement.
GTGAGTTGGCCAAGACCCCTGAGCACTGGGATTCAGTATCAGTGATTTGTTGGTACAAACCAATCTTCTCTATGACAAGTCCATTGTAGCCTTTTCCTCCAAGTGGCCCACACAGTCACATCTAGCATTGGGGTGTTCCACTAAGCATTGGCTTCCTAATGTGCTGAGGAGGTCTTGGAGCCTCATCTTGCATCCAGTGAGGTCAGTGACAAAGCTCACATTGACTTCAGTGGTGCAAGATCAGGCCCTCAGTCTCTGAAGTTAGTTGTTCTATCTTCCGGCTCCTCAGGTGAGATGGGGCCCTCCACATGATAGATCACAGTAGAAGGCTCTGATAGCAGGCCAGCAGCATTCCCCTGTTGAAGTTGCTAACCAGGTAGATCTATAATTGAGGGCACCAAACTTTATTTTTTAAGCAGTAAATATCAACAAAAATGTTTGTTTTATTTATACAACACTCTCCACCCGACTGTTGCCAGTGCATTGAAGTGAGCAACATAAACTACTACAGACTGTTCCTGCATGAGATTAAATGGCAGTGGGTCTTCTTCTGTTGTAACCCCAAGGACTGTGGGACCATCTAAGGAAGCTCTCTTCTGAACTACTGGAAGTCCTAACATGAGTGTAAAATTGCTCTGTGGGAGGAGCTGCTTAACTTCTTTCAGAGGGGCAGGGAGATTGGAAATATCTGTTAAGGGAACCGAGGAGCAACTTCTGTAAGGTCCAGGCTGAGCAGTTCCTCTCCTCCTCTGGGACAGAGTGGGCAGCTTATTCAGAATCTTCTCTGTAGGGATCCCAGGCAGTGACAAAGCCAGGCATTATCCATTTAATGGAATTATATAGTTTTCTTCAAGAAGAGTTTTACTGTGGTGGAAGTTATCACCGGGAATCATGAATACCGGGAACCATAAAAACACCGGGAACCATAAAAAAAGGCCTCTGCAAACATTAATGGATACATTAATGTGATTTTATAATCTGTTCATTATATTGGCTTGCTATTGATGTTGCTTGCTGTTTCGTTATTCACAGCTCTATATCTTTGGTGGCATGAATGAAGAAGAAGAATTCAATGATATAATGGGGATGAAATTGATAAACCCTTCAGACAGGCAACCTAGTAAGTTGACTATGCATTTGGTAAATTCTAAACTTATTGTTAACTTGAAATCAATTCATCATGGAGGTCCTTCCCCATCGCCATCTTAAGCCAAATTCTGTGTAACATTTCTACAGAAAGAAATTATGTAGTATTATGTTTGTTTAACACAGGCTTCCAGAGCTGCTGTTCACACTTCAAAATGTTCTTTTATGTATCACCTAAATCAGGGCTGGGCAAAATACGGCCCAGGGGCTGGATCTGGCCCACCAAGACAACAGATTCAGCCCCCGGACCACCCTGCTGGGACTCTCAGGCATACAGCTGCAGCTGTTCAAAGTGCAGGTGCACCTCTCTGCTCTGTAGCAAGTGGGAAGGCTTTGTGTGATCTCCCTGCCTCCAACCCAATGCTTAGCTCCTATAGGCTGGAAACAACTGGCCAACAGGAATTGACCCCAGCCAATCTCTCAGCTCCTATTGGCTGGAAACAACCAGCCAATAGGAGCTGAGAGATTGGCCTGGGGGACAGGGGCAGCACAAACCTCTTCCACTTCCCAGAGCTGAGAGCCACATAAGAGGGAACAAGCCTGCAATTAAAAGTGATCTGGAGCTGCAGCAGGCAGGAAGCCCAGCCTGCCTTGGGCTGCTGGCTTAGGTAAGTGCCTACCAGTCAGAGCCTGTCCCTATTGCCCCTTCCCTTACACTTCCTTCTTGTGTGCTATTCTACTCCTTCAGTTAATGGGTTAACTAGCTTGTCAGCGCACCCACCTCAGACTGCTCCAGTAATTAGCTCCAGTTTCCTGGAAACTTATTGGACTTAAATTGACCAGAGTGCTGGTTCAGCTGCTGGTTCTCATCATTGTCACGGGAAGTAATAGTTCATCTGAAACGTGGTTCTTTTTAAATGTCAGAGTAAAATGAGCACGGTGGCTTTGAGCTCCTAACCAAAGGAGCGTTGGCACTAACCCTATGTTATGGCAATCCTACCACATAATCTTGACATCACTTAACAGATGGCTTTTTCCTTCTTTCACAAAAAGTCCCAAGTCAACCAGAGGAAGTTCAAGAAAAGATTCTAAAATGGCCCTCCTACCAACCTTGATCTATTGCTGACCACACAAAATGTTGCCAACCGTAGCAGACTTTGTCTGCCAATTAATATAAACATTTGATTACAAGAACTGTGTTTTTCCTCTGTTTGACAATTCTGCATATAATGAGAATATGCAACAAATAATTGTTTAAGTCCCCAATTCAGCAAAGTGTTTGAGCATTTTAATCCTATTGCAGTAAATGGAATGTATGCATGTGCTTAACTTTAAGTACATTATTACATGCTTTGCTGATTTGATTCCTAGGCCACAATGCATAAAGCCATCCACATGCATGTGCTCTTACCTATTGCATTGTGCATACCAGATACAGTACAGTACATATGAGGAGAAAATGCTTCTTGTGATTTTGATATATACTTTAATGCTTGATTTATTTCAATGGAATAGCCAATTAAAATAGCAGCACATAGAAGGGAAGGGATGGATGAGATGGGGTAAAGCTGTAAAGCTGGAAGAAATGTCATTTTCAAATAAAGTTGTGCTAGTGTGATTGCAGTACTTCTTACAATGCCTAGAGATGAAACAAACAATTTTAATAAGTCAAGATTATCCTACAATAATAAAAGGTTCAAGGGAAGAGCAAGTAAGAGTAATTTACTATTCTGTGTGGCTTTTCCATTGGGAATCTCTCTGAGAAAAGGCCAGAGGAAGTGACTCACATTTATTCTTTCTTCCTTGCAATGAGCTTTATTAAATCATTTGAAAGAAAAAATCAGTTCTAATAAATGGTGCCTTTGTGCCTCCTGTTCTCTGTGTGCCACCCTATGTATCTAACATATGAGTGAAATTTCTTTGTAATGAATTTGCAACTTTAATCATTTTTTTGTATCATGCCTCTGACCACTGGCTATCATCAATCCACAGCAGAAAACAATTTCATTAGCATGCAAAATATCTTTAACAGTAAGCACTTCCAAGCTGTAATATTCCTACAGTGGACATCAAAAACAAAAGGCATGTACCATAGTGTTATTAGCATTCAGTACATAAACACACAAACATGATCAGTGGATTTGAATAACTACTAAAGCTGTATTGATTTTAATTCATCACATTACTAAAAGCTATTTAAAATATCTCATTATTTTCATCCATGAAAAGTGGTGTGAATCACTAATGTCTACAGTGCTCCTTTTGCACTGGTCTGCACTAGGGAGTTATTTCAAAATAACCCACCTTATTTCAAAATAATAAATAACTACCAAACCTGTTATTTTGAAATAACAGGCTGGTTATTTCAAAATCTGTACTCCTGCTTTCCTCGGGGAATAAGCTTATTTCAAAATAGTTATTTTGGGAGTTATTTCAAATGTACTTATTTCGAAATAATTTCCTAGTGTAGATATACCCTTTGTGAATTAGGGATCTTAATCACCAGCATCCTAGCATTATGTGTCTATCTACCATATTTCCAGATTAGACAGCATGTCATGGAGCAGGTAATGTTATTTTCACAATTACCACAAGATGTCATCACATTAACCCACCTCATGGGTGTCAGCCTAGTAATGTGCCCCAGCTTCACTTGTGCACTACTATGTGACTGGTGACCATTTCAGCTGCATACATGCTCACTATCCCTCTTTACAATTATCAGCCACAGGTATTTCTCAAGAGGGAAGGGTTTTGTTCAACATCACAAAGTTTTGTTTTCATTCAAAGCTCTGAAGCTTTTCCAATATCCCTTGAACAGTTCCCAATTGTCAGCTTCCCTATGACAGAATCCCTTTTCCAACAAGTCCCATCTCCCCTCAGCTAGCCGCAGGATCTTCTGGCTGAACTCTTCCAGTGGCATGTCAATTCTGGGGAGGAGGTTGATATATACATCTCTAATTTGACGTGGACATTTTTCATCCCACTGCAGACAGTAGCTAGGTGGCCGGATCCTGATGTCTACGTAATTTATTTCTCTTTGTATTTCATGACACTATGGGATTTTCTTGTGCTTTCACTCCACAATGCACAAAGTGTGCTCCTCATGTCAGAGAACAATTGAAATTTGATGCTTGCTGCATTCTGGGACTCAAGTTAGCAGTAAAGCCTGGCGGTGTCAGGAAGTTGGAAAAAAACGGCAGCAAATAAGGCTACAAGCCACTGGGCAAATTCAATGGCTGGGGAAGAGATATTTAAGCTCCCAATAGCTATTTCAACCAGACCCCTTCCTCAGAGCCAAGACTATCTTTATGTTCAAACCTGTCTGCTGTCCTTGTCTAGCAGTATGTCTACACTTCAAATAAAAACCTGAAGATGGCCCATACCTGCTGACTCAGGCTCCCAGGGCTCAGGCTGAAGGGAAGTTTTACTGCTGTGTAGACTTCCTGGCTTAGGCTGGAGCCCAAGATCTGGGAACCTCCCACTTTGAGGAGTCTGAAATAAAACTGCAATGAAACAGTCCCAGGATTTCAAGTCAACTGGCATGGGCCAGCCAGGGCCTCTCATTGCACTGTAGACATACCCTAAAAGGCAAGAAGCAATATATTATTTTTCCAGTAGGTCACATATTTTTACTACTCATGTGCCCTGCCACTCCAGCTCAGTTTTAAAAGATTTAAATGCTATTACAGGTGCCCAGGGACAGACATGTACATGTTCATCAAGGCCCAACTTGCATGTAGGCAGAGGTACAGATGTTTCCTAGTGTGTGTAATGAAATGCAAGAAAAGAAAATGAAGAGTTGGAGAGAGAGAGAGAGAGAGAAACAAGAACCCTTCTCAGCTGATCTCAGTCCCTCCTGCTGGTACAGAAAGGCAATTCCAGAGATAGCTAGAATACAAGTAATGCAGAGGTTTATTCTTATTCAATATGTATATGTCAGTAGCACCCAAAAGCCCCAAACAGGATCAGGGTCCTATTGTACTAGGTCTTATACAAACCAAGATGTGTACACAGTCCAATAACTGAAGCTGCATCTCAAAGTGAATAGGAATAGTCTTTTGAGGACTTGTATAATATGTTCCATGCAGCATACCCCATGGCCAATGTGGCAGGCTGGCAGCCACATTCTATATCAGCTGAGGCTTCCAAATTATTTAAGTGTGTGACTTTTGATAACATTTTTCCCTTTAAAATTTGTCTTGCTGATGAGCATTCATAGCAGTTAATAAAAGTTATACGTGTGTTATTATAATTATGTAGTCTTGGCTAAAAATACATTATAAAAAGAGTAGAAAGATCCCATAATAGTTCTGATCTATCATTCCTTGTTCATAAAGCGTTGCAATGGACTAATGGAAAATTGATGTCTTCTTTTCAGTAATGAAGGAGATTCTCTCAACATTTGGAATCCAGGGAGTAAGCAGCAGGTATTCTTTATATTTGTGTCTCTTTGCTTTTATTCTGTCTATGAGAAAAGGCAGAGAAGATGGTATATTTGTGATTTTTTTTAATAATGGTGGTGCCTTTGACTGAGCTGGCTTCTATATGTAGTACCAAGTGTTTTCTGTGTATAAATCACCATAAATATATGATTAGTTGACTTTTTGACTCTTCCTCATTACTAATAATTCCCCACATTTCAGTGAAAAGTACAATGGCCCAGCAAAGTAAATCTGTTCTCTTGTTATTTATAGAACAGTGTTTCATCTGAGACTCAGATATAGGTCCTATTTTTATGGACCCTTCATAGAAAAGCTACCTTCCTTTTCTTCGTCCCTTCTCTGGTATATCTGAGGCTATGTCTACACTAGGCATGTACCTGATTCTTTACTCCAAGCATGCATCTGCATATTAGCTAAGCTCACCACTTGAGTCCACTTTGTAAAGCTGCACAGACACTTTACCCCATGTTGCCGTATCTGTCCCGACAGTCGAGTTGCATGGTATTTCATGTTTGGATTTGTGGGTGTATATCCCATAGTCCTAAGTGTCCTCACCCACTGGAGTAGCCCTGCTGTTGGTTTACTTATGTACTGCCCTTAAACCTGTTCTCAAAATATAACATCCTTCTCCATAGCAGGAGAAGGAACTGTGTGAATGATGGTGAAAACTGAGTAGACTCAAGAACAGGCCACCAAGTCAACTTTATGACCCCTACCACACAGTGGCCAGCCAGAAAGATGAGCCATGTGGCACTGTATTGCCTTACCCATGCCCCCAGACAGGTTTGCCAGCTCCATTCAACTCATCTTTGAACACACATCTCAGGGACTTGAATTTGATGATAGGAATGTGGGAGGCAGTGACTAGCGATTGTCACACAGAAAGCCAGAAATGTAGACATATTCTCTCTCAGAGAACATCTCTTCTCACCTGGCCTCCATGTGGCAAAGACACTTATTTGTCTTCTTATCAAGGATGCCACTGGAATTCATTTACCTCCTGAAGACTTAAGGAATGAAGTCATTCATCGGACTTCCCTTCTTTCAGGGACTCCAGAGGGAGAGAGCAAGCACTTCCTGAATCTCTACTTTCCCTTCCTTCTCAAAAGTCAGAAGAGAGCTGTTGGTTGTTGTAAGAGAGCTCTGATGCCTGACGAGAAGGGAGGAAATTGAGATATTTTCCATTCACCATAGAAGCCAGGAGGTCAGGAGCTGCAATATGGGACTCTTTCTCTTCACAGTAATAAAAGTAAAATGAAAGGTGGTGGGATATAGCCTTTCCTATCCTAAAGGGGTGGGTGTTTGCTAGTTTGGGGATACTCTCCTCTCTCCGGGTACATCTACACTAGCTCGTGGAATGAGGAGTAACGGTAGTTCGAATTAGGATCTTTAATTCGAACTACCTAGTCCGTGCCGTGTGTAGCCACGGGCACAGAGTTTGGACTAAGGGGGATTTAAAAATGGTGGCGCCCGGGAACATGCAAATGAAGCCCGGGATATTTAAATCCTGGGCTTCATTTGCAACTCCGGTTGCCCTCATTACCCTACCTAGCTTGAACTAACGAGCTAGTGTAGACGTACCCTCCTTGTGTAGTCAGGTGCACAGAGAGCACTCAAATGGGATGCACTACTCATCTAGCTCTAGGTCAGGCTATGCTGAAAGAAGTCTGATAACTTCAGCTTAGTTCTGCTGCTGCTGACAGCAGATTTGGAGGGTCTAGTGACCAAATATATGGAAAATAGATTCTCCTATTTATATGTATTCATAATCACTTATAAACATGGAAAGTTTTCCCACTGCTGTATGCACACAAAGATCTATTTCTCAGCTGTGCAGATAGCAAATCTAATGGCCAAAATTTGGTTTCATGTGTGCTCCTATCTGGTGCATTGGGAGTATTATTATGAGTAAAATAGGAAGAATTTGGTCCTGAAATAATAAATATTGGGTGGGCGTAGTGAGGAAATATCTTGAGGATATCAAGCAAGAATATACTGGATAGGTGGAGAGAAAGGTAGAAGATATAAAGATGATACTAATGTTGAAAGATTGAGCTCTCAGATACTGCTGCTGATTTGCAGGTGTATTAATGTATTAATTCACACAAGTGTAGCATGTAGTTCTGTGATTATTTACATTTTTCCCTTGAATTAAATCAGTATTCTAGTACCTTATCTCAAATAACTTCCAAACAACCAAGAGAAATAAAAGAATTCACTTCCTTGGCAGCTATTTTTATTTGTTTAAAAAAGTGTTTTATTTCAGGCTTATAATTATGACTATGATTTTGTGTGTGTGTGTTTGTCTAGGTTTACTCCCACCAAAATACCCAAAGTGAAATATGAATTAATGGCATCGCCTTTTCCTGCCAGAATGGAGTCCCCACCTGCAATCCCAGTAAGCATCTCACCTCGGTTTCACTAGCTCTAAGGAGGTTTGTTTGTTTGTGTAACATTGGAGCTATAGTTTTATCTGCAACACTTAGGAAATGCGCTTTCACCTGAAAGTTAAGCAGTAAGACATGACAGGATGTGCTAGCTTCATGTTGTACAACATTACTCCTCAAGTGCCTTGTGAAAACAAAGCTGTCCTGAATCTCTGGGGCATGATATGATACCTTATTGTGCCTCTGGGTAATTACAAAATTGTGTCTTAGAAGAAAAATGATTCTCCTGTTTGGTGGTTTAGTTGCTATGTGTGTGTGTGTGTGTGTGTACGTGCACACACATGCACACGCCAGATCTCTCTCACACACACCCTACCTGAAATGCCCAAGAGGGAGGTGGACTTGGCAGAGATTAACCCTTAAGAATCTCTGGAGAGGAACGTGTACTGAAAACAGGAATTGTCTTACAGGAGTGACTGCTGCATGGCTGCTTCCCCTAGTCCCAGGGCAACACGGCTACTACACATATTGGCTGTGATCCCTGTGGCAGTTCAGTTAAGCTGCTACAGTGGTGACTCACAGGGAAGTAATATAGCCCTCAGCTGTAGTGCTTCCATCTAGCTGTCTGCAAGGCAGTTTGGTAGGGATCAGTGCCTCAGAAAGCAGCACTTCCCTTCTTCTGCTTCTTGATCTTGTATCATGGACTCATCAGCACAGAAGCATTAGTGTTGCCAGTTTGGGTTGGAAATACTCCTGGAGGTTTCATCACATGATATAATCTTTAATTCCTGAAGATTCCAGGGCTACCCTGAAAGGTTGGCAACCCTAAGAAGCATCCACATTCAGTAAGGATAAGGGGGATGGTAGGACAGGGAAAGTACTTTCCCTTCTGTGCAGCAAGGACCAGGGTTTTGGTTACACTAAGCATGAAAGTAAAGAAGAGGGATGTACAACACCAGAACCCCTTTTAATCATTTTGGTTTTTCTGAAAAAGATTTTTCTTCCTTTCTCCTCTGACATAGCAAAAAGTGAGGGGCGGGGGGACTAAACACTGAACAGTTTCTTTTTTGGGAGAAGCTGATGAAGTGTTCCAGTGTCTCCAGGAGGAGTAATAGAGAGATCCATTAATCAACATAAATAAACTGGAGAGAAAGCTGTGAGGGGAGATATAATGTATCTTATCTTTCCCACTTGACAGATGTTACAGGTTACTCTCAGTCACCTATTTTGGTGTGATTTGATTTGGTGTCTTTTTTAACCTGATGGAAAAGGGAAAGGTCCCAATTCAGTAAAGGTTTTAAGTGCATGCCTAAAATCTTTGCTGAATGGAGATGAATAGCTGAATTAGGGCCTAAATTGCTCCTTACATTGTATAGTAGTTTTAGAAGTTATTTTCAAATTATGGGCTAATAGACTCTTAATTTGGTACAAGACATTCAGGTCAATTTTATAGTAATAGAGATGTAGCCGTATTAGTCTACATCTAGTCTATATGGTCATGCCAATTTTCTTCTACTATTTGATCTGAGGAAGTGGGTCTGGCCCACAAAAGCTCAACACCTAATAAACCATCTTGTTAGTCTTTAAAGTGCTGCATAGTCCTGTCTTTTGTTTCAGGTCAATTTTATGTATTTCTTATGGTATCACAGGAAAAAACTGAGTATGCCAGCCCTACGTATAAGTTGCTTTGTGGGATACAATTTGAAAAGTATTGTTATTATTGATTATTATTGTTGTTGTTGTTGTTATTATTAGTATTGTATTGTATTGTATTGTAATTCTTTTCAATAATAATAATAATTACTATAAAACTGATTGCTAGAGGGAACAATTTAAATGTGTCACATAAAAATTTCCCAGATTGCCCAATAACAACATTACTTAGCCAATAAATTACTGGGTTCGTAACTTACAGAGTAAAATATTTAATTATTGATTTAATTGCTAAATAAATACACTGTTCAGAAAAGGAATTAATTTCTATTACTAAATATTATGCTGCTGAGTATTTGTGGAATGACTGCATTATTTTATTATTATTAATAATTCCCACCACTACCCCTTTCAGAGACTGCAGATGATTTGAGACCAACCTACAGAAGAATTTCAGCTCTGTCTCTCAGAACAGTAGCAGCAGCCAATATGTTCAGGCCACTTTGCCGGAGAAACTGAAATTTAATAACTAATGCAGTCAATAGGATTAAATGAGGAAAATTCATAACAGAACAACTTTATTGTTTAGAACTGAAAAGCCAAAATCATTGCTGAGCAGAAACAAGGTTATGAAAATGTGAAAATAAATGGCTAGTGTAAACCAAAAATCACAACTGGCACTCTCCTGTGAAATAATGATCAGCATGGGTCTGTGTTGTAGTGAAATCCATCATCAAGGGAAAAACTAGTAGGTAGAATAGTGGGTCTTGATGGGAAAACTCATAAATGACTATTGTAGGCTCAAGGGGAGATGCTAATAATCATTAAATGCCTTGCCTTTTCTTCTTCTATGATTTTTATGGTATTTCAAGCTGTGTTAACTTATGACTTTCTACATAGGCAGCTCAACTCAGAGATTTCATTTCTGTGCGTAACCAAGCAATGGACATGATCACAAGGGCCTTTGCCTTGCTGGACTTGGAGTTTCAAAAGCTAGACACGTATGTATGATTTAGAGTCTCTAGAAATGTTCTTTATGTGTTTTGTGGGAGACTGGAGATAAAAATCTCTTAAAGGGAGCAAGGATAAGGATTAGTATATGAATCAATGTTTTATGAGAAAAAAATAAGATAGAAATGTCTACTAATGTAAAAGTTCAGCATGATGATTCAGCTTTTTAAATAAAGGGCTGAAAACTTCACTATCATTAAACTGTTTTCCCCTCTGTGGAGCTGTGGCAGCTGCCAAAAAGATAATGTGATATTCAGAAACCTGAAAAGGGCATAACTGCTCTCCTGTTGTCTTACAATTTGTTTAAATTTTAATAAACAGTACCAATTTTAAAATGTGGATGTTAGTTATATCATGAATGTCAACGTATTTTAAACAACTTACAGAGAAACATGGAAGAGTTACTACTAGGCTTAGTTCTACTTCTCATGAGCCAGATTACCCCCTCTGGCAGAAAAACAACACAGAAGGGGACTCAGAGGAAGGAAATTTCCTTAAGCTGCTCGAGCCCCCAGTAGAATCCAGTGCCACATCCTAGCAGCACACCACTAGTGGAGATGTGTTGTCAGGAACTTGCCTGCAGCTCCCCTGGGGAAAAGATAATACAGCCCCAATTTGTATTTTCTCAGTACTCTTTGCAGGGCTTTAATGGGGGGGGAAAGAGGATCTGCCCAGGTCCACCTATTTTCTGTTCCTTTCTCCAGCCCAGTCCTTATGGCCACAGAGTACCTTTCATGTGGTAAAGATAAGGGGAGTATTACCCAGTTCCCCACTCTTTGAAAGGTGAGGTAACCACCCGTGTTCCCTATAAGATTTTCCAACCATGCGCAGATTGAGTTTTGGCTTGTGCATCAATATTGGTGTTATGTGCGCTGGTTTGGATGTGTGCCACGGTGGCACCCAGTTTATTTATACACACACATTCCCGGCTGCTGGAGCAGAAACCTCCCCACACACACACACACCATGCAGCATGTCCCGTTCCCAGCCGCCGAAGCAGACCCCGCCCCTCCAGCCACACGGCATGTCCAATTCCCAGCCGTCAGAGCAGATACCACCACCCCATCATGGCTCGTTCCTGGCCCCAGCTGCCAGAACAGGCCCTAGCCCCCCTGCCATGTAGCAGCCCCGGCCACCGGAGTAGGGCTTCCTGCCCCTCGCCACCCAGCCATGGCAGGTCCCAGCCCCTGACCCCAGCAGCTCCTTCACCACACCAACTCAGCCAGCCCCACCCACCAGAGCAGCCCCCTGCTGCGCAAGTGCTTCTGTACAGCTCTCCAGGGGAGATGGGCAGGGAAAGAATTTTTTGTTCGCAGCTATGCAGGCGCACACCTTAATGGGAATTATGGTAACCACCCTCAGTTCTTAGAAAAAGAACCCATCCCACACAGAGATAGTTGAAAGCCCTTTTGCCTTTGCACTAATTTCTTTGCCGTCTATCTTTTGGTTTTGTTTTCAATGTTGTTCAGGGCTTATTTCTTTTGGATGTTTAATTTCCACTTGGAGCCTTCTATAGCAATGGGTGAACACAAGTTTGGAGGTTCAGATCAATAGTACAAAGTTTGATGCTGATCTAAAGCTTTTCTAAAATCCTTTTTGTCTGAAAACCTCAAAAGATCAAGCTCTGGCAGGATTTCCAGGTTTTACTACAGCTTCAGCCTAGCTAGAAATAAGACACAAAAAGCCTTTCCCATGCTTTTCTGATTCCTGCTGTCCTAGCCGGAATCACAGTGTACACTGCACAGAGATGAGTGATAATTGTGTAATTGTGTTGGAAAAGGAGGGAAAGGCTAACTTGCTCCTTCTCAACTGTATTGCTCAAATTCACATTGGATTTATAACACAACCTACTGGGGTTCTGGTTGCTGTGTTTTAGCAGCTCCCTTATGGTTTTGAGAGGCCTTGTTCAAGTGCAGCCACTTGTGGCAAACATCAAGCCAAATAGTTCAATGTCATAATACATATCCTTTTGCCAATTTTTTTTCTTTCGAAATAAAACCACAAGGAAATTGTACACACAAAACTAGCATCACTATATTGCTGAAACTGGGAAATCAGAGCTCCAGAAGAGAGGAAATGCAGGGATAAAGTTGGAAACTCAACCTTAACTCTGACCCATCTGCTAATTCCTTGTTAATGTAATACAAAGGGTATTTCTTAGAACAGCTCTGTTTATACTGAGGTTAGACTGTGTAGGAATGCACAAGAAGGGAGCAAGAGGATGTAAGTAAAGAATAAGACCCAGGTGCCTGAGGCATGTGATCACCTGATGAGGATTAAAAAGTAATGCTGTTAGATCAATTAAGAGGAGCAGTTGGCTGGTGTTAGGATGTATGTGGGTGGGTTTGAGATACCTGCAGAGTTCAGGCACAGCCCTAAGAAAGAGGGTTATGGTGACTTTATCCCAAAGGAAAGAGGAGTTTGAGCCCAGGACTGGTGCCAGGAAAAGACTTGATGAGGAGTTTCTTTCTGGAGAGGCTCACATCTTGGGAGAGGAACCAACAGAACTAACCAAGCAGAGAAGGAACTGGGGAACTGTAAGAGAGCTTGAGCCTTGAACAAGGGGTTTCATTTTTGTCAATTGTACAGCTTCTCACCACTGATAGCAGGTGTGAAAGTGACCGGTCTCATGTTCGCTTCACAGGAAGTCTGGTTTATTTTACTGTTGCAATTCAGCAGTGACTACTGAGGATCGTGTCAATTTCAGTGAGTGGCTTCATTAATAGCCCCTACAGTCAATTGGGATCCTGTTTCCTTTCCCACCACATATTTTAAACAATCCTTGAGATTTCTAAACATTATAGATGACAGTTTCCTAACTCAAAAAGTATTGTAGCCAACATGGGGGAATTTTATATTAGATCTTGTCCTAACATAAAGAAGAAAAGATCACAGATAATCATAGCTTAAGTACAAGTGACCAAGTTGATCACATTTATAATGTGCACGCAGATTAAAGTCCACTGAGAGAGAGAGAGAGAGAGAGAGAGAGAGAGATGAGCTAACTAAGCTGGGAGAAGGAATTTAATAAGAAAAACTTGCATAATAATAATTCACATCCTTTAAGAATGCCTTCCTAAATGCCAAAGAAGCCACAATTCAACAACTGAAGAAGAAGACCATTCTGATTAAATACACAACCTGGTTTAGCAGGGAAGTGAGGACAGCTATAAAAATAATAAAATACTACTACATAATGAATGGTAGGAAGGGGAAGTTGATAGTAATGAATATAAATCAAAAGTTAGGAACTGGAGACAATCAATAAGTATAGCCAAGGGACATAGGAGAAATGTATGGCCAAAAGACAAGGACAATAAAGAGTTTTCAAATATATTATTAGGCACAAAAAGAATCCTGACAATGGTATTGGTTCATTACTAGAGAGAAATAAAAGAATTGTCAACAATAATTCATAAAAAAGCAAATGTGTTCAATACATATTTTTGTTCTGCATTTAAAAATGAAAAAAGACGTTGCAATCTCAATATATGGTTATGATAGCACTCTTTCCAGTCCATTATTATCTTTGGAGGCTTTTAAAGCAAAGCCACCGAAGTTAGATATTTTACAGTTGGCAAGTCCAGATAACTTGTGTCCTAGAGTTTCAAAAGAGCTGTCTGAGATGCTCGCTGGAAAGTCAATGTTGCTTTTCAATAGATCTTTGAGAACTGGGGAAGTTCCAGAAGAATGGAAAAAAACTAATGTTGTGCCAATTTTTATAAAGGATAAACAAAGTGACTCAGGTAATTATGGGCCTGATGTTGATCACTGGCAAGATAATGGATCCATGGTGTGTGACTGGATTAATAAAGAATTAAAGGAAGGTCCATGCAAAATAGCTTCTGTATAACTAATTTGATATCTTTTTTATGACATTATACATTTGAGTAATAAAGGTCATATTGTTGACATAATATGCTTAGATTTGATAAAAAACTAGAACAATATAAAATTCTTCTTCAAGTGATTGCTCATGTGCATTCCAATATAGGTGTGTGCGCGCAGCGTGCATGCGCCGTCGGAAACTTTTCCCTCAGCAGTCCCCCGAGGGCCAGCAGGGAGCCCCCTGGCATGGCGCCAATATATTGGCCAATATTTACCCCTGCTGGCCCCCTCACCCACTCAGTTCCTTCTTACCACCTTGATGGTCGTTGGAACAACCCTCAGCTCGTCTTCGAGTCGTTCTCTTCACTGTTCTTCTCCTTCGTTAGCAATCTTCTGTAAAGTATCTGTTAATTTAGTTAAAGACTTTCATCTGTAGTTTCCTTTTTACCCCGCCGCGGCGCACCGTGCACCCACAGCAGGGCATGCCCAGCCCACAAGGCTTTAAGCCCTGCAAGAAGTGCAACAAGTCTATGCCGTGTGGTGACCCACACTCATCGTGTTTGAAGTGCCTAGGAGAATTGCACATTACAGACGCGTGCAAGATTTGTAAGGCATTTAAGCCCAGAACCAAATGAGAGCGCATGTCGTAGCTCAAGGTGCTCCTGATGGAGGCGGCACTCCGGCCGGCACCGGCACAGGACTCGGCACCGAGCTCCAACAGTGCACCGGCCTCGGTACATGACAGCTCTGCACGCTGTGCCTCCCCGGTACCACACAGGGCCAAACGTCGCTCCCAGTCGCCCGTACTGATATGGAAGAGGAGGCCGCCCAGTCACGCGCCCTCTGTGCACTCTACAGTGGGGCACATGGCACCAGCCAGTCCAGAGCCCAGGCCTTCTAGGTTAGGTGACTACTCTTCCCACCGGAGGGATGTGAGTCCTTCAGAGGATCTCCCAGACCTGTCCACGCAGGAGGCTTTAGAGGCAGCAAGGGTCCTTATAGACTCTTCTCCCTCCCCTCCGCCCATCCCGGCACCCTCAAGATGACACGGGGATGCCCGGTACTGCTCCCCTCCTAGGGTGCCTGGCAAAACGGTGCACGAGGTGCGGCAGAGCCATGTGGCACACGTGGCACCTCCCCCGGCACTGGCTACTGTCACGCCGGTGCTGTTGGCACAGGCACCGGCAACAGATCCGGCACCGGATGCAACGCGGATTACCCGGCCGGCACCGCTTTTGAACCGCGGCTCCTACCATCAGGGACCGCGTCTCGGCCATGCCTCCTCCTCCGCCTCAGCACCACAGCAAGCCAGAAGCCATGTCTCGGTGCGCCATAGGACAGTCAACATCAGCATAGGCACCACCATGGTCCACCTCAGAGTACTCCAATTCTGACGCAGAGTCTGCATGGTCTTCACAGGGCTCTCGGTCCCATTCACAACACTGCTCCCACTTCCGGCACCAGTCCCGACACCATACTTCCCCACATCGGTACCAGCAACAGTGGGCTCAGCCAATCCCTGTACCAATGGTCCAGCAGACGTGGCCACCCCAGCCACCCGGGCAGTGGCCTTTTTGGACCCCCTGGGTCTACCATCAGGGCCAGGGTGTGAACCCTCCTAGACCGGCTTCTGTCATGTCAGGTCCATGAGTCCTTCCATCGGCGACTCCTTTGGTCCGGTCCCCCACGTCGGCCCACTCGCTATCTCTGGGCTAGTCATCCCCAGGCCCAGGGGAGAGCTTGGCACCGGTGAGCCAACCTCTCTCCCCTCCCTCCATGTCCACTTTGGATGATCCAGGCTGTACAGACGTCCCTGTGGGCGATATGGCAAAGGGGTCATCATCATCCTCCCCGGACGAGGCTCTGGCCGATTCTGCACCCTCCATGGATGCCAGGGCCCACCAAGACTTCCTCCGCCGTCTGGACCAAAGTCTGGGAGTCCAGGCGGACAAGGTCTCTGAGGACTCAGATCCAACTGTTGACATCTTGCACACAGACACTCCCTCCAGAGTGGCATTGCCGATCAACAAGACAGTAGCCAAGATCTCGGCACCCTTGTGGCAAACCCCAGCGTCCATCCCACCCACTGATAAGCGTGCGGAACGGAGGTATTTTGTCCCTCAGGAGGGTTATGAACACCTCTTCTCCCACTCTCCCCCGGGTTCTTTAGTAGTTCAGGCAGTCAACCAGAAGAAGAGGCAGGGACAGTCCGCGGCCACCCCTAAGAACAGGGAGACTAAAAAGACCGACTTACTGGGTCAAAAAGTCTACGCATCTGGGGGCATCCAATACCGAATTGCCAACCAACAAGTCTTTTTGTCCACAAAACGTGGGCATCAATGGACAAGTTTACAGACTTGCTCTCCAGAGACTCCTATGCGGAGTATAAGGCCCTTCAGGAGGAGGGGAGAGTAATTTCCCGAATGGCGCTACAAGTAGCACTAGATGTGGTTGATGCGACTTCTCAAGTCATGGCCACCGGAGTGGTCCTGCATCGCAGTTCGTGTCTCCAGGGCTCCAGAGTGGTGCCGGAAGTCCAAAACACCTTGCAGGATCTCCCTTTTGAAGGCATGTCACTCTTCTCCGAGCAAACTGACCAGAGGCTACATGGCCTGAAAGACACGAGAGTCACATTAGAATCTGTGGGCCTTCACACACCTGCCACCCAGAAGTGTTCATATACTAATAGGAATGCCCCTAGAATGCCTCCACAGGGCCCACGCCCTGATTTTACCTGTCATAGGGGCAGAGGTAATAATGGCAGGAATAATATGGCTCGCTCTCGCCCAGCCCCGGATTCTAACCAGGGGCCCCTCAATAAGCCCCCCGGGCCCTGACAGGGCTTTTGACGGGACCCCCAAGGGCTTCTTACCAGTCTCCCCGTTACCCTTCCAGGACCGTTTATCCCATTTCCTCCAGGCCTGGCGGTCTGTTACTTCGGACCGATGGGTTCTGGAGATAGTGGAAACGGGTAATGTAATTCCCTTCCACTCTCTCCCTCCTTCCCAACCCCGTACCCTGTCCCTTTTCTGGGACCCCTCTCCTGAGCCTCTGTTACAGGAGGAGGCTCACCACCGTCTCACCTTGGGGGCAGTAGAACGAGTTCCCCTCGATTTTCTAAACAGAGGATTTTATTCCCGCTATTTTCTGGTTCCAAAAGCAAAAGGGGGCCTTCGCCCAATCCTGGACCTCAGAGCTCTAAGCCTCTTCATTGTCAAGACAAAATTCAAAATGGTGACTCTGGCGTCCATCATTCCTTCCCTTGCCCCCAGAGACTGGTACGCTGCCCTCGACTAAAAAGATGCTTATTTTCATGTCTCAATTGCTCCCTTCCACCGAAGGTTCCTGCGATTCACTGTGGGCCAGGACTACTACCAATTCACGGCCCTCCCTTTGGTATTTCTAAGGTCCCCTGGGTCTTCACCAAATGTATGGCGGTGGTGGCCGCCCAGCTCAGAAAAAGGGGAGTCCAAGTGTTTCCTTATTTGGACAATTGGCTCCTCCAAGGGGAGTCAGAACCCCAGGTGAGATACCACATCGCCATAGTCCGCAAACTTTTTCAAGAACTGGGTCTTCTTTTAAACCTGGACAAATCCACCTTAACTCCTACCCAGACAATAGAATTCGTGGGTACGACCCTGGATTCCCGGTCTCAGAGAGCCTCTCTACCCAGCTCCCGCTTTCTCACGCTACAGTCGGCAGTCAGGTCACGCCAGAACTTTCCAGTAACCGGGCTTGCATGCGTCTATTGGGCCTCATGGCCACCTGCACTTATGTATTGCAACACGCCAGACTGCGCATGCGCCCGCTTCAGATGTGGCTATCGCGAGTCCACAACCCAGCCGTCCACTCCTGGGACAGAGTGTTAACCATCCCCGCCCCTGTCCTCCTTGCGCTGGAGTGTTGGACTCATCGAGCGGAAGTCTGCACAGGAGTCCCATTCTCCTGGCCAGTCCCGTTCATCCGACTGGTCACAGACACATCGGACACGGGTTGGGGAGCCCACCTGGGAGAGCTGCACACTCAAGGTACGTGGTCCCCCCCGCGAAACCTCCCTGCATATCAATGTCAGGGAACTCAAGGGCGGTCCAACTAGCTTGTGCAGTGTTTCTACCCCACCTAAGGGGCAAGACTGTCCTCACCCTGTCAGACAACACGACAGCGGTGGCCTATATAAACAAGCAGGGCAGGGCTCGTTCACCTCGCCTGTGCTTAGAGGCGATCAGCCTGTGGGAACTCTGCATCGGGGTGGATATCCCCCCAATGGCCTCATATCTCCCGGGCTCACAGAATGTCCTAGCGGACAGATTGAGCAGATCATTTGCAAGCCACAAGTGGTCCCTGTGTTGGGACGTTGCCCAATCCATCTTCCGCGTGTGGGGGTTTCCCCATCTGGATCTGTTCGCCACAGGGCAGAACACAAAGTGCCCCCACTACTGCTCCCTCATGGGACAGGGATGGGGGTCCATAGGGAATGCTCTCCTCCTCCGCTGGCCTCAAGGCCTGCTGTACGCCTTCCTGCCCTTCCCACTAGTCCACAGGGTCCTGTTGAAAGTGCGGGAGTTCAGGGCATCATTATTCTAATCGCCCAAGCGTGGCCCAGATAGCACTGGTTTTCAACCCTCCTCGACCTCTTATGCGAGAGACCCGTAACCCTCCCACTAGTCCTGGGCCTGATATCCCGGGACTCGGGCAGGCTTCACCACCCGGACCTACAGTCCTTCCATTTGACAGCATGGAAGCTCCATGGTTAATGGCAGAGGAGCTCCAGTGCTCTCAACAAGTCCAAGAAGTCCTTCTGGGTAGCAGAAAACCTTCCACTAGAACTACGTACCTCGCTAAATGGAAGCGGTTTTGCTGTTGGGCTTCTCAGAAGGGGGTACACCCGAGGTGGGCACCAGTCCCCTTGATCCTGGATTTCCTGTTGGACCTTAGGCTCCAGCATCTCTCATCCTCTTCTATTAAGGTCCACCTAGCAGCCACTTCGGCCTTCCACACAGGGGGCGGGAGGAAAATGCTATTTGCCAACCCTATGCCCAACAGGTTTCTAAAAGGAATCGACAGACTCTATCTGCATGTCTGGCAACCCATTCCCCAGTGGGACCTAAACCTGGTACTATCCAAACTTTTGGGATCCCCCGTTTGAATCGCTAGCCACGTGCTCCCTCCTTCACCTATCATATAAGGTGTCCCTCCTAGTGGTAATCACATCCGTGAGGCGGGTGTCTGAGCTCAGGGCGTTGATGTCAGATCCCCCCTACACAGTATTTTTTAAAGACAAGTTCCGGCTCTGTCCTCACCCAGCTTTTTTGCCGAAGGGAGTTTCTGCATTCTGCACTTCCCAGGATATTTTTCTATCAGTTTTTTACCTGAAACCGCATGCATCGGGGAAAGAGCAAGCTTTACACATGTTAGATGTCCGTAGGGCGTTAGCCTTTTATTTAGACAGGACCAAACCGTTCCGAAAATCACCACAACTTTTCATAGCTATTGCAGAACGCATGAGAGGCCAACCTGTATCCACTCAGCGGATCGCCTCATGGATAACCGCCTATATCAAGGAGTGCTACTCTCTAGCTGGCATTTCAGCCCCGACACTTAGAGCACACTCCACGAGAGCTGTGGCAGCTTCTACTGCTTTCGCAGTGCAGGTTCCCATCCTGGATATCTGTAGTGCTGCCACATGGTCCTCGGTCCACACATTTAGTAACCATTATGCGCTGTCCCATCAGGCCAGAGAGGATGCTGCCCTAGGTAGGGTGGTCCTTAACTCCTCCGTGGTTTCAACATCCAGCCCGCCGCCTAGTTAGGTTCTGCTTTGGAGTCACCTATATTGGAATGCACATGAGCAATCACTAGAAGAAGAAAGAACGGTTACTTCCTTCGTAACTGTGATTCTTTGAGATGTGTTGCTCATGTCCATTCCAAATCCCCGCCCACCGCCCTTTATCCGGAATATGCCGGTAAGAAGGAACAGAGTGGGTGAGGGGGCCAGCAGGGGTATATATGGGCTGATATATCAGCGCCACTAAAGGGGGCTCCCTGCTGGCCCTAAGGGTACTGCTGAGGGAAAAGTCTCCGATGGCACGTGCATGCTGCGTGCACACACCTATATTGGAATGGACATGAGCAACACATCTCGAAGAATCACAGTTACGAGGTAAGTAACCATTCTTTATCATGGTACACATTACATGGATTAAAAACTGGCTAACTAATAGGTCTCCAAATGTAACGTAAATGGGGAATAGTCATTGAGATGGCCTGTTTTTAGCGGGAATCTTTAGGGACCAGTTCTTGGCCCTATTTTATTTAACATCTTTATCAATGACCTGGAAGAAAATGCAAAAAGTTTGCCAGACGACTCCTATAACATTGAGAATGAGACTGCAACAATTATTTATGATTAAAACCAACAAAATACCGTATAATTTTCTAAATCTGAAGGACACACTGAATACATCTTTGATTATACACTAGCAGTTTACATTATTGATGACTTAGAATAGAAGAAGAGATATTTCCTCATATAGAAGGACTTAGATCTAACTCGCAAGGCAAACAAATTGTGCAGTTTCCAAGTTGGGATGAAAGGCAGATATCAGATTGTCAGATGATATATTTGATTCACAAGGAAAATGACGTATAGTGAATAATTTGATGTGAAACTGGGATTTTTTTTTATGAAGTAACAGGCATTTCACCCTATTGACTGTCAGTCTTACAGCCATATTTCTAGTTTGCTTAACTAGCAATTTCCCCACCCACTACTTGTCCCCTCATAATGGGTAGAGGTTCACTTTGCATAAGAAAGCACAAATTCATCCTTACTTGGTAACTTGACATGTTATAGCAATACAGCTGTGCCACTGTAGCACTTCAGTGTAGACATTACCTACATCGACTGGAGAATTTTCCCATTGGTATAGATAATCCACCTCCCTGAGAAACAGGAGCTAGCTCAACAAAGACATTTTCTCTCCACCTAGTGAGATAGTTAGAAATACATAAAGATTACTTTTTTCTTCCAAAGATTTAAGTCCTTCTCGCTATATGTCAAGATTTGGATGAGCTGTGTGTACCCACTTTTCTTTTTCTTATGTCCATTTAAAACCAGACCACTTAAAAGATTATTATTTTATATTTTGCTTTGTTTTGTGTGGAGTTCAAGAAAGGAAAGATTTAAAAAACAGATTTTACTTTAATCAACAATATAGATGTATTTGTCGCTGCCACACCATCTGGAAGGGGTTGTTATAGTTCATGCCTCTGGCTTTGATCCTGAGGATGGAACCTTGCACCCAAGGAGCTTCATTGATTTTAATGAAAATCCTCATGGGGGTTCATCTGCATAGAGTTCGCTGAGGAACTGAGGCCTTAGATCCTAATCCTGCAAACATTTATACACATGCTTAATTTAACTGTGCCACGTAGCCCTACAGATGGTAAAGGGCTATTCATAATAGTCAATTTAAGCACATGCAGAATTGACACCTACTAAGGGCAGCGGGTTTGCAGAAATTTTGCCCAGCATGCCCAGAACCTGCATTCCCCCCCCCCCCCCCCACACACACACATACCTGCCTAAGACTCTAGGAGGGAATTTGGGAGAGGGAGGGGTGCGAGCTCTGGGAGGGAGTTTGGGGGCTGAAGGGGGGAGGAGGGTGCAGGGGAGTTTGGAGATCGGAGGGTTGGGGGAGGGGTGCAGGCTCTGGCAAGAAGTGGGTCCAGGAGCAGGTGCGGAGGGTGGGGGTAGAGGGGTACAGTGCGTATCTGGGGCAGCCACAGAGAGGGCTGGGGACGGGATCTCTGTGTGCTGCTGCTTGCAGGCACTGCCCCTACAGCTTCCCATTGGCCACAGGGGTGTTCAGGGTGAAGCAGCACACAGAGTCACACGCCCCTCTCCAAGGTCACAGGAATGTGCTGGCAGCTGTGCAGAGCTAGTGGCAGAAAGATGCTCTTAGTCCCACCTCACTGCCTGTGGGGGGCCCTATGGGGAGCACGCAGGGCAATAGGTAAGGCTAGAGGACACACTGGAGGATAGCACATGTGGGGTGGCAGGTGGGACTCTGGGAAAAAACCTGACCCCAAACTTTGGTGGAGCAAGACCCACTAGGCCAGGAATATTCCTGGTGCCAAGGCACCATCGACCCATATGACTTACTGCCTATGCAGTCGCATGAGAACATTTCCATGAAACTTGATAAACATGCCTGAATTCACATTTTTTTAAACTTACCCTGCTAGATATTCTACCATGTTCACATTATGGCATTTCCTTTCTCTTTTTGCCTCAAGGGAAAGGGGTCTCTAACCGAATTTGTTTTTACTTGATGATGCCTCACTTAGGGTCCCTCAGGAAAAACAGGTTGCAACTCTGTGGATCCTGTGTTGTAGCATGGAAAGCTAGACCCTCCCTGGAGTATCCTGGATCCTCAATTCTGTGCAGTATGATTCCTTGAGGTGTTGTTCTGCCATGGCTTCTCCTCCCCAGAGTCTGCAGTCTCTCCACATACTTCCTCTCCAGGGATAAAAAGAGTAAAGGGGGGAAGTTGATGCTTGGAGCTACATGAATTCCTGACACAGACAGATTTCCACTTGGAAATGTGTGTGGTTAGAAGGGAAACTGAGCATGTGTAGGGCTGCTCTAGAAGCGTACCCTTCTAAGCCACAGATCTTTAACATCTGGTATTCCTGCACTGACCTGATCAAATAACCCCACTTGCATTTAAAATCTATATTAGTAACTGACGCCACCAACATCCTTAGAATACTGGCTTTTTCACTCTGAGAATTTCAAGTCTTTGTTTGTGTGTTTGTTTGTTTTTACTAAATACATACCTCTCCCCAATGTTTACAGGGAGAAAACTGAATTGGTTCAGGCCACAACTGCTTTCCAACAAGAAAAGGAGGCTTACAACAAACAGTTCAGATTTCAACAGCAGGTGGGTTTCTGTATTTATAAAAGATAAGGTGAAAAAGTGCCTGAGTGTTCATAGATGGAATTCATTTCTTCAGCAATTACATATTAGCAGACTCTGGGGAGACATAAGTTAAAACATCACTTGATGCTGGCCAGGCTGAACTTGCTCAACTCAGGTGTTGATAAGCTAGAGAAGGTTCAGTGGAGAGCCCCAAGAATGATTACAGGATTAGAAAACATGCCTTATAATGGTAGACTCAAAGAGATTGATCTATTTAGTTTAACAAAAAAGAAGGTAAAGGGGTGACTTGATTATAATGTAGAAAGTACGTACACGGGGAACAACCTTCTCTTTTTTAAATGGATAGATACAGGATAGAAAAGGGAATGGAAAGTAGCCAGCAGGCTGCACTCTCCCCTACTTTATCCTCCCATCTATAAAAAGCATAGCTGGTAATGAATCAGAAATGGAGACTACATCATTTCTTTTACTTTCAAGAATGGAAACAGGTAAATTCACAAAGCATCTTGGGTCAGATTCACCAGGCTGCAGGCCCCCTGGAATTAGAAAGTCTGCTTGTAGCAGGGGCACAGTACCTCTCAGGAGTTAACACTGCCCCAAAAGTGGAAACGGCCACCATATAGGAGAGAACATGGACAGATCAGCTATGAGTTGCACTGAATCATTGGTTCTCTCAAGCAGTTTCCTCCAGAGGTGCTCCAGTACTGCCCCGACAGTAATTCAAGCTGTTTTTCTCTGGCAGAAGTGAAGAGGATAGCGTTTGCACTGCTGCCTATCCTTCCCAGAAAAAATCCCCCCTCCATTGTTGCTGCTTTTGCAGGTGTAAGGGATGAGCTTTTCCATTTATGTTTTGTCATCATGACATGTTGGCATCTGTTTTGCACCCTCACCGCATCCCCAAGGGAGTAACTCTGTCTGTACTATAAATAAGCAAGAGGTAAGACAGAAAACATAGAAACCATCAGATTGTTATAACATGCAGGCGTTGTAATATGTCTGCATGACTTAGCCAGCTGTTATGTCCCTTGGCTACCAAATTCCAAGACAGGCTGCTGTTCTGAAAGATTAATGGTCTGTTTTTCCAGTACCATTCTACTCTACTTCCTCCTGATTTGTAGGATTCAGAATCCTCTCTGGTGTGTAGCAGCATCTACATATATTTGCTATTACTTTAAATCTTTAATTTTGATAGCATACTAGGATACTTTCATCTACCGCTTAGAGTTTAGAGGCCTGATTTGGATATTTAGGCGGCAGGGTGTCTCTTTCTAGATCTTGACCCCAGTGCTCCCTGCTGGTAATGAGTGGATCTCAGCATTTTCTTTCCTTTGTCTGCTCTTTCTGCTAACCTAAAGATGCTAACCTATGCTCTCCACATCCAATTCTTTCCAGAACAATACTGCAGTCTGAAACAGATGAATGTCCTTTATGGCAGTCCAGGCACAAATCTATCCAAGAATCTTTCAAATATCTATGATAAAAGTAACTGTGCTCAGGATTTCTTGCTTCCAGCCTGGGTGCAACAAATTATTTCACATGGTGTTATTCAACATGGAGATGACTTAATGTTTTGGGAGAATATTGATGGGCAGGGTTGCCTTAAAAGGCAAGATATCTACTATGTATTCTGCTTCTTTCTCCCTCCAGTTCTGCAAGGCCCAGGGAGACAATGGCTTTCCTTGAAAGGAGGAGATCTGAGCTGTTGCCTGCTGCTAGGAAGCCTGAACTGACCTCCTGATAGAATCATAGAATACTAAATTGGAAGTGTCCTCAAGAGGTCATTAAATCCAGTCCATTGTCCTCACAGCAGGACCAAGCATCTTCTAGATCATCCCTCATAGATTCTGTCTAACCTGCTCTTAAATATCTCGAGTAATGGAGATTCCACAACCTCCCTAGACAATTTATTCCAGTGTTTAACCACCCTGACATTTAGGAAGTTTTTTCTAATGACCAACCTAAACCTCCCTTCCTGCTATTTAAGCCCACTGCTTCTTGTTACATCATCAGAGGCTAAGGAGAACAATTTTTCTTCCTCTTCCTTGTAACATCCTTTTAGATACTTGAAAACTGCTATCATGTCTCCTTTCAGTCTTCTCTTTTCTAAACTAAACATATCCAAATCTTTCAGTCTTCCCTCATAGGTCATGTTTTCTAGACTTCTAATCATTTTTGTTACTCTTCTCTGGACCTTCTCCAATTTCTTCACATCTTTCTTGAAATGTGCTGCCCAAAACTGGACACCACAGTCCAACTGAGACCTAATCAGTTCAGAATAGAGTGGAAGAATTACTTCTCATGTCTTGCTCACAACACTCCTGTTAATGCATCCCAGAATCATGTTTGCTTTTATTTCCAACAGTGTCACATTGTTGACTCATATTTAGCTTGTGATCCACTATGACCCCTAGATCCCTTTCATGATATTTGCCTTCTCCTCAAATCTTACAAGTCATTAAAACTGATCTGTGCCTTTCCTCTGCTCACTGTCCATTCCTCTAAAGACTAACAAGATGGTTTAATAGGTGATGAGCTTTCATGGGCCAGACCCACTTCCTCAGATCATATTCTGGAAGAGAATTGGCATGACCATATATACCAAAGGAATACAATGAAAAAAGTGAACACATTATTAAACTGACAAATCAGATTTAGTACAGAAGGTGGAGTGAGGGAGAGGGAGGGAGAGAATAGCTATTTATGAGTCATTGAATGGCTAATCAGGAGTGATAAGTGGGGAAGCTATCTTTGTAATGGTTAAGGTAATTAGCATCTTTGTTAAGGTGCCATTCGTAAAATGTCAAATTTAAGCATGAAAGAAAGTTCTGAAGTTTCCCTATGTAATCTGGTGTTAAAGTCTCTTCAAAGTAAGATGCATGTAGTAAGGTTGTTAAGATTATGTCCAGGTAGGTTGAAATGAAAGGCAACTGGTTTTTCCTTGTGAAGATGTCTGATGTCTGATTTGTGGGCATTAATTCTTTGGTGAAGTGTCTGAGAAGTCCATCCAATATACATAGCAGAAGTACACTGTTGGCACATGATGGCATAAATTATATTTCTGGATGAACAGGAATATGTGTTCTTGATCATATAACAGACATGGTTAGGTCCAGTGATGGTGTCACCAGAGTAAATATGTGGACAAAGTTGGCAACGGGGTGTGTTGCAAGGGAAAGTTCCAGGGTTGGTAGTTGTGTGGTATGTCCTGTGGTTGTTGGTAAGTATCCTCCTGAGGTTAGGTGGTTGTCTATAGGAGACTATGGGTCTGTCCCCCAGAGCCTCTCGGAGTGTAGTATCCTGTTCCGGTATAGGTTGTAGGTTCCTGATAATGCGTTGGAGCGGTTTAAGTTGGGGGCTATAGGTGATGACAAGTGGTGTTCTACTGTTGGTTTTCTTGGGCCTATCTTGGAGTAGATGGTTTCTGGGTATTTGTCTGGCTCTTTCAATTTGTTTTGTTATTTCCCGCGGTGGGTAATTGAGATTTACAAATGCTTGGTAGAGATCTTGAAGTTTCTGGTCTCTCTCAGTGGGATTAGTGCAGATGCGGTAGTACCTAAGGGCTTGACTATAGACGATGGATCGTATGGTGTGTCCTGGATGGAAGCTGGAGGCATGTAGGTAAGTGAAGCAGTCACTGGGTTTTCTGTAGAGAGTGGTATTTAATTTTCCATTAGTGATTTGTACTGTGGTGTCCAGGAAATGGATCTCTCGTGTTGAATGGGAATAACGTTTCCTCAGATCCCGTCCCCTTTTACCCCTCCTTTACTTACGCTACATCGATGATATCTTCATGATCTGGACCAGTGTTTCCCAAACTATGGGCCGTGGCCCGGGAAAAAAATACTGGGTTTCAGCATGCCTGGTGGCTGCCAGCAGGGCCGGCCTTAGGCCGATTTGGGCCCCGCACCCCTGAACCCGGAAGTGCCGGCGAGTTACAGAGCCGGGGGCCCTGCTCCACCAATATGTGGAGCTGGGTCTCTCCCCCGGCTCTGCCTGGAGCGGCCCCCTCCCGTGCCGGCCCCCCCACGCGTCCTCCCACCCCGCCCCCAGAGCATCCCCACCGTGCGCAGCTCCTCCCCACCGCCTGCTGCTGCCCATGTGCGGCGTTGCACGTGGGCAGGGAGGACGCCCGGGCATGACGTGATGTCATGGCCTGGGATTTTAAAACTCTTCGGAGGTACATGGCGGGGCTACGCTGGCTCCGGGTTCGGCCTCCGGGGCCGGCCTCCAGGGCCTGAGCGTGGCCTCCAGCCCCGCAATGTGGAAGGCAGAAGGTAGGGAACGGGCTTGGGCGGCGGCGGGGTGGGGCGGAGAGGAGAGGTGGCGGCAGGCTTGGGCGGAGGCGAGGAGGCGGCAGTGGCAGCGGCAGCAGGGGGGGGGCTTTGGGCAGAGGGGGAAGGGTGGAAGGAGAAGGGGCTTGGGTGGGAGGAGGGAAAGACACCAAGGGACAGGGTGCAGGAGAGAGAGACAAATGCCCGGGGGCCAAGTGCAGACAGTGAGGGAAAGGGGAGGTGTCAGTGGGAGGTGGGACAGGGTGATGCTGGGAGAGGAGAGGAGAGGGGAAGGGCATTGGGGGCTGGAGGAGGAGGTGCTGGGAGAAGGCTTGAAAGAAGGGGTGGGCATGAAGAAGGCCAGGATGGAGTAAGTCATGTGTGAGGGCACAGAGGGGCAGGAGGGGAATGGGGCAGAGAGTGGTGAGGGGTTGGGTATTAGGGAAAAAGAGGGCAAAGGGGGCAGGGGCAGTAAGGGAAAGGGGAGGCACCAGGAGGGTGCAGGGCTAAGTGAAGGTGCAGGTGCCAGGGGATTCTGGGGTGAGAAGGAGGGGAGTGCTGGCCACCGGAAGCATCACTGGACGGGGGAATTGGGGCAGGCTGGGGAGATTGGGGGGCCGGTGGAAGCAGGGCTGCCGGAGTGTGCGAGGTTGGGGGCAGGGAGCTGGCCGGGGAAGATGGGGTGGGAGAAGCGGCTGCTGGAAGGAGGGCTGGACGCAGGCAGCGGGGCTGGCCAAGGAAGATTGGGAGGAGAAGCGGGGGAGAACTGGCTGCCCGGGAGGGGGTTGGGGGAAGTGGGGCTGGCCAGAGGCGCAGCAGGGGGAGCAGGGGGGGAGGAATGAATCGGCCTGCGGGGAGTGGGACTGACCCTGCCATATGTAGATCTTGGGGCGCTGCCCCCATTCCCCACTCCCCCCCGCAAAACACAAAGCATGAGTTAGTCCAGCCCAGGGATTCTATTGTCCCCCCCCCCCACACACACACCCCCTTGAGTAGTTGCGAACTGTCTGGCTGGTAGACACACTCAAGCAGCCTTAGCACATTTACCAGCCAGGCAGTTCGAAACTACAAACTGATACATCTAGTAATAATACAACTTACCTAATGAGAAAATACCGGACATGTTATATGTCTGGTATTTTCTCAGTTTGTTTTTTATGTGTTTATATTTTTGGGCTGCAAAAAGCAATACTGAAAAAAAAGGGTTCCAACTAAAGTAAAAAGTTTGGGAAACCCTGGTCTAACCAGCTTTCTGTCTGTCTTACAGTCCATTTATCCAATCCATATTCCTTAACTTGCTGGCAAGAATATTGTGGGTGACCATATCAAAAGCTTTGCTAAAGCTGGCACTGGGGGTGTTGGGAGGACCAGAAACAACTTATTTGAATAGTCATCATTTGATTAACGAATATGCAAATATGCAAATTAACATTACCGGTCCTCCAAAAGTTCGTGAATGGATTTACTGGTCCCCCTGATCTGGACCCATGGCCAAGAAACACTGGACGCATTCCACAGAGACTTACAACCTATACCCCAGCATCAATCTCAGCCTGGAGCATTCAACAAAGAGAAAGAGTAAAAAACAGAGAGAAAGAGTAAAAACAAAAAAAAAAGAAATTATTTGGGTTATATAACTAGATATACACTTTGCATAAGATAAATCAAGTAAGACACACTCTGTTTCATATTCCAGAAAGCACTCTGTGGCTCGGAGCCCAGGGTCTGAGTTCCTCCACCACTCTTTTCCAAGGTGAAAAAGAGAAAGAGAGTCTTCCTTTCCTATGTTCAGAGACCTCTCTTTTCCATGCTCTGCAGCTTGGCTATCTAGAGATACCCATCATCCAGTGTAGTTGTAGCCATGTGGATCCCAGAAACAAGGTAGGTGAGGTAATATCTTTAATTGGATCAGCTTCTGTTGGTGTGGGTGAGAGAGACAAGCTTTCAATCTCCTACAAAGAGCTCTCTTCAAGACACAGAGAAGTCTTCACTCTAGCATAACAACTTCATACTTCCAATTTGTATTGCCCATCAGAAACCATACTATTGGATGGGCAGACTATTCTGTGAAATACAGTCATTCAAATGGGCAGTTAATCATCACCTTTCAAAAGTTTAAAGGCCATTCAATTCTCAATAGGACATATCTCAACCAGTATCTCAACAAAAAGATTTTGTGTAAAAAATTAAATACCTAAAACGTTATGAGGAGAAGGATTTTTTTGGAGAATGGGTGTAGCTGCTTTAGGATGATGGGAGAGACAAGGTAGGGTGAGGTAATATATTTTCTAGGACCAACTTCTCTTGGGTGTGACAGACAAGCTTTCAAACTACACAAAGCTTTTCTTCAAATATTCCCCTGCTAACTTTTTAGGTACTTATTTAGTTTTTTACCCAATAGGGTTTGGACTTGCTGTTTTCTCTAAGGTTTTGTTGAGATAATGTCTGAGAGGTGTCCTATTAAGAATTCAATGGCCTTTAATCATCACCTTTCAAAAGTTTAACTACCCATTTGAAAGACTATTTCACAAAGCAGTCCACCAGTCAAGTACAGTGGTTTCTCATAAGGCAATACAAATTGTTCGCAGAATAAAGTCTGGCTGAAAAAGAGTCTTTCTAAAACGGAAACCCTCCCTCCCCAGATTAAAAATATTACTTTATGGATCACAACTCTCTAATGACAGTACAAGGTATTGTATTTCAAAGAGCACCTTTCTCCTTGTGACCTCCCTCAACAACTACATTCCTCTGCCACTAGAGTGAGACTTGTGAGAGTGAGGGATGCCTTAGCAACAATCCCAAAGCTTTGGAATTCATTAATGGAGGAGCTAAGAATAACCTTGGATCTCATTGCCATTGGGTTAAAGTGCAGTGCTTACTTATTAGACACTGCTGTCTCGCAGCAACTAGGCAAAGCAAAGACAAATAGAGGTGGAAGAGGAAGAAAAAAGAAGCAAAAGGAAGAAAAATAAAGAGTATGTAACAGGAGAGAGATGGAAGAAACTGGATAGTGCATCATCTGATATAGAAACTCCTGTGTTCCAAGCTGAGGAGGGTGTTGTACTTGAATACTTGATAGATATTTTAGATCATAGACAAGCACTTAATTGAGTCTATTAAAACACAGACACAGAATTTTCACCTTTTAACCTTTTACATGATTAACTAACTAGCAAGTAGCAAAGTAGTCTCTTTGTTTATAAGGCTATGTCTACACTACAAAGTTTTTTTCGGAAAAACGGACATTTTTCTGAAAAAACTTCAATTACGTCCACATGTCTTTCGAAAAAAAATCAAAAGAACAGAGGGGTTTTTCTGGCATTGTTAAACCTCTTTCTATGAGGAAGAAGCCTTTTTCTGAAAGACCTCTTTCAGAAAAAGGTGTGTGTGGACGGGGAAGAGGGATTTCTTTCGAAAGAAGAGGAAAGGGGAAAAAGCACAGGTGCCCTGGTGGCCACTCGGTCCATAGCAATCACAAATTAAATGCGAGATAGCGTCCATTCATTGTGGACGCTCTCTTTCGAAAAAGCAGATCGCTTTTTCGATGCGCTTTGTCAGTGTGGTTGCTCTCTTTCGGAAGAAGTTTTTTTCGGAAGATCTCTTCTGGAAAAGCTTCTTCCAAAAGAAGCCTGCAGTCTCAACATAGCCCCAGTCACAGACTATTTTAGGTAACAAGTGGGACCAGCTATTGAAGAGCAGATCATGCCAGGAAGCTGTCGGTCCCCGCAATACACAGGGTTCGAAAAGGATGCCGGAAAGAATGGACCCACGACTTGGGGTTGGCAAAAAGAAACTGATTTTATTTTGACAATGACTCTGGCACGTGGTAATAAAGAACTCAGTTAAATGTGTGGGCGCCAGACAATCATTAAAATGAAAAATAAACAAATTACTAAACAATACAAAACAATCCCCTGAGGCTTTTCCAAATCACAATAATTTTCAATAATGGCCCAAGGGTTAAAGGCAGTTGAATTAACACTGATGTTATTCATAAGGTTAACTATTTACACTATTTTGTAAAAGATAACAGTGAACCCTTAACAACTACTTATTAACTAGCACAATGATTCTTCAAATAACTATTAACAGATAGATAACAAGGGTAACTGTGATAAATCAGGATAAGGGTAGTAATGGTGGGGGAGGAGTGTTATACCAATTCTGGAGACAACAGGAACATGAGTACCAGCCACATGCCCATAAACAGTCTCAGCTCGGGTCGACCAACTCGAAGTACGCTCAATAAGACTCGAGAGCGGGGGGTGCAAGGCGTCTGGTTGATCAGGCCAGGCGTTCACTCGATGCGATTCCCCCTGAGAGGGGGTTCGGCTGCCTGTTTTATTGCCTGACTACTTAACACCTGATTGGTTGATATTTGCCGCAGTGGGTGGAGTAAGCCGGCCTGACCACGAATCAACCCATTGGTTAATCCTTGCCGCAATGGGTGGAGCTGGCAGTGGAAGATGATTAGTTTGTACGCCCTTATATGGAACGCGCTCTGCCTCATGGGCAGAGCCCCCTATACCAGAACTCAGGTGTAATAGGTGGTGGCTCACCTGCGACGGGCAGCCATAGTTCTTGTTCTGTCTCGGACAGAAACGTAGATTTTGTTAATGTGAAAGTTTGAAGTGCAGGAGTAAAACACTTAGTCAGGATCCAATCCAGATGTGTTCCACAAAGTATTTTCAATTATATTTCTGAATAACTGAAAAATAGTTTTCCTTCCTTTGTCCTTCTAAGCACCTGCTCCTCACTCAGACACTCCTGTGCTTAGCCAACTACGTGGCTTCCCCAGTGCTTTTCAGCTTCTCTTCCACTCTCCCTTCCTCTAGGCTAGGGGTCGGCAACCTACACCTGTGTGCCATAAGTGGCATGCAAGCCAATTTAGTGTGGCACACGACGGGAGCTCAGCCTCCCCTCCCCCACACATACGGAGGCCAGGTGTTGGGCTGCAGCTGCTCTGGTGGCCCCAGGCAGAGCCAGAGCCGGAGGCTACGTGTTGGGATGGGGGCTGATCCTGCTCGGCTGGAGCATCCCTGCCTGTGGCGCACCAAGCCCCACAGAACTACAGCAGCCCACTGACCATAAGTAGTAAGCATCACGCAGTAAGGGTGATGTTAACCATTCACATCTCTATTTTGAACAGGAGTTTAACAGTTGGGCTTTCTTGTTTTATATTGATGTATGTGTGTGTGTGTGCACGCACACGTGTGCGCTGGGTTAATTTTTGTTTTTAAACCACTCAGCTGGTGGCCTTATTTGAGCTTTTAAAAGATTTTAAGTAAGAAGTATTATATTTTGTATTTTATAGGAATACCTATAATTATTTTTAAAGTTTTATTTTGATGATAATTTTTATTATTTTGGGTGCTTTATTATTGACAAAGGGATGTAGGGGGTTTATTTTGGGTTTCTCTTTTTATTTTTACTTATTTTATGTTTAATATTAATCACTTAATGTAAAAAAAAGTAAAACTTTTAAAGCATCACAGGAAAAGCTGGAATGGAGCCCAGGGCAGGAGACCAAGCAGCCTGCGTGGTGGAGGGCGCCCCTACACCCCTCCCCGTAGAGCAGCGTGGCCCAAGACAGGAGGGTTAAATCTTGGCACACCACTTCAGAAAGGTTGCCGACCCCTGCTCTAGGCAAACATCAATTCCCAGAAGTCCCAGCTTTCCTGGAGAGAGGGCAGCAGACATCAGATCTCCCATCCCCATTTATTTTCGTTTTCAGAGCTTTCAGCCCCCAATTCTGCCATTTCCATTGGCATAAGCTATCACAGCTTTGCAGATTTCACTGGAAATCAAGCCATGTTCAGCTGTATCTTTAAATTGTTGTGCTATGCTGGAAGTGTACTTTATATGTTGGCACTTCACATTTATTGCATTTGAATTTTTCTATAAGAAATTTGCTCAATTTATAAACAGAAAAATATATTCTAATTGCCAAGTTTGCAACCTCAGCCTTGAACCTGAAAATCAAATTGCACTCAGACTGGCTAAGACATCACCAGCCACAGAGATCGTATAATTAACAATTCTGTTGATGCATGAGCCAGAATAACATCAGCTCATTCCCTCTTAGTTTTGTTAGCTCTGCAGGAGTAAGAAGTTTTGTTAGCTCCAACAGGAATAAGAAGCTATCCAAATTTATCTTAGTCAGTTCCATTGATATGACACAAAATATCCACTGGAATCATGTCCATTATGTACAAAAGTGCCATTTTGTATAGTCATTTTTCAAAGCTGGAGTGCAATTTACAAGTCCTATACTGCAGAACCTAGTTCACACAAGTAGTCCTTATTTGACCACCTAAGCCTTGAACAGTGTCTGTACTGGGTATCCCCTGTCAGTAACCTGACAGGGCAGCCTGTCCTTCCCTTCTGTGATATAGAAGGGGCCTCCAAGCTAGCTCCAGACAACGTGGGCAGACAGGCAAAAGAAGGGGTAGCCATATTAGTCTGTTTATGCAAAAACAACAAGAATTCCAGTGGCATTTTAAAGACTCACAAGTGTATTAGGGCATAGGTTCCCAAACTGGGGGGCGCGAAGAAATTCCAAGGGGGGGTGTGAGGTGATGAGGCCCCCCATGAATCCCACTCCCCCAGCCCCCAAGAAAGAGCCCTGTCTGTCACACAAAAAAATTCAGAAAATACCGGACTTCAAAATGGCCACCTTAAAAGGTAATGCTTGCTCTGCTCTTAGAAGGGCAACATTTTGGGGAGAGAGTCAACAACTTTTCCCCTGTAGTACCAACACCTTTACACTGGTCCTGGAAATTAAAGGGGCCACTACTGCTTTTCAGCCCCACTCAGTTCCTTTTTTTTTTTTTTTTGCTCAACAAGTTTTGCTGCTATTTTGGTGGGGGGAGGATGATGGTTTCTCAAAAATCAGAAAGGGGGCGTGATGCCGAAAACTTTGGGAACCACTGTATTAGGGCATAAGCCTTTGTGAGATACAACTCACTTCCTTAGATGCTTGAAAAGAAAAAGAAAGGGAAGGGAAGAGAGAAAAAAAAGGCAGGGATTCAGAGATGGGAGTGTGACATCAGTGCTAATTAAATCAGAATGGATGTGGCTTATCTCCAACAGTGATGAGGTGAGAATACCTGAAGGAGAAATTACCTATTATAATGTAAAAACCACTTCATGTCTCTATTTAAACCTGTTTTCAGGGTGTCAAATTTGCATATGAATTTCAGCTCAGCAGTTTCTCATAGCATTTTTTTTTCAGTTTTTGTTTGTGTGTTTGTTTGTTTTTTGCCTGAGAATTGCAACTTGCAAGTCAGAAACTAGTTAACTGAGGTTAAAGTGCTCCCACACTGATTTTTGTATTTTGCCATTCTTAATGTCTGATTTGTGTCTATTTATTCCTTTGTGTAGAGACCGTCTGGTTTGTTCGATATACATGACAGAGGGGCATTGCTGGTACATGATGGCATATATCACATTAGTTGATGTGCATATGAATGAGCCTTTTATGTGATTAACTGATGTGGTTAGGTCCTGTGATGGTGTCACTAGGGTTGATGTGTGGACAGAGTTGGCCGTGGGGTTTATTTCAGGGATTTGTCCCTGGATTAGTGTTTCTGTTGTGGATGTGAAGTTGGTGGTATTTGTCTAAGACTGGCTGTCTGTAAGCAAGGTTTGGCCTGCCTCCCAAGGTCTGTGAGAGCGAAGGATTGTCATCTATGATAGATTGTAGATCCTTGATGATGAGAGATTTTAGTTGGGGGCTGGAGGTAATGGCTGGAAGTAATCTGCCGTCCAGACCTGGAATCTCGAGAAGTGTGCTGTTTACCAGGAGCTCAAATTCAGGATGTGACCGAGAGTCTTCCAAAACTGATCAAACCTTTGGATTGCTACCCCTTCCTGCTTCTCCATGTGGGAACTAACGATACAGCCAAGAATGACCTTGAGTGGTTCACTGCAGATTATATAGCACTGGGAAGAAGGATCAAGGAATTTGAAGCGCAAGTAGTGTTCTCGTCCATCTTCCCTGTTGAAGGAAAAGGACTAGGTAGGGATTGTTGACTTGAGGAAGTAAATGCGTTGTTGCGCAGGTGGACGTGGTGTCGGAGAGAGGGCTTTGGTTTCTTTGACCATGGGACTCTGTTGCAGGCTCAAGGATTGTAGGAAGACCTGGGATCCACCTAACCAAGAGAGGAAAGAGCATGTTCTCGGGCAGGCTTGCAAACCTCGTGAGGAGGGGTTTAAACTAGGTTCGTTGGGGGATGGTGACCAAAGCCCTGAGGTAAGTGGGGAAGTCAGATACCGGGAAGAAACACAAGGAGGAATGAGCAACAAAGGAGGACCCCTAATTCGAATAGAGAAGGTAGGGCAATCAACTGGTTATCTAAGTTGTTTGTACACAAATGCAAGAAGCCTGAGAAACAAACAGGAAGAATTAGAAGCCCTGTCCCAGTCAAAGAACTATGATTTGATTGGAATAACGCAGAATTGGTGGGATGACTCGCCTGACTGGAGCACTGTCATGGAAGGGTATAAACTGTTCAGGAAGAACAGGCGGGGGAGAAAAGGAGGAGGAGTTGCACTGTATGTAAGAGAGCAGTATGATTGCTCATAGCTCCAGTATATAGAGGGAGAAAAGCCTGTTGAGAGTCTATGGGTTAAGTTTAGAGGTGGAAGCAACAGGGGTGATGTTGTGGTTGGTGTGTGCTACAGACCATTGGATCAGGTGGATGAGGTAGATGAGGCTTTCTTCAGACAACTGAGAGAAGCTTCCAGATCACAGGCCCTGGTTCTCATGGGGGATTTTAATTCCCCTGACATTTGTCGGGAGACCAATACAGAAGTACACAGACAATCCAGGAAGGTTTTGGAAAATGTTGGGGATAACTTCTTGGTACAAATGCTGAAGGAACCGACCAGGGGCCATGCACAGCTTGACCTGCTGCTCACAAACAGAGAGGAACTAGTAGGGGAAGTAGAGGTGGGTGGCAATCTGGGAAGCAGTGATCATGAGATTCTGACAAAAGGAAGAAAAGAGAGTAGCAAAGAACACACCCTGGACTTTGACTCCCTTAGAGAACTGATGGGCAGGATTCCCTGGGATGCTAACATGAAGGGGAAAGAAGTCCAGGAGAGCTGGCAGTATTTTAAAGAAGTCTTATTAAAGGCACAAGAAGAAACCATATCGATGAGCAGCAAGAAAAGCAAATATGGTAGACAACCAGATTGGCTTACTGGGGATATCCTTGGTGAGCTTAAACACAAAAAGGAAGTTTATAAGCTTACAAGAAGTGAAAACTTGGACAGATGACTAGGGAGGAGCATAAATATATTGCTCAAGAATGCAGGGGAGTTATCAGGAAGGCGAAAGTGCAATTGGAATTGCAGCTAGCAAGGGATGTGAAGGTTTCTACACACATGTTAGCAATAAGAGGGTGACCAGAGAGGGTGTGGGCCCTTACTGGATGAGGGAGGTAACCTAGTGACAGATGATGTGGGAAAAGCTGAAGTACTTAGTGGTTTCTTTGCCTCTGTCTTCACAGACAAGGTCAGCTCCCAGACAAATGCACTAGGCAATGCAGTATGGGAAGGAGGTGGACAACCCTTGGTGGAGAAAGAACAGGTTAGGAACTACACAGAAAAGCTAGACATAAACAAATCCATGGGTCCAGATTTAGTGGATCCGTGGATACTGAGGGAGTTGGCAAATGTCATTGCAGAGCCTTTAACCATTATCTTTGAAAACTCGTGGAGATCTGGAGAGATCCCAGATGACTGGAAAAAGGTAAATGTAGTGCCCATCTTTAAAAAAGGGAAGAAGGACAATCCAGGGAAATACAGACCAGTCAGCCTTACCTCAGTCCCTGGTAAAATCATGGAGGAATCCATTTTGAAGGAATTCTCAAGGAATCCATTTGAAGCACTTGGAAGAGTGGAAAGTGATCAGGAATAGTCAATATGGATTCACGAAGGGCAAGTCATGCCTGACCAATCTGATTAGCTTCTATGATGAGGTAACTGGCTCTGTGGACATGGGGAAGTCAGTGGATGATATACCTTGACTTTAGCAAAGCTTTTGATATGGTCTCCCACAATATTCTTGCCAGCAAGTTAAGGAAGTATGGATTGGATAAATGGACTGTAAGATGGATAGAAAGCTGGCTAGACTGTTGAGCCCAGCGGGCAGTGGTTAATGGCTCGATGTCAGGCTGGCAATCGGTTTCTAGCGGAGTGCCCCAAGGATCTGTTCTAGGACTGGTTTTGTTCAACATCTTTATTAATGACCTGGATGAGGGGATGGATTGCACCCTCAGCAAGTTTGCAGATCACACTAAGCTAGGGGAAGAGGTAGATACGCTGGAGAGCAGGGATAGAGTCCAGAGTGACCTAGACAGATGAGCGGATTGGGTCAAAAGAAATCTGATGAAATTCAACAAGGACAAGTGTAGAGTCCTGCAGTTGGGACGGAAGAATCCCAAGCATTGTTACAGGCTGGGGACCAACTGGCTAAGTAGCAGTTCCACAGAAAAGGACCTGGGATTACAGTGAATGAGAAGCTGGATATGAGTCAACAGTGTGCCCTTGTAAACAAGAAGGCTAATGGCATATTAGGGTGCATTAGGAGGAGCATTGCCAGCAGATCTAGAGAAGTGATTATTCCCCTTTATTCAGCTCTGGTGAGGCCACATCTGGAGTATTGTGTCTAGTTCTGTGCCCTTCACTATAGAAAGGACGTGGACACATTGGAGAGGGTCCAGCAGAGGGTGACCAAAATGATTAGGGGGCTGGAGCACATGACCTATGAGGAGAGGCTGAGGGATTTGGGTTTGTTTAGTCTGCAGAAGAGAAGAGTGAGGGGGGATTTGATAGCAGCCTTCAACTTCCTGAAGAGACGTTCCAAAGAGGATGGAGAAAGGCTGTTCACAGTAGTGACGGATGGCAGAACAAGGACCAATGGTCTCAAGTTACAGAGGGGGAGGTCTAGGTTGGATATTAAGAAAAACTATTTCACTAGGAGGGTGGTGAAGTACTGGAATGGGTTACCTAGGGAAGTAGTAGAATCTCCATCCCTAGAGGTTTTTAAGTCTCGGCTTAACAAAGACCTGGCTGGGTTGATTTAATTGGGATTGGTCCTGCTTTGGCCAGGGGGCTGGACCTCCTGAGGTCTCTTCCAACTCTATGATTCTAGGTATTCTGTTGCTTTCTTTGTTTGGTCTGTGCTGTAATAGGTGACTTCTGGGTATCCACTTGGCTTTATCAATCTGTTTCTTCACTTCTCTGGGTGGGTACTGTAATTTTAAGAATGCTCGATAAAGATCTTGTAGGTGTTTGTCTCCGTCTGAGCAAATGGGGTTGTATTTTAGGGCTTGTCTGTACGCAATGGATCATGTGATGTGTTCTGGATGGAAGCTGGAGGCATGTAAATAAGTATAGTGGTCAGTAGGTTTCTAGTAAAGTGTGGCATTCATGTAACCATCCCTTGTTTGTTCTGTAGTGTCCATGATGTGGATCTTTTTTGTGGACTGGTCCAGACTGAGTCTGAAAGTGGAGTGGAAATTGTTGAAATCCTGGTGCAATTCTTACAAGGGCTTCCTTCCTGTGATTTCAGATGATGAAGATGTCATTGATGTATTGCAAATGTCCTGAAGTTTGGAAGAGTCCTAGGATGGGCATATGCCTGTTACAGCACACTGCACTAGATTTTGGGTTGTGTTTTGATGTATAAATAATTGAACATGCATAACTGTAAAGCCTGTACCACTTAGTAGTATATCTTTTCATTTTTGTGTGTTTTTAAACCAGGGACTACAAGAGCTGCTGGATAAGCACAAGGCCCAAAATGAAGCCTGGCTCAAAGCCAGAGCGGAGGAGAATGACAAGGAAAGAAAAGAAATATGTAAACTGAGGGTAAACTTTTTCAAAGTAACTTACAGCTGGATGCATAACGAGTCCATTTGGATCCTTTCTGTGAGCACAATTTGTATAGCAATAGTGAAATAAGCAAAAACTAAAAATTCCTTGAACACCACATATGAAGATGATACAAGAACAACAAAACCACTGTTGCCAAAATATTCTGGAAGGAAACGTTAAATGAATCACAGACTGCTAGTTCTGGATCACATTTTTAATTTGCTTTCAAAGAATTTAATTGTTTTCTCCTTCAGCTTTTTAGTTATGGTAACTAAAATACATAAATGTGTTTCCAGCAGCCAAACAGTCGACTTTTGCATGAATGATAAACATGTCTTGTTTCACTATTGCTCTATTTTAGCTCTGATTTCGGCATCCCTGTATCCCTCATTTTATGAGGAATAAAGGATGTTCTGAAAGAGGAGTTTTTCTGACATTTGGCCCCGTGTAGATGGGCCAAATGTTGGAAAAGCCTCTTCCGAAAAAACAAGTGGAAAAAGATACACAAATTGTGGTTTGCAATTTGCGTATCTTTTTCCGACAAAAACCCAGCAGTGTAGACATAGCCAGAGAGACTTAGTAGGTAAAGAGAAACTACTCAGTAGCTTTCACAGGAACTAGATGCTCTCTGTGGAATGATCTTCTGCCCAGCCTATAGAAACTGGAGCAGGAGGTAATGTTGTCAGAAATAGTAATAATTCTTGCTGGGTTCCTTCTTGAGGTTTCTACCTTGTAGTCTCTGGGGACCTCAGCCTGCTGGAGCTGTGTTACAGAAGGGGGAGGGATAATAGAGAAACATAGGAAGCAGCCATCCATCAGGGCTGCTCCCCCACCCCAGGAGATCTGGAAGTATTTTTTTCCTGTGGACCCTTAAGTACGGAGGCTGTACTCCCTGCCTACTCCAGGCCCCCAAAGCTTTGCCAAGAGAGAGGACAATTTCCTACAACCTGCCAAGCTTGTGAATTTTCATTTTGATCTGTCCCTAAATTACTTTTTCCACCTGGCAGTGAGCTAGTTAGATTTTGTTTGTTTTGGGTTTTGAATTTTACTTGATCATAATTGTGCATCTCTAGCACTTATGGGTTTTTTTGATTGGGTGATGAAGAGGGGTTACATTTTTAACTCATTTTTCATCTAAAGCTTAGTCTCCTGTTCTTTGTAGGAAGAGATTCTTCATGATCAGGAGCGGCTAAAAGAAGAACAGCAAAACGTTCAACAGCGCAATCAGCAACTGCTTTCTATTATGCAGCAGTTTAAAGGAATGTGACCAGTGTGCTGAATAAAGCCTGAACCGCATGATCAAGATCATAGCAACAATACACCCTACTTGAACAACTGAGCTCTTATATACTAATATATATTAAAAAAATCCAGTTACTGTGCATATTGAAGGACCATAACCAGTTAGTGTGAAAAAGAGTTTAATCTCCCTAGGTTTCTCATGAACACTGGAATAATATCTCAATTAAATTTCCACCCCCTACCTTTTGTGCATTTTCCATTTTGATTCAGTGTTCTTTTCATATTTTTGAAAAATTATCTCCCTGCCTTGTCTGATCTTAAAAAAAGAAGAAAAAGCAGAACACGATGGCTGCTCTTATGAAAGCTGGACTCACAGAGTTTTATTTCAGGGTCATGTAGTTAGGATTAGGACGTCATTCATATGCCAGCAAAAAGAACAGCTGGATTGTCAAGTAGGATATTCTTGTTAAAGAAAAACAGTTAAATATTTTGTAACTGTGGGAATGAAGACAGAAACTATAACTAGGATTATATTATTAGACTTTATGGCCAGATTCTGCTTACAATTAAACTGGTGTAAATGAAGAACAAGTCTAGTAACTACTATGGAGTGACATTGAATTTATATGGCAGGAAGCTAGAACAGAATTTTGAAACTGGACCTTGCATTGGAGGGACCAAATATGAAATGTTTAAACAGCTTACAGTAATAAGGCAAAAATCATGTTTGTTGTGTGCAGGGGAGTTGTTTAAAGTTCTTAGGCATTTTGTTTTCAATTTCATTCATAAAAAGGGACATTTCCACTACATGCATCTGACGAAGTGGGTCTTTGCCCACGAAAGCTTATGCTCCAATATATCTGTTAATCTATAAGGTGCCACAGGACTCCGTGTCACATTCATAAAAAGGAAAGTTGTTTTAGTCATCTGCTTCTCTGTATTAAACTGTTCCTCCTTTTAAAATCTCAGTGGGCAGTTTCATGCCATAGGTTTTCAGTCAAAATTCCACAGTGGTTGAAATTAGTTGCGGGAGGGGGAAGAGGGAGTTCTGCTGAAAAATTGTTGGCACGATAACCCCACATCATAGAATTTTTTTCCAACAAATTGTCACTGTAGAGGGAAAAGTTGGAAATGTTATACCATATTAGCAATATTCATACCCTATGTCAGAAGTGGTGTAGAAATTAGACCTCCTTATTGGCATAGTTAGGAATAAAAGGGGCAGCTACACAACTGCCTAATTATATTATGAGGTCCCTCAAAGGAACATTGCCCATAGCCAGGAATGATCAGTTCCTGTTGTCTAGTCTAAACAAAAAAAACTTGAGAATGCTCCCTTTATCCATAAACAAATCCAGTGTTCCCCCTTGAACTATTGTTGCTTCCCTACAAAAAACTCCTACCATGCTTAAGTAAAGTGTCCTGATGCCTGGATCTAAGTTCTGCATCATTTTCATAGGGACTTCATCTTCTCTTGACTGATCATGCTGGGAGCTCTGCTCTGCCTGTCTTCAACACTCTGTGCCCCCACTTGTTACACTCAGAGAAATAGAACTAGCAGAATCTTGTTGGGCAGGGATAAGGCAATATGTAGTGTTTATTGTGAATGCAGAATTCATGTATTGTCCCTAGCTACTAAAACTATCTACTAGACCAGTGGTCTCCAACCTTTTTACACCCAAGATCACTTTTTAAATCTCAGAACAAGCCAAGATCTACTGCCCCATCCTTCCCCCACAACCCCACCCCTTCCTTGAAGCCCCACCCTCTCTATTCTCCTCCTCTCCATCACTTGCTATCCCCAGCCCTTATACACTCTACACTGCCACTTTTTTTTCCCAATTCTTCTGTAGGAATAGGTTTTTCCAACATTTGGCCTGTCTAGACTTGACCAATTGTCAGAAAAACCCCTTCTTTTGGAAGCCCCCTTATTCCTCATGGGACAAGGAATATAGGGGTTACCAAAAGAGCATGTTTGCTCTTCCACTAAAAAAACAGAAGAACAAATGCATCTCTGGATGCAGAAGAATTTTTCCAGTATATCTCTGGAATCTTGGAAAAACTCCTGCAGTCTAGCTGTACCCTCACTGGCTTGAGACAGGATGTGTGGGCTCTAGGGTAGGAATGAGGGATTTGGGTGTGGGAAGGGGTGAGAGGTGCAAGCTCTGGGAGGAAATTTGGATGCAGGAGGAGGTGGAGAAGGGGATGCTGGCTCAGGAATGGGTTCCAGGCTGGGGAGTTTTGGGGTCAGATGGAGGGTTGGGGTACTAAGCAAGCCACAGGCTTGTGGATGTAAGGATGCAGGAATTTGGGTTGAGGTATGTGAGGGGCTCAGGGCAGCGGGGTCCAGTGTACGATAGGCTCAGATATGGAGGGTGCAGGAGTGTTATAATGCTGCGGCCAGATGGGGTCTTGGCCCCAACTGGGGGTTTGTTGGCCAGGCTTCATCTAATATATAAAGGAGAATGTTTGTATGTTGTGCTCTCATAATTTGGACACTATAAGACCTACCACAACCAAACTTTCTGTGAGATAACCTTTCCTCCAGGAGAACGTTTTAAGGTACTGTGAGAGGGAAGAGATGAGAGACCGACGCCTCTCCCCAGGGCTGCACAGAGCTTGGCAGTGCAGGAAGAAGCGGCTTCCCCATCATTGCTGGAAGCATATGGAGGCTCCTCTTCAATAGTGCGATTGGCTCGGGGCCCGGCAGTCGACCAATGGCGTGGGCGGGTTGCTGCCAGGTCTTGCTCTAGGTGGAGGGGGTGGGGCTGGTGTTACTGCTCAGCTACCACTTTGAAAAAATGTCCAGAAGGAGGCGCATCGGGGACCCGGAGGTTAGAGTGGAGGGGGGAGGGAATGAATGCAGGGGGCTGGTCTGGGGGGGGCTGGACCATTGAGGATGAGTGGGGGGGTAGGGCAGGATTGGGGGGCTGGATTGTTGGGTGGTGGGATGCCCCAGGGGGGCTGGACCATTGGAAGGTACGTGGGGGGGGCTGGATCATTGGGAGGCAGGCTGGTCTGGGGGGGCTGGACCATTGGGAGCAAGTGGGGGGGAGGGCAGGATTGTAGGGGGATGAAGGAAGTGGGGCTGGACAATCCTGCAGGGAGAGAGGGAGAAATGAAGCCCATGGCGGGGGGGTGGGGTCTCCTTTGAGGGGCACTGGCCCAAGGGGCAGCACTGGATGGTGCTGGGTGGGTGAGAAATTAATCCAAGGTGGGGGGAGGAACCCTCAAATCTGGGCACTGGTCCTGGGTTTGATACTGAATGATCCTGGGGGGGGGGGCGGGGGAGGTGAGAGATGCGGTCCATGGGAGGGGCGGCTGGTCAAGGGGGTGGTACTGGAGGAGGGACAATAGAGGTGCCAGCAGGCTCAAAAAAGATGGGAGAAGAGTTTGAGGTGTCACCTTGAAAACTCTCAGATTCAGTAGGGCCAGCCCCACTGATTGAGGCATCCCTGTATTCAGCTCTTGGATGAGAATTTGCAGACCCAGCATGCCTATCCCCTACTTCCCTACCCAAAAAACATTAGCTTCTGCAAGGATAATTAGCAAAAATACCATCTCATCGGAAGCAAAACATTGCACTATTGAAGAGGGGCCTCCATATGCTTCCAGCAATGGTGGGGGAAACAAGCCATGGTGATTTGGGGGCTCTCCCTTCCACTGTGCTTTTAATGGCTCCAAGACTCATGACATGGGAAGAAAACAGAGACATAGTTTCTATTGTGACTTTTGTATCTAAGTTTGCCAACTCAAACATTGCAATGCCTCTTTTTTGAGTCAGAGATTTTGCTTTATGCAGCAGTAGAAAAGCATGGGGGTCTGCCACAATGGCCAGATGTCAGGCACTGGCAGCTGCGGTGTGGCTGTAGGCTGTCAGGACAGCTTCTGTTTTTCTAAATTTTGTTCCTCCAGTTTCCCAGGCAACGCCG
The DNA here is from genome assembly GCA_032595735.1 of Pelochelys cantorii. NCBI lineage: Eukaryota > Metazoa > Chordata > Testudines > Trionychidae > Pelochelys > Pelochelys cantorii. The sequence continues at coordinate 85,371,589 of CM064330.1, read as the reverse complement.
GGTAAGTCCAGCTTGAGTTTTTAAATAAAATACTATGTCAAACACAAAAAGTTTCTGCATTATCTTTATTTACGAGAAGGGTAGGGAACCTGTTTTGAATCAGGGGTCACTGACCCACAGAAAAGTCAGTTGGGGCCACACAAGGGAGATGGAAAAAAACTCTCCTCCAAACCCCCACCACCACCACCACCACCCCCCAAGCCTCACTAATGTGGCCCCAACTGTGCTGGTGGCAACAGGGGACATGGTACTGGGAAAGGTGCTGTGGGTGCTGGGGCAGGGGACAGGGTTCTGAGGTGGGGGCAGGGAGCAGGATTCTGCAGCAGGGGACAGGGTGCCAGTGGGAGCAGGGAGTCCCCTGCACCCGCCTCCTCCCAGGACTACTTCCCCCCCCCCCTCCTCTGGGGCCGACTTCCCCCTCCCGCAGAGAAGGGTGCTCCTGCTGATCGGGAAGCCCTTCCTCTTTGCTCCATCCCAACTGGATCAAGGCACAGCCTCCCCAGGCTGAGCTCAGGGCAGCTGGGCTGGAGCAAAGAGGAGTGGCTGCCTGGCCAGCTAGCCATGGCGCTCAGCCAGGGTGCACCACGGTCCACATGGGCTGGAGCAGAGGGAAAGCCGCCCAATCAGCTGGAGCGTGGCACAGCCTCCTCCGGCTGAACGCCACAGCCAGCTGCCTGGGGTGTTTCAGCCCTCCCGACCCAGCAGATCTCACCACGCCGCCACAGCTACTCACCTGTGTTGCTGCTCCGTGAGTAGCTGCTCCACAAGAGTGCCAATTTAAAATTAGTTGTGCACAGGCGCGCAGTTCAGAGGGAGCTGAAGTTCTACTCATAGACCCCTGCGATCGACCGGTAGATCACGATCTACCAGTTGGTGACCATGGCACTAGACATATATACATTCATGCACACTGTTCTGTGGATGGGATATAATTACCAGCCTCAGTTGCTCATTCTAATCCACTGGTCAGGTGGTCTGGATATGAGGAGGGAAGCCGGATCATGTCCATGTGCACCAGTGCTCCTGGAGGGTGATCATAGAATCGAAAGACCCAATTCTATGGTTTTGCACCCATCTTTTTATATGTTTTAGTCCATAGAGCTTGGGCTATCCCACTGCCCCAGGGCACAGTATGGCCATGAGTCATCCATTAACCACAGATGGGACTTTGATCTTATTTTCTTGATGAGCCTTTTGTCTTTCTTTCTTTGGGGGAACAAAAGACAGGACTATGCAGCACTTTAAAGACTAACAAGATGGTTTATTAGGTGATGAGCTTTCGTGGGCCAGACCCACTTATCTGAGGAAGTGGGTCTGGCCCACGAAAGCTCATCACCTAATAAACCATCTTGTTAGTCTTTAAAGTGCTGCATAGTCCTGTCTTTTGTTTCAGCAAGACCAGACTAACATGGCTACATCTCTATTTCTTTGGGGGGTTCTTTTGCAGGGCTTACTCATATTGTTCTTCAACCATCAATGTGGTGCTGGCAGCTGGTCATTGAAACAGGATGGCATCATTATGCACACACCCACATTCACACTTTTAAATGAGATTACAGACACACTTTAAACAGACTAACTTTAAACAGAGTCAAGGCATCACCAAGTTTAATATGGGGTTTCGGTTACAATATGGAGTCACTTTAGTTACAATGTATTAACAATTGAAAATGGGTTTTTAGTTACAGTATAAATACAAATGTTACAACAACAGATTCTTCAAAGGCAACACTTATCAGGCTACTAATAAATTCATTTAAAAGTGGTTAACACGGTTTTATTTACAAATTCCATTAATAAAATATTAATAAAAAATTGATCCACAGTTCATGAGGTTACATTACTTTATATTGGTAGATATCGTTACCTTACTTGCTCATATTAACTCACTGGCCAGCTGAGTTAAATGTGAGGGAGAGTCTCTCAGTCTGGACTGATGCTCCAATCTTTAAAAGACAAGACCCAGAGATTCATGAAAGATACCCCATTTTTATAGGACTTTTCTCCCTTTCAGGTCCATACATTTTGCTGTGTCAGTTCTTAATCAGTCACCATCCGTTCTGTTTAACATCTGTTTATCTGATACTTACTCTTTACTCTGACATCAGCATGTTGGTAGTTCCTCTCCAGTGTTATTTCAAAGCTGTCTTGTTTATAAAGGAATGTTTGCCTTTAACCAGTGGTCTCCAACCTTTTAACACCCAAGACCACTTTTTAAATGTCAGGGCAAGCCAAGATCTACCCCAGCCTTTCCCCAAGATCCCACCCTCTCCATTCCATCACTTGCTGTCCCCAGCTCTTACTCATTCTCACTGGGTTGAGATAGGAGATGTGGTCTCTGGGATGGGTGGGAATGAGGGATTTGGGTGTGGGAAGAGGTGAGAGGTACAAGCTCTGAGAGGTCATTTGGGTGCAGGAGAAGGTGAAAAAGGGGATGCTGGCTCAGGGAGGGGGCTTTTACTTTCACTCCTGCTTTCACTTTCACTCCTGATAGTAACTTCCAGCTTCTACTTTCACTCCTGATAGTATCTTCACTGAAGCTCTACAGCAGTGCACCTGTCGTGTTTTAAGTGTCAACAAGCCCTCAGCCTCCAGTGGTCTATATTCAGAAGTGTTGAGAAAGCATGTGTGGGATGGTGCACTTATTTTGTTGGCAAGTGGGTGTGAGATTGATTAAATCAGCCTAAGGAAGTAGAGGACTGCTGGGTTATTTCTCAGGCTCTGACTCAATGACTTGCAGAAACCTAGGTTGCCATTTCAGCAACGAGTCCTTCCAAGCAGAATAGCTTAAAGCAGCTTTTGTGAGTAGGTAGACATTCCAAAGAGCATAAAAATGGTTGCCATAGCACTTGGTCCCCAAAACTAACTAACCAAGATGCTATTCAGCCTCCGGTAGTATCTTGTTATGTGAATGCTGACATGTCTCTGAGAGGAGGCTGCTGAGAACATAGATATTTATAAAATGCATTGTTATTACACTGCAGCCAAGGGAGGCACAGACACCAGCTCTGAGGGGGAATACTCTGGAGCTCAATTCCTCCTCAGACAATGAAATCTCCAAGACTGTCCCTCAGCGCTTGAGCAGCTAACAAAGAAAACAGATAGCTCAGTCTTTGCCCACTCCCGTTTTTACTTGGAGGGGAAAATTATCTGTCCCAAGGGGTCCTCCTCATTCCCTGTGGCCAAGGCTGTTCCCAAGCTTTCCAGTAGCAGCAGGAGAGCCTGGAGCCATCCTGGGCAACCACAGAAGCACATCACACAGAGATCCCCTGGCCATTTTGGACTTCTCCTTTCCCCGAGATAGCATTGGGCTGGTAAGCCAGCCCCTCACACTCACCTTGCCTCCCCCACAGCTTCCCCTATGCCATCCCTTCCCCCCTTTGCAATTTGCTGCTTCCTACATTTCACTTTGTCCCCCCATAGCATCCCCCTTGCGGTTCACTCACCCCTATCTTACATGGTTTGCCTCACCTCACAGCTCACTGCCTTCCAATTTGTGACCTGCCTCCTTCCCACTTTACTGATTGTTCCCCGCCCACTACCCCACATGGGTTTTCACTTTATTGTTTGTTGCCTGCCTCTCTCACCCTGTCCAGCCCCCTCCTCTTGCTACTTTGTCACCTGTCCTGTTAAGCCCCCTTACTGGGTGTTCTCTGCCTTCACTGTCCTCACCTGTCCCACTTGCCCATTGCAGCTGCTCATTCCCAGTGCTTGTGATCTGCCACTCCCATTTTGTTTTCATCCCTCTGCATTCGCTGCACCCTTCACACCTACATCTGGTCCCAGAGCAGTGGGCGGAACCCCTTTCCCCAAAACTGCCTGCTGCACCTCCTCCCTGCATACACACTCTTCTTTGGTGGTTTCCTTTACTCACCACGACCACCATTTTCTGTTTGTGTTCCTCCAGTTAGGGGCAGCCCTGTATATAAGAAGCTGCTCAGTAGCAAGTGAATGGTTGGGTCTTGACCAAGGAGGATGCAGAACCAGTTTCTAGAGAAGCATTTTAGAGCAGTGCTGGGCAGGCTCAAGGGAGCAGAGCAAGGGAACTCCAGCTTGATATCTCTCAGGCTTCTGGCCTTGATATAAGGGCTAAGAGTAGGTGAGGGGTCATCAGGGAAGTGGCCAAGGGAACAAGAGGCAATAAAGGAGAGTAAATGAGGACAGAACAAGGCTGCTACCAGAGAGTCCCTGGGCTGGGATCCAGTGTAGTGGGCAGACCTGGCTCCCCTCTTTCCCCTTACCATACCTGCCACCAGGTATAGTGACCGGTACAGACTGTGGCTTGCCTCTGAGGCAGAGGCTTTGAGGCTACAGTTCACCACAGAGTGGCAGAGGAAACTGGAGACTACTGATAAATCCCTGCAAGGGAGGCAAGAGACTACTATAATGGATACTGCTGGATGGCAGTGCCTCAAAGAGGACCATATGAGTTGGGAGTGACATGGGCCTGGAACATGAGCATGGATGGGGAAGACTCCAGCCAGGAGGTGCCCTGCTGATGACTAAACTGATTCCCTGGACCTACCAGCAGGAGGCATGCAACAGTGAGTCCCACCCAGTGACGCCTCCCATTTATAATTCCTTTCCCCACCCCCTCATGACTGTTCCCATGGGGCAGGGTGCAAAGGGTGCAAATGCACCCCCACAGAGTCCTCCCAAGTAAGCGAGAGGGGGCTCTCTGGCTGATTTCCAAGTGGTCCACAGCTCAAGCTTAGTCCCTCTCATTCCCCCATAGTGGGGAGCTCATGCTGGTGCTTCAGCCTGGCCTTCCCACCCCACCGAGTTGGAGCCCCAGTGCCAGCTTCCTGATGGGGTGGGGGGACGAGAGAAAGGCCTGAGCCTCACTGCACAATGCATTTTGTGGGGAAGAAGTGCTCCCCATCTCCAGCTGGGAGTACAGCAACACACAGATGTGCTTCCTGGAGGCTTTCCCTGCTGCTCCCATTGGCCAGAATCCAGCCAGTGGGAGGCAGTCCCTGGGACCCGAAGACAGTTTCCATCAGCAACTGGTGGTCCGCAGACAGGTTTGTAATGAGCCAGGTGGGCCATGGTCCAAAAAGTTTGAGAACCACTGAGTTAGGGGGATGGGAGAGAGCTGTGTTGTGTGGGGGGATGGGTGGGAAGGGCTGGTGGCAGTGTGGCAGGGCCGGGGAATGGTGCCCCTCCCACCCATGAGGAGCAGCCCAGGCCTGGCCTCACTAGCTGGAAGCCCCGCCCTCACTCTCCCGGTGCTGGCCTCATTGAGCAGGTAGAGCAGCAGCAGGCAGAGGTGGCCGAGGTAGTGGGGGGCTATCGCAGCTGCACTGCCCACCATGAGCCCAGAAGGTAATTTCTATAAAAGCTTTATTACTGTGTATTTTTTTAGTATGGTATAACAATCATTTTACCAGTCACTGTTTCCACTCAAAATTTTCATTAACCTCTTTTATGTGCACTCATTGCTTGACTATTTTGAACTCCTTTGTATTTTAAAAAAATTGCAATGCCCATTGACAAAAACGCACCCCCCCCCCCCCCACAGAAATTCCTGTGTGCAGGCCTGCAGGTGTCCTTTATTTGGGAACACCTATGGTTCAGACCCTGGCAGGGGGCAGAGGACGTGGCTTCATGTGCTGCTGCTCCCCCTCTCCTCCAGCTGGGCAGCCCAGAGAAATGCTTCTCCAGAGGCTTTTCCCACACCGCTCCTATAGCATCGAGGGGTAGTGCCTGGGAATGGCGAGGGGGGGAGGCATGGAGCCATGTGTGCCTCCAGTAGCTGGGTACCAGGTAAGTGTCCCACTCCTTCCACGCACCTCCCTCCCACCCAAACCCCACCCCAGAGCCCTCCCATGGTCTGAAAAATTTTTCAATCCAGCATATCCTGTTTCCAAGATTAATGAGGTTCAAGTGTACTATATATCCTGAGACAATCACCCCAGCCATGCCACATTTCAGAACTGTTTAAAAAGGTGCCATAAGTGATTAGCTATAACCACAGTTAAGTACTGTTACCCAGAAAACAAGTCAGATCAACTAATATATTAATTGCAGCTAAAAATTACCTTTTATGGGTACAAAAGTAACTGAATACTTACATCAGCCTACAGGGAGACTACTCTCAAACAGGAGCCAAGCTGCAGCAGTTTCAGAGCTCATAATGTATCTTAGCAGGACAAGATAGGTGTGAGTATTAGATACTTCTAGGAACATGTTTAAGGGCATGAGTATGTCAAAGTCTATTTCTGACCATTTTTCTTCCAGCCAGGATATTGAGGTAAGCAGTAACTGGTGGTCAGCTGAACTGTTTGTCTCTCTCCCATTCATGTCTCAGTAAAGCAGTTACCAGTGTTTCAGGCTTTTCTGGTCCCATCTGTCAACTCTCCTTGCATCATTCTTGGATTTGGTTAGTGTGATGACTCAAATCAGTGAATCCCTGACCCTTTTCCTCCTTTGGAGAATTATTTATTTATAATCCTCAAAATTGAGGGACAACTCCTCTGACATTTTCAAGCTACAAAGTGCAATAAAAGAGGTTTTATATCAAGATAGCCAACTGAAATGAGCTGTCGATGTTAAACCCTAGTGACATAGGCATATGCTTTGATGTGGTTAAAGTCAACAGAAAGCCCATGGACCGGTACAGTTTTCCAAGGGGGGTGCTGAAATGCACCTTCCCAACATCCCTCCTGTTCATGCTCCTCACCGCCCCCTTGAGCGAGGGCTGGCAGCCAGGACACCAGCAGATGGGAAGGACACCCCACGTGGGGTCCAGCAGCAAAGCCCCCAGGCATGGAGCCAGCAGTGGGTAAGGACACCATGGCCAAGTGGGGTGGGGGGCCAAGCGGGGCACAGGGCCAGCAGCCAAGCAGGACCCAAGGCTTGCAGCAGTGTCTTGAAGGAGGAGGGGGCTCAGGGCTGGGACTTGGGTGTGCAGAAAGGGCTATAGGTGCTGGCTTTGGGAGGGGCTTTGGGTTGGTGGTGTCCAACCAGTTCTGAAGCAGTAGCCACTCCACATAGTGGCTACTGCTATAGCCAAATAGCCACATGTGGCTAGTAGCTAGCATGTTGTACACCACAGATATAGAAAGAGGATTTAAACAAAGCTAACCCCCCATTAAAATCATAGAATCATAGAGCTGGAAGAGACCTCAGGAGGTCACCAAGTCCAGCCCCCTTCCAAAGGCAGGACCAATCCCAACTAAATCAATCCAGCCAGGGCTTTGTCAAGCCGAGACTTAAAAACCTCTAGGGATGGAGATTCCACCACCTCCCCAGGTAACCCATTCCAGTGCTTCACCACCCTCCTAGTGAAATAATTTTTCCTAATATCCAACCTAGACCTCTCCCACTGTAAACTGAGACCATTGTTCCTTGTTCTGCCATCCGTCATTCTTGTGAACAGCCTTTATCAGTCCTCCTTGGAACCTCCCTTCAGGAAGTTGAAGGCTGCTATCAAATCCCCCTCTCACTCTTCGCTTCTGCAGACTAAACAGACCCAACTCCCTCAACCTCTCCCCATAGGTCATATGCTCCAGCCCCCTACTCATTTTGGTTGCCCTCCACTGGACCCTCTCCAATGCATCCACATCCTTTTCGTAGTGGGGGGCCCAGAACTAGACACAGTACTCCAGATGTGGCCTCACCAGAGCTGAATAAAGGGGAATAATCACTTCTCTAGATCTGCTGGCAATGCTCCTCCTGATGCAACCTAATATGCCATTAGCCTTCTTGGCTACAAGGGCACACTGTTGACTAATGTATAGCTTCTCATCCACTGTAATCCCCAGGTCCTTTTCTGCAGAACTGCTACTTAGGTAGTTGGGCCCCAGCCTGTAACAACGGTTGGGATTCTTCCGTTCCAAGTGAAGGACTACACATGTGTCCTTGTTGAACCTCCTCAGATGTCTTTTGGCCTAATCCTCTTACCTATCCAGGTCACTCTGGACCCTATCCCTGCCCTCCCCCTAGCTTAGTGTCATCTGCGAACATGCTGAGGGTGCAATCCATCCCCTCATCTAGGTCATTAATAAAGATGTTGAACAAAACCAGTTCTAGAACATATTCTTGGGGCACTCTGCTAGAAACGGACTGCCAACCTGACATCAAGCTATTGATCACTACCCATTGGGCCCAACAGTCTAGCCAGTTTTCTGTCCATCTTACAGTCCATTTATCTAATCCACATTCCCTTAACTTGCTGGCAAGAATATTGTAGGAGACTGTATCAAAAGCTTTGCTAAAGTCAAGGTATATCACATCCACTGACTTCGCCATATCCACAGAGCCAGTTACCTCATCATAGAAGCTAATCAGATTGGTCAGGCCTGACTTGCCCTTCATGAATCCATGTTGACTATTCCTGATCACTTTCCCCTCTTCCAAGTGCTTCAAAATGGATTCCTTGAGGATCCCCTCCATGATTTTTCTGGGGACTGAGGTAAGGCTGACTGGTTTGTAGTTCTCTGGATTATCCTTCTTCCCTTTTTAAAAGATGGGCACTACATTTGCCTTTTTCCAGTCATCCGAGTTTTCAAAGATAATGGCCAAAGGCTCCGCAATGACAATTGCCAACTCCCTCAGTACCCTCGGATGCATTAAATCCGGATCCATGGATTTGTGTATGTTTAGCTTTTCTAAATACTTCCTACCTTGTTCTTTGCCCACCAAGGGCTGTCCACCTCCTTCCCATACTGTGTTACCTAGTGCATTTGCTGGGAGCTGACCTTGTCTGTGAAGACAGAGGCAAAGAAACCACTAAGTACTTCAGCTTTCCCCACATCATCTGTCACTAGGTTACCTCCCTCATCCAGTAAGGACTCCACACTCTCTCTGATCACCCTCTTATTGCTAACATGCGTGTAGAAACCTTTCTTGTTACCCTTCACATCCCTTGCTAGCTGCAATTCAAATTGTGCTTTTGCCTTCCTGATAACTCCCCTGCATTCTCGAGCAATATATTTATACTCCTCCCTAGTCATCCGTCCAATTTTCCACTTCTTGTAAACTTCCTTTTTGTGTTTAAACTCACCATGGATGTCCCTGGTAAACCAATCTGGTCACCTACTATATTTGCTTTTCTTGCTGCGCATCGGGATGGTTTCTTCCTGTGCCTTTAATAAGGCTTCTTTAAAATACTGCCACCTCTCCTGGACTCCTTTCCCCTTCATGTAAGCATTCCAGAGAATCCTGCCTATCAGTTCTCTGAGGGAGTCAAAGTCTGCTTTTCTGAAGTCCAGGGTGTGAATTTTGCTACTCTCCTTTCTTCCTTTAGTCAGGATCCTGAAATCTACCATCTCATGATCACTGCTTCCCAGGTTGTCACCCACCTCTATTTCCCCTACTAGTTCCTCCCTGTTTGTGAGCAGCAGGTCAAGTTGTGCATGGCCCCTGGTCGGTTCCTTCAGCATTTGTGCCAAGAAGTTATCCCCAACATTTTCCAAAAACTTCCTGGATTGTCTGTGTGTTGCATATTGGTCTCCCAAAAGATATCAGGGTGATTCAAGTCTCCCATGAGAACCAGGGCCTGTGATCTGGAAGCTTCTCTCAGTTGTCCGAGGAAAGCCTCGTCTACCTCATCCACCTGATCTGGCGGTATATAGGAGACACCAATCACAACATCACCCCTGTTGCTTCCACCTCTAAACTTAACCCATAGACTCTCAACAGGCTTTTCTTCCACTAAATACTGGAGCTCCAAGCAATCATACTGCTCTCTTACACACAATGCAACTCCTCCTCCTTTTCTCCCCCTCCTGTTCTTCCTGAACAGTTTATACCCTTCCATGATAGTGCTCGAGTTATCCCACCAAGTCTCCGTTATTTCAATCAAATCATAGTTCTTTGATTGGGCCAGGGCTTCTAATTCTTCCTGTTTGTTTCCCAGGCTTCTTGCATTTGTGTACGAACACCTTAGATAACCAGTTGATTGCCCTACCTTCTCTATTCGAACCAGGGGTCCTCCTTTGTTACTCGTCCCTCCTTGTGTTTCTTCCCGGTGTCCGACTTCCTCACTTATCTCAGGGCTTTGGTCACCGTCCCCCAGCAAACCTAGTTTAAAGCCCTCCTCACTAGGTTTGCAAGCCTGCCCACGAAGATGCTCTTTCCTCTCTTGGTTAGGTGGATCCATCTCTTCCTAACAATCCTTGTGCCTGGAACAGAGTCCCACGGTCAAAGAAACCAAAGCCCTGTCTCCGACACCATCTGCACAACCACGCATTTACTTCCGCAATTCGAAGATCTTTACCCGGGCCTTTTCCTTCAACTGGAAGGGTGGATGAGAACACCACTTGCGCTTCAAATTCCTTGATCCTTCTTCCCAGTGCTACATAATCTGCTGTGACCTGCATAAGGTCATTCTTGGCCATACCGTTAGTTCCTACATGGAGAAGCAGGAAGGGGTCGTAATCTGAAGGTTTAATCACTTTCAGAAGACTCTCGGTCACATCCTGAATACGAGCTCCTGGTAAGCAGCACACTTCTCAAGATTGCAGGTCTGGACAGCAGATGGATGACTCAGTCCCTCTTAGGAGGGAGTCCTCGACCACCACCACCTGTCTTCTTCTTTTGGGGGTGGTGGTCGTGGATCCCCCATCCCTAGGACTACGCATCCAATACCTTCCAGTAGATGGTGTTCCCTTCTGATTTCTTCCCTGAGAGGTCCCTGACACAGCATTCTCCACCACAGTGCCTGTGGAGAGAGCCTGAAAGCAGTTACTTACCTCTACATGAATGGGGGATACTTGAATTGGTCGTCTTCTTCTTCTAGAGGTTACATGCTGCCCATTTTCTTCCTTGTCCTGTACTGCCTTGACTGGCTCTTCAGTCTGTTGTGTCTTCAGGATTAAACACTGCCTTCTATCGAGGAAGTCTTCACCCTCTGTGATGGAATGTAGGGTCGATACTTGGGCCTCAAGTCCTCTAATTTTGTTTCCAAAATGGTGACCAGCTTGCACTTAGTACAGATGAAATCCTTTCTTCCAGGAGGAAGACAAACATGGCTCATGCTGTGCAGGTAACAACAGCAGACCTATCACTATCCATACCTGTCAGCCGATGGTCAGGGCAATGCATGGTGTGTGTGTGTTATACACCCGAGTCTTCAACTGCTCGGACCGGGGTCCCTTCACAGCGGGCAGCCTGTGAAAGGCTGACGGGTGCCCCGAGAGTTTACAGGAGAGCTTATTACACCTGAGACTTTACCTGCTAGGACCCACAGTCCCTTCACAGTGGGCAGCCTAGGGAAGGCTGACAGGTGCCCCACGGATCTGTCCCCTGGAGGCGACACGATCCAAATGCCCAGCTCTGCCTGCGTCTACCCCTTTGGCCAGCTGGAGTTCTTTTGATTGTGTTTGGCTCTGTTACAGCAACAGGAGGAGTCAGGTTAAAACTTAAACAGTTACAGATTTATTAAAGAGGTTTCTAAAGCATGTGGTTACAATGGCTATTGCTCTATTTCTTAACTGCTAGCAAATACAGATCTTAAAATGGTTACAAAAGAAAAACAAAAGGAAGATAGAAAGTAACGGTACCAAGTGACAGCTTAATCTTTAAAGAGCTCTATTCTATGCATGCACTAAAACAAAAGGACACATACAGGTACAATTTTTACCCCCTTCTGCGTCCCTCGATTCCAGCGTGTCAGGCCAGGATCGGTCCCTCAATTCCCCGGGAAAGACGAATACAAGGCTGGGTGTCCCCATGTGGACCTTGGGAGGCAATAACCTAACCCGACCAGCAGGCAGATAGCAGATTGACACTCAGAGTGAGTGTGCTGCTGGACCCATCTTTATACCCGTGGGGTCACGTATTCTCTTTCTTATCTATGGTGCCAAATGGTGCTGGTTTGTCTTTGTGATGCCAGTTCTTACAAGGGAGTTGTGAACTTAATTTACACTTGTAAGAGAGATAACTAAATTGGGAGTACTGGACATTCTTTTCTCAGCAGGAGATTCCACTCCCCGGGACGGCTGTGTGATCGTATCAATATAGGTGCCAGCCAAGGGCAGTTCTTGCAGCCTTTTGCAGGTCAACAATTGGCGTATCTCTGTTTACAGCCATCCAGAGTCACAGCAGCCAGCATATCCGGGCCTTCTGTCAAGGCTTCAGAGAATATGCTGATTTTATTGCTCTCCGTGCCCGTGTGCTCTGAGGCACCTAAAAGGGGCAAGCAAGATGGATGTTGCAGGGGGGGTTCTGTCTGGCTATAATACCTGCCTTCCTTCTGAGAGATTCCTCAGATGTTATTCAATGCCTCCTTGAAGGGCAGGAGTGTAGCAAAAGATTTCTAAAGAAGGGCAAGTGTATTTCACCCCCTTCCCAACTCCCTCTCCAAACTCTGTGTTAGCAGTATCTGTTCACAAGTTCTCTGGTTGCTGACTCACTCCTTTATAAAGCTCTGGACTGCCTGATAGCCCCTCCCCCTGATTAAGGCTCAACCAATGAGCAGAGGCTTCTAGATTTCAAACCCTGATTAGAAGCTCACAGCTTCCATCTGCCAGTCACAGCACTCACTCCGTGGGGGCTGGGGGGGGAAGAAGGTGGAAGGGAAAGAGGGGAAAAAAACCAAACAGCCGAACACAAGCTTAGCAAACAGCAAGAAACCCCCAAACACAAACACACACTACAGACAGCCACTTCCCTCAGGAGTCCTGTTTTAGCTTCCTCCTTCACCAGAAGAACTCCCTCTCCAAACTCCCTGTTAACAGTCACTGTTAGCAGTCCCTCTTCACAAGTTCCCTAGCTGCTGACTCACTTGTCTTCATTTATACTTTATTGAAAAAATAAGAGTAAGGGAGAGAAGAGAAGAGGAAAAAGTACAACATCAAAGATGGACAGAAACTACAGGTATGCCAATTAGATTACCAAAACATGAATTGTTATAGTCATCAAGCATCTGCATTATAAACATACAGTATGTTTTTGCCACGTCAGTGCAATATCAGACACCTTCAATGGCACATGAAACTATATGAATTCTTTCCATTTATTAAATAAGTTCAGTTCCCTAGTCAATGAACTGATCTCAGTTCTAGGTTGGTAGCATGTATAACATTTTGGTTCCCCCCTCCCCCCCAAAAATCAAACAAAACACCAGCAAGTAGAAAGGGAAGGAAAGGGAGGGCATCTCTGGTACAGTTTGAAGTTACTTATGATGCACATACAAAGTGTCTTTATTTCACTCAACGAATATACTGTTCTGTCCCTTTTAGTTCTAAATGCTTACCTAGCCAACTTCCAGAATTATATAACTATATGATGGACACAGTGTCTCTTCACTTGGAAACCTTTCTGGGCAGGGTGTTCAAGAATTTTTCACTTCTTGAGTGAGTTATGTTTTCACAACATGACTATTTTACACTCATGAGTTTTGATCAGGATGTAGCATTACATATTATCTGATCCACTGATTTGTTCATGGAGATTTGAAGACCATTTACAAACCTTGAAAATGTAAATGCAAACTCTGATCTGTTATTCTGGCATGCATTCTGAATATTATTGGCTTCAGGGAGGTCACTCCTGATCTACATCAGTGTAAGCCCTGATCTACACTAGGCAGTTATTTCGAAATAACACCCCTTATCGCAAAATAATAAGCGGAGTGTCCACACTACCAAGCCCCTTATTTCAAAACAGCAGGCTGATTATTTCAAAATCTGTACTCCTGCTTTCCTGGGAGAATAAGCTTATTTTGAAATAGTTATTTCAGGAGTTATCTTTAATTTAGTTATTTCAAAATAATTTCCAAGTGTGGACATGCCCATATGAGCACAGTCTCTCCTTAGATATGCATGTTTTAGAAAATTTACATCATAAAGCTCTGTTCTTGCTCCCAATGGCCACAATGGTAAAACTCTCACTGACTTCACTGGTGCAAGATCAGGACCTAAATGAAGAAAGGAGTTTGGTATGGTTTTAACACTAGCTAAAATATTGTGCTACTTCAAAGTAAGTAGAAATTACAGGTGATAATAAGAAATCCTGGAGTTCTGTGACAGTGAAATTGGTATCATAATGTTCTACTAATGTATCATTAGTAACCAATTATATTTAAACTGTTTTTACTTTGTTCTTGTGCAGTTAAATTTCTTAAATGGCTCAAAAGATAATTATACTTTAAAAGGTGCACTGAGAAAAGGGTGTGTGAGAGAGAAGAGAACAAGAGATTTCTTTTTAGGTAACAGCACCAATTCCCCTCTAGCAAGACGCTCCTCTAGCAAGGTGTGTGACAAATAGAATCTTCAGGTGGCGGGGGGGCAATAGTCTTGCTGGGCCCCTGGCCAAGGTGAGAGGGGGTCGGTTCCATGCTCCTAGAAAGGGTGAGGCCTTGAGCAGAAGGAGAAGGGCCCCCACTCTGTGCTTGCGTGCCCCCCCCCAACCTTTAGAACCACCCAGAATGTGTTGTGTGGTGCTCTGGAAGCAATCTGCTAGTGTGGTGGCCAACAGGCTGGGCCTTTTTGAATTGCCGGGTCCCAGGGCAACTGCGGGGGGGGGGGGGGCCCTTCCCCGCCCCCCATCAGCAGGCCTGTTCTCAGGAATTAAGATTGATTATTGGTCTCTACTTCCAAGCAAGTAATCCTGAAGGGAAATGGCCTCTTTAGAAGCCATTGCTAAACCTTCCTGATTGTCCATTGCAGATGGATGAGTAAAGATTTAATTAGACAATACTCCTTAATACTGAAGATACACAGTTGAAAGGCTGCAAACAGAGAATTAGATGAGAAATAGCAACTCTAACCCTCCTGTAAGCTTTCTGCAAATCTTTCTCTAATCTAGATATACTACCCAATTCCTATGCACTATGTGGTGTAAACATTGGGTAATATTCCTTTAACTAACTTGTGAGCATCCATTTTGGGGGTTAGAAGTCACCAGACACCTACCAGAGCAGCAATATATAGATGTAGCTAGGCTTTGCATATTGCACATGTTCAGTACATGTGCCCATGAAGTTCCTACCTATTACAATTAGAATGTAAAAAGCAAAAGATTTTACTCATGGTCATAGATTTAAAGACTAGGAGGGAATCGTTATGATCATCTAGTCTTACCACCTGATTAACACAGACCACGGATTTTGGCCAATAATCCATTATCTAGTCCAACATCATGTGGTTTGGATTTTTTGGTTTTTTACAGATGTATCCAATCACCAAATTATCACATTTCTTGATAATTTGTTCCAAGGGATAATTTCCCTACCTGTTAAAGCAGAAGCTTATTTCCCATTCAAATTTAGCTGAGTTCAACTTCCAGTCATTAGATCTTGACCTTCAGTTCTATGAGACTGAAAAGCCCTCATGTATCAGTGTGGCTGATTAGTGAGAGAAATATCTTAATTGTGCATTTCTCTTTTTCTATTCTGAGGTTTCTTTTTTTTTAAACGTAGCTCTAATGCTCCTATAAGGGGGTTTGTTGGTTGTTTACACTGCAATTCTTGTGCAAAAGCTGTGACTCTGCATTTCCTGGTTTTATGAATGTTAAATTTGAGGAATTAAACTCTCCCATTCAGGAAGTGCAGAGAGAGGAAGCAATACACTGGTGTAGGACAGCAGCTCTAACTCCATGTTTACAGGGAGAAGGTTGGGGTTGTCAGTGATTCTCCCCCTAAGTCTGCTGTGCTGTTTGCTACCACTGCTTAAGGAGTAGGTAATTTTCTCTTTTTTTAAAATCATATTTTTAATATAAACTGAGATACAGAATTCAGTGCCACCTGATGAAGAGCTGGAAGAGACCTATATGAAAAGCTAGGCCATGTAGCCAGGTCAAACTATGACACCACATAGCAAACATTTTGCTTCCCATTTCCTTATTTTATGCATCTCAATTTTATTAGGTGTAACCCATCCCCAAATGGGTATTTCTGATAACTCTGCCATCTCCCCCTCCCCATTTTGTTGTTTCATCCACCCTTTTTTCTTCTATTCCCCTCTGTCATGGCTCAGGGCTAACTGTAACTCTGTTCTCTTGGCTCCCTTCCCAGCCTCCCAGTGACTTAACCTATGTCAGTTCTCCTACTCTTACACCAGGTCTTCAGCTACTGTGTCCTGTGTATTAACTGTGCATATTCTGCATGTTCAATTGAGTTTGGCACCTGTGTTTCTTCTATTCAGGAGTCTACGTGCAATGGTATCCAATGGTAAAACAGCCTTCTTTAAATCAGCGGATGTGGTATTGGTGTATCTATTAATCTAAAGGCTTACCATCCTCTCAGGGTGGTAGGCTTCACCTCTTTGAATACTCCAGAGTGTCTTGCCCTCTGTCAAGGAAGAAAAAAAATCTTCCTTAAACTGTCAGAAGCATTTTATTTCTCTGTGTTCCCCAGCTCTGGCCCTTCTTGACAAAACTGGTTTTGCACATTAGCTGGAGAAGAGGTAAATTGTTCAAAGTGATGAGGTTTGGGCATTGTCCATTAACAACTTTCAGGTATTCGCTATTATACCAGTTGAGCTATTCTTTGACCTTCCTTTCTTGTTTTTCTTTGCAACATCCTATTGAAGTAAACCAGTATATTCATCATGTAAATAAACAGCATTTGCATGTTATTTTGGAGCTTCTCTACTTCTATCATATCCTCTTCATGCATTTGTGGTATATCAAAGTATAACCAAACTACTCAAATATGCTTTAGGTAAGGACACTGATTTCTGGGTTACTTTTTATGTGCTAAGGTTTATTAAAATTGTAAAATACATACAAGTTATTGAAGGGGAATATGTAAAAAACCACAGAAAGAAAGGAAAAAGGCCAATGAATTCATAAACTTATTCTAGGTTTCTTCTGATCCAAAGATCCCATTGACTTCATTGGTCTTTGGAGCACACCTTAAACTTATTTAGCAAGCAATTATTATAACAGTTTCCCTTTAAAACAAGTAGGCTGCTCTTCTGAAGAGCTTTTCTAGCTAAAGCACAGACCCTGTTATGTTCTATTAAATATAAACTAGAGAAACTCTAATGAGCAGTTCTGTACTTATAGGATGCATGGGCTAACTAAAGTAATTAGTCTAATAGTACCTTCAACTGTAACTACGGTGCCCAGTAATTAATTAGTAAAATTTTTCTAACATGTTCTCATTCAGGTATTTCTAATGAATGACCAGTCTTCCCATGCCATGACACAGAAAGAAAAATCATGTATAGTGTTGTGGATTTTGGTTAAAATGGAGCTGGAGAAAACTGGAATCCTCCCAGGAATTAAACACTTTTCTTTGCTAAAGACTAAATAATTTACTAATCCTTAAAAGACATTATCTGTAGAAACAATTCAATTCTTCACCTATATCTCTTTGTCATGCAGAGCAGGGTCCCATGTCTTTTTTTAAAAAAATCACAGAATAAAAGAAGAAACTGTAATTTGTAACTGGGAAAAGAAGGCGCGCACACACCATTCTGCATTGTAAAAATCTAGAACAGCAACTGGAAATTATATTTCCTGCTCTCCTCTCTCCCCTATCACCTGTCTCTTTTGCCACCCTCTGAACAGACACTACTTGCTGAGGAGACTGTGACATCAACTTCTTCCTTGTCGTCTTTGATCCAGTCTAGTGGTTAACCAGGGGAACTGGCTGCCCAGACTCCCATTTCAGTGTGGCAAGTGCTAAGCAAGTCAATTGAGATTGTTGTGCCTTACTTTCCCCATCTATAAAATGCTCATAACTCAGAGGAATTCTGAGGCTTAATTAATGTCAGTACATTGTTTTGACATGATCAGATGGCAACAGTAGGTAAATACTTGTTTTGTGTCTTTCCCTTCTGACACCTGCCCCCTCCTTTATTTCACTTTCCCTCCATCATGCAGACACACAAATTCCGAATCCATTACAATGAGTAGTGCTGTGGCACCTCAGAGACTTAACAAAAATATACATCTGGCTCAGCTCATCTGGTGAAGTGGGCTTTGCCCATGAATGCTCATGATGTAGTTCCAACAGGCAGTGCAGGAGGACAATCCCACCCTCTCCCTAAGTGACACATCCCGGACCTAGGGGAATAGAATGGGCTGAGGCCATGTCACTCCACCTCCCCCCACTGGTACCTGCTACGGCCCCATTAACTCCCTGGGCTGCCCACAGGTTCTGGCCCTGCAGCTGCTGGCCCCTTCCCTATCCTGCCCAGGGCATTTGTTGGGCACATGCCCCATGGCCCCTCCACACTGCCCAGGAGACGTAACCGCCACCCCTGCAGCCATCCCCCGGGCAAGTTGAGCTGGAGCTGTGTAGCTACAGCCCAGACTCGCTCTCCGGCACTGTCATGTTCAGCCCTGGGCACATACGTGGGCTGCTCCCCTGGGCTGCGGTGGCTGCATGGCTGCTACTAGCCAGCTAGCTCAGTGCCCCCCGCTGCACAATGGCAGCACAGCCAGACACAAGATGGGCCACGCCCCGAGTCACCCCCCAGTCCTGCACCTCTGATACTCCTCCAGCTTCACTCAGCTCTTCCCTGCTCTGACCTCTCCTAGCACGTCAGAGAAAAATGAAACCCTTCCTGCTCCAGGGCACAGACCTGGCTGAGAGCTGGGGTCAGGCAGAAACACCCATGGGGGCAGGTGACCCCTCCTGACTGGCTGTAGGATTCTTTCCCTGGGCTCTGCAGCAGCCGGGGCTACCTCAGGTCAAAGCAGAGGGCACCAGCCTACATGGGGCTCAGCTCTGACTCCGTCTGGACAGTGCAGTTTCCAGCCTGTCTGCACTCAGGGTTGGATCCTGCAGGCGTTCAGTGCGCTCACTGGTAGTGCGCAGTAGTAACGGTGACCAGCCCCATGCTGGGGGGCATGAGCAAGATCTAGCCCTGAGACAGCCAGGCCAGGTGGGAGCAGCATCTCCGCAGCCAGGAAGCACCCGCCTCACCTCTGGAGCTGGGCTGCAAGGTGCCTAGGTATTAGTTAACACCGACAGCGCAGCCGTTCCCAGGGCCCAAGCACGGCCCAGACCCAGTCCCAGGGTTTCCCCCTACTGCCATGCGGCCCCCACTGGGGGGAACCCAGCATCCCTGGGACAAGCTACACCAGTGCTGCAGGAGCTCGGGCTCTAAACACCCCAAAGCTTCTCTGCAGCCCTCAGCATTCAGTGTCATGTAGTTCAGTGCTGAGCTTGCTCAGTGTATGGAGGGGCTGGTTTCCTGAGGCTGCCCACAATGTCCTGTAGCCAATCTGCACCTGCTGGTAGCAAATATCCCCCACTGGCGAGGGGCTTCCCTGGGCAGAGTGCTGAATTACTGCAGAGAATTCTCTCCCAGGCCGTTGGCTGGTAGGCCTTGCCAAAATACTCCGGGTCTGATGGAGCCCATGTTTGGGGTGGGAAGGGATTTTCCTATGAGTCGGATTTGCAGTGCCCTTGGGGGTGGGGCTAGGGAAGTTTCCCTCCCTTTACAGCATGAGACAGGGGTCACTGGCTGAGTTCGACCAGCATCAGTGGTGGATTCTCCATAACGTGACGTCTTTGAATCAGGGTTTGAGGACTTCATGACCCAGACAGTGCTGGTGGGTCTGTGACAGGAGAGAGTGGGGGAGGGTCTGTGGCCTGCAACATGCAGGAGGTCAGATCCGATCATGGTGGTCCCTTCTCCCCTTAAAGTCTGAGACTGAGACCTGCCTTGGGGCTGCTCTGGGACTTCTGACCCCTGCTCTGAGCCGTGGCTCTGAATGCTGGTCTCTGACTACCCCTGCTCTTACTGCCGGGCATGACTGCCCAAGCTCTGGGTCTGAGAGGACTGTGTGTGGGGAGCTGGTGTTATGTCAACAGTAAAACTCCTTCTGTACATGTGGGGCTGCATCTAAGCTAGGAGGTCCTGCTGGCACAGCTCTGTCAATGCAGAGCAGAGACGCTCTCTCACCTGCCATGTAAAAAGTGTTTCAAGTCCTCAGGTTTGTAGAGAAAAGGCTGAAAATATGACCTGAGTGTGTCCTCAGGCTCAGAGAGCAAAGGCACAAAAAAGGCACCAAATGAATTATTTATTTCTCTTTAATCTCAATATTTCAAACCAGTTACCTGATATTTCTTCAAATTGGCTTTTGATGTAGCTATACCTGAGGCCTGTGCCCCTTGTATGAAGAATTTTGTGTCATCTATCTGAGGTTAAGATTTATTTTTGCTGTTCCAGGAAACTAAGCAGCAGCCGGCAGGAGACTGCAGAGTTAGCAGAAGGTTGGGTACGTTCAGGCTGATACAAGTGGCAGGTAGACACAATATTTCTGTTCCTGGGTAAGTATTAGTTTCTTTAAACACAAGTCTGTACAAACAAGTATCTGACCACTTACTGCCAGGGATGCTGATGTTTGAGAGAGATGCCAGGCATCTGGGGCTTCCTGGCCAGGACCTCCCTTTGGTCCTCCACTCTCCATCCAGGCAGATCTTCAAAACAGGGAAACCTTCCCTGAGAATCTACAACCACCTCCATGGAAGTTGTGGGAAAGGGTCTGCTCAGAACTGCTGGCCATGGTGGCCCCCAGGATTGTAGAGGAATCCCCTAGTGCAGCATTTCTCACAGTGAGGGTCCCAGCCCAACAGGGGGTGACAAGGCCAGTGTAGGAGGGTCACTCTTAGGGTCACCATACGTTTGGGTTTTCCCAGCCATGACTTCTTCCTTAGTCCCCGAGTCTCCGTCCAGACGGACTTTGGAAATAGGAAGCCATGTGCATGACTTCCCCTTGCCTTCTGAGTTAGGTGGCTGGAGTGGCAGCTGCTCTTAACCACCCTGCCTGGCATGCAGTGCCTCTGCCAGCAGTGGCATAGAAGGAAGGGTGGCAATACTTGCTACTCTTCCTTCTGCACTGCTGCTGCTGGTGGCACTGACTTCACAGCTGGGCTCCTGCCCTCTCTGGCTGCTCAGCTTGGAAGGCAGAGATGCCACCAGCAACAGCACAGAAGGAAGGGTGGCAAGACCATTCTACACTCCCCTTCCTTCTGTGCTGCTGCTGGCAGCAGTGCTGCCATCTGAGCTGAGCACCTCACCAGAGACCATGGCTCTTTGGCCACCCAGCTCAGAAGGCAGCCCCACCACTGGCAGCAGCACAAAAGGATGGGAGTCGGGGTGGGGCTGCCCAGGCCATGCTGGGGGTAGTGGATGGGGGTGGGGCTGGCCCAGGGTGTGTCAGGGATGGAGGATGGGGGTGAGGCTGGCCCAGGCTGTGTCGGGGGTGGAGGATGGGGTGGGGCTGGCCCTGGCCATCCTGGGGATGGAGAATGGGGGTGGGGCTGGCCGAAGCAGGCTTGGAGAGGAGCAGTGGGGTTGGCCCAGGCCCATCCCTGCAGGGCCTCAGTGTGTGTGGCTGAGGTGCTGTCACTGAGGAACACTCATCCCCCAGCAACAAGTGTCCCCACCTCTGAGCCATTCAGCGTTGTGGGAGGAGAATGCAAGGAGGGGCAGCCCCAGGGTGTTCCCTGTGCTACAACCAGCACCAACCCTTACACAAGTGAGAAGTTATAAACCCAATCTTACCAACTCTGAACAGGTTCTGCCAATCCCAAAGGACCAGCCACAGTCCCAGGTCAATTTATTCCTCAGACCTTACCCAAAAGAGCACGCTGGGCCAGTCCCCTTTAGCATGTAACATTGAAAGGTTTGACAACAAAAGAAAGAAAAGATGGAGAGTAGAATTGTTAGAGAAGCCACATGACATACGCCAATTACAATGTTCCTGGTGCAGGCTTGTAATGGAGGTTCGACAAACTGCTGTCTTAAAAGTCTCTGGCATATATCCTTTGTGAGGATGGGTCATCAGTCCTTCCGGGCCCTTTGTTCATTGCAAAGCTGCTTCTGAAGTGATGAGCTGGAGTGAAGACAAATGGAGGAACCTTCTGGGCCCTTTTTATACCCTGCTATTCACTTGATAATGTACCCTTCCATAAGAGGTGGGAGGTGGGTGAGGCCTGCTGATTCTCTCCAAAGCAAATATTTGAAGTCCCAGTCCCTCGCCAAGACTCAGAACTTCACACACACAATCATACATATGAGCCGTATAAACAGAATCAGCAACACAAGCTTGTAATAGACACCTAGCATGGCCCACTTGCTGCAAAATTTGGGGTAAGTCCACAACAGTGGGTGCAACAGTGTTCTGCAGGGTCACATAAAAAATCCAATAACATCCCACAGGGATAGAAAATGGGTGTGGAGAGGAATAAAACATAATAGTGTTGTTGGTGAGTGTCAACTCTCCCCGACCCAGCCCAGAGCAGCTGGCTAATGTCTCACAGGTGGAGTAGCTCAGGTGTGTCTCAAGGAGGGAAGCTAGATAATTTCATGGAGGTTAGGTCCATAAAAGGCTATTAGCCAGGGGATAGAAATGGTGTCCCAGGCCTCCGTTTGTCAGAGGCTGGAGAGGGATGGCAGGAGACAAATCGCTTGATCATTGTCTTCGGTCCACCCCCTGTGGGGCACCTGGTGCTGGCCACTGTCAGCAGACAGGCTACTGGGCTAGATGGACCTTTGGTCTGACCCAGTACGGCCGTTCTTATGTTCTTATGTTCTAACTTAATGAGGAGAGGGTAGTGGCTCTATGGACAGGCTGGGGAAGGCATGTCGAGTGGAAGGGGCAGTGTGGAGAAATGGGTGTTAAAGAACTGGACGGATGGATTTTGCGTTGCTCCACTTCCCATGGCTGGTGAGTGCAGGGGCCAGTTCCAGCCCTTCCTCTGAGCTGCCTCCTCTGAGCGACCGAGTCCAAGGGATTTAGGGACCTGGTCAGGCTGCAGGGCTCCCCTCCCACACTCATGAACAGCAGAGGGAAGAGAAGCGACCTGGCCCCAGCCCACTCCACTCTCCCAGCTCTCAGCCAAGTTGCTCGGAGGAAAGGGCTTGGGGGAGGAGTGGAACCGCCCCCACACTCACCTGCAGTGGGAAGCGGGGCAATGCAGAAGGGAACTGGGGGAGGGCAGAATGGGCTGGAGCCTGGTTCCTCTGCTTCCCTCTGCTGCCACTGGTCAGCGGAGGGGAGCAAGACCCTTGCTGCCGGCACAAGGCTCCTCGCTAGTCCCTGGGCCCCTTTGCTGGGAGAAGGGACAGGGTGGGGGCAGGAAGAGGCAGGGAGGGGTGGAGCAGGGGTGGAGTGGGGGCAGGAAGAGGCAGGGAGGGGTGGAGCTGGGGTGGAGTGGGGGCAGGAAGAGGCAGGGAGGGGTGGAGCTGGGGCAGGGCTTGGGGGAAGGGATAAAGTAGGGCCTGGGGTGGGATGAGGCGGGTGGGAAGAGGCAGGACCCTGCCCCAGGCTGGGGTGACATAGGGAGGAGGCTGCTGTGAGAGCCAGACCACACGGGGTCCTTCTCCCTTGGGATGGCTCAGCTCTGGATGGTCCCAGTACCTCACAGTCTGGCACTCTGGGAGTTGTCAGGCCCTGGACAGTTTTAGCGGCCAGGAGTTGCTTTTTTGGAGGCGAATGCCAATGTGGTGACGATACTAGATAATTTTGTTAGTCTCTAAAGTTACAGAATAATACGGCTGCCCTTCTGTGACTCCATTACAGTCAGTAGTAAAACTCCCACTGACTTACATAAAGCCAGGATTTCATCCCATGAACTTAGTTATCTGCATTTTAATAATATTACAGCTTAAGAGTTTTGCTCCAAATTCATCTCATGGCATTTACAGAAAAGTGGGTTTTGAATAACAGGTCATTCATCTAAATGAAATCAAAATTGCAGATGCAGTTTGTGAGCATATCTGCATATGGAACTAGAAAGCTAAATATTATTGTAGTGGATTTAAAAGAGAACACTGTGCAACAGTCCTTTGTGTTCTTCTGAGTGTTCAGAAGTGGCTGAAACTTCTTTCCACTTCTCAAAACAATTTGAATTTCGGTTACTTTCAGCATTTTTCAAACAAAGTGTCCTCAGCATTCTAGCATCTGTGCATTACTTCCAATTAGAAGGATGAGTCTTTTGTTAGGTCTTTTTAATTTCCACACAGTCCCTAGACATGTTTTGATCACTTTGAGTTATTGAGAGGATACTCTCCCACTATTAGGGTATATCTACATGACAAAGTTAATTTGAACTAACAGCCGTTAGTTCGAATTGACTTTAATAGGGGATACACATGCAAACCGCTATTTCGAATTTAATTTGAAATAGCGGAGCGCTCAATTCGAACTAGGTAAACCTCATTCTACAAGGACTAACGCCTAGTTCAAATTAAGTAGTTTGAATTAAGGACTGTGTAGCCACTTAATTCGAACTAGCTGGAGGCTAGCCCTTCCCAGCTTGCCCTGGTGGCCACTCTGGGCCAAACCAGGGAAACTCTTCTGCCCCCCTCCCGGCCCCGGAGCCCTTAAAGGGGCACGGTCTGGCGACAGTGCTTGTGCCAGTTGCAAGCCAGCCAGCAGGCCCTGCACCTGGCACAGGATGAGCCAGCCACCCGCTGCCACCCAGCCCTCCACCTCTTCCCAGGACCAGGGTGGCGGCTCCTAGGACCCTGCCCGGGGCCGCAAGAGGCGGGCGCCCGCCTGGTCTAGTGCGGAGATCGTGGACCTCATCGAGGTTTGGGGGGAGGCCTCCAACGTCCATGATCTCTGCACTAGGCACAGGAACATGGCCATCTACAGCCACATGGCTGCCAGCCTGGCCACCAGAGGCCACATGTGGACCCGGGAGCAGGTCCGCTACAAAATTAAGGACCTGTGGCAGGCCTACTCCAAGGCCTCCCAGCCAGGGGCCGACCCAGAGGCCTGCCCTCACTTTGAGGCCCTGGACCGCATCCTGGGGGCTCACGCAGTCCATGCCCCCCGCGTGGTGGTCGACCCTGGGGCAGAAACGGAGGAAGAGGAGGATGCCGAGAGCCAGGAGCCACAGGAGCCTGCAGGGAGCCTGCCCAGGACCCAGGACCCCCGAGTCATCCCACAGAGCACATCGGCTGTGTTGTCTGAGGCCGGGGAGGGCTCCACATGTGAGTGCCATCATGGTCCCCTTATGTGTATGGGGGGGGTGGAGAGGGAGCCCAGGGACCGTGTGCCTGGGCCTTGCCCACCATGGAGCAGCAGCTGGGTGTCATGCAGGGGCCCTGGCCCGTTCCTCACACGCTGACCTCGCCTTGCAGAGGCGGGCTGGGTTTCACCCACTGTGTCCCCAGGGAGAACTGACCACTGCTCTTGTTTCACCACAGCCGCAGCACCTGGGACTGCAGGGCACACCACCCCGCCTGGAACAGCCACCCGCACCCGGGCCAGCAGGCGCACCAGGAACGAGGAGGAGTACCGGCGGCGGCACCGGCGGCTACTGGGGCAGCAGCTCCACACCCAGGATCACTGGGTCCGGGAGGACCTGCGGCTGCGGCAGCGGAGCTTGGAGGCGCTGGAGGAGCAGGGCCGTGCCCTCAGAGGCCACCTCCAGACCCTGTTGGACAGGTTCCTGCTCCTCCTGCTCCGGCCCCTGTGGCCACCCCAGCTCTCGCTCCTCCTCCCACCCCTGCTCCCCCTCCCACTTCCTCTGCACCCCCCGTCCCTCCTGCCCCACCCTCCATACCCACTCCCCCCCCCCGACGCCCCCGCACCCGCAGTGCTGTGAGATGGGAGAGCCAGCAGGACCCCGAGCCCTGAGCTTTCCCTTCCCTTCCTCCCCTTCCTCCCCCTTCCAGCTCCCTCCTCCCAGGTTTCCCCCTCCCCTCTCCCACCCTCATTCCTCCCTCCCCCCACCCCAGTTATGTAAAATAAAAAGAGATTTTTGTTGCCAAAACAGGTGTCTTTATTTGACATTAGGAAGGGGGGTTAGGGAGGGGAAAAGGGAAGGAGGGGACGGTGGAAGAAGGCCCCAGTGGGGCATGCAGGGAGAGTTCAGTCCTCCTCCACCAGGAAGCTCTCCTGCAGGGCTTCCCGGAACTGGACGGCCCCCCGCTGGGCCTCCCGGATGGCGGCGGTGAGGGACTGCACGTACTGGCCAGCCATACGGCCAGCCTCAGCCATCCAGGCTGGCAGGAAAGCCTCCCCCTTCCACTCACATAAATTGTGCAGCACACAACATGCTGCCACCACAGGAGGGATATTGTGCTCGGCGAGGTCGAGGCGGGTGATGAGGCACCTAAAGCATGCTTTCAGTTGGCTGAAGGCCCCCTCGACCACGATGCGGGCCCTGGTGAGCCTGGCATTGAAGGCCTGCCGGGAGGGGTTGAGGTGTCCCGTGTAGGGCTTCATGAGTCAGGGCTGTAGGGAGTAGGCCGCATCCTCCACCAGGCAGACAGGCATGTCCACGTCCCCGACCCTGCTGTGGCGGTTGGGGAAGAAGGTCCCGGCGTGCAGCCTCTGGCACACGGAGGAGTTGCAAAACACCCTGGCGTTGTGTGCCTTGCTGGACCAGCCCACATTAATGTCCGTGAACTGGCCCCAGTGGTCAGACACGGCCTGCAGGAGGACGGAGAAGTTCCCCTTGCGGTTGATATACTGGGAGGCCTGGTGTTCTGGGGCATGGATGGGGATGTGCGTCCCATCGATGGCCCCCCCGCAGTTGGGGAAGCCGAGGGCGCCGAACCCCTGGATGACTGCATCCAGGTTGGCGAGGTGGACCACCCTGCGGAGCAGCACCCGGTTGATGGCCTTGACCACCTGCAGAGAGACACACCAAACCGCGAATCACTGGGGTGCCCAGGTGGCTGGGAGTGTTCGTTCACTGCCCCATGCCCCGCTCCCAGAAGCAACCCCCGCTGCGATCCTGGCCGCCACGGGCAGTGTGTAGTACGGCTGGGACAGACCAAACCCTCCCGTGTGGGGAACTTTCGCCTCCTCCCCCCCCGTTTTCCCTGGGGCGGCCCATCCCCTCCTTGCAGCCCCCCTGTCCCTCCAGGCCCAGTGGCTGGTGAGTGCCATACCTGGATGAGCACTATTCCGACGGTGTATTTCCCCATGCCAAACTGGTTCCCGACGGCTCAGTAGCTGTCCAGCGTGGAGAGCTTCCACAGGGCAATGGCCACCCGCTTCTGGAGGGGGATGGCAGGCCTCATGTGAGTGTCCTGTCGCCACAGAGCAGGGGCGAGCCACTCGCAGAGCTCCAGGAAGGTGTCCATCTTCATCCTGAAGTTCTGGGTCCACTGTTGGTCTCCCCAGCGCTCCAGGACGATGCAGTCCCACCAGTCGCTGCTGGTGTCCAGACGCCAGATGCGGCGGGGCACGCTGGCGTCCAGGCGCTGCTGCGGCTCCTCCATGGCCCCCAGGGAGGCCAGGGGGAGGAGCAGGGGGCTGATGTGCACCAGATGGTGCCAGGCAGCCTCCAGCCATTGCTGGCAGGCTTGCAGCAGCAAGTCCAAAAACTGGAGCAGAATGCCCAGGGCGAGCTCTGGCTCCATGGTAAGTGGAAGGAGGTGAGGGAGGAATGAGGCACGAGCCCCCAGTGGGGAAGACTGGAGTGGCTCTGCAAGCTCCTCGGGGTGGAAGCTCTCCTGCAGGGCCTCCTGGATCTTGACAGCCCCCCGATTGACCCCCCCCCCCCCCGGATGGCAGCCTGAGGCAAGTGCAGCCAGGCTGATGGCCGAGGGCTGTGATGTGCCGAGTGTGGGCACTCAGGGCACTCCAAGACAGGACTGCTTTGCTGTCCCTCATCGAGGTAGACAAGCAAGTGGGAAAACCTGAGAACTGGCTGTCCGGGGTGGGGGTCGGGTCTCTTTAAGCACAGCCCTCGGCTAGCCTGAGGCAGCAGCTCCACACTCTAAGTCCTAACCTGATGCCCTGCCGGCACTGGTTCCGGCCAGCCTTAACTTTGGTTCAGGGTCCACTCAATGTGGACATGCTAGTTCGAATTAGCAAAACGCTAATTCGAATTAGTTTTTAGGTCTAGATGCACTAATTCGAATTAGCTTAGTTCAAATTAACTAATTTGAATTAAGTTAGTTCGAATTAGTGCTGTAGTGTAGACATACACTAACAGATTTACTTGGGCATAAGCTTTCCTGGGTAAAAAGTTTGTCAGATGCATTCTTCACATTCTTCTCACAAAGAAAAGAAGAGGGGAGCAACTAAAGCAAAGAGAAAAACAGGCACACAAGAATGTGGAGTTGCTTTACTGCCATGGAGTAGCAAGGGAGGCAAGAGAAACAAATAAGGACAATTTAAAATTTTAAACAGGTTTTAAAAAGCAAATAACTTCAGGGGAAAATGCAGGACCTCTTTAACTTGCCAGCTAGAACAAACCCACACAAGCCTTCTGGGCTCTGTGAAGCCTAAATTTCCTGTTTTTCTAACTAGGCTACATGAAAAGATGAACATGATTAAGTGATAAAGCATAAAGAAGTGATCTTTGTACTCCTTCACATGGGAATGGGAGCATATGCATGCCTTTGGCTTTAATCTTCTGAGATCTTACATTTGAGAGCGATATTGGCGAGCACAAGAGGTCCCATTATTCATACTGTAATGGCTCTAATGAGCTCACATTTCCTTCACATGAGCCATAGATTTAGCTTGCTGATTTCTAAAGTGAAGTAAGAACACAGATCTGATTTCTGCTATGGAACTATGTTTAAAATGTAACTGCAGGTACTGCTGCAGCTGGTTACTTGATCCATATTGAATTATAGAGATTCAGAATGGGTGTTTCCATTGAAAACCAACTTCAGTACTGATGCCAAAGACTACCAGGAGGATGTGGTGGTGGAAAGGGTGTATCATGCCAACTTTCTAGCAGAACAAAACTGAACATTTTTGCCCAGCTCGGCCCCGCTCAATCTCCCTTTCCTTTGTTGCTCACTCTCCCGGACCCTTACACACTCACTCATTGTCACCAGGCTGGGGAGGGTCCCTTTCCAACCTGGTGCTTGGTTTAAAACTGGAAACCTGGCAATCCCATGGGCTGGTGGGGGAAAAAGTGAATAAATTGTATTATGACATTAAGAATAGAGTTGTTTGATAGTTATTTTGCTTTTTTGGAGTGGAGGATGATAACCTTCACAGGGTCCTCTCTGTTGAATGGAAAGCTGTGATTAATGTCATCAAACTATTGATGGAATGTCTGCCCTCCCATTCCAAAGAGCAACAACATAAGCCTATCTTCTCAGGGTCAATGTAGGCAGATTGAATGTGGGGTACCGATCTGCTATTTTTGAAGACCACTCTTGGCTGGTCCAAGAGTGACTACCTGGAGAAAATGCTGAAGACAGCCAGCATAAACATTCTCGCCCTCCATAACACCCATGTAGAAACAAAGATAAAGCCTGTTGCTACAAAAGCAATGGCTATAAACTCATCTTCAGCACTTACCACCAAAAATAAAAAACTGTCCATTTACCTAAAGCAGGAGACTAGTGAATGTGTTTTTGCCTCCAACAGCACACAAAGGCTGTGTCTACATTGGCAAGTTTTTGCGCAAAAGCGGCCGCTTTTGCGCAAAATCGTGCTGCCTGTCTACACTGGCCGCGAGTATTTGCGCAAGAACACTGCCGTTCTAACGTACAAAATCAGTGCTTCTTGCACAAATACTCTGATGCTCCCGCTCAGGGATAAGCCCTCTTGTGCAAGTATTCGTGCGCAAGAGGCCAGTGTAGACAGGCAACGTTAATTTCTTGCGCAAGAAAGCCCGATAGCTAAAATGGCCATCGGAGCTTTCTTGCTCAAGAGAGCGTCTACACTGGCACGGATGCTTTTGCACAAAAGCACATCTTTTGCACAAAAGCACATGCCAGTGTAGACGCTCTCTTGCGCAAATACTTTTAACGGAAAAACTTTTCCGTTAAAAGTATTTGCACAAAATCATGCCAGTGTAGATGCAGCCAAACTGTTCTTGCTGCCGTGCACATTGGCAAGCTTACCATTGGTAATGTATATAAATCACCTGGGACGCAATGATCTGAGCCAGCTCTGTAGAATGCACAGGACCCTACTGTGTTTGCATGCACTAGTAATAGTTACCACACCCAGTGGGACTATGCAGCAAACTACATTGCAGGTGACGAACTGACATGCCAGCCATAGTCGGCAAGATGAAGTTTATATCTAAAGAGGATAGAGGCCCACCAATACCTATATCATGGATTATCCTATATGACTTCCTGAACAGCCAGCACAGACAAGTACTGACCCATATTAGCATTCAAATCCCAGTTTTCTATGCAAACTCTGTGCTGTACTGGAATGTCAAAAAAGCAGACTGGGCTCTTTCACTAGGACTGGGGACAATACAATCTTACACATTCCCCCAACACAGAAAACTTCTGACCATTTTATTGCATTCCTGTCAGGTTGGCAAGCCTAAGGCTCCTCTGACACTTCTCAGTGACTGGTAGGGTTCTAGTGATACAATAACTAGAAGCCAAGGTCTGCAAAGTCCTAGTCTATGCTGTTGTTTTCCTGGGTTTCTTTCTAGCTACCCTTCTCAGGCTTCTTTTCCCCCACAGCTCTATGTCTAGAACTCTAGGGCTTAGTCTCCATCCTGGGTTCTCACCTTCCCTCCACTCTAATGCCAAAAAGTGGGCTGTAGACCAGGGCTGGGCAATAATTTTCCGTAGGGAACCACTCAACAAATTTTGGTAAGTCGTCAAGGGCCTCATATTTCAACTATATGAATGGAGGTGCCGTGGGATCTGGGAGAGAGTATCGATGCTGAGGCAGTGGATTTGGGTGCAGGAGTGGGTGTGGAAACTGGGAAGGAGTTTGAGTGCAGGAGGAAGCTCCAGGCTGGTGCAGAGTGTTAGGGTGCAGGAGAGGGTGAGGGGAGTGGACTCTGGGTTGGAGTTTGGGTGCAGGGGGTTTCGGGCCTGGGATAGAGGGCTGTGGTGCAGGATGGGTGTGGTGTGCAGGCTTTGGCCAGGAGGCTCCACACCACAGCAGGCAAAAAGCCTACCTGAGTGCCCTACTGTGCCAGTGGGCAGGCAGAAAAGTTAGATGGGTTGGGTTTCTGTATTTTGCCCACCCCTGTCATAGACTCTCTCCCTACAGCCTCTTTATGCTGCAATCTTCCTGGCTTTATAATCCAGCCTACTCCAGCCCAGCTGAGACTCTTCAGTTAAGCCTGGATCTCCCACCAGGTGCTACTAGGTACCTTGTCTGGCCCTGCAGGTGCTGAAGAGGTTAATGTGGGCCAGAGGCTACATCTCCACTGCGAGTTTTTTCTGCAGAAAATATTCTAACGAGGGCTTCATTAGCATGTCGTGATCTCATTAGCATATTTTTTGCTGTTTCTTTTTGCGCAAAGGGTTTTTGCACAAAAAGAAGCAGTGTGGATGGGGGCGGGGGGTTGCGCAAAACCCCCATTTTGCGCGAGCCTATATGTATATTTCCCCCTTACCTAAACCCTAATCTTTCTTTGTGAGTGGTGGCATGTTCTATACAGCCCAGTTACCTCCAAGTCTGAGCTGAAGACGCATACTGTGCTGTGGCAACATGCTCAATGTGTCTCACAAAGGGTACGTCTACACTACAGGGTTTTGTCGACAGAAGTTTTGTCGACAGATTCTGTTGACAAAACTTCTGTCGACAAAGAGCGTTTAGACTGCATCAAGCAGATAGACAAAGCCATTTGCTTTGTCGACAAAGAGCGTCCAGACTGCCGGACGTTCTGTCAACAGAAGAAGGCACCCGGAACTGCTTCTGCCAGGTCACAGGGGCAGCATGTACTTCCTGGTGCTGCTGCCTGCCCTTTGCTGCCTGCCCTTTGCAGAGACACGTGCTAAGAGGGACCCCCAGACCAGCCGTTGCTCTGCTGCTGTAGCTGCCTTGCTTACCTCCTAGAGGGACAGCAGAAGTTTTGCAGTGCTTGCTGTGAGTGTCCTGCTTCCTGGGACAGCACAGCAGTTTAGGGGTTTGTTTGGGTTTGTTTTTTTTTTTTGGAAGGTTTTTCTGATCCCTTTGTTTGCCATGGAGCCAGAGCTGCTCCTGGGCAGGCGCTGGCCCCACTCCACAGTGCTTCAAATGCTGCTACAACTGCATGAGACGTTCATGCTGTTAATGCCCAGTCTGGATCCTGCACCCAGGCTGGAGCTCCTACTTCAGGATGCAACAGCACTGTTCTTGCCTCCGAACTTTTTCCCAGAGAGGCAATTTTGGAGGCTGGAGACAAGTACGGACTGGTGAGACCGGCTCATAATGGAGCAGTGGGATGACCAGGCTTGGTTCCGAAACTTCAGGATGCAGAAGTCCACCTTCCTAGAGCTCTGTACCTGGCTTGCCCCCGCCCTGCAATGACAGGACACTGACCTGCACCCTGCCAGCCCGCTGGAGAAGAGGGTGGCTATTGCCCTCTGGAAGCTGGCCACTCCTGACAGCTACCAGTCAGGAGGACACCAGTTTGGTGTGGGGAGATTGACTGTTGGCGCCGTGTTGATGGAGGTAAGTCCCTTGGGGTTGGGGGGCAGTCCATGAAGGGTAGGGGGCCTGTACCAGGAGAGAGCGGGGGGGGGGCAATGGAGGGGAGGTGGTGGAGGGCTCCTGGTCTCACTCCACCGTACTGCTGGGAGCACTCACCAGGGTGGGGGGGACTCCTGGGGTCTTGGGGGGGGAGGGAAGGAGGGTACCTCCCAAGGACTTGGGCAACCCCTCTAACTTCATATTGTGTGTGTTTGTATGTGTCTATTTCTGCAGGTGGTGAGGGCCATCAACTCAGAGTTGCTGAACTGGATTGTCCGCCTTGGAGACCTAGACACCATCATGGCCGGTTTCGCTGGGCTGGGATTCCCGAACTGCAGAAGATTGCTCAATGGAACTCACATTCCAATCTGTGCACCACCCCATCGAGCAGCCCGTTATATTAACCAAAAAGGGTACTTCTCCATTGTGCTGCAAGCCCTGGTTGACCACTGTGGACTATTTATGGACATTTATGTGGGGTGGTCGGGCTGGGCACACGATGTTCGGATCTTCCGGAATTCGCACCTTTACGAAAGGCTGCAGCCTGGAACCTTCTTCCCCCAGCGAACCTTTGCTGTTGGGGACATGGAGATGCTGGTCTGCATTGTGGCTGATGCAGCATACCCCCTCATGCCCTGGCTCATGAAGCCATACACAGGGCATCTGAACTCAAGCAGGGAAGTCTTTAATGCACACCTGACACACGCACGTTTACAAGTGGAATGCGTATTTGGACGGCTGAAGGGGAGGTTTAGGTGCCTGCTCACTCGCCTTGACATGGGGGAACACAATATCCCAGAGGTGATAGCAGCATGTTGCGTCCTCCACAACCTGGTGGAGAGCAAAGGGAAAGCCTTCCTCCCAGGCTGGGGGGCCAATGGCTGAAGTGGAGGGGAGGCGGTTTGCGCAGCCTCGGACAGCTGCTGTTCACCAAGCCCATCAGGTGGGGGTCTATATCCGGGAGGCTCTGCGTGAGCACTTCTCAGCTGGAGCCCAATGACTCCCCAAGGTCTCCCCAATGTGGCCTGTGGGCCTGGGCCCCCCGTCCCAAAACCTTCCCTCCCACAATCCATCCCTGCATCAGCCTCCAAACAGTTAAGATACACATATCATGTTAAATATGAAAAATATAATGTTTATTAACACGTAATGTTAGAATTTAGAACTG
The DNA here is from genome assembly GCA_032595735.1 of Pelochelys cantorii. Lineage (NCBI taxonomy): Eukaryota > Metazoa > Chordata > Testudines > Trionychidae > Pelochelys > Pelochelys cantorii. The sequence continues at coordinate 85,338,195 of CM064330.1, read as the reverse complement.
TTATAAAAAATAGAATTGTTCAACAACTGTTAAAAAATAAACTTTTTTTTAACTATTAACCTGTGTTTATAACTGGGGTAGGAGGGGGGATGTCAACCTGGAGGGAGGGAGGGAGGGCAGACAACTTAAGGGTAATGGCGCTATTGTCTGGGCCGCAAGGCTTTGCCACCTCTTGGCCGTGGACCCTACCGTCCTCAGGTTCAAGTTGGGGCTGCAGATGGCTCTGCTCTAGTGGGGGTGCAGGGCTGGAGGGGTGGCAGGGGCTGAGGGAGAGGAAGAGGGGTCAGAGGGGGCTGGAGCTGGATGGGCAGGAGGAGTCCCCAGGGGGAGAGGACCTGGCACACCCAGGGCCTCCCGGACGGTGGCACATATTGCACTCCACTGCGGTAGGAAATCGTCGAGCAGACAATTATGCCAGCGAGCCTCCTCCCTGGTTCTTTTGGCCATGGTCTCCTGCATTTTGGCCATGGTCCCCTCAATGTTCTCCATCACCTCCACATGCCTCCACAAGAGGTCATTATAGGCCCTCCAATGCCTGCGGGTGCTGTGGGACCGGGTGGGTGGTGGCACTGGTGTTGCCCGGCGGTCAGCAGCAGCAGGTCCAGCTGTAGAGGAGAAGAGGGAGAACCGATCAGTGTTAGCAATTCACACACAAGTCCTTACAACAAGGGATGGGAATGTTGTTACTGTTAGGCCACATCTGGCCCTGCCAGCTTCCTCGGCCACACAGGGGCCCCGTTGTGGCTAGGGCAATGTCCACCTCCACCCCCTACATCCCCCCCTCCACCATAGCCATCCAGGCCAGGTAAGTGTGCAGCCACAGTGGGACAGGGGCCTGCAGTACCTTGGGTCTCCCATGGCCCCCACCCACATACCCACCACCTGCCCGCCTGCTTGCACATGCACAGAGAGATGAAAGCTGTCCAGGAGGACCAAAACGTGCACATTGCTCTGCATCCTCTCTGCTCCCACCTCCCCCGTTCTGTGTCTGTGACCCTGACTGTACTCACCTGATGTTCCTTCGCCAGCATCGGAGGATGCCTGCGAGGCTTCCTGGGTCTCCGAGACAGACTGCAGGGTCAGGGTCAGGGTGTCCTCCGTCTGCTCCTCCTCCTCCTCCTCCACATCTTCCCTGGGGATCTCCTGCCGGCCCTGCTGCACCGGTGTGTGCAACCCTGTCTGCATGAGCACTGGTGCAGACATAGGTTCCTGGCCTCCCAGGATGCGGTCCAGTTCGTTATAATAGGCGCAGTGCACCGGGGCTGTACCTGATGCTGAGCTCTGCTCTCAGGCCTTCACGTAGCCCTGCCGAAGTTCTTTAACTTGGCCCGGATCTGTTGTAGTGTCCTGGGGTGGTGCCCTTTATCGGCCAGCCCCTGAGCCATGCGGCCATAGATGTTGGCGTTCCTGCTCTGGGTGTGCAGGGCCTGGACTGCTTCCTCTTCCCCCCACAGTTCAAGTAGTGTCAGGACCTCTGGCCCTGACCAGGCTGGGGCTCTCTTTTTCTCACCTGAGGGAACCTGGGCTGGCTCCCTCGAAGGTCCTTGGGGGGGCCTCGTGGCTCTGGAGCTGCACACATGGCCACGTGCAAGTGAAACTGGGAGAGCCGTGTGCTGACTGTGTTGGTCTGTGGCAAGCTTCCTGTCAGAATGCCTGCCAGGGATGTCTGTGCCTCTAAAACATGGCTACAGACAGGAACAAGAGGTTTTTCCTGAAGAAGGACTGTCCAGCAGGGGGTTTCCTTGGAGGTCTTTTTCTGTCGACAAAAGAAATCCCTGCATCCAGACTGCCCTTTCTGTCGACAGAACTCTGTCGACAAAGGCGTTATGCCTCCTAAAATGCGGTTTATCAGTGTCGACAAAACTGCCGCGTTCTGTTTACTTACTGTCGACAGAACGCGACAGTCGTGTAGAGGCAGGTATAGTTTTATTGACAAAAGTCCACTTTTGTCAACAAAGCCCTGTAGTCTAGACACACCCTCAGGCTATGTCTACACTATCAGTTTTTGCGGTAGAAAATATGCTAATGAGGGACACATTTGCACAAGTCGCAATCTCATTTGCATATTTTCTGCCAATCTGTTTTTGTGCTAGGGGTTTTTGCGCTAAAACAAGCAGTGTGGACATTTCCTTTTTGCACAAAAACCTCTTTTTGCACAAGATCCTTATGCCTCAAAAAAGGAGGTATACCGATCTTGCGCAAAAAGAGGTTTTTGCGCAAAAAGGAAACATCCTCACTGCTTGTTTCTGGGCAAAAATGGATCAGCAGAAAATATGCAAATGAGATCACGACTCATGCAAATAAGTCCCTCATTAGCATATTTTCTGCCGCAAAAACTGACAGTGTAGACGTAGCCTGGTGTATCTATCAGCATGCTGACACTTCATCTTACCTAACACCCCACCCTCTCCTGCCCAAACTAGCATCTTTAAGGTTCTAAAACTTCCTCTGATACTAGGTTTGACCTGGGTAGATTAAACTTTGCATCAGGTGCTTGGGCTATGCATATTTCGTACTTGATAGCTTCTCCCTTGATATTCCCTAGGATACCACCCGGTCTTTGACCTTATTTTGTTCCCTGTTGGTTTCTTCCTGATAGCTTCCTTTTCATTTAACTCAAACACATTCAGGCAAGATAAAAGCACGCAGGTGAACTGAGGTGAATGTGATCAAAAAACACACAACTCCCTTATCCACATTGCTCTCACATTAAAGAAAGGACTAAGCAGGGGTCACTTCTCATGGGACAGAGATGTGTTCTGGCACACCTCCTGGATGGTGCATTCATTATATAGTCCTCTGATTTCAAGTTTCACCCAGTAAGTAAGAATTCCAATAACCAAATTAAGATTTCACAACATTGTATAAATATTCTTCCTGGTGAGCCTTCTTTAGATTTAACCCTGTGTTCAGGTAGGATAATGTCACAAGTAAACTGAGGTGTACCTGGTATTTATAAAAAATTTTACACAACTCCATTCTCCAAACCAATATTTTGAAAAGTGTCTGAATCATTCCCTTTGGAATATTTAAATAGTGTGAGCTGGCAAAATATGAGCAAGAGGTCTATGCTGGGCTAAGTGAAAAATCTAAATTCTGTCTCTGTGTAATTGTCATGGGTTCTTAATTTCCTATTACTAAAAAAGTCTGTGTTGACCTAAATATAAAACTGTAACAGTCATAGTTTTCAGATTCAATTACTATATTGTGTACTTTTCCTTTACATTTTCCAAGACCTCTGTATAAAGTGATTGAGTACATATAGGCTGCATCTAAACTACATCCCTTTTCTCGAAAAAGGGATGTAAATTAGATACTTCGAAATTGCAAATGAAGCCAGGATTTAAGTTTCCTGTGCTTCATTTGCATAATGGTGGCCACAGTTTTTTCGAAACGGGGCCTTTTGAAAGAAAAACGGCTGTTTAGACAGGGATAGATCGAAAATAAAACCCTTTTTCGAAAGTTCCTGTACTCCTGAAAAAATGAGGAGCATAGGCATGTGCACAGGGTGTGCCGGGTGTGCACAGGCACACCCTAATGTTTCAAAGGGCTGTGGTGCGGGGGCACGAGCCCCCGCACTAGAAGGAGCCCCGCTTTGGCGCTCTGGGGAACGGGAGCTGTGCCGGGTTTGCCACGCATGCACGGCTGCGCGGTCAAAACTGGTGGGCCTTAGGACCCGGCAGAAAGAGGCAGCAGGGACGCAGCAACGTCACCCCTCCATCCCATCAAGTGTGGTGAGTTTAAAACCCGGGCGGGAAGGCGGGGTGGGAGGAGGAGGGAAGAAAGAGTAGGAAAGGTGAGGGGTGCCCCGGGCAGGGGATTGGGTGCAGCGCGGCCGTCCCCGGGAGCGGGGGCGGTCAGGTCAGGAGCAACGCGGCTGGTCCGGGGAGAGGGGGGTTGGGAGCAGCGTGGCTGGCCCGGGGAGGGGGGGGGGTCGGGGCAGCGCGGCTGGCCCTCGCCCCCCCAGATCTGCTTCCCATCCCCCCTTTCTCCCAGCCAGCTCCGCATTCCTCAACCCCCCAGCTCTGCTTCCTGCCCCTCCTTCCTCGCAGCCTCCCCCTTCCTCCCAGCTGCCCCGCGGACCCCAACCTCCTGCCAGCTCTTCTTCCCGCCCCCCCGACTTCCTCCCGGCCAGCCCCCCCGCCTGGCCAGTCCCTCTCCCCCCCCCCCACGATCAAGTGTGTCCAGTTTTTTTTGGGGGGGGGGTCTACCTGGTAACCCTACCTGCTGCGGCTTCACAACGTGCTCAGGAGCAGGGACAGGGCTTCTCCTCCTCCCCAAGGCATCAGACTCAACTAGAGGCTCCCAGCGCCGATCGCTCCCCGTCTCCCAGCCACTCCCCCTGCCACCACCAGGCTTTAGTCCCGGTGCCCAGCTGGAAAACCAGGAAATACCGGACATTGCACGGATTTTTTTACCAGTCAGAGGGCCCCAAAACCAGACTGTCCAGTAGAAAACCGGACACCTGGCAACCCTACGAGTTGCAGGCACCAAGTGATGGGGACTGCCGGAACATTGGGAACCAGAGACTGCGGGGTGGGGGGTTGTGGCCAAAAAGGGGGCTGAGAAACCTAAGAAAGACAGAGTAGGGGGAGCACCAGAAGGGTGAAAGTCAGGGCGACCCTAGAACTCTGTTACAGACCAGTTGGCGGCTGCTGGAGGAGGAGGGAAAAATAGGGAGAAAGGGTCAGAGAGGAAGGGGCTTGTGCTGAGGGGAGGGGGGCAGGTCAGTAGAAGAAAGGGGAAGGCACCGAGGGACAGGATGGAGGAGAGAGACAAATGCCAGGGGGCCAAGTGCAGACAATGAGGAAAAGGGCAGGAGGGGAGGTGTCAGTGAGGGGGGGGACAGGATGATGCTGGGAGAGGAGAGGGGAAGGGTTTTGGGGGCTAGAGGGGAGAAGGGGAGGTGCTGGGAGAAGGCTTGAAAGCAGGGGTGGGCATGAGGAAGACAGGGATGGAGCAAGTCATGTGTGAGGGCACAGGGGCATGAGGGGAACGGGGGTAGAGGGGTGGGCATCAGGGAAAAAGAGGGCAAAGGGGGCAGAGGCAGTGAGGGAAGGGGGAGGCACCAGGAGGGTGCAGGGGTAAGGGAAGGTGCAGGTGCCAGGGGATTCTGGGGGTGAAGCAGAAGGGCAGACACCTGAAGGGGAGGGACCAGCACCAGAGGAGAGAGGCAGGGCAGGTGTGTAGAGGGAGGTGTTAGGAGAGGGGATGAGGAGGGGTAGCTCACATGATCAGAGTGGGGCACTAGAGGAGTGGGCACAGGGGGAGAGAGAAGGGCTGGTGGAAGGGGGCAGGTCTCAGGAAGGCTGAGGGCACTGAGAAGGGCAGGAGTCAGGACAGCAGAGGTGGGTGAGGGGTTGGGGGCGGGGGGCAGCAGGCACCAGGGGAGCTGATGGAGCAAGGGGAGGAGACATGGCAGCAGAGGGAAAAGGTAGAGGTTATAAGATATTTACTAATAACTTGGGTGCCACAGTGGCACATCCAAACAAGCCACAAACTCAGTACTGGTGCACAACACAAAATTTATTCTGCTCATGGGAGGAAACTCTTAGAGGGAACACTTCCCCCAGCCTCTCCGCCCCCTGAGTTAATGTCACACACATTGGGTTAATGCAATTGCAGGATAGTTGCATGAGGGGGGTTTGGTGGGGGCCAAACTAATCCCTATTGGTAGGAGGATGGTGGGAAAAGTCCTTAGAGGGGGGTCACATGACACTTTTTACTTCTGGTCATGTGACCATATTGCCCCAAGAGTGTTACCTCCAGAGGCGTGGCTAATGGGAGTCAGGGGGTGTGACTAATGGGGGTCAGGAGTGTGGCTAATGGGGGTCAAAGTACCTTTTAAAAAAATTCTTTGGGTGCACAGCCTAACATAATGTGCTGCGCACGCCTGATGAGGAATATAGGATCTTTCTAAAAAGGGTTTTATTTTTGATCGATCCCCATCTAAACAGCCATTTTTCTTTCGAAAACCTCCGTTTTGAAAAAACCCTCAGCCTCCATTATGCAAATGAAGCATGGGAAATTTAAATCCCGGCTTCATTTGCAATTTCGAAGTGTCTAGTTTACAGACAGTGATAGTTTGTCAGTCAGTAGGATATATGGTTGCTGGAGTCTTCAAAGAAGCAGCATAATTTTTAATGCATGTTGATATTATTACATACATTATTATAGGGGAGAGGCAATGACCTCTATACTGAAGTTGCCTGACACTTCCAAGAACTTCCATAAAAGACTGATTTCAACCTGGAACAAACATTTCTACCCTGGAATAAATATTTGTGAGGCTTCTACACTACCATTTATAACCATGCTAGCTACCTGAAGTTGACAGGAAATCCATTCAATCAAGGTAAAAAACAAATAGTTTAGTGCAGACAAATCCACTGGTATGTCTAGGCTTGAGAGTTTTTGGCCTTGGATTTGTTTCTACTATATGTTTTACCTCAAGTGAATCTCAGATAACAAAGTTAGACAGTGAAACTGGTAAGACTGTGTCTTGTGCTATATGCCACTTGTTTGGCTTCACACTACCGCAGAAGGTATAAATAAAGCAAAAAACAAACAAAGCCACCTGGGTTGCATTAAATATACTGAATTATCCTAAAAAAATTTTCTTAATATTAACTTTTTGAAAATTGCGTGTGAGAGAGAGATAGCTGGGTGTGAGAGATTTAAGTGGTGCAATACATCTTTGTGTTGGTACCCACCGAGTACTCTTAATGAACACTAATATAGGAATATTTTGACCTCTACCATTCTTTGAAAAATTTCCAGATATATCCGTGTGAATGTTGACTTTAATAGTGTTACATTTTTGTAAGTGAGGTGGATAAAAAACACTGTGGTTTTAAATAATACAGCTGTGACAACTTAATTATTATTTTGTTTCACCCAAGGGGAAGAGTTCTCTCAGGTTCCTTCTGTAACAAATGTTTATGCAAGACAGGCCAATAATATCTCAGCTGTTCCTAATCAGACAGGACTTGTTCTTTCTTCATCTAAATTTCCCAGACCCACAAAAATACTATTCCCACTGTTTTAAAGTAACTTAACACTTCAGATATTTGTGTAAGTCCTCTAAAAATTTGCCTGCATTATGAATCACGGAAGAACATCCCACATTGTAAACAAAAAATTCTTTCATCGGGGGAAGATCATTTTTTTTTCTATGTATGCATTCTCCCCCCCATTCCTAGATTCAGGCCAAGTTTTGCAATAAGAGACACAAGTTCTTTTGCATGTGAGCGAGGGGGAGGGGGATAAGGATCTTGTGCAAAAGGGGTTTTTTGCAAAAAAACAGAAGCACCTACACTGCTTCTTTTTGCACAAAAACCTCTTGAGCAAAAATCATCATCAGAAAATATGCTAATGACATCGTGACTCATGCTAATGAGTCCCTCATTAGCATATTTTCTGCTACAAAAGCTTGTAGTGTAGACATTGCCATAGTGTAGCCGTAGCCCTAGGCTGTGTCTACACTGGCGCGTTCTTGCGCGAAAACAGCCGCTCTTGCGCAAAAACTTGCCACCTGTCTACACTGGCTGCTCGTTCTTGCACAAGTAAACTGACGTTGTACTGCAGAAAATCAGGGCTTCTTGCACGAGAACTTTGATGCTCCCTCTCAGGAATAAGCCCTCTTGCGCACAAGCTCTTCCAGAAAAAGCCATTGTAGACAGGCAACATGAATTTCTTGCACAAGAAGCCCCTATGTTTAAAATGGCCATCAGGGTTTTCTTGCGCAAGACAGTGTCTACACTGGCATGGATGCTCTTGCGCAAAAGCACATCTCTTGAGCAAAAGCACATGCCAGTGTAGACACTCTCTTCTGGAAGAGTTTTTTCCAGAAGAACTCTTCTGCAAAAGAGTTCTTGCACGAGAAGCTGCCAGTGTAGACGTAGCCCCCCCTAGAGAATCATCCACTAGAAAATTTCAGATAAAATAGTAGCTATCCTTGGAAATCAAGGGCAGCTGAAAGTGTACGTCTCCATCTCACACAATTTTGTTTTCCCTTTGGCTTCCACTATTTGTTCTTGTGATCTGTGAATTGTGTCCTAATTGCCCCATGTAAAAATCATACCAAAATGTGTCTTCCATTTCAACTACAATGCCTGTCTTTCCTATTGCCATTATTTAATTGTGGTGTCTGACAAAGGATTATTCTGTATGAAACACCTGCAACTAATAAAAGAAAAGCAGAATACTTTAGTACAAGTATTCTTAAAAAGCAGTGTGCATAACTCTAGTCTTGTCTGTTTTTAAGCCTTTTTTTCCCCTGTTGGGATAAAATGAATATCCCCATTTTTAATATAAAATATATACTTTTAAAAATATGGTACAACAACTCCCAAATTCCAGCAATCACAGTTCTGATTAATAGTGCAACTGTATATGTTGGTATTTATTTTTATAGTTCCATGTTTATCTGGAAAAAAGAACAAAATTATACTGTTACTTGTGCATCTTTCCCTCTTGTTTTAGTGGGACTCACACTCATGTAAATAAAAGCATAACTTGGCCCACTATCTCTTTTTCATTTCCAAGCCAGTCTCTATCTTTATATTCTCTAAAGGTATGTCTACACAGCAACATTATTTCAAAATAACTAGCATTATTTTGAAATAACTTAGTCCACGTCTACACAGCAGGTAGTTATCTAATATATAAAGGAGAATGTATGTTTGTGTGCTAATAACTTGGACACTATAAGAGCTACTGCAACCAAACTTTGCATGGGATAACCTTTTATCCAGGAGAAGGTTTTAAGGTTCTGTGGGAGGGAAGAGATGAGAGACCAATGCCTCTCCCCGGGGCTGCACAGAGCTTGGCAGTGCGAGGAGAAGCGGCTTCCCGGGGAAAGCGGCAGGGCCAGTCACTCACTAAGGCCGGCGGAGGGACAAAGAAGTAGAGGGCGGGCTCAGGCACCAGCGGCAGGTGCGCGGCTCCCTTCCCCCTCCCTCCCCTCAGGCTCCTCACCTCAGTTATATCAACTGTCAACTCATATTTCAACAATGTATACTGACAAAGCACAAGGACAGGCACTTAAAGTAGTTGGAATTGATTTGGAGACATCTTGCTTTTCACATGGACAACTCTATGTTGCATGTTCAAGAGTTGGAAGTGGAAAAAAATTGTACATATTTGTTAAGAATAATGAAAAATATAGTTTACAATAAAGTTTTTGATGATAACATGTAAAATTGGTTGTTTTATACTTTTTTAAAATATATTTTAATCCCTACAGAACTCAGTGCAACTTTTCTACCATTCAAAAAACGATAATGGACTACTGTTTTTCTAAATTTTGTACCTCCACTTTCCCAATCAATGCCGGGTAACTCCTGCTAGTTTTGTAATAATGTCAAAATACTGTCAAGCTGGAGGACTTCTTACTCTGACTCCTGTAACCCTCATTGTACAAGGAGTAGAGGAAAGTCAGAGGAAGAGTGCTCTATTTAAAAATAAGTGCTGTGTAGACACTCCCAATTTCTAAATAAGCTATTCTGAAATAAGCTACACAATTGATGTAGCTCAATTTGCATAGCTTATTTCGAGTTAAGCCTTGGTATGTAGATACACCCTCAGTCTCATTTGTCTTTCTCTGTTATCCCTGCAGTAGTAATAGCTTTTGGACTGGATTTTCTGAAAATGTTCAGTGTTGATCCTAACCCTGCTCCCAATAAAGTTAATGGGAATGGACTTAAGTTGCCTATGGGTAATTCCAGCTCAGAAGAAATTGGCTTTCATGGAAGCAAGTGGACAGGGGGCTGCAGATGGGAGTTTAAGAGGGAGGGCAAAAGATCCCGCTGCTGAACAGGCTGTCAGGTAAGTGTGAGTAGCTTTTAGTGTGAGTGAGTTTGCTCGACTGTTTGAATTTTGATTCTGATGTCAGGTGGTTTCAGTTACTGTGGCAGTTGGGATTGTGTGTCTTGGAGTGTTTGATGCTTTGTTCCCTTGATTGCCTTTGATCAGCCTCAGGATCAGCCTTCCCTTGTGAGACTAACAAGCGGATAGGCCTAACATAAGTGATCAGGCTTTAAAAGCCAGAGGCAGAGCAACCAGGAGAGTGAAGAGGACAGGGGGCTGCAGATAGGGAAGTTTAAGAGGGAGTCTGAAAGAGGAAGGCCTACAATGGTCAGGAAGACCCACAACACCTATGCTAGCGCTGCTTCTGTCTCCTCCAGCTGTGCCTGTAGCCAGACAGACCACCTGAACATGGATGCTTCTATCCAGATCCTGATATGGTTTTGCAGGGACTGTGGCTTACAATTCCCACTTACTGAAATCCAGGCTGGGGGGACCATCCAATGTGAAAGGCGCCTGCTGGTGGAATCTCTCAGGAAGCAAGTGGGAGAGCTATAGGAGGAGGTGGCTAGGCTGAGGAGCATCCGAATCCATGAGCAATTCCTGGACAGTATTCATGTCGAAACAGCTGAGGTAGCTGTCCCACTACACAAGACTGCTGACACACCACTGATGGAGGAGGAGATGGCTCAGGGGGGAAACTGGCAGCTAGTCACTTGTGGCAGCAGGCAGTGCTCCACCCCAGCTCCCAACCCACCCACTGTGGTACTGGGAAACCATTATGCTCGTATTGATACAGGAGATAAGGAATCATCCCCCTACAGCTGAGGAGAAGAAGCCTTGTACCCCCAAGGCTAGGAGGTCTGTGCCACCACTGCGAGGAGGAAATGTAAGGTAGTGGTAGTCGGAGACTCTCTGAGGGAGACGGAGGTGCCCATCTGTTGCCCTGACACATCATCTCAGGAGGTATGCTGCCTGCCAGGGGCCCATATCCAAGATATTATGGAGGCATTGTCAAGGATTATCCAGCCCTCTGACTCCTACCCCATGCTACTCATCCATGTGGGCTCTAATGATAAAGCAAGGTGTGACACTGAGTGGATCAAAAGTGACTACAGGGCTCTGGGTGTACAGGTGAAGGAATTTGGTGCACAAGTGGTATTCTCTTCAGTCCTTCCTGTCAAAGGTAGGGGCCCAGGCAGAGACAGGTGCATCCTGGAGGTGAATGCCTAGCTGCAAAGATGGTGTCACCAGGAGGGCTTTGGCTTCCTCGACCACGGAATGCTATTCCAAGAAGGACTGCTAAACAGGGATGGGGTTCACCTTTTGAGGACAGGGAAGACCATATTTGGAGGCAGACTGGCTAACCTAGTGAGAAGGGCTTTAAACTAGGTTCGACAGGAACAGGTGACCAAAGCCCACTGATAAGTGAAGAACATAGAGACCTGGGAGATGGGTCAGAAATGGGAGAGAGCGTGGGCTATAACAGCAGAGAAAAAGGAGGGACAGGCAGAACTGGGAGGCAAGATCAAATCAGTATTTTCGATGCCTAAATACAAGTGCAAGAAGTATGGGTAATAAGTAGGAAGAACTTGAAGTGCTAATAAATAAACACAACTATGACAGCATTGGTATCACAGAGACTTGGTGGGATAATACACAAGATTGGAGTATTAGTATAGAAGGGTACAGCTTACTCAGGAAGGATAGGCGAGGGAAAAAGGGAGGAGGTGTTGCCTTGTATATTAAAAATGTATACACTTGTGGTATGTCTAGACTACATGCCTCTGGGTATGTCTAGACTACATGGCTCCCTCGACAGAGCCATGTAAACTAGTTTACCCAGCATAGGCAAAGACGCGGGGATTTAAATAATCCTCGCTTCATTAAAATAAACATGGCCGTCACGTTGTGCCGATGATCAGCTGATCCGGCACAGCGCAGCAGTCTAGAAGCAGATCTGTTGGCTGGGGAAGCCTTTGCCGATCGATCCCTTATGCCTTGTGAAACGAGGTTTACAGGAGCGGTCGACAAAGGCTTCCCTTGTCGACCGATCCGCGTCTTGACTCGCGCGCTGTGCTGATGATCAGCTGAGCCGGCACAGCGCGGTGGCCATTTTTATTTTAATGAAGCTGGAGATATTTAAATCCCAGCTTCATTGACTATGTCGGGTAGTCTAATTTACATGCCTCTGGCGACAGAGGCATATAGTCTAGACATACCCTTGGACTGAGGTGGAGATGGACGTAGGAGACAGATATGTTGAGAGCCTCTGGGTTAGGCTAAAAGGGGTAAAAAACAAGAATGATGTCATCATACTAGGAGTCTACTACAGGACGCCTACCCAGGTAGAAGAGGTGGATGAAGCTTTTTTTTAAACAGCTAACAAAATCATCCAAAGCACAGGATTTGGTGGTGATGTGGGACTTCAACTATCCAGACATATGTTGGGAAACTAACACAGCAGAGCACAGATTATCTAATAATTTCTTGGACTGTACTGGAGACAATTTTTTATTTCAGAAGGTTGAAAAAGCTACTAGGGGGTAAGCTGTTTTAGATTTGATTTTGACAAATAGTTTGAACCAAGGGGTTTGATTCGAACTAACGCAACCCGGAGCGCACTTCCTGGTTCGACTCAGCTGGCGATCAGAATAGCACACGAGCGAGATTATGCTAATGAAGCATGGGATATTTAAATCCCTGTTTCATTAGCAATTTCGGTCAGCTACATTTGCATCCCTATCTTGAGATAGGGAGCAAGTGTAGACGTACCCTATGGCAAAAGACCACCTTGGCTTAACAAGGAGATCTTACATGATCTACAAATCAAAAAGGAGTTATATAAAAGTGGAAACTAGAACAAATTACTAAGGATGAAAATAAGCAAACAATACAGACATGAAGGGGCAAGATTAGAAAGGCAAAGGCACAAAACGAGCTCAAGCTAGCTACAGACATAAAGGGAAACAAGATGACATTCTATAAATATATTAGAAGCAAGAGGAAGACCAAGGACAGGGTAAGCCCACTGCTCAGTGAAGAGGGAGAAAGAGTAACAGGAAACTTGGAAATAGCAGAGGTGCTTGTTTCGGTCTTTACTAAGAAGTCTGATGATGAAGGAATGCCTAATATATTGAATGCTAGTGGGAAGGGGGTAGGTTTAGAAGATAAAATAAAAAAAAGAACAAGTTAAAAATCACTTAGAAAAGTTAGATGTCTGCCAGTCCCCAGGGCCTGATTAAATGCATCCTAGAGTACTCAAGGAACCGATAGAGGAGGTATCTGAGCCTTTAGCTATCATCTTTGAAAAATCATGGAAGACTGGAGAGATTCCAAAAGACTGGAAAAGGGCAAATATAGTGCCAATCTATAAAAAGGGAAATAAAAACAATCCAGGAAACTACAGACCAGTCAGTTTAACTTCTGTGCCAGGAAAGATAATGGAGCAAGTAATTAAGGAATTCATCTGCAAACACCTGGAAAATAATAAGCTGATAGGTAACAGCCAGCATGGATTTGTAAAGAACAAATCATGTCAAACCAATCTGATAGCTTTCTGTGATAGGATAACAAGTCTTGTGGATAAGGGAAAAGTGGTGGACGTGGTATACCTAGACTTTAGTAAGGCATTTGATATGGTCTCACATGATATTCTCATCAATAAACAAGGCAAATACAACTTAGATGGGACAACTATAAGATGGGTGCATAACTGGCTGGATAACCATTCTCAGAGAATAGTTATTAACAGTTCACAATCCTGCTGGAAGGGCATAACAAGTGGGGTTTTGAAGGGCTTTGTTTTGGGATTGGTTCTGTTCAATATCTTCATCAACGATTTAGATATTGGCATAAAGAGTACACTTACTAAGTTTGCAGATGATACAAAGCTGGGAGGGGCTGCAACTGCTTTAGTGGATAGGGTCATAATTCAAAATGATCTGGACAAACTAGAGGAATGGTCTTAGGTAAATAGGATGAAGTTTAATAAGGACAAATGCAAAGTACTCCACTTATGAAGGAACAATCAGTTTCACACATACAGAATAGGAAGCAACTGTCTACGAAGGAGTACTGAAGAAAGTGATCTAGCAGCCATAGTGGACCACAAGCTAAATATGAGTCAACAGTGTGACGCTGTTGCAAAAAAAGCAATCATGATTCTGGGATGCATTAACAGGTGTGTTGTGAACAGGACACGAGAGGTCATTCTTCTATTCTGCTCTGTACTGATTAGGCCTCAGTTGGAGTATTGTGTCCAGTTCTGAGCACCACATTTCAAGAAAGATGTGGAGAAATTGGAGAAGGTCCAGAGAAGAGCAACAAGAATGATTAAAGGTCTAGAGAACATGGCCTATGAAGGAAGACTGAAAGAATTGGGCTTGTTTAGTTTGGAAAGGAGAAGACTGAGAGGGAACATGATAGTGATTTTCAGGTATCTAAAAGGGGTGTCACAAGGAGGAGAGAGAAAAATTGTTCTCCTTAGCCTCTGAGGCTACGACAAGAAGCAATGGACTTAAACTGCAGCAAGGGAGGTTTAGGTTGGACGTTAGGAAAACTTCCTAACTTTCAGGGTGGTTAAACACTGGAATAAGTTGCCTAGAGAGGTTGTGGAATATCCATCTCTGGAGATATTTAAGAGCAGGTTAAATAGACATCTATGACGGATGGTCTAGGTGGTATTGGGTTCTGCCATGAGGGCAGGGGACTGTACTCGATGAGCTCTCGAGGCCCCTCCCAGTTCCAGTGGTCTATGATTCTATAAAGTAGCCAGGTCAATGCTAAGTGCTTCTGAAAAATCTTACCCCTTCAATTTCTTCTCCTCTTGCTTAGTCACACAAACCTTCCCTTACACTTCCCTGCATAACACCAAACTAGAAAAAGACATTTTCAATGCCATTTCACAATTATTTCATCTCAATTTTCTTGTATCAAGACTGAACTAATCATTCATTCATTGGCATCTTTTCCAATAGATTGTGCACAATAACTGCGTTAAAGAATGGTACTTTCTTGAATATAAGTAACACAGTAACTATTTTTAAAAGCCATGTACACTGTCACAGCATATGAAGAATGAGTGGAGAATACAATCTTTCTGACAGTTTACTTTACATAATCTTAATTTTTGGTGATGGATTGATAGGAAAGTATTGAGACCCATCATTTCTTTTTTCTTTTTGACACAGTCTATTGCCAATTCAGAACATTCAAATTTATAAAGATGTCCTTTACAATGGCTTGCTCACTTATTTGGGGTTTTGTTTTGTTTTAGTTTCACGCTCTCTCTCTCTCTAATTCATAGTTCAGCTTTTCTGAATCACTTTCCTTCTAAGTGCCCTTGCTTCTGCACTCTGTGTCAAGAAACCACAGTGTTATGACAAGCTATTTGATCCACAGCTAGAGTTCTTTCAGTTTATAGTAATATTTATCCTTCTGAAAGACTCTCTGTTGTGTGTTCTCTTTACCTCCTCTTAGATTACGGGAAGCATATATTTTCTCCAAGTAGGCATCTGTCTTAATAGCTTCTAATTTTTCTCATCAGCTGTGATCTTTCTTTCACAACATTTACACTAAATATGTTTGTCTTCTACATATTCATTATGAGTCTGTTTTCTTACTCTCTGCTCAACAACCTATTGCTTCAAGGTCTTGTGGGATTTCGACAAAGTGCTTATGAGCTGGCTGCTGCTCTTTCCTTTTTAGTATCACTTATTTTTAAAGGGTTCGGAATGAAGATCTTCCTCAAGAAGAAGGGAAACATTTTGGTAATTTAGTAAAAATAATAAAGTAAGAAATGTTTTAAAATTGCCCTTTCTGGTATTCTTCTGTGAAATGAGACTAGCACTAGGTAGTCCTCTTTTCAAGATCAGTTAAACAAATCATGCTCAGAGCTAATCCCAATTAGATATACATCAGTTTTAAAGACAAATTCAAATTGTTCTTAAAGGATGCATAACCAACTAAAACCTCTTCTTTGAATCTTAAACTATACTAGGAGGCTGCACCGTCTGCTTGCTGTGCTCACCTACTCTCTTGGGCCGCTTTCACTTCACTGGGGCTGTGTCTGGACTGCATCCCTCTGCCAACAGAGGGATGAAAATCAAGCACTTTGGAAGTGCAAATGAGCCCGGGATTTAAATATCCCGGGCTTCATTTGTATACTCACGCTCAGGCGCTGTGCCGATCAAGCGCAAAAAATGAGGAGTACAGGATCTGCCGAAAAAGCTCCCCGCTGTCGGCAGAGCTACGGCTACACTTTACTTTCACTTTCGAAAGGGCGCGTGATCAGCACAGCACCCGAGCGTGAGTATGCAAATGAAGCCCAGGATATTTAAATCCTAGGCTCACTTGCACTTCAGAAGTGCTTGATTTGCATCCCTCTGTCGGCAGAGGGATGCAGTCTAGGCGTAGCCTGAGAGAGCCTGTTGACGCTGATGACGTGATGGTGTCATTCTATCGTCTGGCAGGAAAAACTTTTTTATATATATCAAGAGAGAAGAACAGAATGCTTGCCTCTCTAACACACAGCTATGGAGGCTGCCCTGTACTATTCAGGCATATATACTGTGACATTCTAGCAGGATTCAGGCTTGACTCCTACAACCTTGTGGTACTTACTAAGACTGTTGATCACAGTGTTATCCTGATGCCTGGTCATAGAGGTTAGCTGGATAATATACGAACACTAATACAGGAAAATAAGTGATTATAAAATTCAATCCTATTTGCTGAGATAGAGTGTCAGCAAAACTCTCTAGTTATTTGGATATGACAGGCTGCCAGTAGTGAAGTAACAGAAGTCATTTTAACATCTGTGAATGAAATGCCTTAGCACTGTTCTTTGACTATTTGTACAATTCACTTCTCACTCAGCATTATAGTATTGTATTTCTTATAGATCATATCAACCCAGCTACGTGCTTGCCTTTATAAAATTGAAGGTGCAAGGCCAGATTGCAGCTGGCCTCCATCCTGGGATGCAAACAGCAGGCCATGGAGGCATTTAAGGAGCTTCTCTACATCTTGCAACATTGAGCATAATTACAACTATGCTTTCTTGAGAGAAGGGACTTTCTCTGTTGGTGGGTTGAAAAGTCATATGTCAACAAAGATGATAGATTTTTTTTTTAATTTGCAGATGAAATCCAAGAACCCCAAAGCAAGTTCTGGGTTTGGATAGGCTGAAATCTCATAACGATGCAACAATACAGAAGAGGAAAGAAAATCAGAAGTGTAAGGGCCCTTAATCTCCTCTCTCTTAACCCAGGTGACAATGTGCCTGAGAAACTCACCTCTAGTAGTTGGGCCCAAAGAGATATCTTTAAAGAGTGGCTGCATCCAAGGTCTTATGAACTTCAGAGAGATTAGGAGGACACATTTTGATATAATTGAAAGGTACCATTGCAGAGCTGATACACCCTAGTACGTGTCAGGCTGGGGAAGAGAAATATTGCAGCCCCACAGCCAAGTCTAAAGGGTGTTCCTTGTCTCAGGACTATGAGGCCCAGTCTCTGCATTTTTTTTCTGAACCCCTTTATTAATCCCCTGCAGTGCAGCTCAAAGCCAATATCAATCTGGGCCACCACCCCAAGGTAGGTGGTGGCTAGAGTAGGGAAACCTAGGCCTTCCCTCTCTACCAGCTTCTGATCCAGAACCCTGATGGTGGCAGATTCACCTGCCACCAGCTTTGCAGGGATCCACACCAAGCCCTTAACCAGTTCTAAACACACACACACACACACACACACACACACGTCTTTTCCTACCCAAGTCTATGAAGTCTCTGATTCAGTAGTTTCTGTGCCTACTACAACATCCTCTGCGTGAATGTCTAGATCTGGTCCTGTTTGGCTGTCTTCCAAGTCTTAGAGCACAAGCAGTCCACTTGCTGGAGCTCCCTGAGCACCTCTTTCTCCTCCAGGAATCAGCCCAGACTGAACTCCTCTCAGCCCATACTGAACTCTGGTTCCATATGGAGCATGCCCAGCACAGCAAGAGGGGCATGGCCTCTTCTGCTAGCAAAGATGGGTTAACCCCTGGTGTGCCAGTTTGGCACTGATATATCCCATCACAGGATCTATTTAGTAATCCCAGATAGTTGCAACTGTGGCAGACAAAAGACAGTGGGCTGCAGGAGTCTGGTGGAGGGCAGGTACACAGATGGTATGTTTAGACTACATGCCTCTGCTGACAGAGGCATTTAAAATAGGCTACCCGACATAGTCAATGAAGCGGGGATTGAAATATCCCCGGCTTCATTAAAATAAAAATGGCCTCCGCGCTGTGTCTGCTCAGCTGATCGTTGGCACAGCGCGTGAGTCAAGATGCGGATTGGTCGACAGGGGAAGCCTTTGTCGACCGCTCCTGTAAACCTCGTTCCACAAGGCATAAGGGAGCGGTCAACAAAGGCTTCCCTTGTCGACCGATCCGCGTCTTGACTTATGCACTGTGCCGATGATCAGCTGAGCCGGCACAGCGCGGTGGCCATTTTTATTTTAATGAAGCCGGGGATATTTAAATCCCCACTTCATTGACTATGTCGGGTAGCCTATTTTACATGCCTCTGTCAGGAGAGGCATGTAATCTAGACATACCCTGGGAGTTGGGTGAGTGGGTTCCTGTTCCCTGCAGAAGCTGCCAGAGATTGTTGCTCAGCAATTAAGACAGGTGGGCACCTGAGATTCATTAAGAGCTGGCCTGCAGCCACTTAAGGCCTGCTGGTCCACTATAAAAGGCTTCCCTTTAGGTAAGGGAAGGAGGGAAAGGAGAAGAGTGATGGATTGGAAGGGAGGAAGTGTAGAGTGGAGTAGAGCTGAAGGTTGCAAGTGGGAGAGGTTTTACCAGGGAGAAGGTACTGTGTGTCACAGTGTGTGTGCATGGGGAAGTGGCCCAGGAAAAGGCTGTATTCTGTGGGGATAAGGGCAAGATCCCCACTAGTGGCTGCTATGTACAGCCCTTGGCTGGAACCCAGAATAAATGGGTGGGACTGGGTTTCTCCCAACCCTTCCCATCCCTGCTGGCCTGCAACTGGGAAAAAGAGTGGAGCCTAAGACCATGGAAGGGGTTTTCCCTAAGCTAGTGACTTGCCTGTGATGAGTGGCTTGTTAAGTGGGGACTGTTGCTTCTGGGAGAGACAAGAAGCAGTGGGAGGGTCACTGCAAGCCTGAAAATCCTCTAGGAAACATGGACCCAGGGGGTATGACTAGCGCTTTGCCACACAACATATTGACAGCTGAGGTGAACTCTATTATTTCCCTTCTGACTGGTTCTTTGTTATTAATGCACAATGGAGAAACTGTCAAGAAACAAGAGAACAATTCAGACTCTAATGAAAGGCTGACACTGAGAAGATCAGAGTGGAAGATTAAATACCCTGAAAGACTCACAGAGACTTGCTAACCAGCCTGAAAAAGGGGTATTTGAGGAAAATCAGTGGTAAAGACTCACTCAAGAATGATGAGCTGGTAACTGCTCCTTTCTAAGCAATTGACACATGGGATTTATGGAAATGTACTACATGAGTTAAAAAATTAATGTATGTGTTATTAGATAATTATTAGCTGTTTATAAATATGTATACGGGTTCATTTGTTTTTCTTTAAGAGGGAAGATGTAGAGAGATGTTTGTAGCAGATTGTAATTTAGAGGTTTTCACTCATAAAGGACAATATTAGGAACACAGGAATTTGAAGATGTACTCTCAAGGTAGGGATTGGGAACACCACAGGTATTTGGAGTATCAGAGGGGTAGCTGTGTTAGTCTGAATCTGCAAAAGCGACGAGGAGTCCTGTGGCACCTTATAGACTAACAGATTTATTGGAGCATAAGCTTTCGTGGGCAAAGACCCACTTCGTCAGATGCATGTCGTGGAAATTTCAGAGGCAGGTGTAAATATACAGGCATAAGAAAGGAGTACCAGTCAAGAGTAAGTGTGACGGACCCAGTGGGGTCCGCACTGACCAGGGCCAGGGGATTACCCCCCCCCCGGCAGAGAGAGGACAGGTGGGCGGCCCGGACGGCCGTAATAACCCCGGCTGGGAGGAGAGCCGACATGGGGGAACGCGCACGGCCCCGTGTCAAGGGGGGCGGGGCCAGACGCGACCACAGCAGTGAGTGCGCTGGGTACGCCAGACAGCGCAGGTCAGGGGGCGGAGCTCCCCGTCCCGGACAGTGCGCAGCGAAGCGTAGGGACGCCGGGGGGGGGGGAGCGGGGCAGGCGTCCCTGGCGTCCTGGCCCAGGCCATTTCAAAAGGGTCCGGGGAAGCCTGTGGAAAAGGGGGCAGGAAGGAGCCGCTGGACACATCCCAGGGGAACGAACATCCCACCTCGCTGGAGGGCAAGAAGGCCGGGGCTGGAGCCCCCAGGAGGCCAGCCGGACGGGGTCGACGGCTCAGGCGCGGTAAGTGGCCTGGGTGAACTGCCCGGCGGGGCAGCAGGGAGCGGGGAGTGGAAGAAGCCCGGAGCGGGGCACTTCTGGCGCCCGTGGGCAGGTGAGTTACGGGGATAGCCCCACCTGCTGTGGAGGGAACACGGTAGTTACCCCCACCTTAGGGTCCCGGGCTGGGACCCGGTGGAGAGGGCGGACCCGGGTCCCCCACACCCCTCCCCTTTGGCCGCCGCTCTGACCCCCTCTGCCAATCCGTCACCCGGTCACCCCATAGCCCCGAGGGAGCCGGGCAACCAAGATTGTGAACAGATTGCTGGACAACCCCCCCACCCCCTCCCAGGGAGGACCTTGCCTCGGAATAGGCCCTGGGGGGGGCCTTCCCCCCCCTTTTTTTCCCCCTTTTTCCCCATGGGACCCATGGACCCCTGAAGGGGCCAGGCAGTGAGTCCGCTGAACCCCGGCGCCGCCGTAGGGCCGGGTGATCGCACTCACATCCCCCATCCCGGGGCGCAGGCTCCGGGATAAATGTACGCTGGACTTAGACAGTGGGTCCGCTGAACCCTCCTGCCCCACCGGGAGGGGGTGCTCACACCCGTTAAGTCCGTCACAGTAAGGCTAGAGATAACGAGGTCAATTCAGTCAGGGAAGATGAGGCCCACTTCTAGCAGCTGATGTGGAGGTGGGAACACCAAGAGAGGAGAAACTGCTGTTGTAGTTGGCTAGCCATTCACAATGAGGTTGATGGATTTCCACTCCATATGGCTAAATGCAGTGCCTTGCATGGTGTCAGGTATCAGAGGGGTAGAGAATGGCTAGCCAACATGACTGAATTGATCTCATTATCTCTAGCCTTACTCTTGACTGGTACTCTTTTCTTATGCCTGTATATTTATATCTGCCTCTGGAATTTCCACTACATGCATCTGATGAAGCGGGTCTTTGCCCACGAAAGCTTATGATCCAATAAATCTGTTAGTCTATAAAGTGCCACAGTACTCCTCATCGCTTTCACAGGGATGTGGTTCACCATAGCAGCAGTTCACCATAGCAGCTCTCCAGTTTGTTTTATTGAAGTTTTTTTTCTGTCTCATTGACTGGTTTGTTTATTGAATGAAGCCCAAGATTGTTACAGTAGGGAAGTGCCAATAATGATTTGGGGAATAGAGCCTCCACCTTGCTCCCGTGGCTCATGAAGCCACACACTAGCCAGCTAAACAGCATCAAGGAGAGAGCCAGCATCTATTTCAGCAGGTGCAGAATGACAGTTGAACATAGTTTGGTAGATAGAAGAGATGCTGGTTGTGTTGACTCACTAGATTGGAGCTCGGGGGGAAAAATATCGCAATGGTTATAGCTTCCTGTTGTGTTGTGCATAATATCTGTGAGGTCAAAGGGGAAAAAGCCACGAGACTGGATGGTGAGGATAGAGCTGCTGACTTTGAACAGCCAGACATAATGGCCTTAACAACAGCTCATTGTGGATTTATGCAGAACCCTTCAACAGTCAGTCGCAGCAGCGTTCCGTGCTGAAGTGTTCTGCTGACCTGGAGTTTTGGGTGCTGCTAAGAACTGTGTAAACATGATGTTTTCCTTATGCTATAAATTGTGGTGCTTGCTATGTGTTTAGAAGTACAGTTTTCTTGGACTACTGCTATGCATTCTGCCATATTTGTTATGGACTAAAAGATGATTTGACTCTCCAAAAATAGAACTTTAATAAGTGGGGGGGGAAATAGTGCAGAAATTCAGTGTGCAAAATAATTTAAAAAAACAACAAAACTCACAGGCCATGTTGTACACATTTTTAACACACAAAAGGGTGATAATTTAAATGAGAAAGAAGGTAAACATGTCCATTTGAGTTCTAAAATGTAGTCTGTTGTGGCTAGACATACACCAACCATGGGGTTTACAGCAGACCAGCATATATGAAGCTGTGATCTGCCTCAATGTCCCTCCCATGAGGTGGTAGAGGTGCTGATGAGTCCAATGATATCATGTTGTGGGGTGGGCAAAGAGTAGCAACTATGGAGTTCTTCAAGGATGGCAAAGAGAGGAGAATCTGTAATTATTGGACATGTGGGTTAACCAGGGTTTGCAACATTTGAGTTTGCTGTGTGAGAAGACCTATTATGTCCTGAAACATTTCCCTCTCCTTGTCCTGCACAGACTCTTAGACCTTTTTCCTGTCCTCTCTTTGGTTTTCTGTGCTGTCAGTCATATTGACCCTTTGCTCACAGTCCAATGTGTCACTGGCTTGCAGGATCTTACAGAACATAATCTTCCTTCTTCTCTTTATCCTGCCTTCTCATCACCAGGTTCAGAAGTACTGGAAGGGGCACCCCTCAAGGTTGCCACACCAGAAACTGCTAATAAAAATGGACAGATTTGCATTCGATTTATAGACACAAGGGAAAAAGGTTTCAAAATTCACCTCTTTCCTCTCCCAAACATGCCTTTTCATAAACAATGCTTATTCATGCTTCTGCTTTGGAACTCCTTGGACAGCAGTGTTCGCTAGTCCCAGCTGGGGTGAGTTTGGCCTGCCAGGATCAAGCAGGGAAAGATTTTCTGTTGCATTAAGCTATAACGTTTCTGACCCTGTGCCATAGATCTAAGCATATGGCAATGACACTAAATACTGGCATTATTTTCCCACAGCCTGTGGTGATTTGAGCTGATATCTCACTCCTGAGGGCCACAAAGACACTGAGACCATGGCTGTTACTTGCATCCCAAAGCTGTCTGGACCCATATGCTGCCAGCCTGTTGCCTGCACTGGTGCCAGCTGAACTCCTTGCCAAGTTCTGTTCAGAAGAATTGTGGACATGGAAGGGGCAAGACTGCCACACCAGAAGCTGCTAATAAAAATAGACAGATTTACAGATGAGAAAGTGCTCCTCTGTGGAGGAAGAAACAAGGCACAAAAATCTTCACGAGAAGATTGCAGAGTATTTCCATTAACGTTTCATTGAGAACTTACAGGAAAATGGCATCCCTATATATTTAAACAAAACACTCTGTATACCTATCCCAAAAGGGGAATGGAAAATACACTCCAACTTTACCTCTGTTGTATCATTACTTTGTCTCATATGAGCAAATCACTGAAAAGTTGTTATCTATGTTCTTTTAGCTGAGGAAAAAGATGGACACCATCTTTAAATTTAAGCACTGTAAGGAAAAAAGCATGAACACACACACTTATCTGAGTTCCTGCCTCTTTTGTCAGGCTTATCTGCCCTCGACTGTGGGACTGGCATTATGGCAGCCTCAAACAGGTCCAGGCTCATAGCACTGTGTTTCTCATTCTTTCAGCTCCTCCTCACTGTTCATGGCAGGGGTTTTTGTCTCAGGCTCAAGTAACGAGCAGGGTACTGGTGTGATCTCTGTCAACTACGACATGCTGTTCCTTGTAGAAGTGGTAGGTGTGCAGTGTAGCATCACACCTACTGGTGCACTCTGTGCCCTTGTCATATCTTTGGAGAAGCTGCTTCATTTTCACCTGGCATTGCTACTGATCCCTGTCATACCTTTTAGCCTGTACCAATCAAGCAATTTGCTTATAGATGTCAGTGTTTCTCTGGCCAATCATAGCTGTGCCTGCACAGCCTCTTCTGTCCCAGGCCCAGGAGATCCTGTACCTCCAGCCTATTCCAAGTAGGAGCCTATTGCATGCAGCTGGGATGTTAGCTGGAACACTACATGCAACAAGGACAAGCTGCTAGATGTGCATATTAATGTGGGCAATTGGATAAAGGTATTTCAAAAATGTCAGGATTTTAAACATGTGAGTAACTTGTGCGGCCCCTGGCAATGGAGGTTAAAGTGTGACCAGAATAATCACTGTTGCAGGGATTCGGGTGTTGTGGGACAGTTGCTGGAGCACTGTAAGGGTTAAACACAGGCTATCAGTCTCTACACTATCCCAGTAGGTCAATAAACAGCTGTACACCATTTGGGAAGCTGATTTTACTGTGTCATTGTAATGGAGGGCCTAAATCGTCCAAAGACAAACTTGAGCGTATAGACACATGCACAAGTAGATCAATGCAAGGTGACTAACAACAGTCTAACTTTGTAGAGTAGACCAGGCATTCGTCACTTTTCCTTCAGTGCCAACTCAAAATGGATTGATGCTTTGATTATTTTTTCTTTTTAAATAGCCTAGACAGAAATCTTTAAAAAATGGGCTTTAACCAGAAGTATGTGCCTTACCCACAATGCTCGATTCCCTGCAACCATGATTGTTCTTATCCCATTTTAAATTCTGCTGCCTAGGGGTCAGAAGACTCACAAGCCACTCACATATTGAAAATCCTCATATTTTTTAAATGCCTTTTCCTGATTGTCACATTGGTAAGTATATCTAGCAGCTTGTTCTTGTTGTGTGCAATTTCCCAACTCACATGCCAGCTCCATGCACTAGATGTGCTCCTGCTTGGAGTAGACAGGAATTCATTATGGATCTTCTGGGCCTGTGGGCAGAAGAGGTTGTGCAGGCACTTAATTATAATCATCTTAATTATAGTAGCACTACATAGCTGCACAAACTTAATAATGTAGAAAGAAGATACTATAACAAGAACAGAGAATAAACAATAAATAATAGCAATTTGTGTAACACATACCTCATCAAATTTTGCTTTAATCATGTGTAAGATAAGTTCTATCATAAATTTAAAATGCTCTGACATAGTTGCAAACTATTTAAAAGTCACTGAAGCAAAAACACAGAGGCTTTATTTATACTCTGTGTCTTTATAGAGGGGGAAAAAGTCCACTTTCAATTTTTGTTAAGAAACTTGTGTCAGTATTTCAGACTCTCTTCTCCATCATCAGTACTGTGTTTCTGAAAGAAAAGCATTTTCATATTTGCTGTTGGGGCTACTGGGATGTGATGTAAGGAGATAATCTCTTTCCTCTGAGATTTCTTTACCAGTTTTTTTCCCCTTGCTATGTTTGTTTTTATGTTATCACTGTTAGGTTCCCCAGGGGAGCAGTAAAACACAAAGCACAGATGGTACATGTCTCTCAAATGTTTCCTAGCCTGGTATTCAACAAAACTTCTGAAGTTGAAAATGGAACATTTTTTGTTTGAAAATTAAGTTGCTAAGGATCACAAGGTCGTTGCAAAGAAAATAAGGAAGAGGACACACATACCTGAAATATACTCCTACTTTGGTCTTTATGGAATTTGCATAGAAACCACCAGGAAAAAAACACATTATTTGTCTGCCAGAAAGCAAATAACATATCGTGTACCTGCATTGCAAGTGTTACTCATTCGAGATTGCCTCTTGCTATGACTGGAGAAAGTCTTTTGAAAGATGAGACCCCTCTGCATGATGAATAGTCACTTATGTTTCAAAGAGGTATCTGGCTAAGAGTAACTTTCTCTCTTGACATTTATTAGAGTATCTCTTCAATAGTGTGTCATTAGCTCGTATCTGCTAAGGGCATGATTATTATTTACAAAAGGGGATAATGGAGTAACTGTGCTTGAAAAAGGTGAAGGATTTTGCTAGTAGGAAACAACATAATGGATGGATGCACACAAAGTTATGTCAAAATGGCTAGTTTTGCCAGTACCACCTTTTAGTATAAACCTGGCTGCAATGGGACTGAAGATCTCTCCCTACACAACATAAATTTTCTGCTACAGGTCCACTACTTCTCTGGTATTGATCACTTTTTTAACTCATTCCACTCTTTTGAACTCACTGATGGATGACCAACAGTATAAATGTGAATGTTTCAGCTTCTAAATGTGAGCCATCTTTAGCTGATTTTCCCCCACCTCTTCTCAGGTTTAGGGATTCTGTGTTTCTCATTCCAGATAAGGCTGTGGGTTTTTGCAACCTTATTTCTCTGGGGGCACATCTAGACTACATGGCTCCGTCGACAGAGCCATGTAGATTACCTTTGTAGACACAGGAAAATGAAGCGGCGATTTAAATAATCGCCGCTTCATTTAAATTAAAATGGCTGCCGCGCTGTGCCGATCAGCTGTTTGTCGGCACAGCGCTGTAGTCTGGATGCTCCGTGGTCGACATCAAAGGCATTTGTCGACCTCCCCGGTAAACCTCATCCCACAAGGCATACCGGGGAGGTCGACAAATGCCTTTGATGTCGACCGCAGAGCGTCCAGACTACAGCGCTGTGCCGACAAACAGCTGATCGGCACAGTGCGGCAGCCATTTTAATTTAAATGAAGCGGCGATTATTTAAATTGCTGCATCATTTTCCTGTGTCTACAAAGGTAATCTACATGGCTCCGTCGACGGAGCCATGTAGTCTAGACGTGCCCTGGGAGCAGAGGAATTTTGATCTGAAGTCAAATGGTGGGATTTTAGAACAGACAGAGCCTTAGAAATATACTCTTATCCACGACAAATTGGGCACTTTCCTTTGCAAGCTGGGCCTTTTTCACTTGCTTCTGCAGAATGTAGGCTGTCATTAAAAATAAACAAACAAAGCCCCAAATCTGCAGAAGTATTTAGGAACCTAACTTCCATTCATTTCACTGGAAGTTAGGCACCTACATATGTCTGTAGATTGGATCAAAACCTTTTTGGTTGTGAATACCTTCTGAATGTGAAAGTCATTACTGCGATGCTGCAGAATGATATCCTAAAATACTAGAGAAATATGAACTTGCTTCATTCATATCATTGAGGTGTTATTGCTAAAGCCTGCCACAGTGCCACTTATTTGATCCGCATATACTGTGAAAAACAATGGAATCAGAGAACTCTGGTGTGACACTACACTCCATATTTGTCATAATATTATTATGGTATGATTATGGCATAATTATGCTGGTTTTTGTACTCGATGGGTCATGTAATGCACCATTGGGAAAGTTATGATTGGCTAACTATGATTATCCTATTTGTATGCATGTCTCTATGTGAAGTTATGAATTTTGACTATTGATCTGTTTTTCAAATGGAAAACTCTAGAAAACACCTACAGCCAGCTTTTCAGACACAACGATAAACAAGCAAACAGTGCTAATGGCTCATTGGTAAAGACAATGGGCTGTGGAATAGCAGAGCCTTTCTGTGGCCATTTCTGCCAGCCTTTAAGTAATAGCTGCTGTGACTTTGCAAGGGCATGTGATCAGACCAAATGCCTCTGCACTTCATTTTGGATACCTGTATTTTTCCACAAACGGGGCTGAGAACTGCTTTTGGAACAAAGGGTTCTCACCATATGCTAAAGCTATATAAGGCAAGGAGTGGTATCATCTGCTGTTCTTCTCTCGCCACTACTCAACACCTAAGAGAAGGTCCTAAGGAAAAGGACTTGGAATGGGGGAGAGGAGCTCAAGCTGCAAATTCATATAAAATCGTTCCAGTATTTTAGACATCATAGCAATTGATCTCTTTGCAATGATGTGTAATCACCTACAATCTGTCTTTTTGTAGTTAATACATTTTTTTTGTTTTAGCCCAAAGCAGTGTGCCTTTAAGTGAAGTGATGGGGGGGGTGGGGAGGATCTCAGCTTGGTTACCACAAGTATGTATATTCCTCTCCACATTGAAGGAGAGGTGAATTGGATAGTAAATCAAAACTGGTCGGGGGCAGGGGGCAAG
This sequence comes from Pelochelys cantorii, assembly GCA_032595735.1. NCBI lineage: Eukaryota > Metazoa > Chordata > Testudines > Trionychidae > Pelochelys > Pelochelys cantorii. The sequence goes on along the minus strand of CM064330.1, from coordinate 85,310,393 downwards.
TGATCAGGGCATGCCAGTACAGATCTGGAGTCCTGGACCAGGGGTTATTTCAGCTGAGCCTCTCTATTGTTGGTTCATACAGTGGCTGGTCAGCCTTCATGTAACTGCAGCTGGGTGTGTCCCTGCCTGTGTGAATACTAGTCGAAGTGTAGGACCAGGAGTGGTCTATAGCTTGTCCCTGCAGTACAGTGTGAGAGGTAGCCTACTCTGGTGAGTCAGAGGGCTCTGTGGTACTGTAATTCCAGGTGGTGCACCCAGGAGGAGCCCATCACACCCCGGATAGCAGTTATGCTCCATCCATATGACATATCTTAACCGTGCTGTAACCAGGTCATTTAATATTCATGTTAGTAATAGATGCGACAGTCTATGTGTTAGTGATTCACCCTGCAACCCTCATATTCCTAATTTATATATAACACATGCCTTGCAAGGTATCGGGGGAAAATTATGAGATGCTGAAAGTAATTTCTCTATCAAGATTTGTATATTAGAGGTTTGTATATTGTTAATGCATATGAAGTTACGAGACTGTTGTATGGTTGTCACTAAAGCATGCTGTAAGTTGGAGAATCAGCCAGATATTAGCTGCCGAGAGATAACAGAAAGGACAGTGGCCAACACCCAGGCTGAATGTCAGGCAGCTATCCACAACCATTGTCCAGAATAGGAGCTTCAACTTGATTTCTCACCTGCATGAGCCACACCAGACATGCCTGGGATTGCATTCTCCAAGCACATGGGACTGAGGGTATAAAACAGAAGATGGTGACTGTGGAAGCCATTTCATATTTAGCTAGAAGCCATTTCGTATAACAGAAGCCATTTAAGTTTCTTGCTTCTGCACGTACACTAGAGATGGAACTCTCCTTCACTGCTGTGAGAAAGGCCAGAAGGATGAGCTATTGGAATGTGTTAATTGAACTGTTTTGAGTTGGAGCTCTCACTCCCTGATACCTGTTTCTTCTTGCTGATAACAGTTTTCTCTTTTAAGTTTAATTGACGATTTCTTTAATAAAATGCCCTGACGTCAGACTTGTTTGGTTAAGGGTATAAAATACTAGGACTGACTGTATTAAGCAGCCTTACTGGGCCCAGTCCTGAAGGGGTCACGTTTGGCTCACTTTGTGCCTTATTGATCAATAAAGCTTTTTGTTAGCCGCCTAAACACAGAGAAGTTTTTTTGCTTTGACAGTGACCAAATGCTGGGGCTTTCTCCAACCTATGCTAAAAGCAACCAGGACACTGGAAAGACTCAACTGAAGGGACTGACCCAGATTTCAAGGGTGAAATCTGTGTACTATGAACTTCAATATCCAGTGGGGTAAGAAGAATTGCTTGATCTAGTTGTCCAGCCTAATAGGGTTGAGAATTTAGACTGCATACTTATATTTTCTTTTCTTTTGATAACTACTCTGACTTTTTGCCCAACACTTCTAGTGACTTGAATTCTAATTTTTTGTTGTTGTTGTTGTAATTGATCAATTTCTTGTATTGTTTATCTTTACCAGTGACTTTGTGTGAAATGCATGACAAATCTGCTCAGGTTTTACAAAAGTGGGTATATGTCCACTTTTCACAGATGAAGTGGTGAAACAATTAATAAAATTGCACTGTTCATCTTGAGCAATGAAGGACAATGTATTCCTGGGGTAAAGTGCTGGGAGCTGGGGAATTTTGGCTGGTCCTTTCTCTGTGTAATTTATAGGTGGTTCTGGGAGCATTCATGAAATCTAGCTAGGTGTATGGGGTTCCCCATGTGGTTGTACTGAATGAAGGCTGCACCTGGATGGGTTTGTTGTCACTGGAAAGACATTGGGGGCATGTCTAGACTTATGAGAAGATCGATGCTCTGGAGGTCGATCTTCTAGTGTTTGATTTAGCAGGTCTAGTATAGATCTGCTAAAGCAAATGCTGATGGCAGCCCCCACCAGCATTCAGTACTCCTCCTTCTGCAAGGAGAAAGGGAAGCTGACAGGAGTATTTGCTCCCATCGGCCTCCTGCAGTGTGGTCGGTAACACGGCTCAGCTTAAGGTAAACTGACTCCAGCTATGCATTTTGTGTAGCTGGAGTTGCGTACCTTAAGCCAACCTGCCTGGTCTGGTATAGTATAGACCAGGTCTGGGAAAAAGAACCTAGTCTAGAGACAGTTAAAAGGGCACAGCTATCTATGTAAGAAGTTATGAGCTGTTATTGCGGGGTTGTTATTGAAACATGCTGTTTGTTTCGGAGCTGTCCACTTCTAGCTCTTCAATGACAACAAAGGAGGTGACCCACACCCAGGCAAGCGCTAAATGACCATTAATCAACAAGGGAGATGTAAACTAGAGATTTCCAGTTCTATAAAAGAGTTGTGAAAGTATCACACAATGGGGATTTCAAAACTCTCTGACTCAGCGAGGTCCACCAGAACATGTCTGGACTAGTAGTTTCCAGGACTGAAGCTATAAAACAGGAATGGAGAACCTTTATTGGGTTGGGGGTTGCTGACCCACAGAAAAATCAGTTGAGGACTACACAAAAGTGAGAAGCACCCCCCCTCCAAACAAAAACACCTCACTGATGTGGCCCTTGATTGAGAAACAGAAAGACACTCCCCACTTCCCCTCACACACCAAAGCCTAGGGGGCCCAGGCTAGTAGATTGTGTGGGCCCCTTTAGGCTCTGGGGTGGGGCCAAAAATGAGGGGTTTATTGTGAGGGGTTGGTGGGTCTGAGATAGTGGTAGTGTGCAGGAGTGGGTTTGGGGTGTGAGGGCTGGGCAAGAGGTGAGGTACAGGAGCAGAATGGGGGTGCATCAGTGGACTGGAGTTTGGGGTGTTACAGGGCTGGAGCATAAGCACCAACTTCCTGGTGCTGCAGGGGGAGCTGTGAGCCTCGGGGTTACCAGCCCCGATGCCATAGATTCCGCATGCCTGCTATTAATAAAAGGGGAAAGTGGCATCATAAAATTACCTCTTCCAACACTGAAGGCAACAAGAACACTGGGAAGACGAAGATTTGAGCTGAGGAGACTAGTCTGAGGCTGAGAAGGAAAGTCAGCTAAGAAGGAAAGTTATAAATGGCTGTAACCTTGCTGCAAACTCATAGGGGAGAGAAAGAAAGCTTGATCCAAACACTGCTTAAAAATAAGTAGTCCTATAGCACCTTAGGGTATGTCTACACTACAGCACTTAGTTCAAATTAGTTAATTCGAACTAAGCTAATTCGAATTAGTGCATCTAGACCTAAAAACTAATTCGAATTAGCGTTTTGCTAATTCTAAATAGCATGTCCACATTGAGTGGACCCTGAACCAAAATTAAGGCTGGCTGGAACCAGTGCCGGCAGGGCATCAGGTTAGGACTTAAAGCGTGGAGCTGCTGCCTTAGGCTAGCCGAGGGCTGTGCTTAAAGGGACCCAACCCCCACCCCGGACAGACAGTGGTTCCCCGCTTGCTTGTCTACCTCGATGAGGGACAGCAAAGCAGTCCTGTCTTGGAGTGCCCTGAGTGCCCACACTCGGCACATCACAGCACTTGGCCATCAGCCCAGCTGCCATCCGGGGGGGGGGGGTCAATCAGGGGGCTGTCAGGATCCAGGAGGCCCTGCAGGAGAGCTTCCACCCCGAGGAGCCCGCAGAGCCACCCTAGTCCTCCCCATCGGGGGCTCGTGCCCCATTCCTCCCTCACCTCCTTCCACTTACCCTTCCCTAGCCCCCCTTCCTGATGTAAAAAATAAAGGACACGTGTTCACAAATAGAAACTCTCTTTATTTAACAAAACTGGGGGTGGGGGGATTAACCTCTGGGGAGACTGGGAAAAGGAGGTGGGAGAGGGGAAGAGAGAGCGTGGGAGAGGGGAGGGGGAAACCTGGGAGGAGGGAGCTGGAAGGGGGAAGCCAGGGGAAGAGGGAGGAGGGGAAGTAAAAATCTATGGTATGCCATATCTTCAGTACTGTGTACAGATGTGGTCTCCTCACCTCAAAAAAGATATTTTGGCCTTGGAAAGGGTTCAGAAAAGGGCAACTACAGTGATTAGGGGTTTGGAACAGGTCCCATATGAAGAGAGGCTAAAGAGACTGGGACTTTTCAGCTTAGAAAAGAGGAGACTGAGGGGGGATATGATAGAGGTCTATAAAAGTATGAGTGGTGTGGAGAGGGTGAATAAAGAAAAGTTCTTCATGAGTTCCCATAATAGAAGGACTAGAGGTCACCAAATGAAATGAATGGACAGCACGTTTAAAACTAATAAGTGAAAGTTCTTCTTCACACAGCACATAGTCAACCTGTGGAACTCCTTGCCACAGGAGGCTGTGAAGGCTAGAACTATAACAGAGTTTAAAGAGAAGTTAGATAAATTCATGGAGGTTGGGTCCTTGGAGTGCTATTAGCCAGGGGGTAGGAACGGTGTCCCTGGCCTCTGTTTGTGGAAGGCTGGAGATGGATGGCACGAGACAAATCGCTTGGTCATTGTCTTCGGTCCATGCCCTCTGGGGTACCTGGTGTTGGCCGCTGTCGGCAGACAAGCTACTGGGCTAGATGGACCTTTGGTCTGACCCCGTATGGCTGTTCTTATGTTCTTATGTTCTAAGCTCAGGGTCAGGGGTCTCACTGGACCAACTTGATTTTCATGCAAACCTGCTCCTGGGTTCGCATGTGGCCTTTGGTGGCCAGGCTGGCAGCTATCCTGCCCTAGACGGCCGCATTCCTGTACCTAGTGCGGAGGTCGTGGACGTTGGCGGCCTCCCCCCAAACCTCGATGAGGTCCACGATCTCCGCACTAGACCAGGCGGGCGCCCGCCTCTTGCGGCCCCAGGCAGGCTCCTGGGAGCCGCCAGCCTGGTCCTGGGAAGAGGCGGAGGGCTGGGTGGCAGCGGGTGGCTGACTCATGCCGTGCCAGGTGCAGGGTCTGCTGGCTGGGTGCTGGCAGGCTTGCAACTGGCACGAGCACTGTCACCAGACCGTGCCCCTTTAAGGGCTCCGGGGCTGGGAGGGGGGACAGAAAAGTTTCCCTGGTTTGGCCCAGAGTGGCCACCAGGGCAAGCTGGGAAGGGCTAGCCTCCAACTAGTTCGAATTAAGTGGCTACACAGCCCTTAATTCGAACTACTTAATTAGAACTAGGCATTAGTCCTCGTAGAATGAGGTTTACCTAGTTCGAATTAAGCGCTCCGCTAGTTCGAATTTAGTTCGAACTAGTGGTTTGTATGGATAGACGCTATGAAAGTTAATTCGAACTAACGGCTGTTAGTTCGAATTAACTTTGTAGCGTAGACATACCCTTAGAGACTAACAAAAAGATTATTAACGTTTAGATGTGTGCTTACTTTTTATTTTCTTTGCTTACTATCTCTGACTTTTATGTCTAACACTTATAATCACAAGAATGGCCATACTGGGTCAGACCAAAGGTCCATCTAGCCCAGTATCCTGTCTGCCTAAAGTGGCCAATGCCAGATGCCTCATAGGGAGGGAACACAACAGATAATCCTCACATGATCCCTCTCCTGTCATCCATTTCCTGACAAACAGAGCCTAGGGCACCATTCCTATCCATCCTGGTTAATAGCCATTGATGGGCCTAACCTCCATGAATCTATCTAGCTCTTTTTTTAATTCACTTAAAATCTATCTTTTTGTTGCTAATAATCTTATTTTAATGTTTTTATCCTTACCAGTGAGATTTTTTGTTTGTTTGAAGTGCTTGAGGAATCTGTTCAGGTTAGAAAGGCTGGTGCCTGTTCACTTTCCTTTGGCAAACTAATAAGTTTTCACTGTTCAAGAGGTCTTGAGCTGTGCAAGACAGTCTATTTGTAAGTGCAAAGGCGAAAGGGACTTAGGAGACTTGCTTGTGTTTTCCTGCATCTAGTTTATGAGTGGCTTGGAAAACATTCATGCAACATAGCAGGGTGTGCCTCTGCACGTTAACAGTTTCTGGAGGGATTTGCTGCTCATCACTGACAAAACAATGTGAGAGTCTGGAGAATTAGGGGGACACAGCAGTTCCATGGTTCTAGGTTGTATCCCTAGAATCCCATCACAGTGGCTAGTTCAGATTACTACCTCGCCCATTCACCCAGTTTTATCATTGGTTGTTTGGTAGAGAAGAGTATGTTTGATTAGATTATGTTTTTCATGTATTGCTTGCATTTGTAAAGCTGTGAAAAAGTCTTGATTTTATGTCCTTAGGTGAATGAGTATGATTAGGTGAGCATGGTGTTCTTATTTTATACGGTTCCATCTGAAATCTTAGTTTTCATATCTAACTGTATGAGGATTATGTTCTTTTGAAAAAATTTTGGAATCTTTCACCGGGTCTTTAGCTGACTATCTTGTGCAGATCTCATAAATTAAACAGGCAGGTCATACAGTTTAGAGTGATTTTCAGGGAACACGGAAGTGCTGCAGGAAATGATCTTAATGATTCAATAGGAGACACTTTCCTCTGTGAGTCTAGTGAAATGTAAAACAACGATTGCTATCCTTTGGATTACATGTCACTTTCCACAAGAGGTGTTGCTTCTGGGCTGAATTGTAGGTGAAATTCCAGGCTCTCACAGGGAAGTTTTCCACTTGGAGCTGAAGTTGGTGATGTGCAGTAAGAAAATTCATAGTTATTTTATTTTAAAAATTTACACAAGCTCTGTTTCTTTGGACCGTAGTAAGAAGAAACTGCATTTATATACCAGGATTCCCTACAAAGGAGAGTTAAGAAACTATTTCCATGTCTCAAGAGCTTTTCTTCTGGTGCTCATGCAGAGATCACATTACATCCAATGTGACTGTTTAACATACCTTTGATTGAGCTTGCACCCTTTGAGTTTGAAAACTAGGATCCCTTGCTAGCTGACCCTTGGATTCCCCTGGATTAATACTACTTGAATTTACTGCATATGACTTTAATAGCCCAGTCCAGGGTTCAGTCCAATGACATGAATAGGAATATGTGCGGTGTTGGGTGAAAGGTCTTCAATCTCTTTGTGGAAGATGAGCAGAAATGGAAGAGAAACTTAGCTGCAAATTTCCTGAACTTCTAGTCTTTAGATTAAAAAAAAAAAATCTGCTGTTATTTTAAATGTCAATGTATTCATAACCTTCTCTTTGTTCTAATAAAGATTTTTGGCTAGGAATACACTTACATTTCTGCTATCCCAGTTTCCCCACTTGAGCAATTTTTATCTAAAACTCTTCATTTCAATGCAATAATGAAAATGAAAATTTTTAAACTTAAATTTTTATATTCACAACATAGCCCTTGCCTTCTTGCATCCAGTAGTCTTAGATGACTGCATTGGAATGCAATATATGCAGCTGCATTAGAATCAAGAAGTGAAAACAGAGTTGGGAACTAGAAATAGCTAGCGAACATCAGTGTACTTCAAAAGTATGGGTAGGGAGGAGTTCTTCCACCAGAAATGAAGCAATTGCTTTTGAAGATGTTGAGAAGCAGCAAGTGTATTTGTATACTTAAACAGTAATATTTTACAAGTTTAAAACAGTGAATTAATTTAGGGTTATCATATTTGAACTTTCAAAATCTATATAGTACATAACACATTAATATGTTAGTTGGTAGATACTAATACAGCTATGTTCCCTCTCAGGAGTGTCCTCTTTTTTTGAAAGTTCAGATATGGTAACCCTAAATTCTACTCTTATTACGTGAACATTACAGGGCAGTTTTTTCTGGTTGAAACTGCTGCCAGACTTGCACACTTCTTATTGGTCACACTATGTCCTAGAAATTAATGAGCAGGGATAGGAAACATTGCCCTTTTAAGGAGGTGGAATGTGGGGAATTCTGGCTTTTTATAGTAGGGCTGTATTTCTCTATTTGTGCAACTGATCTTTCCCTTATGTGATTGTTAGTTTCTGCAGAAATTACCAGATTCTGCCCTTCATTGCAGAGAGGAACAAGATCCAGCCTTCCATCTACAATGCCACTACACGTTTTGGATTTCCTCCAACGTTTAATTCATACCGTTCTGCAGAGGGCACAGAGGAGCAAGCTTTTAAAGCAACCTGGCTGCATTGGCTTAAAGGGGTTAAGTGGCGAGCTCTGTGGCCAAGTTGCCCTCAAAGTTGGGGCATCCACACCACACGTGCCACCTCCCTAGAAAGGCCGCCAGGGACAAGCAGGGCCGGACAACTCCGAGGCGACCCGGGAGGCAGGTGGCGCTGGCCGCCCCTGGCGCGCACTGAGCAGAGAGGTCAGTAGAGCGAGGGCCGGCCGCTGGCCACAGCACTGGGTAGGGCAGTTCATTCCACGCAGGCGCACTGTGGTGAGCGCAGGCAGCAAGCGGCCATGGAGGGGAGGGGAGGGGAGCTTCCTGTCCTCCTGTCGCAGTTAGGCAGGCTGAGTGCGCCTGCGCGCGGGAGGTGGTGGTGGAGGAGGGCGGGGCTGTATTTTGAACGCCTGGGATGCGGGCGGATCACTATTTGGCAGGAAGGTGAGGAGGCCTCTACCCTGGCCGCGGAGCCAGCGCGGGGAGCGACGGCTCCAAATGTGGCAGAGGCGAGCAGCAGGCAGCGGCGGCAGCGGAGGGGGGCACGCGAGAGACGGGGCGCAGCTGTCCCCGCGGCGGAGCTGAGCGGCCTGAGGCGGGGGGGGCTCCGGCAGCTGCAGCGCTGGCACCCCCAGGCCGCCCGCCTGGCACCCGCGGGCCCCGTCCGGCCAGCAGGTGAGCGCGAGGGAGCGGAGAGGGAGGGGGAGGGCTCGTCGCGCCGCCCTTGGCCTGGCCCAGTACCAGGGCGCGCCGGAGGGAGTCGCTGTGGGGGGAGCCGGAGCCGCCGCCGCCGCCGCTCCCAACCTCCCCCTCCCCCGGGGCCGCTATTAGTTATTTATTTGCTCCTGGCTCGCCCCGCCCCGGGGCCCCCTCCCGGCCGCCGCGCGCGGCTCAGCCTCGGGGCCCCGCTTCCTCTTGGGGCGTGCCGGGGAGGGCCCTTGTGTGCCCGCTCCCGGCCCGCCCCCCGCGGGCGCTGGGGGAGGGATCCTTTCGCCGCCTGCTCCAGCGCCACTCCCCCTCCCCCCCCCCCCGTCTCTCGCCGCTGGGCTGCGCCCTCCGGCCCAGCTCGCGGGCTGCGGGCGGGGGCCCCGCACGGGGGGGGGAGGGTCCCCTGGCTGGCAAAGCCCCAGGCTTCAGCCCCGCGCCCAGCTGCGCTGCAGCGTGTGTCTCTCCTCCCTCCCCCCCGACGCAGGGGAGCCGGTGCCCGCTGGGGCACATGGGGTTAGCGGGGTCTGGGGGGCGCTGGTGTGGCGGTGGGACTGCGCCCGGATCCCCGCACCGGAGCGACGCGGCGCTGCCGCTGTCTGAGACGCTCCGTGTGCGCGTGTGTGTGAGCGCGCCTGGCTCGGGCTCTGCTGGCTTCCTTTGTCTGCTGCTGCCGCCGCGCTCCCCCTCCTCCCTCCCTGCCTGCCTGCCTGCCTGCCTGCCTCGGTACCTCTCTCCCTCCCGCCCCCTCGCCCTTCCCCCTCCCTCCCTTCCTTCCCCTCTCTCCCAGACTCCAAGCGCTGCTGCAGCTGCAGGTTTGTAAATACTGGACCAACACACACACAACATGGCTGACGCTCGCCCTGCTCTTCCACCGGGCTGCTCTCTTCTGGCTCTTTCCGTTTCTTAATGTTTCATCCGTCCGTGCTTTTCTGTCTCTCCCCCCATCCCTAATCTCCTTCCCCACCCCCTCCGCCCCCCCCCCCCAAAGGAGGAAAAGCAGTTCACCCTCCTTCTTGCGCGCATGGCGGGATTTCAAGGGTAAGGATCCTTGCTTTGGCAGCATTCTCCTTTCGCTTTGCTGTTTACAACAAAATGAAACCTAAAATCAGAGGGAGCCCGGCAAGGCCCGGGGCGGAGGGAGAGGGAGGTGAATGGGGTGAGCCCTGCTGAGCGAGGCTTGATTGGAATGTGCGTGTCTTTTTCTCTTTAGGGAGGTGGTGGGGGTGGGGGGGAAACTGATGCACCAAAATGTTGGCAGAGATGAAATGCTCTGTGCTGCACTTGCAGAATGCTCTCGAGCAGTTTTTTTTTTTTTGGTTTGTTTGAAGAATGTGGCTCACTAGAAAGGTATCCACTCAATACAGTCACTTGAAAAAGAACTGGATGACTTAGGTCAGAATGGGTGTTTAAATAAAAATCATCATGTAGGCTTTTGGAATTTTTGTGTATATCTTCAATACAGTATTGAGGTGCTTCCATGCCAAAAGATCCAAAAACTGAAATGGAAGCTTGCTGAATCCTCTTTTGCAATGCCAGGTTTGTTGTACAAACCTGTTTGCCCTTGTCATGACCACATCATGGCTGAAGGATATTTTCTTGAAGAAACATGATGGTGGGTATGCCAGAAATCTGAAAAGCATTGTGAACTTCAGTGTGCTGTGTTGAACTGCAACAAGAAAGCATGCCTCCGTCCTACTGGCTCCAAGACTTTTTGAGTCCTAGCACTGGGCTAACATTCAGTCCCATACCCTTACATCTCAGTTAACCACAGCACCCCCTACTGGCTTCCGGAAGAATTCCCCAAAGTCAGTCTATGAATGATGAATTTCTAAATTAGATGCCAAGCTAATATTTTCAGGCAAATTCTTGTGCATATTTTCCCTATTCTTATCTGAAGTAGTGTTGATATTTTTCCCCTTAGGTTTGTTTTAGCCTAGGAAGATGAAGAAAAACAAGTCCTAATAATCACTTTTTAGTGCTTCGCAGGCATGTTGTGACTTTAGTAATAAACATTTTATTTTCAAAGTTTAAATTTACAGTATAATTCTGTTGGTGTATTGTCTGCAATGCAACTAATGTAGCTGAAACTAAAATTATTTCGCTGACTTGGATAACATGCATTGCAGATTTTTCTGGAATCATTATAGTTACTTACTGATAAGCCTAACTTCCATTAATAAATATCTGACTTGTGCTCCAAGGTGACATTTTAACTTTTTGATAGTGTGCTTTGGTTTCGAAGCTTCTGGATAAGAAACAGACTTGATATGTTTGCCTTTGTGTAGGTTTTGAGATACGGTTAAGTGGAATTAGGTATGACGTATTTTACTGGCTGTATCAATTTTCTATAATTTGTACCTCTCTTACAAAATGTCAGTTGAGTAGAACTGAGGTCCGAATTAGAAGATCAGTTTGGAATGTGTATGTCCTCTATACTTCCTGCAGTGGAGGTATTGTGGTTTTCAGTTATTCCTTTGACCGTACAAAGTTCTTCAGTAATAGATGTGGAACCATTAAAATTTCCTAGCAAAAGTAAACTACTCGACTACAGTGCTGCATCACATATCAAATACATTTCAAAACTGCCATTTTTTTTTATTAATCTATCTTAAAAGCCTTCAGCAGTACTATGCATATGGCGGTCCCGTCTTTCTTAAAGGCCTGTTAATATGCAACTGCCATCTTGTTGCAGAAGTAAAATTAACGTGATAGACTTATATGTAACAGTTTCAAGGTAATCTAAAGTAAAAATGTTTACCCACATAATTCACCAGTGAAAACTGGCTTTTATGTTGGAGCTGGATTTTGCTCTCTAAGCTAGGAGCTAACTTTTCTTGCAGTTGAATAAATGCAGTTCATGGTTGCTTAGTGCTGTTGTAGACTGCTTATAAGTAACTTTGTATATCCTGTATGCTTTACAACATGAATTTTTTTAGTGTGTTATAGAGATAGAAGTAATTGATCTTTCTTAATAGTGTTCCATAGAGAACTGCTTGGAGATTCTCCCCAATTTTTCTTTCTTTTTTTTTTTTTTTTTTTTTTTTTTTTTTTAAATGCAAACAGAGCAGGTGGGTACCATTGGAAGACCACTTCTGGGAGTTGGAAGTCAATGAAATATAATATTCAAGAAGCTATCAAGGTTATTGTGCTTAAAATGCAAAGTGTGGTATTAGTGGAAAAACATAGAACAGGACAATATTCATCAAGATTTATTATAAATTACTCATTAACATAGCTATTGTAAAACAAGACTGATGGGGGAAGAACATGTAAAAACACTGTACTGGCAGGCTAGCAGGAGGGGGTGAAAAGTGGGAAACTTATAAACTGACCTATTAACATTTTTTTATCAGTGGATTTTGGTGCAAACAACCACAATTGAGTATAGTTCTGCTTTTTTGCACAGATCTTCACAAATGACTAAATGGACTCTAAATGTATAGGCCATTTTAATTCACATACTCTTGAACTCCTCCAGCTCTTCTGTTCTAGCTGTTAATATGGTTGTGTAAATAATACCCTTCCATCACTCATCTTATTCTGTATCTTCCCCCAATAACAGCTTCCAAACCCTTCTTGCCATATTGAGATTTGAAGAAACGTTGCTGATGCAATGTCTGTTAATCTTGCTTTAAAATATTTTTAATGCATTATAGATAACTTCATTAAATTCCAGCTTGTTTTGCCAGATAGGATTAATGTTTTTGAAGAGCAAGACAGAACAGCTTATCTTTTCTATTAAAGGTCTTTTATTGTAAACAAGTTGTGCTTTTGGTTTTACTCACAGACTTATCAGGGAGTTCAAACTGACTCTGTTAATATGGGCAGGAAGGTATTTTATACATAACCTTGTGGAAACTTATTGTGATGGTATGGTCGAAGACACAATTTTAGATCATGGCCAAAACCATCCTCATGTTGATGTGTCCAAATGATGTTATCTGAAAAATGCCTAACAGAGGTTTATTTTGTTTCTATCTGACTGTGTAGTATTAATGTGATGGTGCTTTAGAATATATGAGAGGAAGTACACTTTCAGATCAAAATGGCAGTAAAATACTCTCACTGACTCACTTCATTTCATACTGTATGTAAAGAATTCATCTTCATTCTTTGAAATACTCTTGTGGTGTTTTTCGTGGTTTAAAACCACCCAAAGAAACAAACTACTATGTTGGATGAGAGAGAACCTTCCTTTTACAGAGGATTTAAGTAGATTTATTTTCTCTTCATGTTTCTTTTAAGTAGTTGGCATAGATAGGTAGCTTACACCTAGAAGGTTAATCATTTAGCTTGCTCTTATGTAGGATTTAAAAGATTTCTGGTTATAGCTCTATTACAAGCTGTAGGTTTGCACATCATGGTGTGGTCCATTTTCTAACTCGGAGAAGCCTACCTAAACATCAACATACTGCATAACAAAAACATGAATCAGAATTAATTTTGAGTAAATGTCCGTATTCTGTTCCTTCCCCAACATACAGTAAATAATGAGATTTTTTTTTAAAGCAGTCTAGGGATTTGTCATAATTTTCATTAAAAGTTTAATAGAAGATGTCTGTAACCACCAGATAACTTCGAATATCTCAACCAAGGCATTCACTTTGAATTACTATCAGTATCCAGGATTGTTTTATCATATGGATGAATGTTAAATATTGAACCAAAACAGGAAGCCAAATTTGTTAAGCCAGCATAACTCCGAATTTAATAATGTAATTGACAAGTGTTGAAAGTATTTCCCTGACTGGAGGTGCTTTCTCGATGTTCCTTTTCTGAAGTGTATGGTATGGAACTGGTATAGTTCCATATTAAGTGAAGTCACACATTTCCCTCCATCTACCTTTTTAACTTTTTTTTTTAAAGTGTATTGGTACCTCCAACTCTCACAGGCATCTACAGTGGCAAAAGCTTACATTTTAGAATACCGTAATCTTCAGTATGAGGTTCTAGTGTCTGCAGATCTTTGCAAGGTGGTTATTGATGCCTATAGAATTACTTTACATTAATACTAGGGGGCTGAGCCCCCGGTTCGCTACACTCACCAACTCACCTCTCTCTCTGGGGGTAGGCATCCCTTGTTTCCCCCCCTCCCCCCAGCCACTGGGGAGGGTCGGGCCAAGGCCGCAGGGTAGCAGCCCATCCAGCCAAGGCCGTGCGAGCCCAGACTTCTCTCTCTCTCTCACTCACACACACCCCGGCCACTGGGGTGGGAGGGAGGAAGCCGCACAGCTGAGGGTGGAGGCAGGCAACACTAAACTAATTTTTTTTTTTTCACTCTACAGTATTTATTTCCTAAAGCATTCTTGAACCATTCTAGACTTGCAGATGAAATTTTTGGGGTTGTGGATGAAGATGGCAAGATGAGAAATCTGAGTATTTTCAGTTGCTGTATTTTTTTCAACTACCTGAACTGTTACATTGTGGGAAATTTTAGAGAAATAGAATGTATAGCTTATTGTTCAAGAAGCTAAGGTCGTGAACCACGGATGGTATTTTGCAAACATCTAAAATAATTTATTTAAAACTTCAGTAACTATCCTGTAACTTTTCTTTGTTGCTGAATGTGTGTATTGTTTAGAGCCTGTTCCTGCAAGTGTTTACTGTCAAGTGTAGTACTTATTGCCATGAGAACTCCCTGGACTTCAAGGCAGCTATTTATGAGCATTGTGTTTGATAGCAGATGTGTGCATGCTGAAGCCCTTAAACTGCAGTCTCTTTGGAGATGAAACTCATTTTGTTCCCTCCTTCTCTCTCCAGGCAGAGTGATGCTGGCATATTAAAAAATGTCTTTTATGAAGTAGCCTTTTTGATTTCACACTTGTGCCATCTAATTATTTCCATGATGGTGACTTGTGACATCGTAGCACTTAAATCTAGGAAGAATGTGTTGTCACAGTTACTAGGCTATCCGCACCTCTGACCTTTCTTGGTCTTTGCAAATTGTCTTCTATCCAATCTCACTCTTATGTCTCTTTGCATAGAATCACATGATTTTTACCACACTCAGGAGTTCGCCTTGTTCTGAAGTACAAACTGTGATTACCTCAGTAGACCAGAGTTGTTTTCTGTGCCTGTAGTTGTGCTCCTCAGCAGTGGCAGTCATGGTACCCAGTGACCAGACAGCATCCTTAAAGCAAAGTATTCTGTATGTCTCTCTAGAAAAAAGTTTTTCCTGCCAGGCGACTGAATGACGACATCACACTCTCTGGCCACAAAAGCTGCCAGAGAGAGGAGGAGTTGGCAAGTGTAGTAAGTAGAGGGTACAGTCCCCAGTTTGATTTATAATCAAAGCATTACAGAGAGAGCAGATTTCAAAACAGTAAGCAGTTCATATGCACATCTTCAGACTTGCCATCCCTTTGAATTTTGGGAAGGCTTCAGATTACTTGAGGCACACTGCCTAGCCCTGTTGCTGTGTATGTCCATATCTGAACTCATTGACAATTTCTTTCTCCCTTCCAATAATCCTCTTAACCATTTAGTGACCTTTGACTTCAGTTCCCAGCCTTGGCAAAAAAGCCATGTAACTTCAGCTAGAGCAGGAGTTCTCAAAACAAATTTTTGATAGCCTCAGAGTGCAGTTACCACTTCTTGCTGGTGGCCACCAGGAATCTTTTTTTCTAAAAATACTTAGCTTTAGGAAGAAATAAATATGCCCATATACCGATGATTAAAAAGTATTTGAGTTTTTTGCATATTTGATGATA
The DNA here is from genome assembly GCA_032595735.1 of Pelochelys cantorii. NCBI lineage: Eukaryota > Metazoa > Chordata > Testudines > Trionychidae > Pelochelys > Pelochelys cantorii. Next base: position 85,294,992 of record CM064330.1, on the reverse strand, counting down.
AAATGTTATGAAAAGCAATATATGCAGGGCTCGACAAACCGCTGAATCTACTCGCCTGTGGCAAGTAGGTTTCAGCCGGTCGCTCCGTGAGCCCCATTCACCGGCACTTTGTGCATGCCCAGTGCAGGACTGGGGAGTGGCTCTCGCCGGGGTTTGTCAAGCCCTGAATATATGTATGTTAATATTGCTTTTCACATCAAGTCCTGGGAAGTTAAGATCTGAATTGGGGCATGAGGTAGCAGAGGCTGGGATGATATGGGGGAGGGGGATGGTGTGATCAGGGGTGTGAATTGGTGCCTGGAAGTGGGGGAGGGGGATGGTGGGAGCCCACTAGAGCCCAGGGTTGGCATCTTCAGCTGCATGATCAGGGATTGCACCCAGGACTGGGGATTAGCACTTGCTGCTATGCAGGCTGGGGTTGGTACCCCTAGCTTGTAACCATTGCTGTGTCATTGTGGATCAACACCCGGGGTTGGTGCTTCAGGTCTGCACCTGTTGCTGCAGAGTCAGGGTTAGAAGTTAGTGGGCTGGGTAGGCACCTAGTGGAGCTTGCTGCTGTGCAATTGGGGCTTGACATTGGCACCTAGGGCCAGTACTCGTAGACTCATAGACTTTAAGATCAGAAGGGACCATTTTGATCATCTAGTCTGACCCCTTGCACAATGCAGGCCACAGAATCTCACCACCCGCTCCTAGAATAATCCTCTCACGTATATCTCAGATATTGACGTCCGTGAAACAATGGTTCAAAGACCCCAAGATGCGGAGAATCCTCCTGCTAGTGACCCATGCTACAGAGGAAGGCAGAAACCTCCAGGGCCTCTGCCAATCTACCCTGGAGGAAAATTCCTTCCCGACCCCAAATACGGCGATCAGCTGAACCCTGAGCATGTGGGCAAGACTCACCAGCCAGACACCCAGAAAAAAGTTCTCTCTAGCAACTCCTATCTTCCCACCATTGGCCTATATATCACTGATAGTGAAAGGTCCATTAATTGCCAAGATCATGTTACCTCATCAAACCATCCCCTTCATAAACCCATCTAGCTTTATCTTGAAGCCAGATAGGTCTTTTGCCCCCACTACTTCCCTCGGAAGGCTGTTCCAGAACTTCACTCCTCTGATGGCTAGAAACCTTCGCCTAATTTCGAGTCTAAACTTCCTAATAGCCAGCTTATATCTATTTGTTCTTGTGTCCACATTGGTATTGAGCTTAAATAATTCTTCTCCCTCCTTGGCATTTATCCCTCTAATATATTTAAAGAGAGCAATCATATCTCCCCTCAGCCTTCTTTTGGTTAAGGTAAACAAGCCAAGTTCCTTGAGTCTCCTTTCATAAGACAGGTTTTCCATTCCTCGGATCATTCTAGCGGCCCTTCTTTGTACCTGTTCCAGTTTGAATTCATCCTTCTTAAACATGGGAGACCAGAACTGCACACACTATTCCAAATGAGGTCTCACCAATGCCTTGTATAATGGCACTAACACCTCCTTATCCCTACTGGAAATACCTCGCCTAATGCATCCCAAGACCGTATTAGCCTTTTTCACAGCCATGTCACAATGGCGGCTCATAGTCATCCTGTGATCAACCAGGACTCCGAGGTCCTTCTCCTCTTCCGTTACTTCCAACTGATGTGTCCCCAGCTTGTAACTAAAATTCTTATTATTAATCCCTAAATGCATAACCTTACACTTCTCACTATTAAATTTCATCCTATTACTATTACTCCAATTTACAAGATCATCCAGATCTTCCTGTATGATATCCCGATCTTTTTCTGAATTGGCAATACCTCCCAACTTTGTCATCCGCAAACTTTATTAGCACACTCCCACTTTTAGTGCTGAGGTCAGTAATAAAAAGATTAAATAATAATGGTCCCAGAACTGATCCCTGAGGAACTCCGCTAGTAACCTCTCTCCAGCCTGACAGTTCACCTTTCAGTATGACTCGCTGTAGTCTCCCCTTTAACCAGTTCCTTATCCACCTCTTAATTTTCATTTTGATCCCCATCTTTTCCAATTTAACCAATAATTCCCATGTGGTACTGTATCAGATGCCTTACTGAAATCGAGGTAGATTAGATCCATTGCATTTCCTTTATCTAAAAAATCTGTTACTTTCTCAAAGAAGGAGATCAGGTTGGTTTGGCACGATCTACCTTTTGTAAAACCATGTTGTAATTTGTCCCAATTGCCATTAGCCTCAATGTCTCTAACTACTTTCTCCTTCAAAATTTTTTCCAAGACCTTGCATACTACAGATGTCAAACTAACAGGCCTGTAGTTACCCGGGTCACTTTTTTTCCCTTTCTTAAAAATAGAAACTGCTAGAGCCTGGAGTTGGCAACCATTGCAGTGTGACAAGGGCTGGGGATCTGCTTCTGGGGTTCAGGATTGGTGCCCATGGTCAGCATCCACCAGAACCCCAGATCGACATCCTGGTGCAGTGGCCGAGGTCGGAGGTCGGAGTGTGCAGCTGAGGGTCAGCCATGGGTTGGGTTGGGAGTTGGTGCTTGGGGTCTGAGTCTTCTACCACACAGCCAAGGGTCAGCATAGAGGGTCACCATATCTTTTCCATCCAGGTGCAGAAAATTTTTTTTATGTTCCCCAAGGAACACGTGAATATGCACCACCAGTAGAAACAAAAACCTCGCTGTGGGAGCTCTGCTAATCAGCAGAGTGGCATTGGAATCTTTCCTGAGCGGTTGCACAAGATCACAACTTACAGGGAACATTGGTCAGCAGTGTTTGGGGTCCAGCACTGCATGACTAGAGCCGGGATTGGCGTCTGTTGCTGCAGGTCTGGGCCTTGGTATCTGAAGCCTTATGGCTGAGGGCCAGGGATGCATGGCCAGGGTTGGGAGTCAGTGCTTGAGACTTCAGGGTTAAAGCTGGGTGTTGTGGCTTGAAGCCCCATAGCTGAAGCCTTGGTCTTCAGCTAGGCTCCTTAAATTCCTACTCCCTGAAAGTAGGAATCACCTTTCTCCTTCAGCATTGTGAGACCTGCAGAGTGGTGCATCCAGGAGCAATAGGGAGAGCGGGGGAGTGGCTCTTGCATTGTGCTTCTCGTTCTTTCCTCCGTGTCCCCAAACCACAATCCAGAAGACTCATGGACACATGGAAAACCCCTGGCAGCTGCCAAAGTGGCTGCATTTGATAAGCAGTGAGCTAAGGCCTGGAAATACGCCATTGTTGTGAAACTGTACTCATTCCCAACTGTTTTAAAGAGGTTGCTTTCTTGCTTATTCCAGCAGCTGCCTGTTGAGATAGAGTAGGGACTTCCCAGTTGCAAGAGATCATGATATCCCATCCATTCACTTCTTAGCAGTTTAAGAAGGTGAACCAATGAAGTCTGGGAGCAGCTGAGCTAGATGACATAGTGACACAAGAAACTGGTAACCCTGTATACCTCACTTTACCTCATAGACTAGATAAGTCTACATTAATAAAATTTAATGTCTGTATTGTTGAATAGCAGTAGCATATCAGCAACAGGTGTCGGTCTTCTGCCCAGATAGAGTGGAATATATTTGCACATATTTGGTGCAAAAATTGAATGGTTTACAGTAAAACTCAAGTTTGTACTAAACTATATGAAGCTCTCTCGTCCTAACACAGCTGCCGCCTTGTAGCTTTCTCTATAAGAACACATTTCTGTTTTTTTCACAGTACTTTGGATTCCTTCTTCTGAAAGAGAGGTAGCTATCTCTCTCCTTTATATTTCAAAACACTTTCGCTCAACATTGAATCCTACAAAAATGTAAAAAATTACCCTATGTCATTTCAGTCTTTCTTTCCATGCCTGGAAACAAAATCGAAGGGGAGGGAGGCGTATCTGACACTCATTCAGTTTTGGCAGTCTTTTATGAACTAATTCATGTTACTCTTCTCAGAATTCTGTAATGTAAGTTGTTATATTACTGGTCATTTACTTCGTCTTCTATTGCATGACTACCATGTTGTGTAACCCAGTGGTGTCCAAGTTGATCCTTATAGTTCTTGTGTGATAGATAGAACTAAAGAAAAATGGCAGAGTAGACCAGGCTGCTGAAGATGTTTCTTGACAAGTGGAAATACAAAGTGACAAGAGATGTGAACCCTTTTTACTTTGTGTCCTAAGTAATACTAAATCCAATTCACTTTTCAAAGTTCAATATGTAAGAATGATATCTACTTAATAGAAGGTTCTGCTTTGTGTAAGTCCTGACTTTCAGTACTCCTAAATATTGGTGTAGAAGTCCATGTAAATAAATGGTAGGTGTTAAACACCTTTTGAAAATCAGACCACTGATGGTTAAATATATTTTGATTGTTGGCACTGCAGAGTCAGTACATCAACAAAATGGTGAGCTGGATGCTCTAGCTCACCTGTCAACAAAAATGTTACTTAAGTTTCAGGGTTAACTGTATCCCTCAGTTATATCTGGCATTGGCTTGCGTACATATTAAAAAGTACAAAATTTGCTCCACAGTATCTTTCCATTTCATCATCTTTAGTAGTAAAGTCACAGCTTAAAATCATATGTTTTGAATGGTTATTCCTTATGGTTACAAGTAAAACCTATAACAAAGATGGAACATACAAACCTATGTTTTTAATTCCCATTTGACACTGTTTTATGGGTAGTTGGTTTCACTTTTTGCACTTGCTGTTTGTGCAAATCTTATACAGCAGCAAGACAGAGAAACATACTTTTTTATTTTAAATGTATGAATGTATAGAGAGAATGATAGGAATCCTCTCAGTTTGCGTTCTGTAGGCACTGTTGAAATAAGCAATTGATTTTTGCTGAGGTAGCAATGGGTACAGGAGATAATCGAGAGTGGTTTGCTCTTGTGTGCTCTCAGGCTGAACTGCCCAAGACTGAGAGAAGAGGGAGAAGAGAAAATTCACAAGCTTAGGGGAAAGGGGAACTAACTACAGATTGGACCTCCCTGGTCCGAAACCCTTGGGACCTGACTGTCCCGGATGAGGGATTTTACTGGACCAGGGGAGGTCATTTCTGGCCCCCATGCCACCGCCCATCTCCCTAGCCCTGGTCCAGCCCAGTCCACCTGCTGCCAGCCCAGCTGCCCTGCCCACCACACTGAGCAGCTACTGCTGCCATGGCTCCTAGCCCCACCAGGCAGCTGTGTACTGGGGTTCCTGGCTCAGTGGGCAGCTGCACGCTGCAGCTCCTAGCCCCACCAGGCAGCCAAGCACTGGGTTTCCCAGCCCCACTGGGAAGTCCTGCTGGCAGCTCACTGCAGGCTGCCCACTACCCTGCTGGCCCCACAGGGCTCTCTGCTGCTGGCTTTCCACCCGGACTCTCTGGTCCTGCAACATCCATGCCAGACCACGGATGTTGCTGGACCAAGAAGTTTAGAGAGTTTCAACCTGTAATTTGTTAGGTTTTTTTTTTTTTTTTTTAAGTACCGTGTTCTTGAAAGACAATGCAGTTCTCCCCCTTTTGTATCACTTGCTTTTCCCTCCTCCAGTACTCTGATATAGTAATTTGTAGGACATGTTTCTTTTCAAATTCCTGAAGGTGAATTAAGTTACATCCTCAACCCAGAAAAAGGTATTTGGTTCTTTTTACATCAAGAGAGTTCTCTTCATATAAAATCCTAGAGAAGACCAAGCACAGATAGTTTTGACCTAGCTGAGCTCAATCCCAGTTGGGGAGTACAAGATTGACTTAACTTTAATCTCACTGTAGGTAGGTAATCTGTGCCCTTGGTCTCTTCTAGGATTTTACGTTGAGGTAGGTGCCTTTTTACATTGTTCGCATTTTTTTGTAGTGAAGGCATAGCCTTAGTTTCACACAAGCAGGAGGAGAAAAAACTACAAACCTAAGAGGAAAAGAATGCACATTTCTCCTTATTCTGACCTTGCACAGAAAAAGTTCCAGAGAAAACAACATTGTTAGAATGGAGAACTCCCTCTCATTGTTGTGTCCTTAATTCTTTTGCTTTTCAAGCCCACTTTTTAAATTTTTAATTGATTTCAGAGCAGGCAGTCTCCTGGTTACTCTGCTTTGTCCTTGAGGAGCTGTTTCTGTACACAGAAGATCCTTTCTTTCAAAATATTACAAAGTTGAAAGTTCCAGCAAGTTAAAAAGTGACCAAGTCTAGCATCTTAAATATTCTTTTTTTGGTGTAGGCTATTATATGTAATTTCATTTAATACAGACTTAATGTAGCCCCAATTATTTCCTTGCCATTGCAGGGGCCTCAGGCATTTGTGCACCTTATTCCACCTCTTCTTTTCGTATGGCACATAATAGTCTTCTGTGGGCTGTAAGACTTGGATTCAGCTTCAGTTGTTGGGTTTAATGGGGTGCAGGGTTTCTAAGTAGTTGGTAGTCTGTGATACCAGGAGGTCCCTTCTGGCCTTCTGTTCATCAAGAGTCAGAGATTAAATACAAGATTAGGCCTCTAATCACAGGTAGAGTTGGTATTCATTTGCTCTCTTCCCCTCCCCCCCACCCCCCACCTGCCCAATAAAATCTTGAAGGAATTCCCAGATGTATATTAGTGATGCCATGCATATACAGGTTGGAACTCCCTGGTCCAGCACCCTCGGGACTTGTCTGGGACTGGTCATGGTAGTTTGCCAGACCAAGGGAGGTCTGGGGGTGGAGTGGGGTGCCAGCCCCCCCCCCCACCTCCCCCTGCAGGCTCCTTTCCCTAGTGTTCACTCCCCAGCCTTCTGGCTCTGGGAGCTGTGGTGGCCTCGCTGCAGTCCCATCGGAGCTCTTGGCAGCCAAGCTGGCTGCGGGCTCCATTCCAAGCTGCCAGCAATCTTTGCCACTGGGGTTCTCTAGTCCTGCAACATCTGTGGTCCTTTTGGACCACAAATGTTGTCAGATGAGTGTCCTGGACCACAGAAGTTCAACCTGTACTTTTATATTAAACTTCTGTACTAAATCACCTCTTTCCTTCTCACAGTTCAATAAATCATTTTTCATCAAATAATTTTAAACAGTTTTACCCTACATTCATGACCTACCATGTTAGTTGGGCTCTTTAGTTACCACTGTCTTCCTGAGTGTATATATATCCTCCACTGTCTAGCTCTGAAGTTACTGCTTTTTTTTCTCTCCCTTCTCCACCAAAATAGCAACACTTAGGCCTGTCTGTTCCTTGCTTCCCTACGTTCCTTCAAAAGAGGAGCAATCCGTTCGCCAGCTGGACTTTCCCAGTTATGAGTAAATATTCTCATGGACATGTTGACTTTTTTGGAAACCCTATGGGAAAACTGTTCTCTTGTTAACCGAGTAAAGGTGATAACTTGAGACGTAATAAATAAGAAATTCTCCACTATCACTGCTTCTCATTTTTCTGAGGATGAATGCTTTTATGGAGTATTCAAAGTTTAAGTAAGAAGTAGTTTTACATGTGCATTTAATGTGGACTATAATACTGGTTAATAGTTAAGATTTTCATTTCTTTCTGTTATCCATATACAATTCATGAAATTTTGGTTAAAAAACATTAACCTATTCATGTTCCAAGTTTATCTAGTAAACTTTTTTTTGTTAATTGAAGCTAGATGTATGTGTGTTACCAATTCTGCAAGTACCAACAGTTAAAGGTTTCATTTTTCTATGCCTTGATCCTGCAAAAATTTAAGCACATGCTATATCGTGGCTACTTGCATACTTAATTACTTACACATGTAAATCTTTGCAGTATTAAGGTTTGGAGGAGCAACAGTGTTAAATGTTACAGTGAGATGAATATTGTGGTGTTTTCCAAATTTGGCAGAAATATAGATTACATAATGAATATGCTATTTATAACTTGGAATTTCATATTCTATAAACTTTTATTTGGCTATGTCAAATAAAATATTTTCAGAATGGGGGTTGCTTTCACATAAACCCTGGAGGCTTTGCATGAGGTACAGAGCCATGTGTGGCCCTGGAAATGGGGTGCCAAGTAGTTGACCCACCCCTTCCTTCTAGATCCTGTACCCTCTCTTCTTCCCAGACCCTGCACCTCTATCCCTAGCACCCTTCATCATGGCAGACACCTATGATTTGGAAAATTCCATAGTCTGGCGTACCATGTTTCACAAGATTGATGGCTTAAGAGGTTCAAGTGAATCTTAACTCACTAGTTGATTAAACTTAAGTAATGTAGATAACTTGTGCATTTATTGCTAGTTTCTGATTAAGTTAGAGATGGCTTGTTCCTCTGGTCTCTGCAAAGGTACAGTTCAAGTGACTGGAAAAGTTCTTTGTTCACTTGTCCTTTTTTCTTCTTCTTAAACACTTACAGTAGTTGAGCACCTGTGTGAATCTTTGCACAAATAAAACAGTAGATAGTAATGATAATTTCCCCCTTTTGCCTTTAGACAATCCTTAGAATTTTAGTTATGTATTGAATTGTATCATAAAAATGTCTACTCTCTCACTATGATAATACTTAACAAGATCACATTGATTAATTTTTAACAATTGAAGAAGACTTCTTTCTTGTTGATAGTATTAACTTTATTTGATTTTTTTTTTTTTTTGGAGGCGTGATAGGGCACGGTTATAGACTTGATACACAATATGATTTCTTTACTAGATTATCTTTATTCATTCAGTGCGGCTTGTAATGAACTATAGAACTCTTAAAACATGCAAGATAGGGTTTTAGTTAACTGCCAATAATGATAAATGTGTTATCAGTTGGACAATAAATTGATCAGCCAGATATTAATGGGGTATAAAAAAGGGAGTTGTAACTTATTAATAATAGCTTGTATTTATATATCACTAGTTACCTGGAAACTTTCAACCAGGCTTTAAAGTGGACTCCACACATAGAAATTGAACTTGGTAACAGTACAAAACTTGAGGAGAGGAGTTAAACTTAAATTCTTTAGCTTAAATGACAAGATTCATTTTCAGTAGGTAAATCATGAGTAACTAACTTGAAATTATGACTAGAAAGATCTCTCCTGAGAGAGACACTGATGACATGAGTGATTATGGTTTACCATTTTAGCTGATCTGAAAGAAGGTAGTATTAATATATCCTCACTATCCTAAATAAAAAGTGATGCCTACTGGATGCTGTACATGCATTGTCCTTTAAAACACTGAGATTTCTTTTCTTGGTGGCCTTGTATCCAAGTACCAGGTAGGCCTGACAGCTAAATATAAGAATTTGAAATAGAATGGTTACTTTGATACAGGAAAGGAACCTGTTTTTCAAATTCCTGCTTGGGCCAAAGTAATGAAACTTGATGTGTCTTCAAGTATTCTCACCAAGCTGCTGAAAATGAATTCTTTCTTTGACAGGGTCTAGTGGATGTGAGGCAGCAGTAGACAGTGATCGATCGATCTATCTATCTTGATTTTTATTAAGGCTTTTGTCAGTCCCACAAGATGATTTTCTCATCAAACTAAAGAAATACGCTCTTGATGAAAGTAATGTAAGTGGGTGCCCAACTAATTGAAAGACCATATTCAGAGTAGTTACCAGTATCAAATGGGGATGGCATATCCAAGGAGGTCCCATGAGCGTCAGACTTGGGTTCAGTACTAGTCAGTATTTTCATTAATACTGAATTTCATTCAGTATTCAGTTCTAGTCAGTATTTTCATTAATGACTTGAATAATGGAGTAGAAAATATATTTATAAATCTTGTAGATGACTCCAATCTGGGAGGGCTGCAAGCACTTCAGAAGACAGGATTATAATTTAAAAAGACCTTGACAAATTAGAGAATTGGTCTGAATTAAACAAGACAATTTAATAAAGCACTTAAGACAGAAGAATTAAAAGTGCTACAACAAAATGGGAATAACTGGCTAGATGGTAGTACTGCTGGAAAAAGTGTGGTAGTTGTGGGTCAACACTGAATATAGACAGTTTGATGCATTTACAAAAAGGCTAATATTCTGTGGTATATTCGGGAGCATCTAACCTGTTCTGCTTGGCACAGTCAGACCTCAGCAGGAGATCCATGTCCAGTTCTGGGCACCACACTTTAGGAAAGGTGTGGATAAATTAGAATCCAGAGGACAACAAAAAAAAAAAATGAAAGGTTTAGAAAACCTGACCTATAAGGGAATATTAAAACACCGGGCATAGTTAGGCTTCAGAAAAGCAGACTGAGGGGAGACCAGATAGGTCTTACTATGTTAAGGACTGTTTTCAAGGGGTTGGTGATCAAATATTTTCCATGTCCAATGAAATTAGGACAAAAAGTAATGACCCTCATCTGCAGCAAAGGAGATTTAGATTAAACATTATTTACTTTTATAGTTAGAATTTTTTTCTTGATCTTGGAAATAGTCTTCCAAGGGGAATTGGAGAATTCCCATAATTGGAGAATTTTAAAAACAGGTTGAACAAACACAAGGCAAGAGTGATCTAGGTTTACTTGGTTTTGCCTCATTACAGTGGTCTGCATTGTTCCTCCTCCAGCTCTATGCCTGTATGATTCTCTGAAAAACTAGATCCCTTAATTAATCAAGTAGGTTGTAGAACAAAGCAACCTGTGGGTCTGATAAGTATTTCAGTTAGCTCTTCCCTGGAAAGAGTGAATGAACAAATGATTAGCATAATACTGAGAAGTGTGCAAGTGGTGGCGCAAGTCCTGCCTTAAAACTGTAGGAATGGTGGGCTGTGTCTGCACTGGCGCGATCTTGCGCAAAAGCGGCCGCTCTTGCGGAAAAACTTGCTGCCTGTCTACACTGGCCGCGTGTTCTTGTGCAAGAACACTGACGTTCTAATGAATGAAATCAGGGCTTCTTGCGCAAGAACTCTGATGCTCCCGCTCAGGAACAAGCCCTTTTGTGCAACTGTTCTTGCGCAAGAGGCCAGTGTAGACAGGCAACATGAATTTCTTGCACAAGAAAGCCCTATGGTTAAAATGGCCATCGGAGCTTTCTTGCGCAAGAGAGCGTCTGCACTGGCATGGATGCTCTTGCGCAAAAGCACATCCCAGTGTAGACACTCTCTTGCACAGCTACTTTAACGCAAGAACTCTTGCGCTAAGGAGTTTTTGCACAAGATCACGCCGGTGTAGACGTAGCCCAAGGGTATAACAATAGCATGGTGTACAGACAAAGGAATATTTACAAGTTGATCCCATTTTACATATAGGAAACGGCTTGCAATTTTTCAGTGTTACTCTGTGTATAAATAGATATTTATATGCAACTTTGTGGTAAAGTTCTCTGTGTAATGGATTACAAGTGCCCACATAAACACACATGTATACCCCAAATTAAAAAACATAGCAAGAGACGTAAAAAAGAGTCACTGTGGCTTAACCATCATGTAAAAGAAGCAGTGAGGGACAAAAAGGCATCTTTCAAGAAGTGGAAGTCCAATCCTAGTGAGATAAATAGAAAGGAACATAAACACTGTCAAATCAAGTGTAAAAATGTAATAAGAAAAGCAAAAAAAGATTTTGAGGAACAGCTAGCCAAAAACTCAAAAAGAAATAACAAAATGTTTAAGTACATTAGAAGCAGGAAGCCTGCTAAAAAACCTGTGGGTCCCCTAGACGATCGAACTATAAAAGGCGCAATCAAGGACGATAAAGCCATTGCGGAGAAACTAAATGATTTCTTTGCTTCAGTCTTCACGGCTGAGGACGTTGGGGAGATTCCCAAATCTGCACCGTCCTTTGTGGGTAATGAATCTGAGGAACTGTCCCGGATTGAAGTGTCATTAGAGGAGGTTTTGGAACAAATAGAAAAACTTAATGTTAACAAATCTCCGGGACCGGATGGCATTCATCCAAGGGTTCTAAAAGAACTCAAATGGGAAATTGCTGAACTATTATTTGTGGTTTGTAACCTATCCCTTAAATCGGCTTCTGTACCTAATGACTGGAAGGTAGCCAACGTGACACCAATATTTAAAAAGGGCTCTAGAGGCGATCCGGGCAATTACAGACCGGTAAGTCTAACTTCAGTACCGGGCAAATTAGTCGAAACAATAGTAAAGAATAAAATTGTGAAGCATGTAGAAGAACATAATTTGTTGGACAAAAGTCAGCATGGTTTCTGTAAAGGGAAATCCTGTCTTACTAATCTATTAGAGTTCTTTGAAGGGGTTAACAAACATGCGGACAAGGGGGATCCAGTAGATATAGTATACTTAGATGTTCAGAAAGCCTTTGACAAGGTCCCTCACCAAAGGCTCTTGTGTAAATTACATTGTCATGGGATAAGAGGGAAGGTCCTTTCTTGGATTGAGAACTGGTTAAAAGACAGGAAACAAAGGGTAGGAATAAATGGTAAATTTTCAGAATGGAGAGTGGTAACTAGCAGTGTCCTCCAAGGGTCGGTCCTAGGACCAATCCTGTTCAACTTATTCATAAATGATCTGGAGAAAGGGGTAAGCAGTGAGGTGGTAAAGTTTGCAGATGATACCAAACTGTTTAGGATAGTCAAGACAGAAGCAGACTGTGAGGGACTCCAAGAAGATGTCACCAAACTGAGTGATTGGGCAACAAAATGGCAAATGAAATTTAATGTGGATAAGTGTAAAGTAATGCATATCGGGGAAAAAAACCCCAACTATACGTACAGTATGATGGGGGCTAATTTGGCTACAACAAATCAGGAAAGATCTTGGAGTTATCGTGGACAGTTCTCTGAAAACTTCCACGCAGTGTGCAGCGGCGGTCAAAAAGGCAAATAGGATGCTAGGAATTAAGAAAGGAATAGAAAATAAGACCCAGAATATCTTATTACCCCTGTATAAAACTATGGTACGCCCACATCTTGAATACTGTGTACAGATGTGGTCTCCTCGCCTCAAAAAAGATATTTTAGCCTTGGAAAGGGTTCAGAAGAGGGCAGCTAAAATGATTAGGGGTTTGGAACGGGTCCCATATGAGGAGAGCTTAAAGCGACTGGGACTTTTCAGTTTAGAAAAGAGGAGACTGAGGGGGGATATGATAGAGGTATATAAAATCATGAGTGGTGTGGAGAGGGCGAATAAAGAAAAGTTATTTATTAGTTCCCATAATAGAAGAACTAGAGGACACCAAATGAAATTAATGGGTAGCAGGTTTAAAACTAATAAAAGAAAGTTCTTCTTCACACAGTGTGTAGTCAGCCTGTGGAACTCCTTGCCGGAGGAGGCTGTGAAGGCTAGGACTATAATAGAGTTTAAAGAGAAGCTAGATAATTTCATGGAGGTTAGGTCCATAAAAGGCTATTAGCCAGGGGGTAAAATGGTGTCCTTGGCCTCTGTTTGTCAGAGGCTGGAGAGGGATGGCAGGAGACAAATCGCTTGATCATTGTCTTCGGTCCACCCTCTCTGGGGCACCTGGTGCTGGCCACTGTCAGCAGACAGGCTACTGGGCTAGATGGACCTTTGGTCTGACCCAGTACGGCCATTCTTATGTTCTTATGTTATGTTATGTAGTGTTTTAGTAACCAAGGTGCAAGAATAATTATTCTGCAATAATTTACACACTTTTCCTCCTCTTCTTTGGTCCAGTGATATGATATACAGATGAACATTTCAAGATGTCTTCATGATTGTAAGATTGAAACAGACTGTATGTACATACAGAACATAAATATTTATACTAGTTGATACCAATGCACCTTTTTGTTTAAAGTTGACTTAAGTTTTTTCCAGCTTTGTTTGGCACTGCTTTGTTCCTTATTTCTCTTATACCTGACTCTTAAACAGTGGGTTGTTCCATTGAGGATTTTTGTGTGTTTGTGTGTTTGTTTTTTAAAATATTAAACCTCAGATCTTTCTTAGAATCATTCTGTTCAAATTTAATGTCTGGATAAATCTGGGAGCAAGAAATTCTCCATAGGGACAGCAGGTTAAGGCATTGGATAATTTGCAGTTTAGACAGATATTCTTGGATGTGGCTGTGGTGGTACTTATGAGGAAGGCAGAACAAATAGAAAACTATTAAATTTACGTTTTACTAAAATATTAATAGTTTTGTTTTACTGTCAACGATCCTAAAGTAATATCGGAACTACTGATACTTTTGGGGACATACCCTGTACAGAATTTCATTAGTTTTTGGTTGCATATAGCCCTTTCCTGACTTCTAGGGTGGGTGCTTGAGAATTAATGGATACATTTTGTAAGTCTGTGTTGGGTATGGGAGGTGTAAGGAGCTGGTGTCATTCTAGTGCTGAAATTAAGCAGTTCACTCGTTTCCTCGTGTTTGGATTTGTTTGTCCCTTTTTTCATCCTCATCCATGTTATCTACCTCCCACTACCATCCTCTTGGGCCTCTTTGGATTTTTCTTTTTTATATTGGCATCAAGATCTTTTTTTCTTTCAAATTGGGCTTTTTGTGGTAGGGGACCGTCTACACTACAGAATTAAACTAGTGATAAATGGAACCATTGCAATAACACTGAATTAAGTGCCCACAGTACAGTGTACACATGAAGCATGGTGGTTTAAAGTCTAGTACTGTATCCATACTTTTTCACTATTTTGGTTACACTATTTTTCAATACCCATTTTGCAACTGTTGGTGCAGTTACCTTCCGTATCTGCTTGTTGGAGACTTAGAAAGGCCTTTGTGCAATCCAAAGAAAATTGTAGAGGAGGTCAGGTCTCCAGGATCAGTGTGGTGGGTGTGTGTGTTTTTGAGACACAACCAGGAAAATAAGCTAGGAAAGGGGCTTTCAAACTTTTTTTTCTCCCGGCCCAGTTGAAAAAAAATTGTTGATGCTCATGACTCAGCATAATTATATCTTTTGATTAGAGTGCAAGGCTCCAGAGTGGGACTGCGGGGATGAGGGGTTAAGGTGGGTAAGGGGAATGAAGGCTTTGCTGAGAGGAGTGGGCTCTGGGGTGGAGGCAGAGATGTGGGGTTTGAGGCGCAGGTTGCGGGGGGAGAGGGAGAGTTCAGTATGTGGGCAGGGACTCTGTGCTGAGGCATGGAGGTGGAGTACATGGAGTGCAGGCTCTGTCTGGGGGTGCAGGCTGTGGGATGGGGTTAGGGATGAGACGTTTGGGGTACAGGAGGGGTTTCTGGGTTGGGGAGACAGGGCTGAGACAGGGGAATTGTTGGGGCACAGACTAACCTTTGGCAGCTCCTGGTCAGTGATGCAGTGGGTTGGTAAGGCAGGCTTCCTGCCTGTCCTGGCATAGTGGATAGCACTATACCCTGGAAGTAGCCAGCAGCAGGACCAGTTCCACAAGCTGTCCCCACCCCAAGCTCTGGCTCCACGCTCACATTGGCCAGTTCCTGATTTATCTCCAGCCATTGCGAAGCAAAAATGGGTGGAGCTCATTTTGGACTTGTTTTGAAATAAGATTGGTTGCATTTTTTGGCTTGTTTTGCTCTTTTTATCTTTAGAGTTGGCTACTCACCTCCACCTTGGAGCCAGACCTTCTGCTGGCTACTTCCAGGGAGCAGTGCAGAACTCAGTGCCAGAACAGATAGGAAGCTGACCTTAGCATCCCCACTGATCACCATGTCACCCTATAGCAAGGTGACCCAGTGTCTTTCTTTCCATGACCCTGTACTGGGTCGCGACCCATACTTTGAAAATCACTGAGCTAGGGTAAACTCTTGCTCCTTGATCAGCAGGAAAGGTTTGAGCTTTTTAGGCAAGGTGAAATTGTAGTTATTCGGGGAGGTGGTCGGGATTTACTGCCAAGGTGTCCTCACAGGTCTCTAGCTCCACTGAAGATGATAACCAAAAGGCTGCTTGTGTGTGTGCTCAATGATGTGTGCCATGTCGACTTGGCATTTAGTCTCCACAGCAGACCCCAAGAGAGCCCCCAAAGACCACAAACTAGATAAGGATCAAAGGTTCCAGGCCAGGTTTATTGTTAAACAAAGTACAGTCATAGTTGTCAGTAGACTCTACTGAAGCACTACACATATGTACTTGCCACAATGGAATGACTCAGTCAGTGGGAAATTTCCACTGCCCCCTAGGTCATACAAAGACTGTCCCCCCCCCCCCCCCAAGATACCATCTTATATACAGGAACAACAAATCACACCTCACTGCTGACGCTGTCAGGTTACCACCCTCTGATGCTACTTAGATACCACCCATCACCCTGTACCTCATGGTTTGATTAGATCATCTGTATCCATCATGCTGTCATTTTAGACCCTTTCTTGAACCTGGATCTGTATCTGTGAGGACTGGGTACCAAGGTCTTTTTTAATGAGCTAGTGCTATCCTGTGCTTTCCACTTAGTACCAATTATTGTTCTGCAGTCAGTACCTAGCACCAGTTAGTGTTTTGCACTCTCAGCCCTGTTCATGCCAAGTTCTGTGGGCTGGGGCTGCCTCTTTCTCACAGATTAGCTTTGCTTTGTTAGCTATGTTTTGTCCATTGTTAGCTAGGCCTCAGGCCAGGCCTGTGCTAACTAGGGTTATGTTTTAGGCCTTCATCTTACTACAGAATGATTTAAATCAGTGATATAGATCATCAGGTGGGAAAGCCACTACTTAAATCATCTTTTACTCAACCTTTCCATTTTAGCTTCAGTTATTTTTTTAGAGAGAGGTACCTTCTCAGTGGCAGGTATTTAATCATTAAAACATGTTGACTTAGAGCCTGTATACTAAATTTGGTAGTTTTTGCTATCTTGGAAAATACACTATAACTTTGTTTAAATCAACCTGTTATATGGCTTAATATTTTTCAGGTTCTTATTAATTGTTAGCGTATTAGGTAATGGTGAATGATGATACATTTAGGGCCTGAGTAAATTATGGTTGGCATGATTGATGGATAATTGTTAGATGCCTAGGTCGTAGTAGCAGCCTCTTTTTCAGTGGATAGGCATCTTCTCTGGTATTTTTGGGTTGAGAATATTGGCAGGAAAATAATGTTAAAGTGCTTGATCCATATATTACTTTACTGCCTGCAATTTAACTTTGTTGTTGGGTATTATTTTGTTCAATGTCCTTTGAAATGCTTTTAAAATTTCAATAGCATCAGCAATTCTTAGGGTCCTACCAATGTCATAAACTGTGAAAACTGATTTCCCAAAAATCAGCTGGTCTGGAGAGGGACAGGGCTTCTCCTTCCCCTGCTCTGCTGTAATTGGAGGGAGATCAGGCTCACCTCCACAGGCAGCACAGAAGTGAGGTCATTTTTGTGCTGCAGCAGCCTTAAAACTGGGCTTTTGGCTCCTTCACAAGCTCAGGGCATCTGGCCTGGGGATGGTTGCTGCTGCTGTCCACAGCTTCTGCTGTGACTCTGGGCTGCTTCTTCTCCTGCCCTCCTCCACTCCAGGCTCTAGCCAGGGCTTGGAGCTGCAACCTTCCACAGCCCTTACAGCTTTTGCCCAGCTCAGGGCTTCCCTTCCTCTGTGGCTACTGCTTTGGCCCAGGACTCCAACTCTGTGATTGTGGCTGCTGCCCCACCTCTCCTCTCCCCTGCAGTTCCTGCCAGGGCTATGGGAACTCCGGGCTTCTTTTCCTTCCCTCATAGCTCAGGAGGCCTGAGCTCTAGTATTTCTGCTGGCCCCCCTCTCTCCTTGCAGTTCCTGCCAGTGTTCAGGGCTTCTGTTCCCTCCCCACCTTGTGGCTCAGGCTTAGGATGTCTGGGCTCTGGGATTGCTACTGCCATCGTGGGCCCCCCCCCCCCCCCCCCATGGTGGCTCCTGTCCAGGCTTTGGCCTGCTGCCAGAGTTGGGGAATGTCTGGGCTCTAGCTGGGACTTAATGATTCCACTCCATGCAACTCTTTTCTGGGATTCCCCCCAATTCCTAACTGAGCTCTAGGCTTTCACCTCTTTCCCTCCCATGGCTCTAGCTGGGGCTTGAGCTATCTGGGCTCAGGGCTTTAACCCACATAGTACCTGCTATGGCTCGTGTCAGGGCTGAGACATTTTTTTTTTTTTTAAGTTGTCCTGGACCACTGAGCACAGGCCCCCTGGGCCCATGTGGTATTCCACCACTCATCTTGAGTCTGACTAGCAGTTAGAAGTGGTTTGGGGCCTTCCCAACAGCAGTGGGGGGATCGTACCTACCTCCACCTTTGGGAGCCTTCTCTAGCTGCAGGAAATTGTAGCTGCTGCCTTCTGAGCTGGGTTCTACTGGCAACGCAGGAGTATGTTAGTCCCCCCGCAATAGCTTTCTCCTACAGTCCCTTTTGGATCAGGACCTCCACAATTACAATACTGTGAAATTACAGATATAAAAGTCTGAAATCATTAAATTGATCAATTTTAAGAGCCCTGTGGCTGTGAAATTGATTTAAGTGAACTGTGAATTTGGTAGGACCCTAGCAATACTGAAGCAAACTCTGCTGTTTGGCCAGGGCTGTGGAAAGAGATTTCAGTATATTCAGCATATCTTTGTTACTCTGATGCTGATTACTTTGGCTGTGGTATTTCCATCTATTTTATGATCTTCACAAATTATCAGAATAGGCTGATTCTTAATAAATAACTCGGAACAGTCAAGTGAATTGCATAATATATCTTGGGGGGAGAATTACGTGCAGCTTAAGCAAAGTGGTTGCTATGGAAGTACTTTTAGTTTCAACATATTCCTTAATTAGTGAAATTGTACTTAATGCATCTTTTAGCCAAAAGTTAATTGAGCACTTCATGAGTGCCGTAAGTTTCAAGTTTTCTTCATTATCTTTTTTGTAGATTTCTTCTAATCTTCACCACACTTGCAGCATTGTCTGTGACACAACTATGCACTTGACACTTGAATTTTTGTTTACACTGTTAAAGTTTTTATTGCGACTTGTAAGTATTCCCCTGTATGGGCATTTCCTGCTGTAGACAATCACATCCTCTGTCATACACATGCATACTACAAGATCATTGTGTACAATGGTCTTCTCATAAAGACTCAGATAAATGTATTTCCTGTCAATGTTTTTGCATGCTTTTCAATTTCTGTCTCATGCACTATATTCAGCAACCATCCAGTAATGTCTGCGTTGCCATAATGAATGACTGTTAATGAAATCTTTGGCCTGAACTAGACAAAAGGGAGAACTTGTTGAATGAATGAACCAAGTAATCTTTTCATATGTGGAGTCTTGCTGGAGTTTGCTAGTTCTGATTTACAAGCTCATCTGTAGTTTTACTGGATGATGGAAACAGGGTTTTTTGTTTTTTGATACAGGTAATTTACTAGCTGTGCTAGTGGTATCAACAGATGACTCTGAAGTTGTAGATATTGCAGATGATTGATATTCTTAATACCTTATGTTTAAATTGTGCCCTGAAACAAAATGATTTAAAACAAGTCATTTTCACTTGAGTATATTACTTAGTACATTACTTCTAAAAAAAAAATGAGATAAATGAGATTTCTCCTACTGCAGTTGTTTTTACCACTATTGAAATGTTACAATTTATTCTAAACCAGGGATTCCCAAACTTTTTGATTTTTGAGAACCCCCCCCCCCCAAACAGCAGCAAAACTTGTTGAGCAAAAAAAAAAAAAGGAACTGACTGAGACCAAAAATAGCAGCAAAACGTATGGGGGAGGGATTGACCGGGGGGGGGTTGGGTTGGGTTAGGTTGCCTCGCCTCACGCTCCCCCCCTGGAATTTCTTCATGGCCCCCCAGTTTGGGAACCCATGTTCTAAACCCATTTTTATAGGAATAGTAAATGTTAATTCATAAATGCTTAACACTTTTTAAATAGGAAATTTATGCTAAATCGTTTAATTATGTTGAGCAATAAGAAAAACACGTTCAGAAGTCTGCTGGTAATAGTAGAAACTAGGGAAGTTAGATAGCAGGTAATAGAATAGTTGAGTAACCGTACGAATTCTTAGCGGTTAGTCATTTATTCTGTAGCTGCCTGGAGCGGGGCCAGTAGCAAATGCACTCCAGCCCCACTCCTGCGGAGTCTTCTGCCACTCTGCGCTGCTGCCTCTGTATCAGAAGCAGCAGCACTGGGTGCCCGGTGGGAGCTTGTCTGCAAGAGGAGCTAGTTTGAAAAACCAGACTGGCTGCCTGCAGCCTCATGTTGCTGCTTCTGATGCAGAGGCAGCAGCACAGGGTGGCAGCAGCCCCTGTCTGTGTGAGGGTCCAAGCTCCGTGTGGACAAATGATGCTGGGTGTGGGAGGGTGAAGGCTGCCATGAGCAGCCTCCCTTTGTAGTGGCCCAGACAGGGGCTGCTGCCGGGACCAACTTCTGTCTATAGTGGGTCCAAACTCCCCATGGACAGGGGCTGCTCTGTGGGGAGCTCAGATCCCTTGTGGACAGGGACTGCTGCTGTGAAGCAGCCTCTGCCTGTGGCAAGCCAAGGCATGCCACAGGCAGAAGCTGCTTTGTGGCAGCATCCCCTGGCTCCCCCACCCTTTGTGCTGCTGCCTGTAATAGAGGCAACAGCGTGGGGGGCGGGGGGGGGGACAGGCAGCACAGTGCGGGGGGGGGGGGGAGAACGGGCTTTTAAGCTGGCTTTCCCCCAGCATCAGCTCCTGCTTTTTTCCTCTTCCCCCCCCCCCCCCCCCCCGCCCTTCTTCCTACAGTGCCATGTTTTGATACCAGTGTTGCTATTTTGCAGTAGGGATGTAAAATCCTCTTTAATTGGTTAACTCGTTAAATGTTATGTTGAAGTGGTGAACTGATTAAACTAAGCTGGAGCAGCCCCCTTGCTGCAGAAAAGGGCCACTGCAGCTGGACAGTTGGAGCAGCTCCTGCCTGCGGTGAGGGGACCAGGCTGAGTCTGCCGTGGTCGGGGCAAGGATGTTAAATTTAGATTAATCAACTAATTGAATAGTCAATGCAGTTTGCTATATTTCAGTGTAGTTTGCATTGACTATATTTGATTAGTCGATAAGGGCACCACCACCTTTGAAATGTAGCAAGAGCCCCACCAGCTCTTGCTACACTTCAAAAGCGGAAGCACTGAGAGGAGCATGGAGCCATAGGGGGCCGCTGGCCCTGTGCTCCCTGCTTTTGAAATGTACAAGAAGCGCTGTGGGAGTAGGGAGTGGGCGAGGGACTCAAGCAGTCCCCCACTGGCCCCAAACTTGAGTCCCCTGCTCACCCCCTGCTCCTGCGGCACTTCCGCTTTTGAAATGTAGCAAGAGTTCTGCTCTTTTACATTTCAAAGGAGGAAAAACTACCTGTTCCCTGATGCATCCCTGTCCCTCCCCCCTCTCCAGAGACTCTCCGATAGAGGCAGCAAGGGTGGGGAGAGTGACTAGTCGAGTCACTAGTTGACTGTCTGATAAGCATATGGTTATTGCATAGTTGACTAGGGATGTAAGCGACTAGTCAGGGGCTGCTCCGGATGGCTGTAACATAGTGTGAAACCTTCTAGATCAGTAGTTCCCAGTCTTTTCCAGATGGGGACCCATTTTGACAATTCAGGAAGACTTGGTGACCCAGGGCAAAAAATGTGTGAATGGCTCCTTAAGAGCCACCTGGGAAGATACCTGGCAACCCTTTTGAAATGTAATGGTGACCCATATTTGGGTCCCGACCCATAGGTTGGGAAACCCTGTTCTAGATGGTCTCAGTGGATTATCCAGGTGACAATCATGTGTCTAATTAGGAGTCAGAGTCTGCATCCCCTTCACCAATCTCTTTCACCATCCAGTAGTACAGCCCACTGGTCCTCCACAGGATCAAGCCCATAATACAGTACATGACCTATTGTGCCATATTTATAAAGCTTGACCTCACAAGTTAGATGGTTTTCTCTAAATCTTTCTTTGTGTAGAAAAGCAGCCATTGACTTCATTTTTGATAGAGGGTTATGGATTCAGTATATTTATTTAAATTTTTTAAGAGATCATAATAGTTTTAGATCTTTTTGTATTAAATTCAGATTTCCTTTTAAATAGGTTTATGTTTAAAAATAGTTCTATCCACTCTGTTTTGAGATGACCACAGTGAATTAGTAGAGGTTATTTTTATAATTCTGGCAGAAATGTACTAGCAGTTTGTCACTGAGAAGCATGCTTTTGTGTTGGGAGAAGCCAATTTCTGGATAGAACATGCAGTTGGACAGAGTTGTTCTTGGGACTGGCATCACTGAGGTGCAGCACTTTGAAATTAGGAGGGATATTTGTTTATATCTCACTGGTGAGCTGGTTCAAGTTGTACCTCTCTAAACTGGGACACTCTGGTTCAGCAGTGGGCCATGCATGGCTGAGGGAGAGGAGGAACCCAGGTGCACAACAGTGAGATCCGGCCCAGTGGCTCTGGGGCTGGCCTTCGCCGTGGAGCACCGTCCCCTGGGGCCAGAGCCCAGCAGCAGTGGGGCAGGCTGGTGCCCAAGTTGCCTGGGGACAGTGGTGCAGAGCACAGGCCATGAGGGGAGGTGGGCAGTGAGAGGTCATGGCAGCAGACCTCCTCTAGTCCAGCAGATCCCCTTGCTCAGGTCCTGAGGGTGCTAGAGTCCAGACCAGGGAGCTTCAGCCTGTACTAGCATTGCAGTTCCAGAAAATGGAGATTATCCTCTTTGTGTAGATTGATCAGTGGAAGCTGGCCACTTTGGTAGTTACCAGTAAGTTATGCATAGCTTTCAGGTTAGAAAGTCTGAGAGTGCTGTTCTCAAAGATTTGCTTTGCAACAAATATTTGGTCACTTGAGTTTGTGACATTTGTTTGAAATGGACAGTGCCAGAGATTGCTGAGCGTTATAGAGGATTAGGATTGCTGAGGTATGCAAGAGTTATTCATGGGATCACAGTGCACATTTTGTGCTCCCTTCTGTCTCCTAACAAAGTATTCAGGAAGAGTGTCTGATCAGTGGTGATGCAAGCCGAATGATCATTGTGACAAGTTCTTGGTTGTGTCTGTGAAGTGGCCAGGCAAAGTGAATAATGCCACAAGATTCAGAAACTCTTGATAGAGGCAGGGACTAGTCTCAATAATAATTAAATGGTTTTTCCATTGATCTGCAGCAAGTGAAAGTTATTATGTCTGTTGCATTTTCATAATAAATTAGAATCCTAAGGAAGATGATTTTATATGAAAGTAGTAAAGATGTAGTGAAAACACATCTGTATGTGGTGTTTTGGCCTTCCTTTTACAACTCCAAGTGAAGACCAGCCCTAAGAAATAGTGGTGTAGGGTTAGTGTAGTGGGGTGGAGACATCCCCCACTACCAGAAGGGAGAAAATACCCCTCCGGAAGCCATTTTGGGCACAGCCTGGTCCCGCCCCGTCACTTGACTGGAAGGTAAGGGGCGTGGCTAGGACTATAAGAACTCTGCCAGGGAGCTCAGTCAGAGCCCAGCCTCTGAGGGAGACAGAGGCCTGTCCAGAGCTCCTGGCTGAGGAGGCTGAGACGTGGCCTGGGCCTCCCACAGCTGCCTTCCCTAAGGCCAGCAAAGCTACCCTCTGACCCAGAGGAACCCGGGGCTCTGCTGGTGCCTGGGGATGCGGAGGACTGGCCTGAGCCTGAAGTCCTGCTCGAGCCCCGAGGCCTGCGGAAACCCCTGGACCCTGAGGGCTTGCCAGAGCCGGTGGACCGGCTGGAACCCCGATACCTGCCTGAACCCCAGGGCCTGACGAGCCCCGCTGGACGCTGCAGAGCTCCAACCCACTGAAGCCTGGATTGGACCACCCGGACCCTGCTGGGACGACACCGCCCTCGACTCCCTGACTGACCCACCAGAGACACAGGTACCTGTGAAGGGGGAGATGAGGAGTGGCCGAGGGGGTAACACAGGCTGATAGCAGCCCTAGGCCAGCACGTTGCGGGCTGGAGCCCCTGCTGAACCAGTAGCAGCTGCCCTGCTGCATCCAGGGCCCCTGGGCCGGGGCGCAGTGGAGTGGGTGGGCCTGCGCCCCCTGCCACCCACCTACAGGGTGGCAGTCTCCCCCTCACCACTGTTGCAGGTGCGCTACCTGCCCTGCTCCTGAACCAGGAGCTTCCTCAAACCTGTGTGTTTGGTGCCTGGCCGGGATCTGGGCCGGACCTTTTAAAGGGGCAGGACTAGGACTGTTGCCCTGCCCAGAACTGTGAGCTGAGAGACTTGAGTATATGTTGAACTTCTTCCCCCATGACCCGGGCCTGAAGCAAGGCCGGGCACGCGAACTATTGCCTCTCACCCCGACCTGAAGCAAGGCCAGTTATAGACTCACTGACTTGGACTATTTTAAGGCACGGTAGTGTAGTGGGGCGGACTGGCCGCCCACTGCGCCGGAGGCGGAGGAAACCCCTCCCGAATGCCTACCGACCAACAAACAAACCCCCGGAAAGGGGGGAGCTCAGACTGTTGTGGGCACTGCTGTGGGCCAGTGTCCCGAAAAGGATCCCGCCACCTGCCGTCCAAGCTAATTCCCAGGACCGACGGCTGGTGGTGCTGTGGCGGTGAGTGAACCCCATTACAGTTAGTATTTCCCAGACTTGCTTCTTTCCCTCAGTAGAAAAGCCAGCTGCTTTGATCCATGGGCCTCAGTTAGCCCCACTTACTTGGGAAAACTTGTTTGTCCAAATGGAAGATTTAAAACTTTAACTTTAAATTAAAAGCTTTAACTTTTCACATATTTAGCTATTGTAGAGATGTTGTGTTATAACAGGACTACTCAACTTTGGAGCCATGGGGGCCACAATGATACTCACAGGACATGCCGAGGGCCGCAACTTAAGTGTGGTTGCATATACATGCAAATAACTTTTCACACTGACAGGCATGGATACGATTAAGGCAAGACTACACAACACGCAAGCCTCATTTAAGTCAGTTCTGCTGATATTAATAAAATGCAATATTTACCTGATTTCCACCCATATGACAGCACTTTTAAAGAGCTCTTCTAAAAAGAAAATTGTATACCAGTGTATTGGATGTTTAGCTTGAAGCTTCAGGTTGTGTTCTCCTTGGAAACTTTCTGAGTAAAATCACTCCAAGCCAGAGCGCTCCAACCTGCTGCGGGCGGGGAGCTAGGAGAGTCAGGCTGGACACGAGAGGCAAAAAAGGACAGGTGCCCAGAAGCCTGTCCTGAATTCCCAGTAGGGCTGATGTCCCCAAGTGGGAGTCTGTCACTCCATGAGGGACGGAGGCAAGGCTGCATGGCTGTGGTGCCGGATCCAAATGTGGCCAGTGTAAGCCAGTCAGCACCTCTCAGGCTCTGCCCACAAGGCTAAGCAGCCAGCAATTTGCACAATGCCCTGGCATTCCCAGCACCTCTTCCCTGGGGGCTAGAAACACTGACACCTTGTACCCATCTGTTCCAGCCAGCCTGTCTGCTTGCATCTTTCAGTGCTCACCCTGCCTGGGAGCTGCTTCGCTGTTGTGTTCCCGGTAGAGGCCATGTTCAAAGGATCTCACCCGTGGGCCATGTGTTGAGCCCCATGTAAATCCAAACTGCACCACAGGCCACAAACAGTGCGGCCTGCGGGCCACGTATTAAGTAGCCCTGTTATATAGTTTTTAAACCAGCTCCCCTCACAGACCGGCTCCCGCCTGCCCACCCCTGTGTTGCTGCCTCTGATAGAGAGGCATCAGTATGGGGTATCAGGGGGCTCCCCACAAGTGAAGCTGGGAGTGCACTGGCTGCCAGCCTCGCCTCTGGTCGTGTAACTGCTAAAATTTGATATGGCTACACAACTATTCAATTACAAGTTATCTAACATCCCTAGTAGAGGGCAAGGAGTCCTGTGGCACCTTATAGACTCACCGAAGTGTTGGAGCATAAGCTTTCGTGGGCAAAGACCCACTTCGTCAGATGCATAAGCTTTGCCCACGAAAGCTTATGCATCTGACGAAGTGGGTCTTTGCCCACGAAAGCTTATGCTCCAACACTTCGGTGAGTCTATAAGGTGCCACAGGACTCCTCGCCGCTTCTGCAGATTCAGACTAACACGGCTACCCTTCTGATATCCCTAGTAGAGATGCATTCTTGCACGATAAACTAATATTAAGACTTGTTGCTCCATGCTTTGGAATCAGTTTTGGTCAAGACATGTTCATCAGTGATGGCATTAACTATTGTATTAATGCTGCCTTGCTTTGTGGAAAAGTTGGAGAATTTCAGTTCTACCTTTCGAAGTCTCCAATATGCCATCTGTACTGTGGGGTTGAATGTCTCATGGTTGACAGCAAAAATCCAGAACGCCTAAACTGGGCTGCCAGAACCCCCCTGATTCAGGTGGAATCAAGTCCTGTGGAGAGGGTTGACGAGTTCATCTACTAGCTGGAAGCAGAGTTCAAATTGTTATTTCTTTGATGAATAGATCATGCTGCCTTGTCCATGTTTGTGAATACAAAAATGTCTTTGAACTGAGTGAGTTCTGGGTCTATTAAACCGGAGTACTGCCTGTTTTATGTGGGCCATCTTATAGATTTGATGTGTCTAGAAACATTTCATATGTGCCGTCAGTGCCATATCCTGAGCTTAAAAGGTTTGATTGTGCAAAGTGTTGCAGAGATCTGGCTTTCTTTCAGTCACTCACTATATGGAAAAGCAGCATTGTGTACTCTTTGGTGATCTTGTCAGGCTGGACAAATTACCCCAGTAGGCTGTGCTCAAATTCTCCATTGGCATGCAGAGGGGGAGGTGTGCCCACATTATGTCCCCGGGCCACCCCACATATTCATTTGCATGTTTGAGCCAGCTCTGAGAACTTCACTAAAGAATGGCTGGTGCTGCGATGACCTGAACCTTCATCATTCTACCCTATGATGGTTTAAAATGTTTGTTCTATGTTCTCAGTTTTGCTTTTAAGGTTATGAAGTCTTACTGCACTGTGTGTTTGCTGTTCAGTTTTTTTAAGTTTTCTGTGGTTCTCCAGAGCAGACTGCTGGTGTTTTTACTATATGAAGAAAAATTTCAAACTTTGACTTCAAACATTTTTTTTCTGTTCAAATTATTTTGACAAAAGCAACCTCCTCTTTTAATTGGCTATGTTCCTGCATATGTTCCAGAGCAATAAGGGAATCTTGAATTTTACTTATTAGCAGGGCTCGACAAATCCACATTTCTACTCGCCCGTGGCGAGTAGATTTCAGCCGGTCACCCCGTTCACCGGCAGCGTGCACATTCGCAGTGCGGGTCTGGCGAGTGGATTTTGCTGTGGTTTGTTGAGCCCTGCTTATTAGCATAAGCATCGTAAGGTGGTGTTCTTGAAATTCTGGTGGAAAATTTGCGAGTTTGCATGGCCTTTTCCTTGTCAGCATACTGTTGGTCTCAACTTATTTTTGTGTATGTCAGTTTATTACCATATCCCTTTTACAGTAACACATTTGTTGTTTGTGGCCTAACCAATTATTTCGGTTTGGTCTTAACAGGTTATTTTGGGTTTTGTGTGTGTGTGTGTGTGTGTGTGTGTGTGTGTGTGTGTGAGAGAGAGAATTTGAGAATATAGTTGGAAGCCCCTGTGTCATTAAATGTTGTTTTATCTTACCACCATTTATCTAGGTGAAAGGTCCCGAATATACACGTTGACTTTACTATTAAGGTGAAAGGTCCCGGAGTATGCGTATATTACCTTTGCTTTAGCTCAATCTACAGAATGAGGCTTGTAAGTCCCTTGTGTTACAGCCAGAGTATAAACCTATTATAATAAAACAAATAATCATAACCATAAAGAAATAAGAGTTCTATGAAAATATATGCATCTATTAGGGATGGGAAATTGTAACCATGTACATGGTTAATAGATGAGCCTTGGCTTCATGCATAGTTACATGCAGGCTCCTGGTATGCACAGGGAGCGGGCTTAAAAGCTGGCTCCACGTGCACACTGGCTGCCTGCCTTCCTCCCTCCCACACACACTGCTGCCTCTATATCAGAGGCAGCAGCGCGGGGGGGTAGGGGTGGAATCAGGCAGGAGATGGTGCACATGGTGAGCAGGCTTAAAAACAGGCCCCCTCGTGTGCACCAGCTCCTGGGGAGCTGCTGCTTTTCCCCCCTTCCCTGTGTAACCATGTAACAACTGAAAATTTCAGCAGTTACACATTTACTTGATTAAACCCATTTTAACATTCCAGATATCCAGGGCTCGCCAAGCGGCTGCGAGCCCCGCTCGCCAGCTGCACGGAACCGCACTCTACACTTGCGCAGACCGCGCTGCGTGGCCGTGCCAGGCTAAAATCTACTCACCATGGGCGAGTAGATTGCCTTAATTGTCGAGCCCTGCTGATATCTACAGGCAAGTAAGCAGGTTAGCCCTATAGTGCAGTAGCAACCGGGTACTATCTGCAGCATATGTTGTAAACTAATAAATATGACTCATTTTTTCAATAGAATTTTATTATGTAACCAGTGTAAAATAAAATCTGCAATTTTAAATCAAATATATAAAAAAACTAAACTTCTGCTCTGTTAATATTGTCAAGGGGAAAGAACAATGTTGCCCGTTTTACCTATACATGCAGACATACATCATCTTTCACAAATCAATGTATGTGAAGCTGATTGTCTTTAATGTTCCCTTTTAATGCCCTCTGGGGTGTAGTGGTAGAAGTACGCGTGCGCTCCTGGCTTGCAGGATTACATGAACATATCATCCCAAGTTATTTTCTGTCTCTTCCTTTTCTGGCTCAGGCGTGTGGGGAACCCTCAAGGCTGCAATGAGTGTGCCACTCACAGCACTGGACCTGATGCGTGTGGCTTGCCAGGGGGTTACTGTGTGGAGGAGGGAGTTACTTGGTTGCCTGAAACTGAGTATAGGGCAGTGGCGCTGAATATTGGCACCATTTTCCAAAGGCAATGGTGATTTTAGCTGATATCTGACTCTAAGGATAACACAGAGTACAACTGCTACTGGAGCCACCCAGGCCCATAGGCTGCTAGTCTGTGTACTGCAGTGATGTTTGCCAAACTTGTTGATAGCTGGTGTGGGAAAGGATCCTACCAAAGAGGGAAAAAATAAGGCTTCCGTTCCTAAAAGCTTCCACGAGAGGATTGCAGAATACCTGGATGCAAGTTTCATTGAGATCTCTGTGAGGTTAGTTTTTAGACATTAAGCTTTTAAGGCAAGTCTGGCAGTCAGAATCAAGAATGGGTAAATACCGGGACTGGGTGAGCGAAGAGACTGGGCCAAAAGGTTTGGGATGAGGAGCACTAAAAGAGGGTGATGTGAGTAAGGGAGCTGGAGGTGCAGAAAACTGGGAAGAGTTGTTTGTGGAAGATACTGTTGAGCATGTGTATTGAGGTATCAAGCTGCAGAAGGGGTCTGACTCCTTGACAGGCACAGTCCCTTACAAACTTCAAATTGAACCAAACATCACAGTACATCAACAACTACTTGTGAAACTCTCATCCCCTGCTAATAGACTATTAGTGCAGTGTTTCTCAACCACTGGTACGAGTACCCTTAGGGGTACTCGAGAGAAGTCTGGGGGGGTACATCAAACACAACTGAAATTTGGAGAGAACTGAATTTTTGTGTTAAGTTTTATAGCATTTTATTATTTTTGTACTTTTTACACTCAAAAATTACATCGCCTGCCCAGCTACGATTAAGTTCTTTAAACAAATGTGTTGCAACGGTAGAAAAAAATTGTCTGAAATCTGTAGATACTGGGGGTACTTACACTTTTTTTTTTTAAAAGGGGGTACTTTATTTAAAAAAAAAAAGTTGAGAAACCCTGGACTAGAGCGTGACAACCTACTCTAGATTAACCCTCTCTAGCCTAGCACCCTCAGGACCTGACTGGCTCTGAACAAAGAAGAAAGAAGGGATTTCATCTGCATTAAGTGCAAGCTGGACACCATTTTGGAAGAAAAAATTAGAGGACTTCAGGCCCAAGTATCGACCCTACATTCCATCACAGAGGGTGAAGACTTCCTCGATAGAAGGCAGCATTTAATCCTTCAGGCACAGCAGGCTGAAGAGCCAGTAAGGGCAGTACAGGACAAGGAAGAAAACAGGCAGCATGTAACCTGGAAGGCCAACTCAGGTATCCCCTATTCCTGTCGAGGTAAGTAACCGCTATCAGGCTCTCTCTACAGGCAGAATGCTTTGGCAGGGACCTCTCCGTGAAGAAATCAGAAGGGAACACCATCTACAGGAAGGCATTGGATGCGTATTCCTAGGGATGGGGGTTCCACGACCACCATCCCCAAAAGAAGACGGGTGGTGGTCGGGGACTCCCTCCTAAGAGGAACTGAGTCATCCATCTGCCATCCAGACCTGCAAACTCGAGAAGTGTGCTGCTTACCCGGAACTCGCATTCGAGATGTGACCGAGAATCTTCTGAAAGTGATTAAACCTTTGGATAGCTACCCCTTCCTGTTTCTCCATGTAGGAACTAACAATACGGCCAAGAATGACCTTGCGTGGGTCACAGCAGATTATGTAGCGCTGGGAAGAAGGATCAAGGAATTTGAAGCACAAGTGGTGTTCTCGTCCATCCTTCCAGTTGAAGGAAAAGGTCCGGGTAGGGATCGTCAAATTGAGGAAGTAAATGCATGGTTGCGCAGGTGGTGTTGGAGCAAGGGCTTTGGCTTCTTCGACCATGGGACTCTGTTTCGGGCACGAGGATTGTTAGGAAGGGATGGGAGCCACCTAACCAAGAGAGGAAAGAGCATGTTCGTGGGCAGGCTTGCAAACCTAGTGAGGAGGGCTTTACACTAGATTCATTGGGGGACGGTGACCAAAGCCCTGAGGTAAGTGAGGAAGCCGGACACCGGGAAGAATCACAAGGAATGAGCAACAAAGGAAGACCCCTGATTCGGATGGAGAAAGCAGGGCGACCAACTGGTTATCTAAGTTGTTTGTACACAAATGCGAGAAGCCTGGGAAACAAACAGGAAGAATTAGAAGCCCTGGCCCAATCAAAGAACTATGATTTGATTGAAATAATGGAGACTTGGTGGGATGATGTGCATGACTGGAGCACTGTCGTGGAAGGGTATAAACTGTTCAGGAAGAACAGGAGGGGGAGAAAAGGAGGAGTTGCATTGTGTGTAAGAGAGCAGTATGATTGCTTGGAGCTCCAGTATTTAGTGGGAGAAAAGCCAGTTGAGAGTCTATAGGTTAGGTTTAAAGTTGGAAGCAACAGGAGACATGTTGTGGTTGGTGTCTCCTATATACCGCCAGATCAGGTGGATGAGGTAGACAAAGCTTTCTTTGGACAACTGAGAGAAGCTTCTAGATCTCAGGCCCTGGTTCTCATGGGCTACTTGAATCACACTGACATCTGTTGGGGACCAATACAGCAGTACACAGACAATCCAGGAAGTTTTTGGAGAATGTTGGGGATAACTTCTTGGTACAAGTGCTGAAGGAACTGACATGGGGCCATGCGCAGCTTGACCCTGCTGCTCACAAATAGGGAGGAACTAGTAGGGGTGGGTGACAACCTGGGAAGCAGTGATCATGAGATGGTAGATTTCAGGATCCTGACCAAAGGAAGAAAGGAGAGTAGCAAAATTCACACCCTGGACTTCAGAAAAGCAGACTTTGACTCCCTCAGAGAACTGATAGGCAGGATTCTCTGGGATGCTTACATGAAGGGGAAGGGAGTCCAGGAGAGGTGGCAGTATTTTAAAGAAGCCTTATTAAAGGAACCATTCCGATGCACAGCAAGAAAAGCAAATATGGTAGGCGACCAGATTGGCTTACCGGGGACATCCTTGGTGAGCTGAAACACAAAAAGGAAGCTTACAAGAAGAGGAAACTTGGATGGATGACTAGGGAGGAGTATAACTACATTGCTCGAGAATGCAGGGGAGTTATCAGGAAGGCGAAAGTGGAATTGGAATTGCAGCTAGCAGGGGATGTGAAGGATAACATGAAGGCTTTCTACAGGCATGTTCTGCAGAAAAGGACCTGGGGATTACAGTGGATGAGAAGCTGGATATGAGTCAACAGTGCCCTTGTAGCCAAGAAGGTTAATGGCATATTAGGGTGCATTAAGAAGAGCATTGCCAGCAGACCCAGAGAAGTGATTATTCCCCTTTATTCGGCTCTGGTGAGGCCACATCTGGAGTATTGTGTCCAGTTCTGGGCCCCCAATTACAGGAAGGATGTGGATGCATTGGAGAGGGTCCAGTGGAGGGCGACCAAAATAATTAGGGGGCTGGAGCACATGACCTATGAGGAGAGACTGCGGGATTTGGGTTTGTTTAGTCTGCAGAAGAGAAGAGTGAGGGGGGATTTGATAGCAGCCTTCAACTTCCTGAAGGGAGGTTTCAAAGAGGATGGAGAAAGGCTGTTCACAGTAGTGACAGATGGCAGAACAAGGAGCAATGGTCTCAAGTTACAGTGGGAGAGGTCTAGGTTGGATATTAGGAAAAAGTATTTCACTAGGAGGGTGGTGAAGTACTGGAATGGGTTACCTAGGGAGGTGGTGGAATCTCCATCCCTAGAGGTTTTTAAGTCTCGGCTTGACAAAGTCCTGGCTGGGTTGATTTAGTTGAGATTGGTCCTGCCACGGGCAGGGGAGCTGGATTTGATGACCTCCTGAGGTCTCTTCCAGCTCTATGATTCTAAGAAGAGAATTTGCCAAACCATGGAAGGTCAGTATTGTCTAGCAGAGTTACCAACACTTCCGTTGCTTACTGAGCTGTTAGAAGACCATTTGGGGTAAATGAGAATTAAATTACGGCACAGAACACGGATAGCCAGAAGTGACGACTGTAAAGAAGCTTTATGGGACACTGGGAAACTTGACCACACTTACGATAACCCTACTCTGTTGAAACCTTACTGATAAGCCATGTGGTTTTGTGATGCCTCATGTTTCTAAGTTTTCTTTTTTAAGAAGCTTGGAAATTCATTGCACTGCAACTACGGTAAAAACACAATTAAGGTGGCAAATGCAAGCACACAATAGTTAGAAAATGCCAGAATTAAGGTTGCCAATGCACAGTCTTAGTTCTGGCCCTTCCAGACTACTGAGCATTTAACATTGCAACTTTAACATTCATTCAGTGTACTTTTTTGTGTATATTTGAATATATTGATGTCATGCCAGTACAAGAATAAGTATTGTATTTTTTGGCTTATGCTGCTCGATATATTGACAAAAAACTTTTTATAGTGCTTGCTAGAGAAAATAATGGCAGACCTAGAGTAAAATATAACTATTTGTTTCCATGCCACTTCAGCAATTTCATCATAATGCTGTGAGAGTTCAGTGATACAAGTTACAGATAGGTCAGGTTGCTGTTCTGTAATTACTGGTTCCTACGCCATATTTTACAGAGTGAATAGAAATGCAGAAATTGCTGAGGTAAAAAGATCAACTAAAGACTCATTTGTTCTAAAGCTTGTTTTCTGAATCTAGTTGTGCCTATTTTTTTTTTTTATTGGACTGGGGGATTGTGCTCTTTTCCTCCAGCCCTCTCTCCTCTCCCCCTCCCCCAACAGAAACACCTATCTAGTAGAAATCCTAGTCTTGTCTTCTGTTTTTTTTCTCTAACACCTTCTATTGAAGATTTTTAGCAATATCTTAAAGTAATTAAATGAAGAAACTTTGACTATGATCTAACCTAAGTAATCAAGTTTAGTTGTATTACTCATACAATATCATTTTGAGTTGTCTCACAAGTCTCAAAATTGTCATTTCTACCCCATACTTCCTTTGTAACTATACATTTCTTCAATCACTGTATGCTCTCTGTCCCCAGCACATAATTTAATTTGTATGTTGAGGATAGGATTTTAGGGGGTTCTTTGTATTTTTGTGTGTGATTGTTTGTTTGGAATTTTGCACCCATATTGCTACCAGCGTAGGATGATAGGCATTTGTTTAGCACTTCAAGTTAAACATCTGGCAAACAGTAGGAATACTAACAATGCTCTTCAAAAGTAACCCTCCTGCTCTAATGAATATCTCTTTCTATCTCTGCAGAGACAGCATGCATGCAGAGGCAGCTCAGTTTAGATGGCTTGCTTTATTAAACAAATTGACAGGTGTAGTTAAGCTTAAGAGCAGTGTTCTGTTTAATATTTGGCACTTGAGCACTCTTAATCTTCTCCATTACTCGGATTGCCTTGAAATTTGGTGTGCCGCACTCTAGGTGGATTTGATTTAAACCACTAGTCAGGAAGACTCAATTTAATCATGGCTTTCTATATAAAAGTGCATTCTTGTTGGCTGTTAGAACCTTAATAAATATTCTTCAACTCAAAGATGTAGCTTTCATTTTTAGAAGATGCACACTATGTATTTTTAAACAGTGACTTATTTTGAAAAACTTTTTAGATTAGTTTTACACCTATATCAGAGAATGAAAGATTGTTTGGTTATTTCATTTACCAAAGGTAATTGAAGCAGATATTTATGAAGTCATTGGGAGGTGAACTATGTACAATTCAATAGGTTCATAATTTATATTTGGAGGATTTTCTTGCCATGATGTATTAGGAGGAGAATATCACCAGACAGACATTTAAGTTGTTTTTATTTAACTAAAACAACGTTATGTATTCTGGATTTTTCATCAACAGCAAACATAATTTTAACAAAACAAGCATATACATTTTTAAGCTTAGTTAATCATGCTAGTTTTTTTTAAATCCGTTTTGTTAAAATTGTTAACTAAACCAGTTCAATGAAATTATTAAACAAATCAAACGTGTCAGCCGGGTCAACATGAGAAACTTAAAATATTGGCTTCTGCAGCTAACTCAGTCAGCTTCACCTTCATTTTGCTGTTTGTTTATAATCTGGAAAAGAAGAAGCTTTCCTGTGTTTTTAGGTCCCAGTCAGTTTCTCTGTTTGGAATAAATTAGTCCAAAGGAAGAAAATATTATTTCTACAGTGGCAGAATAAGATATTGCTGTTAAAATTGAGATGATCACTTCAGCAGTCTCTGAATCCGAGTGCTTAAGTGACTTCCACCAGTTCACTTATGTGACTTTCTTTAAAACATCATCAGCAAACATGTATTTCTTCAGTGGTTCACTCTTAGCTCTGACGTTTATTAAAGTTGGCATGGAGGGTGACTACTGAATGCCCATGTCATAGCTAACTCCTCTTCTTCAGCAGGTGAGGTTTGACCCTTTGCAAGAAAATTAGCTGAAGATGGTGTTTGTCCCATTTGTTTTTTTAATGCTTGTAATTTAACTGTCATTTCATATTTCTCTTTCTAAGATCTCACTCAGTTCCTCCCAAATTTCAGCAACATCAGCAATAAAACAGCTATTTCCCTGCATTTTGTTAAGGGCTACAGAATTGGAGGTCAGAGTACTCAGCATGCGTTCAACATTTCTCTTCAGTCCAGTGTTGAGAACTTTCTCTATGACAGTGTCATCTATTTTTTTTCACGATTTTCTTCACAAACTGTCATCAGATTAGGCCAGTTTTTAATATAGTGCTCAAAATAGACTGCTACTGAGTTCCATTGCACTTCTTGTGGGAGACTTAGCTTAGTTCCTCCCATTTTTTTTCAGAGCAGCTGCTGCTAAGTGGTTAACTGAAGTATTTTTCAATTTCAGCAACGTTAGCCTTTATTTCTGGAACACTGAAGTCTTTGGCTAGGAGGTGCATCAAATGAACATTGCAACTGTATGTTATTAGCTTGGGACTCTTTATTTTCTTCTAAACTTCTCATTTTCATTTGCAGCATTGTCTGATCAAACTACTAGACATTTGAATGTTTTCAGTTTGTTATAGCGTTTATTGCTGCTACTTTGTAAGTATTCTGCTGTGTGTGTGCACTTCCTTATGTATCAATTATTATTGTAAGGAAGACATTTCTTTCTTCTGTTGTGACAGGAGCACATACAACAGGATCATTGTGGGCATTGCTCCACCCATCAAGACTCGGGTTAACAATTTTACTTTCTAGACTTCATTAGACTAGACCTTCTAGAGGAACTTCATTAAAATATTAACAATCTGGGTCTCTTATTCAGCCTGCTACTATTACAGGCTTTCCCTTCTAGTGAGATAATGGTATGAAGATCTCAACTCAATGAAGGCTATGCTCAGAAAGACTTCAAGATTTCTGGAATCTGCTGCTCAAACAGTTTCACTTCTGTTTCTACTCCCTGTCCCTGCTTCTCACATTTATTCCCAGACTTCCTCTCCTTGTCCAGATCTATTCTGCCTCCAACAATCTTCTGTTCATTGAACTTTTTCAAACTTTGCACTTTTAAAAAGAGGTAAAGGATTGACTCTGTGTATGCAAATTTGCAGAGGGACAATAAGGTTGAGGGTCTGTTGTTTGTCACCTATATATATATATATATATATATTATATATATATATATAATATTATATTGTATTTATTTAAAAACATTTTTGCTGTTAACAAGCATGTTATCTCTGGAAACACAAATCCAATGTGAGAACTGCAAAACTAAGCATCTCTGATATTTTTTTAGACTAAGCACCGAGTCCTATTGAGTAGATAAAAAGATTAATCTATAAAGAAGCCTTTGGAACTCCATAAGATTGGGTCTCTAATCCATGTACTATTGGAACTTATTTAGAAAACTTTTCTTAAACACTACATGAGTATATTGTCTTTCATACTATAGAATTAGAATTTATAATCCCATTAGTTGGGCTCGCTAGGGCTCTTGTACATTTCAAAAGCAGAATCGCAGCAGAAGTAGCCTGAGTAGGAACTGCTTCAGTGCCTGCTTGCACCATTTCCTGTTTTGCCTCTACCTCCCTGTCCTTCTGCAGAGACGATGCTGGGGGGACCTGGCTTTTAAGTCGCCTCCCCCCAGCACTGGCTCCTGCTCTCCCTGCCCCCCCCCCCCCCCTTGCTGTTTCTCTGACAGAGGCGGGGGGAAGTGGGTGGGGAAGGACTAGCTGCATCGCTAGTCGACTATCCAATAAGGTTCTGCTTATTGGATAGTAGACTAGTCTCTTATATCCCTAGTATGAAGAGTTTCATTTCTTCAAGCACTTCACTCCTGATAGCAATCATAGGTATCTGAAGGAATAGCAATTTGGCATGGCACTTGTACCACATAAAAACCTCACTGATAAGTTGAACCAGTGCGGCTTCTGAGGGGGAAATCCTGTGCATGTTGGTGGGGGGGGGGGGGGAGAAACAAACCTCTCTAACAGTTTTTTGACATAATTTCAAAAAAATCAGAGCTGTTAGAAAGATGGGTGGAGGTTCTAGAGGCTAGTCTTGAAGAGAGATTATTGGGCAGGGTGCAAATGAAGTATTAGAAGTTACGATAAACTGAAGAACCACACACAGTCTTTTATCATACATACATTGTGGCCTTGTAAATGAAAATATATTCATTTCCACTATCATGAGGCTGTCAGGAGTTCTTGGACCTTGACATTTGAGCAAGCACACTAAAGCATTGCATTTCATAATGCTATGCCTTCAAAGTGTTTGTTTTTTATAATGAGGGTCTTACTGTTACCATGAGAGTAGTAGTAGGGAACCTGTGGCCTGCAGGTCATATCCAGCCTGTGGCTTGCCTTAATCCAGCCTGTGAGACTTGGGGCTTGCCCCTTTTCCCCACAGTGGGGCAAGTCAGCACTGGCACTCCAGCCACGTGGGGGGTGCTGTGGTGCTAGAACTAGTGTGGATTCCCTGCTGTAGGGTGAGGGGGAGGGACTCAAAGCAAGCTGTGGGCCAGATCCAGCCCACGGGCTCTGCCTGGCTGGGGGATAGGGTTAGGATGAATAGTCGCCTGTTCTTCCTGTAAACCTGAACTATGGTTGGTCCTGCTAAGACATGTGGCCAGGTCACCTTAATACTGGAACCCATTTTGGATGTACTTTCCCATGACAAAGGAAGGGGTTGAAACTTAACACACAAGATCCTTGCCTTGGGCAAAATCTATTTGGAAACAGGAAATCAGACAATAGGAGTTGGTAGTTTCTAGACTCAGACACCCCCTGCTTTTCACTGAGATGAGTACTGCAAACATGATGAGGGAGAAGGATTGGACTCAAACTACATGGCTGTCTATCGTGTGTGTGTGTGTGGGGGGGGAATTAAAACTAGTTTTAGGGTAAAATTGAATATAACAAGTTTCTTAGAGTATTAAGCTTAGCTGCCATGTTTTGTTTTATTTAGCTTAGTAACTTACTTTGATCTGTCTGTTACCACTTGGAAACACTTAAATCCTACTTCGTATATGCATTAATAATAAACAAAAATGGTTTTAAACCCAGTGTAAATAATTGTTAGTGGGAGAAGGAAGGGACACTGTGCATATCTCTTTCATTGATAAAGGGAGCAAACAATTTATGAGCATGATCTGTATAAAATTTTAATACAGCGTTAGATGGATTTATCTGGGGTTCTGGTCTAGCAATGTAAGACTGAAACTGTTTAAATGGTTAATCAATAAACATCAACTTATCTGTTTCCATTACAATGATATGCCGGCTCTTGGCCCTGCTCCTGGGGAGCCGGTTGCAGCCCCATGCTAAAGACTCTGCAGTATAAAACTTGCATTGCAGGGCCCACAGCTCAGGGTAAGCCGTCTCCTGGTGCTTGCTGGCTCCCAGGGAGCATGACCAGCAGCTGGGATCCAGTGGCATAAGCTGTCTCCTGGTGCACACCATCTCCAGCTGCCAGCCCTGCTCCCAGGGAGCTAGCTGTTGCCCCACACTGCAGGCTCTGCAATATAAAATTTATACTGCAGGCCCACAGCAGGTGTAACAGTGTAACCCCTAGAATTTTTAATGGTTGTATGGTTACGTTTTTAACTGTTTTTACATTACTCTTCTGGTCCCATTGGGGTGTTGCACCTGGGTGCTGTGACTGAGCATTCTGAAAGCTGAGCTGCTATCGGGTGTCTGTGTTGCTGTGCTGTGGGCTGCGACCCCAACTCTGTGCCTTTGCTGTGGGAGACCAGAGGTTAGGGCAGTGTAGTGGGGTGCCCCAGAAGCCAGAGATGGGGCTGCAGTGGTATAATCAGTCTGTTGGGTGACGGTCTCAAGAGGATCACTGTGGAAAAAACTCATCACAATGCCTACCTACAAAAGTGGAAAAGATTTCAAATTTGATACTAGCCCAATTGTCACCTTGAATCATTCTTCTCCCATCTTACTACAAAGAGGTTCCTCAGAGGCATAATGAATGTCTTTCCCCAACCCAGACTTCCCACACCTGAATGGGATCTCAGACTAATGCTAAGAAGATATTAGACCACCATTTGAACCCATGGCAATTTGTTCATTAATTCACCTTTCCATTTAAATGATGTTCCTGATTGTCTGGGAAGAACACAATGAAGGGAGAATATACCTGAGCTGCTATTCCTCCTGTTCTTCTTGAGGAGGTAATTAATGGCAAAGGCACCTGTAGACCACATCCAAAGTTCATTTCCAAGGCGTTATCGTATTTCATGTAAATGAGCATATTCAACTTCCACTGTTTCATCCCAGACTGCATCAGGAAATAGAGAAGCCATTCGCCATACACTTAACATAAGGAGAGTCTTGGCCTTCTATTTGTACATGACAAAAGCTTTTGGAAAATTGACTCTTCCTCTCTGTTGCAGGTGAGTCTTAAAGTTACAGCGATTTCAGCTCAAACACTCTACAGAAGGGTCTTGAACTGTATCAGGCTCTGTTACCACATGCATAATGTAGCACTCCCCATCTTCAGTACATATACACTCTGAAATCGGTCACCACTTCTGGCTCCTTCTCCAAAGGTATCTCTATCAGATATCTGCAGAGAAGTTACTGGGAAACTGTGCGCGCTTTTGAAGAACGCTGTGTCATCCTGGGTGACTCTGCTGCAGACACCAAATTTTGGTGCCACAGAATTATCATCCATAACAGACTCGATGACAAAGTTCCAACCTCCAGAGGTAGTTAATCATATTATGCAGTCAGGATGATTCTTTCATGTGTGTCCCTATAGGTACTCCATGACCTGTCCTCCTTCCCTCTACTTTGGAGTTTTTGTTATGAACTCTGTATTAAAGAAGGAAATAAAGAGTGTTTGCCTGTGCAAACCGGCTAGCTCAGGGCTGGCAAAGAGTACTGCATATATGATCTAAAGCAGCATGCTGTGCGCAACCCGTGGGTCACGACCCCAAGGGAGTCATGTCTGTCTTCCGGGGGGGAGGATCACAGCACGGGGCTGGCCGCCATTTTTTTTCCCCAGCTTCGGATACATGTGGGGGGAGCGGCAGGCGAGCGGAGTGGCATTTAAAGGGGCTTTTTTTTCCCCCTCAACCAAAATTTTCCCGGGGGTCGCACCACTGATCTAAAGTTCTAACGCTGCTACTAAATTCCTATGATCAGCAGCAAGGGGGTGCAGACACACATCTCAAAAAACCATCATTACTGCATTGCTTGAGTAACTTCTCTAGTTTCTTCTTTTTTCTTTTGTGTTAATATGGTATTGTGGGGTACACATCTAGCTTCAGGCAAGCTATGAAAAATGCATTAGCATACAATGCAATCTTTATCATACAGTTTATTCGCTTTTATGCAATAATTCTAGAATATCAAGTTGTGTTCATTAAAATACAGAATAATGGAAGTCATAACAAATTCTACCTTTATTCACCAGTTTGCTTCACAGAATAAAATGGGAATAACAAGTTTATTGCACAATTAAAGCATTTTTATGTTATGTCAGGCTCATGCTGCAGTGTAGAAATAGTACTAAAATTTTATTGTTTGTGTACCTATCATTTTATTATTTTAATTACCCCTTTTGTACATTTATATATTGTATGGAGTAGAAAGATGTTAAATATTTTTGAACAGCAAAGATGGGTGTGAACAGGCTGAACTTCAGGGAAAGGGATTGAAGTATGTTTTCAGCATTTCCAGAATAGCAAAAGAAAGATAGATTTGTAGTTTTCAGTCTTTCCCTGTTGTGACATTTCAGTGAATTGTACCAGAAACACAGCTTCTATTAGTGATGTGTGTTCTCAGCTCTAGAACTCAACAAGGATGAGGCTGGCCATGTTTTTCTCCTTTTCCTCCTTGTTTAGGTGTAGGAAGGTGGAGGATGCAGCTAGTCAGAAGTTGTGTTGACTTTTGTTCAAGGAGCAAACTTTGGATGTTGACAATTTTACAAACTGTTCATCAATTACTGATCTCTCCTTCAAAGTGTAAAGAGATTTGAAAAGGTGGTTCAGAGGCTTCTCTTATGGGGGTGAGGAGGTCCAATGGTTTCAAAGATGATCTTTTGGGCTATAGAACTGGGTTTGAGGCAGAAACTAATACAACTGTCTAGCAGTAGTGTTTCTGTTGTTTTTTTTTAAAGCCTGATGCCATACCATTGGCCATAAGGTTTTTGGCAACTTGCCTGCAGAGCCTAGCAGAGAAGAATGGTAATGCTCTTGAGTAGGGCTACTCAACACGCGACCTGTGCTTCGCATGTGGCCCGCAGCCCGTTAGTTTGCAGCTCGCGGGTAGGAGCCAAAACAAAAAAGTAGTCAATATAATGGTCTTCTGTTGATACGGTTTTTAGTAGTTAAATTCCTGGACTTTCATTGCTCATTAAAAGTGCTGTCATATGGGTGGAAATTGGGTAAATATTGCATTTTATTAATATTAGCAGAACTGACTTAAACGGGGCCTGTGTATTGTGTAGTCTTACCTTAATCTTTGCATTCATGTCTGTCAGTGTGAAAGAAGCTATTTCCATGTATATGCAACCACACTTGAGTTGTAGCCCTCGGCATGTGCTGTGAGTATCATTGTGGCCCTCAGGGCTTCCAAAGTTGAGTAGCCCTGCTCTTGAGAGTTGCTCCATTCTGAGATGAAAAATGGACAGTTGCTCCTCTGCCCCAGAGGCTCCTCCTCCTATAGTACATGGGAATTATCTGTCCTTGTACATGACACTGAAAGTTAATTAGGAACGTGGGCTGTGATGCTGTTCTGAGGAAATGTAACTCTTTTACATGGCATGTATAGTTTGGGCGGCTGCAGTGGAAGAAATTCATGCCTAGATCAATGGTGGGCAACATGCGGACTGCATGTAGCCCCTAGGGCCCTACTTATGGCACGCAGACCCCCCCCCCCATGGCTGCCCTCTCCCACGCATCTGTCATGCACTGAGGCACCAGAGCCCTGCACATCCCTGTTGTATCCCTCCCAGGACTTTCTGGAGCATGCGAATTACGAATTACCGGTCTCTGCTCTTCCCCTTCCCTCCCAGAGCTGGAATGCAGAGAATCAGCTGTTCAAGCTTTGGCAAAGCAGGGGGAGGAGCATGGATGGCAAGTACTCGGAGGGAAGGGTAAGGTTAGGGGACACACTGAAGGGTGTGGATGGCTTGTACATAATGTGGTGTAATCATGGGTGCATCCCCCCGTTACTGAATAATAGATAATGTTTATGAGATTAATCCAACTTTTATTAAAAAGTTCTCAAATTGGGTGGGGAGGCAAGGGAGAGGATTGGAGGGAAGGGGTTAGTATTTACCTGCCAGTCAAACTCTTCATTTTTCAGTGCAGGCTGAAGTAAACAGTGTCTTAGTTCTGTAGGTAGGCCTGACCTTGGTGCTAAGTTTATAGATACAGACACTCTGCTAAAACAGTCAGTCTGCATACAGATTTGTGCATTTAACAACTGATGCAGTCTGATTAGTGTTATTCCTTGCACATTTGCAACTGTAATGACTTATTGTTTATATTTGCACAGCTTGTTTTGGCAAGCTTCTAAGTAGAGTTAAATCCATGAAAAAATTGCATAGACAAATCCTGTGGCGCAGAGGAGGAGATACCGATAAAAATGCTTAAGTTCAAGACTGATGAACCAACGAATGTACAGTTGAAATGTAAAGTCGTTGACTAATAACATACTGTAGGAAAAAAAGCTGTGGAGGCACTCAAGTCTTTGTTCACAAACATCTAACATTATCGCTACTAATAAATCTTTGAGAGCTAAGAGCGTTCTAAATATTAACATGAATATGATGCAGAACATCCTGCTCTGATTTGAGTTTTTTTTAAATACCATTACAGTGATCCTAATCCAAACTTAGAACTATAGGCATTTTTTGTTTTGTTTTTTGTCCTTATGTTTGGTTTTGTGATTATATTAAAGTGTTTGGCAGCTTTCTAGAGCGAAAGAAGGGTCTAGAGAGAAGAATTGCATTAGAAATGGACGCTTAGCTTCTGTACTTACCAGCAGCGGCCCTAGAAATGCATTTGCCACAGAAAAAAACACGGAATTTGCATGTTTATAGAGTCCCTTTTAGTTTTTACATTTTGTGAAATAAATGGAAAAAACCAGTATAACTAAATTTTACTGAAAATATCAGTATTAACTGGTTCAATCCCTGTAACCTTCCCTCTTGCGGTGCTTGGAGTTTTTTTAATGCACTTGAAATTTATATACAGTGAAATCCTGTTTATCCAAGTGTCTGTTATCTGGGTCTCCATGTTAATGAAACCACGGCAGCAAGGCAGTCAGCCCCATGACTGGAGCTTTAGTTAACATAGGTAACATGGGGAGCCTGATAATGGAAGCTTGCATAAAACAGTTGTACTGAATATTAGTGAAATAGTGTTCAATTGATATCTGTTTGTATTGTGGCTAGGAGGAACTAAAGTTCAGTGTTTGATTTTTAGACACAGCTTGGGGGTTCCCCCCCATGGAAAACTAAGATCCTTGCCCTTCAGCCTCTCTGCTTTCTTAATTATTATCTGCCCCATCTCTCTCTTCTCTCCCTCTCCCTCCCTCCCCCTCCCCATGCCCAATCCCATAATATTTTATAGCTGAAATGTTTCAGCTAAGTTTCTGTTAGTTCTGGCAGTTAGTTACCTGAAATAGCAGAAACAACTTCCTGGCTGTAATGAAACAACATAAAAAAATCACCAAATGGGCACAGGACTGAAATGGTATTGCAAACAGCTGGAAACACTTGAGGATTGCAAAGTGTGAGTCAATGTTACTGAATTCCATCTTGCAGATACAGAGAATAATTGATCAGCCTGGAAGTGATTCAAAATCTCCGAACAAGTGCTGACAGGTCAAAAGTCAGTATCAAGGTCCCTCAAAGTACAGGATGACTCTCCCAAATCAGAGACTCCTTTGACCAAGGAGCTATGGGGGTCAGGAGCGGGAGCCAGCTGTGAGATTGCTGCAGCAGCTGGGCCAGGCGGCAGAGCCCCAGCCAGGCTAGGGAATCCCCAGAGACAGCAGAGCTTGGGGGGAACCTCGCCCCACCAGGGAATCCCCAGAATCAGCGAGATCAGGCAGTGAATGGGGCGTCCCTGCCCTGGCCAGGAAACACCCGGTGGCGGCCAGGCACTCACAGATTGGGGAATCCCCGGCGGGAGCAGAACTGGCCGTGGCAGTGTGGCCGGTGGCTGCTGGGTGATGCCAGTTGGGGAACCCCAGAAAACCCTCAGTAACAGCAGGGCTGGGGTGGCCGGATGGCCTCAGCAAGGGAACCTCTGACAGGAGTGAGGCTTGGTGGCGGCAGGAAACGGTGGCTGGGAAGCCTGGGGAGTCCCCAGTGGCAGTGGGGCCACCAGTGGCCAGGTGGTCCCAACCGGAATCCCGGGGAACTCTGGCAGCAGCGAGCAGGCAGCAGGGTGGAAGCCCAGTTTGAGAACTCCAGGGAGAGGAGCCTTG
Source organism: Pelochelys cantorii (assembly GCA_032595735.1). Taxonomy (NCBI): domain Eukaryota; kingdom Metazoa; phylum Chordata; order Testudines; family Trionychidae; genus Pelochelys; species Pelochelys cantorii. The sequence continues at coordinate 85,250,692 of CM064330.1, read as the reverse complement.
GAGTGGGGCAGCCAGCAGGGCAGTGTTGACGTCCCCTGGTCCAGCAAACTCCCTAGTTTGGGATCCCTTGGCTCTCAAGGTCCTGGACCAGGGAGTTCCAACCTGTAGTGGCAGCACCTGCACAGCACAATTCTGTAGGCCTGACATAAGTCATAGCCCCAAGACTTCCACAAGTGGCTGCTCCACCTTCTTCCCCTAATGTGAGCGGGTAGGACAATATAGGATGAAGCACAGTGTGAAAGGGCCAAGGAATGCTCAGCTTCTGAAACGTGCTCAGTTCTGACTGACTGAAGTTGCTGCCCAGTCCAGCCTCCACAGTTGCTGTGTTGCCAGGGAGCCATTAATGGATTCTGAGCAGTTAACTGAAGGGGAGTCTGGTAAACGGACTTTAGTCCAAATCCCTTCCTATATTTCACAGCTTGCCCCTGTCCAGCTCTGCAGTGGTTCATTTCTGTTGTTGGTCAGCAGTGTCAGCTCTCTCTCTCACTGCAGCAAGCAAACTAGAGACTCACTTTGAACCTCCAAAGTTGGAAATTGGTGCCCCTAGGGTGAGATCATCCTGTGTCAGGGCTGCGTCTGAATATCGCCCTTAGAATGGAGAAAGGGACCATGAGAAGACTCCTTCATCCCATCGGGCATAACCCTTCATCTGAACCACCTCTTTCTTGGGGCAAGAAAGCTGTTTTGAAAGACTAATGACAGAATGCTTACCATCACCATAATAAGGATGTTACATATCGGTTGATTTAATAGTCTATTAACCTCATTAATTCTTATTGGTTACTGGACTAGTATATAGTCCCTGGGAGTGGGCTGGCAGCCAGTGTGCTCCAGCTTCACTCCTGAGGAGCCCCCTGCAGCAGATGTATCAGAGGCAGCAGCACAGGGTGGCAGTAGCCCCTTTCCGGGGGTGGGGAGGAGTCTGAGCTCCCAGACCCAGCTTGAGCCAGAACTGATCCGGGCTGCCTGCGCACCTCACTCCTAATATACCTTAAATTCAGAGCAGTAGTGGGGGTAGGTACCATACACGGCACAAGCCAGGACTGAGCTGGGCTGGCTGCCTGCCCACTTTCTAATACTTTAAATGCAGAGCCGCAGCAGGGATAGGTCCTGGACCTGGCACAAGCCAGGCTTGCCAGCCTGTTTAAAAATGTACTTGCAGTGGGGGTGCTGGAAATCCATGTATTCTATAGCCTAACCAATTAACTACACTATTGCATCCCTATATCACAACCCATTCTTCTAGGAGACTATGAATTTTCACTCTGCATTTGAGGAAGATGATCAAAGGAGACCTAAGAAAGATTTGTTAGATGTTCAGGCTAGGTCTACACTGCAAAAATAAATTGGAAAAAAACTCAATTTGCAGTACGCAAAATTGCATATCTTAATATGCTTTATTGTTGAAAGAGGCTTTTCCAAAATTTGACACGTCTACACGATGCCAAATTTTGGGAAAAAAAGTGCTCTTTCAACATGTCCCCCCTTCCTCGTAAAATGAGGTTTATAGGGATGGCGAAGAGCCTATCCACTTCTTAAATTTTTTTTCCAAAAAAGCGGATGCATTCATTGGACGCAGCATTGCTTTTCCAGGGTATCTCCGTATCCCGGAAAAGCACTGCAGTCTAGACGTAGCCTCAGACTCTCTTCGATGCTCCAGTATAAATTGCTAAGGGAAGGAAAAAGGCCCCATATTTTCCATCTTCTTAAGAGTCTGATTTAGGGGATTGCTCCAGGAGGCTCTTCTAATGGCACAAAGTGGAATCTGTGTATCTTACAATACATAAATCTGCAGAGTTCAATAGGGCAGATGAACATCAGTGTCAGGCTCTCTAGCTCTTCATTGTGGGGTGCAGCAAGGCCAATTAATGCAAAAAAGGCCAGACCATACAGGTGCTGATCCTTCTGGAAATGCATACTCTCAACCCTGCAAAAGAAAATTCATGCTTACGGGAAGAAGGCCAGGATTCCAGATGAGAGTTAGAGGATCAAATAGTAAAATAGTTAAAATAACGCCACCAAAACATGGAAGATAGACTTTCAGGTGAAAATGAACTGATTATTGTAAATTATGATTGAGGTTTGCAGAGGTCTTAGCTATAGGTATATATGCCTCATGTACTATGGAAAGTGTAACAGTGGGATACAGAGTTCCTGTGACATCTAAAAGTTTGTGAAATATTGAGTTGTCACAGTTCCCTTAACTATGAGGCTGTCGTTTGCTGCTACTGGAGATCACCATGCTTTAATGTCCTGGTTTTTTCCCCCCCAGTTTCTGATGCAGGTTGCCATGCCTTGTTTTACAACCACTTCCTAGATGAATATGGAGTGATGAGGCACAGTCCAGATCTGGAAGGACTGGCCAGTAGAAAGGGGCTTCTTGTCCCCCCTACTCATTTATTTCTACTTCATGATCATCCCTGGCCTTGGTTATAGAAGGCCAAAAGGCACCATGCTTCGCACCAGTGAAAATTTATCCTGTAATAACTACAAAAGATGATGTGCCTGTTATCCTGGTCAGGCAAGATGAGTGAGGTAATACCTTTTAGTGGAGCAATTTCTGTTGATGAGAGAGCTGAGCTTTCAAGCTACACAGAGCTCTTCTGAAGTTGAAAGCTTCTAAAAGTTTGTCTCATCAACAGAAGTTGGTCCAGTAAAAGATACTCTTGCCAACTTTGTGTGTGTCATATCCTGGGACCAACACAGCTACAACACTGCACATTTCTCTGTTGCTCAGGAACATGTTTCTAACTCGAAGTATTCTGAAAGAATTGTTTCCTCACTGTACAGGATTGTCACTAGCCTCCAAACTCACGCAGGCATAGTCTTAGCCCTCTTCTTCAGGCATGAAATTTACTGGGGGGAATCAGGTCAACAAGAATAAGTAAATGCAACAAGAACTGTTACCTGATAACCTAAATATCTCTGCATATATTCACAAGTAAAGCTAACTTGGGTGGACAGTATTGCCAGTATTGTTCCTATCAGCCTAAACAAAAAAAACCTTGCCTATAGGCTTCTTCCTGACGAGAAGTCTGAGCATTCAAAATAGCCACCCTAAATTATCTGTGAATGGTGCTGGTAGTAGTAGAAGCTGTCCCTTCTCTGAAGAGGAAATACGGCCTTTACTTCTAATGTCTAAAGCAGGAAGGACTTGAAGTGCTAATAAACAAACACTGCTATGACCTAGTTAGTATCACAGAGATGTGTGGGATATTATACACGATAGGAATATTGTTGTAGAAGGGTACAGCTTGCTTACGAAGGATAGGCAGGGGAAAAAGGAATGTGGTGGTGCCTCATAGACTAAAAATGTATACACTTGGACTGAGGTTGAGATGGACATAGGAGACCAGACTTGTTGAGAGTCTCTGAGTTAGGTAAAAAGGGTTAAAAGAACAAGGGTGATGTCATGCTAGGGGTCTACTACAGACCACCTACCCAGGCAGAAGAGATGGATGAAGCTTTTTTAAAAACAATTAACAAAGTCATCCAAAGCACAGGATTTGGTGGTGATGGGGGATTTCAACTATGCAGACATATGTTGGGAAACTAATACAGCAAGGCACAGATTATCCAATAAGTTATTGAACTGCATTGGAGACTTTTTTTTTTTTCAGAAGGTTGAGAGAGCTACTGGGGGAAGCTGTTCTAGATTTGATTTTAACCAACACGGAGGAACTGGTTGAAAACTTGGAAGTGGAAGGCAGCTTGGGTAAAAGTGATGATGAAATCCTAGAGTTCATGATTCTAAGGAATGGTAGACGGGAGAACAGCAAAACAGAAACAATGGATTTCAGGAAAGTACATTTTAGTAACTCACAGAGCTGATAGGTAAAGTCCCATGGAAAGCAAGACTAAGAAGGAAAAACAACTGAAGGCAGTTGACAGTTTTTCAAAGGGGAGTTAAGGGCCAAGAAGCAAACTATTCCATTGCGTAGGAAAGAGACCACCTTGGCTTAACCAGGAGATCTTACATGATATACGAATCAAAAAGGAGTTGTATAAGAAGTGGAAGCCAGGTCAAATTACAAAGGATGAATATAAGCAAATAATGCAAGTATACAAGGGCAAGATTAGAGAGGGAAAGGCTCAAAACGAGCTCGGTCTAGCTAGAGACATGAACGGTAACAAGAAAACATTTTACAAATATGCTAGAAGCAAGAGGAAGTGAAGGACTAAAGCCTGTTGCTCAGTGAAGAGAAAGAAAAAGTAAGAGGAAACTTTGAAATGGCAGAGGTGCTTAACAACTTGTTTCGGTTTTCACCAAAAAGATTGATGATGGTGGGATGCCTAACATAGTGAATGCTATGGGGTAGATTTAGAAGTTTAAAAAAACCAACAAGTTAAAATTACTTTCAAAAGTTAGAGGTCTGCAAGTCACCAGGGCCTGATGAAATGCATCCTAGAATACTCAAGGAGTTGATAGAGGAGGTATCTGAGCATTTAGCCATCATCTCTGAAAAATCATGGAAGACGGGAGAGATTTCAGAAGACTGGAAAAGGGAAAATATAGTACCCATCTATAAAAAGGGAAATAAGAACAACCTAGGAAACTACAGATCAGTCAGTCTAACTTCTGTGCCAGCTTTGGATCAGGCAAATAGTTAAGGAATTCATCTGCAAACATCTGGAAGATAAAGTGATAGGTTACAGCCAGCATGGATTTGTAAAGAACAAATCATGTCAAACCAATCTGAGAGCTTCCTTTGATAGGATGGCAAGTCTGGTGGATAAGGGAGAAGCGATGGACATGGTATACCTACACCTTAGTAAAGCATTTGTTACGGTCTCACATGACCACCTTATCAATAAACTAGATCAATAAATCAGTACAACCTAGATGGTGCTACTATAAGGTGAGTGTAAAACTGGTTGCATAATCAGTCTGAGTAGTTAATAATGGTTCACAGTCATGCTTGGAAGGGCATAACCAACTGGAGTTCTGCAGAGGTCTGTTTTGGGACCAGTTCTGTTCAGTATCTTCATCAATGATTTAGATAGTGGCATAGAGAGTACGCTTATTAAGTTTGCAGATGATACAAAGCTGGGAGGGGTTGCAAGTGCCTTGGAGGATAGGATCCTAATTCAAAATTATCTGGACAAATGGGAGAAATGGCCTGAGGTAAATAGGATGAAGTTTAATAAGGACAAATGCAAAGTACTCCACTTATGAAGGAACAATCAGTTTCACACATACAGAATGGGAAATGACTATGGAAAGAAGTACTGCAAAAAAAGGATCTAGGTGTCATAATGGACCACAAGCTAAATATGAGTCAACAGTGTGACACTTGCAAAAAAAGCAAGCATGATTTTGGGATGCATTAACAGGAGTGTTGTGAGCAAGACACAAGTAATTCTTCCACTCTACTCTGCACGGATTATGCCTCAACTGTACTATTGTGTCCAGTTCTGGGCATCACGTTTCAGGAAATGTGGAGAAATTGGAGAAGGTCCAGAGAAGAGCAACAAAAATTATTAAAGGTCTAGAAAACATGACCTATGGAGGAAGACTGAAAGAATTGAGCTTGTTTAATTTAGAGAAGACATGATAGCAGTTTTCAAGTATTTAAAAGGGTGTTATAAGGAGGAGGGAGGAAAAATTGTTCTCCTTGGCCTCTGATGATAGGACAAGAAGCAGTGGGCTTAAATTTCAGCAAGGGGGTTTAGGTTGGACATTAGGAAAAACTTCCTGTCAGGATGGCTTAACACTGGAATAAATTGCCTAGGGAGGCTGTGGAATATCCCTCTCTGAGGATATTTAAGATCAGGTTGGATAGACCTCTATTAAGAATGATCTTAGATCAACCCAGGGGCCAGATATGGCCTCTGGCTTGCCTGGATATGGCCCCCGAGGCTCAGCGATCCTCACCCTCTTCCAGTCCATGCTGCTGCTCCAGGCCCCTTGTTGCGTGGCTGGAGCACACAAAATCTGCTACCCTGGGCCCCCCTAAGCTCTGGTGTGTGAGGGGAATGTGAGGTGTGTCTCTTTCTGCTTCTTGGTCGGGGGGCCACGTAGGTGAGGGTTTGTGTGGGTTTTCTTTTTCTTCTCACTTGTGTGTGGCCCCTGACTTATTTTTCTTATGGGTCAGTGACCCCCGACCCAAAAAAGTTCCCCACCCCGTCTTAGATGGTGCTTGGTCCTGCCTTGAAGGTAGGGGACTGGACTTGATGACCTCTCGAGGTCCCTTCCAGTTCTAGTACTCTAAGATTCTAATAATTGTTCCTAGTCCATAAAAAGTCAGAAGGTTAGTAGAGTTCTTGACCTCAAGTATCTCAAGATCCATAAAGCAAATCAATATTTAAGATGGAGACTATAAAACCCTCTTTGGCTACTATCAACCTAGGTGACCGTATGGTAGTTGAAAATCTCTATATCCCGATTTGACGTCGCACAGTTGCTTCCTACACTTTGCTTTCTGCACGAAGTTTACCAGTACAGATCTTTGCCCTTTTGGTTTGACAGCAGCACTAAGAGTGTTTATCAGCTCCTTCCCTCTCTCTGTGGGCAGGTAGGGGTGGGTGGGTGTGTGTGTGCGTGCGTGTGTTTGTCCATACAGTAAAGTCTTGGTTATTCAACCTAAATGGGACCGGAGGATGATTGGATAACCGGAAATGTCGAATAATAGGGACGGCGCTGACTCATGGCGGGGCGGGGGCTTGGCGCGCTCTGGCCGAGGGGCGGGAACAGAGCAGCAATGGCGGCGGCGGCTGGGGAGGGCTCCAAGGCGGGCTCCGCTCTTTCTCGGCGGCAGTTGGCGCGTGCGCTGCCCCCTCCCCGGCCGATTCCGGATGCTGCATCCTTGTGGGGGGCCGCATCCTCCCCCTTCCTTTTCCTCCCTCCTCCCCTGGGCTGCCCTGATGTGCCCAAGTCCCCGGCACTCCTGCCTCTCCTCCACCCTGTGGCGGTGGCGGCCCCTCCCCTTGCCCCAAACACCCCTCCCCTTCCCTTCCTGTCTCGGCCTGGAGGGGCGGGCCCCCGAACTCCCCCCTTGCTCAGGCTGGGAGCCGGGCTCGCTCCGCAGGGGGGGCTGTTCCCTCCCTTCCCCACCCCCAGCCCACAAAGTTTTGGGAGGGGGAAGTGGGTCCGGCCTGCTCCTAAAAGCGGAGCCGCTAACATGGCAGGACAGCCAGGATCGGGCCCCGAGCGGGGCACGGGCCCAGCACACTTGAGCGCTGGGTGAGCCTGCAGCACGGGCGTGAGCTTCCCCAGGCGTGGGGGGGGGGGTGTAAGGTTGCTGAGCCTGCACTGCATGTGCCGGGCTGAGGGGAGTCCCCGCAGACCTGCCAACCAGAGCTCCTGCCCAACCCTGGAAAAAGGGAAAGCAAGGCCATTGTGGTGTGAAGCGTCCCGGAGCCCCTTGCCGTCACGTGACGGGCAGCACTGTCGGATAAAACTGAATGTCATATAAGCGAAGGTCGGAAAATCAAGACTCTACTGTATTTACTTTCTGCCTCTACAAGGTTTCTTGCGATAGGATAGACGAGAGGTTGAGAAATTTTATCAAAGGGAAGTGACAATTAAAACACTTCTGTCTGTTCTTCATTATTGATCTCCTGTATGCATATTCTGTGCTACCTGTGCCCTCATGAGGCTATCAAGCTTCCTCTTACTTTTCCCTTACTAAAAACATCTCTTCCCCAGGAGCAGTGCCAGGCCATTCTGCTGAATGAGTGTGAGGATTCTAGTCAAACTTTCCAATAAGCAAACTCAACAGGACACTTATCACCACAAAGCTGGAGGAATGGGGTTCAGACCCCTCCGAGAGAGCCAGTCAAATGAAAACAATGCAGGATAGACTGATGATATATTGGACTGTCCTGATATTTCATCAGGCCATATGTAGACTTCATGTTGCCAACAGATACCTCAGCCATGTTCTATGTCAGCAGACCAAAAGAGAATGACCTTTACAGACTGTCAGAGAAGCTCAAGTTCTATGACTTGACCTGAGGAGAATCAGCAGTTATTCTGCTTCCTTTGTGTCCATTACAAAGTGAATATCACAGCTCACTTCTCAGCATGCAAAAGGTAGATTATACAGAATGAGGACTACACCCAGAGGTCTTTCATCTACTCGTAAAGAAACTTGGTTTCTTACCAATAGATCTGTTTGCATACCATTTGAATGACAAAGGTTCAATGTTCCATTCTTGCCGGTGAGATGAAGCCAAGGCGACAGATGCCTTGTTGGAAAGATGACTGAAAAGGAACTGTTTTTTTTGTTTTTTTTTTAATATGCCTTTTCTCTCATTAGAACACTTCAGAAGAAAAACATAACTGGTAATTCTGGTAGTCCTGTTCTGGCCATGAAGACCTCCTTATTGTGGTACAAAGACCTTCTTCCTCTATCCATGCAGATGGGATCTTCATTACAAAATCCAGTCATAAATAAGAATCCAGACAGTCTGAGCCTTGTTGTCTAGTTGGTGAACAAAGCTTCTTGAGCCAAAGAGGTCATTCAGAAGAGATAATATCCACATTTTAAGGTTCTAGAAAGACATTCAACACAGCATATACTGGGACTTTGGGTGACTTTTGGTACCAGGATGAGTGTGTCACTCTTAAATCTGCGTCAGTACTGCAGAGTCTTTGATTTCTTCAAGATGAGCTCAGGGCTTGATAGTTCAGACATTTGAAAGTCAAGTTGCTGCTTCATCTGGCAAGTTCTTAGTTACAGCAGAGAATTGGTGTATTTCATCTTTCCTAGATGTCTGATATGCTGTTCTCAAAAAATGCCTGACTTCTGCATCTTCCCAAAGTACAGTTATTTCATGGGATTTTACCTGGTTAAGGTACCTCAACAAGCTCTCTATTTAAGCTGTTTATGAAAGTAGTTCATTACTTTCTAATCAGTTAATTTTTTTCATAACACGCTGTGAACCACTGATTATCAGAATTAGGCGCATCTTACGTGTAACCTGAGTGTTTTAAACCTTGACACCCATCTTTCTGTGAAGAGTAAGTGGTGCTCAGACTCAACCATATACCAGAAGACTAAACTCCAGGCTCTGTAGAGTATCCCAAAGACAATTTGTGGCATTTTTTGGGAACTACAGTAGGGATGTTAGCAAGTATCCAGCTACTCGACTGGCATAAGCTTATCGGGTAGTCGAGTGTAGTACTTGACTACTCCTCCCCTCGCCACCCTCCTTTCTGCCTCTGTACGAGAGACAGCAAGGGGAGGGGGAACAGGAGCTTGTACTGCCTGCCCCCTCCCCCTGCTTTCTCTATCAGAGGCAGCAGGGGGCATGGGGGAGGCTGCTCCCAAAGCAGTTCCTGTCCGCATGGGTCCCAGCAGGGAGCTCCCCTCTGCCCCCGCCGACGGAGAGGGGCTGCTACCACCAAGCAGCTCCTGATCACAGCAGCTGAGGCTGGCTGCATGCAGGGGTTGTTTTGGCAGCAGCCTGTGGCCATGGCCAGCCCTGGCCGCTGTGAACAGGGACTGCTGGACTTGGCCTGAGCTGGGACTGAGCAGTCCTGGCTTGGCCTGTTCCAGGATGCTGCACCTCTGCATTTTAAATGTAGTAGGAGTCTGGCGGCTCTTGCTAAATTTAAAATGCAGAACTGCAGTGCGGGTGATTCCTGGAGCCAGCACAAGCTGGGACTGCTCAGTCCTGGCTTCAGCCAGCTGCAGGATGTATCCCACTATGGCTCTGCGAGCAGCCCCTTATCGACTAATCATGTAGTTGATACAAATTGTATTGATTACACAATTAGTCAGATAACCGCAATTTAACATCCTTAAACTACAGAAATCTAAAGTATATACTCACTGCACAGCTCAATGCAGAAAGACAAATACTTTCTTTGTGCTTTATTATATAGTGTCAAGAGGAAAGAAGGCTTCAAAATCACTGTCTCCAAACCATAACAGTGAAAATCATCTGATGCTGCCTTTTGGTAAGTTGGTACTCCTCATTGTGGTATTCCAATAACTTTTTAGAATGGCATTATGTAGCCTCTTTCACATCTTTACATAACTCTGTATAGCATACATCCTCTCCCCTCAGGTGGATAGTGCTATAAAAATCCCAATGTGCTGGATCTGTAACATTGTTGCAAATATGAATAGACAGATTTTTCCTTTTTTGGAACAGAGCATGAATAAATTTTCATGTAATGAATTCCATAGATCTAACCTACCCCAAGTAGGCTGTCAGTTGGGGAAAGATATGGGATTACTAATTGTCAGGTGGTTTTTTTTTTTTGTTTGTTTGTTTTTTGTTTTTTTTTTTTCCAAATTGAATTTCATGCTCTTCTGGATGATTATCGTATTTAGTCTCAATGCTTGCTCTCATAATTAGTTTTTTTCCTGGGCTATGGAGGTGTTTCAATTAGTGGCTGAACAGAGATGGAGCTGTATCTCCCTTGCCATGGGTAACATCTGGTTTGCTCCAATGTTGTTGAGAGTAGACATCTAAGTCATAACTCTTTTCCTGTAAATTTCCTTTCTTGGAGTAAGGCCTGGATAAACTTTCATATTATGCATTGGGATTATTTTATTTCAGAGTGACTCACTCCAGAAAAAATGTAGATCGATATAATGACCTTGACATTGAATTTGTGTCATTAGAAGTTGGAGATTGCATCTAACAACTGTAGTTATAAATTATGGTAAACTCTGAGCACTTCTAAAAAGCAGGAAGGTTTTGGAAGGCCAAACTGGGGGAAAGTTTTATAGAAAACCAAACTCAAAAAGTCCAAGAAAGAGGAATCCACTAGAGGGTGCCAAAAGGCCTACTCATGAATAATTAGGTGTAATTCCACATTGACGTTTTACTGAATAGCGCAGAAATTGAAATGCAGTAAGCCCTTCTCTTGCACTACTTTGCCATTATTGAATTGTTACAGTGGGGCTGATACTAAAAGCAAATTTTTATGGGCAGTCTAGTGGTAATTCTTATTTACTGCTGTATTAATGACGTTGTTTCTTCTCTATTGTCAACGTTCTGTAATTATATTAGATATTAAATTTCTTTAAATACATCAATCTTTGATACAAATTTTAACTGGTATAAATATAAAGAAAAGCAATAGTTCATTCAAAACTGATGAAAATTATTTGTTACACAAAATATTAAACATTCTTAAATCTGATTTGATTGATGGCATTAAGCTCATTTTTCATAGCTGTGAAAACTTTACAGGGATTGTTTTAATAAGAAAATATTTTTATTGCTAGATAAAATCTAGCAAATTAGGAGTTACCATAATCCCTTTAGTGATATCTGTCTATTTCCTAGTGGACAGTTGTGTCTATGCACAAGTGATCACAATTAATATTTCTTGTTGCAACTTTTTGAAGAGATCACTGATAAGTCAGTTCTCCCTCCAGAGCTGAGAAATTTCCAGCACTACATGAGCTGAAATCTGGTTAGCAGGCCACTAGTCCCTACCTGGTATTAGAAAGGCCTGTGTCAAGCATTCAGGCCTCGAGCAGTCTGCAGAAAATTTTTTCACACTGATGCCCTTATTCATGGTGATGAAAGTGCCAGGATGAAAGCTGCACGAGAGACAGGTGTTCTATTTGTTGTGGTTTTAAGTCTCAGGACAAAGAAATGGAAGGAGCAGTATCTTAGCTGCTGTGGCACAGGCTGCCCCCGACTTGCGACGCGATTTATTGGGATAGTGTCGCAAGTCGGGAGTGTCGTAACTCAAGCCCGCATTTACGACAGGCATCATGCGCCGTCGTAAATGCAGGGCTGAGGGCGTAAGTCGGGGGATTTCGGCCCCTTCCGCACTTACGGAAAAAGTTGTAAGTACAGGGGGTCATAAATTGGGCCATCATAAAGCAGGGGCCTCTGTAGTGAGGAGTCACCCAGGAGGTGTTCTGACAGGACTCCTGCTCCTTAAGTGATAACTGTTCAGCTGTGTGTTTGGCCCTTCTGTGTGTCATAGGCTTGCGCAAATAGCCAACACAGCAGATTCTGAAAGCTCCCAAAAGACCACAAAATCAGATAAGGATTGAAAGCACCAAACAAAGTATAATAATAATTGTCAGATTCTACCAAATCACCGCGCATATGTACCACCTGACAATGGCCCAACTCAGTCAGTGCCAGGAATGCGACACTGCCCCCTCGGTTGAACAAAGACAGCCCTTCCAAGACACAACTTTATATACAGGTGCACCTATTACCGTGTATGTGCGAGTTTGATCACTATCATGCTGTCAGTTTAGACCCTGTCCTGAAGTTGGGTCAGTATGTTCCTGTTACTTGCGAGGAATATGGTAGTAGCAAGATGTTTCTTCATGATGTGTCCTGTTACAACCGCTCTGGAATATGCTTATGGCCTGGGCTTAGTACTTCTTAGGTATGAGTGTTTCTGTAATATCAGCTCTATTCTTGCCAACTTCTGAGCCAGGGGCTGCCTCTTGTTCACAGCTTTGCCTTGCTTTATATTAGCGAAGTCTTGAGCATTGCTGTCTAGGTCTCAGACCTCTCACCAGGCCTGAGATACCTGAGCTTATTTTTCAGGCCCTCATCTTACTACAGCCAATCTCACAACCCTCTTAGTCATCCAAAGGAAGCCCTTTGAAAGGCTTCTTCTCACAATTATTTGCCAGAGGAGATCCCTGTCACCAGATCTGTCATCTTCAATGTCTAGAACAGTCTTGACATGAAAGCATGGGAAAAATTCAGTATTTGGTTCCTCAAAGTCCAGAGCCCAGGACTTCTCCACGGAAGATTAGTCTGATACTGATGGTAGAGCTTTCCCTTAAGCTTGCTGATCCTATCTTACTCAGACAGATCTGAGCTGTCCATTCTGGCACCATTGTTGACTGTTGAAACTGGCTACCTCATCACAGAGCAGTTCTTAAGTCCTGTAGGTCCATAACCTATGTCAGTTGCAACCACTCTGGAGGCCTTTGCTATAGCCAGAGACACATTGTGCCTTTTTGCATGATACCTGGCGGCAGGGTATTTCCATTATTTTCTGATGTCACTTCTGGTTTGTGGTTTGTGACTTACTTTGACGTTGATAACCTCAACTAGTGTATCAAGTTGATGAAGTTCTAGCTGATGGTCCTTAGCTATGATTATTCTTTCCCTAGATCCTGTAGAACGGAAAACTACTTCAGCTTGCATGGTACGTGACAATTGAGATGAGTAAGAGATGGGGCATGACTGTGCTCTTTATACTCTCATTTTGCCGCGTCTGGAGCTCCGTGATGGGCATGGCCAACCCTATAGGTCAGTGTTTCCCAATTTTGTTTGGCTATGGAACCCTTTTAAACTCGAAAGAATTTTGCAGAACCCCTAACAACAGTCTTATATATGGACCTGAAAAAATAGACCACAAATAAGTAAGGATAATAAACAAGGTCATGAGATCACCATTTAGTTTACTTGCATATTTTTAAAAACTTTTTAAAAATCATAATATGTTATTGTAATGGAATTTTCTTGCAGAACCCTTATTTTCACTTGGCGGAACCTTGGGGTTCGCGGAACACCATTTGGGAAACACTGCTATAGGTATAGGTAGCACTCTGTGGCAACAGTTTACAACAGAATATTATACTTAGTCGTACGTGTCTTCTCCACTCAAGTTTTACTATCTTATGTGTTAATGTGAGAATGGTAAAATCTGTGAAGCAAGCTAGTGGTTCCTTAATGACCATTAGCAAGGTTTTATTTTATACTTTAGCTTCATGTTTATTGAGCAGGATTACACTGGTACTATTGGATAACTATGCTACATAAAGCAAGGATCACAAAACCCCACATCAGTGAAAATCAGTCTGTATAATCATCAAATTGTGTGTCTAGCTATTTAAATAGTCTAGGGATATTGTGAAGTGCCTGCTTTATAACCAATAATAGTGGGCCACTGTGATGGTCAATTATTGACCAGTGCAAATATCTGTATTTATTAAAAGGTGATATTTTGAAAGCAACTGGTATTAGAAGAGTAAAAGCTCATATCTTAAACTACATGTGAGAGCACTATATGTTAATTTAAATTACTAATTGCACACCTTTTTGAAGATACTTGCCTAATTCAGTGCAAGCCAAGATTATTTAACTAAACACTTTATTTGCTTCTTTGAAATGCTGAGTTGTTACTGTGTAAACCCACCTGCATTTCAGTAGGTATTTACTAAATATATTTTTAAAAATACAGTATATCAAAATGGCTAAACTTTTTTCTCGGACTGCATTCACTGCAATAAATAGAGGTTTTTAAATCGAGATGGCAAGTGTGAGTTAGTTAATACATTAATAGTTTAAATCCGAGGTTTTGATTTGGATGTGAATGTAATAGGGTTAAACTAGACTAATTATACTGAACTCTGCAAGTAAAGATGGCCCATATCATGTTTCTGCTGAGATTTTTATGGGGGGACACAGGTGGTTTTATCCATGTTTTGCAGTGAAGACATAGATACATTAAGAAGGTTCAAACTTTTTGTGAGGGTTTTTGGTGCTGGTTGGTTTGCCAGGAATGGAAATGTGACCTCTTCTGGCTTGTTGAAACTCCCTTTTTGGCAACATCTCAAAGGTTTATTCTTGCAGCACAACTGAATACTAGAGATGGTTGACTCTAATAGCTCTCTTGAGTATCATTTTTAATAAAGTTAAATATTTGTTTCATATAAGCTAAAACCCAGCTTTTTGAACAAGATTGTCGCTTTACTCAGTTGGTCAGTTTGAACCCTCTTAGACATTGAGATTATTTTGTTAGTTCTCCATTCATAGGGTCTCATCTTAGAAATAACGTCAATTTCCTTTATATAAAAGAGCAGGAAAATCTTTCATGTCTCTTCTGTGTGAAATGAAGAAGCAAAAAGGTAGAGCTCAGTTTTCCCCCTGTGTAGGTTATCTTTAACAGTAGCAAGGGTTCAGTTTAATTTCTAGCAGCCTTGGCACATGACAATTTGTTACAAGGAAATTGTCACTGCAAGTAAAGTAGAGGAGCAAACGTGAATGCTAAATGGAAGATATCTTAAACTCCTGCTGTTTATTGGTCTTTGGACTCAAGATGCCTAAACTAATCTTCCTATCAATAAACTAGGCAAATACAACTTAGATGGGGCTACTATAAGGTGGGTGCATAACTGGCTGGATAACTGTTCTCAGAGTAGTTATTAACGGTTCACAATCCTGCTGGAAGGGCATACCCAGTGGGTTTTCGCAGGGGTCTGTTTTGGGGCCGGGTCTGTTTTGGGGCCGGTTCTGTTGAATATCTTCAACGATTTAGATATTGGCATAGAGAGTACACTTAGTAAGTTTGCAGATGATACGAAGCTGGGAGGGGTTGCAACTGCTTTGGAGGTTAGGGTCATAATTCAAAATCATCTGGACAGACTGGAGAAATGGTCCAAGGTAAATAGGATGAAGTTGAATAAAGACAAATGCAAAGTACTCCAATTAGGAAGGAACAATCCATTTCACACATACAGAATGGGAAGCAACTGTGTAGGAAGGAGTACTGCAGAAACGGAATTAAGGGTCATAGCGGACCACAAGCTAAATATGAGTCAACGGTGTGACAGTGTTGCAAAAAAAGCAAACATGATTCTGGGATGCATTAACAGGAGTGTTGTGAGCAAGACACGAGAGGTCATTCTTCCACTCTACTCGGCACTGATCCGGCCTCAATTGGAGTATTGTGTCCAGTTCTGGGCACCACATTTCAAGAAAGATGTGGAGAAATTGGAGACGGTCCAGAGAAGAGCAACAAGAATGATTAAAGGTCGAGAGAACATGGCCTATGAAGGAAGACTGAAAGAATTGAGCTTGTTTAGTTTGGAAAGGAGAAGATTGAGAGGGAACATGATTGCGATTTTCAGGTATCTAAAAGGGGTGTCACAAGGAGGAGGGAGAAAAATTGTTCTCCTTAGCCTCTGAGGATAGGACAAGAAGCAATGGGCTTGAACTGCCATAAAAGAGGTTGAGGTTAGACGTTAGGAAAAACTTCCTAATTGTCAGGTGGTTAAACACTGCCTAGGGAGGTCGTGGAATCTCCATCTCGGGAGATATTTAAGAGCAGGTTGGTTAGACATCTGTCAGGGATGGTCTAGACCGGGCCTGGGCAAAATACAGCCCATGGGTTGGATTTGGCCCCCCAAGCCACTGGATCCGGCCCGTGGAGGCAGTGGGGAGCCCCAGGCAGGCTCCCCAGCTTGCCTCGCAGCTCCGCATGCCATGCAGAAAAGCAGCTGCATGGCTCCATTTCTGTTTTGAAACTGGAGGGGAGAGGCAAAGTTTTAGGAGCCGCCCCACCTACAGCACATTCCCATTGGCCGGTTTCTGACAGAAACCAGCCAATGCGAGCTGCTTGTTAGAATAACAGGCAGCTAAGAAGAATCAAGCCTTCTCTCCTGGGCTCAGTTATTCATGAAGCACATGGCCAGGCAAGCTGGCTGGCTGGCTGAGAAACATTTTTAGCTCTGCAGGCAGTCAAGCTAGTTTGGCAGCTGACAAGTCTCTTGGCCACAGCCTGCTTCTGGCACCCCAGCCCTTCCTGCTCCAACTCTCTCTCTCCTCCCACCCCACCTCTCCTTAACATACCCAAACTCTCTGTCCCCCTCTTACACTTGTACCCACTTCCAGATCTGGAACCCCAATTTCCTGCCCCAGATCACAATCCCCTCCTACCCTAGGTCACATCCCAAACCCCTGCACTCCAATCCGCCTGCTTCATCCCAACTCCCTCCCAGACTCCAGTCTCCCTGCTGCATCCCAGTCTCTTATACCAAGCTCCCTTCTGCACCTAACCTCCAGTCCAGACCCCGCATCTCCATTAATATCATGTAAGAGTGCAGTCCTCAACCACTTTCCAAAATCTTGGAAATCAAAAATTATTGCCCACCCCTGATCTAGATGGTACTGGGTCCTGCCATGAGAGCAGGGGACTGGATTTGATGACCTTTCGAGGTCCCTTCCAGTTCTTGTTTTCTGTGATTCTATGAATCTATAGATAACTCTCCCAAATACAGTCTACAACTTTCCTAAGAACTGTATTTTGCCAAATTCTTAATTGACCTAGATAGGAATGTTAAAATGGTTAACTGGTAAGCATGAGGCTTATGGTATGTTAACTGGCCCTTGCCGGTGAACTCTGGCAGCAGCTAGTTGTGAAGGGCCAAAACAGCCCCAGCCATGGAGGGGACAGTGGGCTGAGCCTCATGGCCACAGTGGGAGTGGCAGAGAGACCCCCACAACGGCAGCTGGACTCCACATCCACAGTGGGCCAGGCAAGAGGCCCTAAGTTAACTGGTTAACAGGTTAAGTGTTAACATCCAACTTAGTAATATCAACACTACAAGCCAGAGAACTTCATATATGATTTTTCTTGTATTCTGTTCTATTTATTCTAATTTAAACATCCA
Source organism: Pelochelys cantorii (assembly GCA_032595735.1). Taxonomy (NCBI): domain Eukaryota; kingdom Metazoa; phylum Chordata; order Testudines; family Trionychidae; genus Pelochelys; species Pelochelys cantorii. The sequence continues at coordinate 85,233,344 of CM064330.1, read as the reverse complement.
ACTGGTTTCATATCTTTATCTGAATAGTGCTATATGTACCAGTATCTATGGTCACTTACGAACTGGTATAGGTAAGAAAATGTACATGACATACATTATACAGGACATTACATTGCCCTTCCTTTATCAGCATTAGACCTTCGCACATATAAGGATTTATTACCTGGACAAAACAATTCTCTGGTGTATTGCATTCTGAAATGAGAAACTTTTCCAGAAATATTTGGTTATAAACTAGCTATTTCAGTAGTCCTTTGCTTTGTCACAATTACTAGTGCGAAGTATGATTTAACTAAGGATGTTAAATTGTAGTTAATTTACTAGTCGATAGACACTTCCGCATTCCTCCTTTGAAATGTATATTTCGAAGGAGGAATGCAGAACTCCACGTGCAGCCCGGGGCCAGTTCTGCTAACTATAGGCTGCATGCGGGCATGCCAACTTTGAAATGTACAAGAGTCCCGAGCAGGGGAACTTGTGCATTTCAAAGCGGAAGTGCATTCGTGGAGCCCAGGGTCAGCGGGGGACTGAGTCCCCCGGTTCCATATTGCTCTGCTGCTTTGAAATGCCATGGAGCCTGAGATCAGCTGGGGAGTCTCCAATTGACCCCAGGCTCCAGGGGGCACTTCTGCTTTGAAATACCACCTTGGCATTTCAAAGGGGCAGCGTCGCACAGCTTAGCTGGGATCAGCTGTGTGGTGCTGCCCTTTGAAGTACCTCCTCTTCCCCCCTCCTCCCCCCATCCCCACCCCACCACTTGAAAGTAGCAATGAAGGGGGAATTGACTAGTCAACTGACTCTATCGGATAAGCATTTGACTAGTCTGATAGTTGACTAGTCTTTACCATCCTTAGATTTAACTAGTTGTTAGTATAATGTTTAAGCAGGCTTGCTTGTTACAAGTTAATGAAATGGTTTTTTTTATCTCTGGAGGTATGGATTTATATTCTAATTAAGTTACAAATGAGATGACTTAACCTGCTCTTGTTTTAGTTCCTAGAGGACATTTGTCAACGTGATATGTTCGGATAGTTTGGCAAAATTTGGCACTCACCATACACAATGACACCCTATTACCATCTTGGGCTTCATTGTGTATGTAGCTCAAGAAGAGAAATGCCTTAACAAACCTCAAACAATACTTGCATACCACCTGTGCGTGCTAATGTTCTTTCTCTTTCCTAGTGCTACTAGTACGTTTTCAATGTACATCAAATGCTTGTATCTTTATATTTAAGTACTAGACAACTTAAACAGTGGTGCCTGGGTCCGGTGAGGAGTCAGGGCACAGAGGCCTCCTGCCAGCGCTCCTTGAGCCAGGCCTCAGGGTGGGAGAGGGGTTGTGCAAGCCAGCTGGGCATGGCTCCACTGGGAAGCCTTTCAGTGCTGGGGGGGCGTGGCTCCTGCAGGGCGAGAAGTGGAGCTGTGCTGCCAGGTCCTGGTGGAGCTTTGGAGGGGGCATGGTAGTGAGGCAGGCAGGGCTTCCCTCCCCCTTCACCGGTCTGGTGCTGTGGCTTGGCAGCAGGAGGAGCTTGGAGCAGGGAGGCTCCTTACCTGGATTGGTGGCCGGCAAGATGGCAAACCCCATCCCCAGCTGACCACTCCCTTTCTTTTGTGGCTTCCCCTGTGGTCACTATACAGTATAGCTGTCCCCAGTGCTCGCTACCCCCAGTGGTCACTGCAGGGCCGGCTTGAGCCATTCCTGCACCCTGGGCAGCGGGCGTGCAACGCATGTGTGGATCCGCCCCGGGTGCACAGTGCATGCACAGCCCCGCCCCCCGGTGCGCTGCGCACCTTACAGCTGCAGTCGGGCATGCGGCGCCTGATTGCAGCTCTAAGGGGTGCCGCGCACCTGGGGCTGCGCGGCGCCCCTTAGAGCTACCATCAGGTGCCCCCCATATGTTGGCACTCTGGGCAGCTGCCCGGCTAGCCCCCCCCCTTAATCCGGCTCTGGGTCACTGTGCAGTATCGTGTCGCTTAGAACAGCTCCCTCCCTTTTCATGTTATGGAAAACAATGTAATTTCAGGTACATCCCATTTTCTTGGCACAACCAAACCCTGACCTTACTTTAAGTTAGGATAAGAGGAAGCTCTATACCAAAGTTGATGGCCCTAGTCTTACCATTTAGGAGGAGTTCTTGAACAAATGGACTCACAGGCGCACATAAAAGTCTCTAAAATATATAGAGATGACTTCATATTAACTTTTTTTGCAGTTTAGGCTTCCATGGATATGACTGTCATTATTACTGGTTAATTGTTGAATACTAGTACAAGTAGATTTTCTAAATTTTGAAGTTCCCAACATTTTGGGGCATTTAAATTACTTTTTGCATGCAACCTCCTAAAATGATTCTTCCGAAAATGCTAAGAAAAATTTGATAGTGGGTTGTACACATTGTAACAGTACATTTTATATCCATCTATCATATTTTTGCGGTTTTACGCTAAAAAACACAATTGCTACTACAGTAAAAAAATTAAGTCTGAAAAAGTCCAGATTCAATCATGTAATTAACATGAAGAGTTGCTTAACAGATGGCTAGCTTACACTGAGGAATACAAATGTAGAAACTTACAAAAATGCCATATTAATCAGACCCAGGGGTTAGCTAAAGTATCGTATCAGACTGCAACCAGTACCAGATGCTTCAAACAAAGAAGCAAGAAGTCTAATGGTCAGCAATTATAGAATAGCCTGCCTATAGGTGAAAATTCTTACGAATAGTTGGTAATTGTCATATTTTTGGAAGTTGGGGGGTACATATTGCTTTAAATGTTGTATCTGTGTATATGCATTTTTTTCTTGAAATAAGTGAATCTCTTGGCTTCAATGATGTCTCGTGGTGGAGAGGTCCATAGACTGGCTATGCATTATGTCCACCAGTGGTCTCCAACCTTTTTACACCCAAGATCACTTTTTAAATGACAGAACAAGCCAAGATCTACCGCCCCGCCCTCTCTATTCTCCTCCTCTCCATCACTTGCTATCCGCCAACCCTTACACTGCTGCTTTTTCCCCCAATTCTTCTGTAGGAAGAAGTTTTTCCAACATTTGGCCTGTCTAGACTTGACCAAATGTCAGAAAAACCCCTTCTTTTGGAAGCCCCCTTATTCCTCGTGGAAAGAGGAATATAGGGGTGACCGAAAGATCATGTTTGCTCTTCCACTAAAAGAAGCGGAAGAACAAATGCATTCCTGGATGCAGAAGAGTTTTTCTGGGATATCTCCGGAATCCTGAAAAACTCGTGCAGTCTAGCCGTACCCTCGCTGGGTTGAGACAGGATGTGTAGGCTCTGGGGTCGGAATGAGGGATTTGGGTGTGGGAAGGGGTGAGAGGTGCAAGCTCTGGGAGGAAATCTGGATGCAGGAGGAGGTGGATAAGGGAACCCTGGCTCGGGGAGGGAGCTCCAGGCCGGGCAGTGTTGGGGTCAGAGTAATAAGTAAGCCACAGACTTCTTGATGTGAGGGTTCAGGCATTTGGGTTGGGGTATGTGAGGGGCTCAGGGTAGTGGGTTATAGTGTATAATAGGCTCAGATAGGTAGGGTCTGGGGGAAAGGGGAGTGCAGGAGTGTCGTGATGCTGTGGCCAGATGGGGGCTTGGCCCCAATTGGGGGTTTGTTGGCCAGGCTTCATTTTCAAATAAAATACTACGTCAAACACACAAAGTTTCTGCATTGTCTTTATTTCTGAGAAGGGCAGGGAACCTGTTTTGAGTCAGGGGTCATTGACCCACAGAAAAGTCAGTTGGGGCCACACAAGTGAGATGCCAAAAAACCCTCCTCCAACCCCTCCCCCCCCAAGCTTCACTAATGTGGCCCCAACTGTGTTGGTGCGAGCAGGGGACATAGTACTGGGGAAGGGTGCTAGTGGGTGCTTCGGCAGGGGACAGGGTGCCAGTGGGGACAGGTTTCTGAGGCTGGGGAGAGGAGAGAGGGAATAGGGGGCAGTGGGGGCAGAGTCCCCTGCTTACTGCCTCCTCCCAGGATTCTCTCCCCATCGTTTCTCCCCCCCCCCCCCCGAGGGAAGCCTCCTGCGGTGCAGCCAAACCCCCGCGGGCGCCTCCCACAGCACGGCCAAACCCCCGCGGGCGCCTGTCCTGGGGCCGAACCCTGCTCCCGCGGTGCAGGGAAACCCATACACTCAACTCACCCCTCTTACGGTGCAGGGAAGCCGCTGCACCCCTCCTCCGGGGCCAATGCCCCCTTCCCCAGCATGCCACAGAGCTGTGGGAGGGGAGTAGCCAGTGCACTTCCGGAACTCCTGGAAGTGGCGCAAAGCTGCAGGCAGGACTTCCACCCACCCCACGGGAAGCCGGCACTATGCTAGAGATAGGTAGTGGGGCTTCTCGGGGGTGGGGGTGCTCGAACGCCTCGCGATTGACTGGTCGAGGCCTTGCGATTGACCATTCGATCGCGATCGACCGGTTGGTGACCACGGATGTATACAATGCTTCCTTTTTCAGTTGAGTTTAGTATTCTTTTTTCATAGTTTTAAGAGAGCAGATTAGGCTGTTGTGTATATCATTCCTCTTGTATGTCTCTTATCATGTCTTGATCTTTAAATGAAACATTTCAGATTTTTTTTCTACATGGAAGTGATTCCATATCTCTAATTTCTCCACACTTCTAGCTTCTTCCTCTTTTCTAGTTTTGCCTTTTTTCTTTGAATTGTATATATGAACTGAATGCAGTATTCCAGAAAGTGAAATCCAAATGCAATTTAAAAAAAAACAAGATGTAAAAATGTGTGATTTCCGTTGATCTCTGAAGCTTTTGCCTCTGGGCTGGAGCTCCCAGTTGCCTCTTCCGCCTTCCTTTCCCTCAGCTTCCCGGCCTCACCTTGGTGGGGGACCTCCCTGCAGCTTTGACAAGTAGTGAGAAGCTCCAGAGTTACCGTTGGCTGCAGTGGTGGGGACCCTGAAATCTTGGCAGCATTGGGTGCTGAACCTGCCTCCCCATTTTGTTAGGGATATTTTTATTGAAAGTCAGGGATGGGTCATGGGCTTCTGTAAATTTGTTTGTGATCTGTCCCTGACTTTTACTAAAAATATCTGTGACAAAACTTAGCCTAAGTTATAAATCATGATCACTTTCAGATTATGCCTGTGTCCATATTTCATTGGTCAGGTCTACACTACAGGCTAAAGATGACCTACATTACATAACTTCAGCTATGTAAATAAGAGTAAGCATACCTTAGGTTGGTGTGGTGTCTGTGCCACGCTAGGTTGATGGGAGAATCTCTCCCGTCAACTTACCTTATGCATCTTTTTCTAGTGGAGTAACAGTTGACACGAGTGCATTTGGTGGTTGATTTAGTCTTCCTGTGACTTGATAGCCACATCATTGATCTGCCCAATTGTGGAAACAAGCCCATAGTTGTCAGATTAGCAATTTGGGTATAGGCTATAGTCTATCGGGGTCGGCAACCTACAGCATGTGTGCCAAAAGTGGCGTGCAAGCTGATTTTTTTCATTGGCATGTGAGGCAGGAGCTCAGCTCTGCCCCCCTTGCAGCCGGGAGCCTGCACTAATATTTCCTTGATGTGCGTGCCTATGTGATGATGCACAAAAAATTGTAATCTAAACCCTCCTATCTCCGCAGCAGCACTCATTTTCCTCCTGCTCTTGGAAGGTGAGTGTTGTGGCTGCTCTCGCTGATGGGGATGGCCCAGGGCTGCGTTGTGGCGTGGCTGCTCTGTTGGCCAGGGCTACGTTGGGGGATAGCTGCTGCTGAGACGACTTGTGGGGCAGCTGTCACTGGTGTTTCTGGCCTAGAACACGTGGCGGGTGGGCAGGTTGCTGATGCGTCACGTTGCTGCCGGGGGTTGAAGCCGGGGCCACTTGGGTTGCTGCGGGGGGTGGGGGGAATTGAAGGCACGGGTGGATGGTTTGCTGCCTCCAGGGGTTGGAGCCATGGGTAGGTGAGTTGGAGACGTAGACAGACCTGCAGCCACGTTGTGGGGTGGCTGCTTGGGCGGCCGCTCTGGCATGCCATAGGTTGCTGAACCCTGACTCAGAGGTTTGTGTGCCGCTTAAAGTATCAAGTTACGAGCCTGTGATGGGAGAACTCAGCAAGGCAAAGCAAGGCCAAGGATCACATTAAATAGTAAGATCTGCATCTTTATTTATTAATGAAGCTGCTGTAAGTAGGACTATTATTGACTTTAAAAAGTATCACTGGCACGCTGACCCGTAAATAGAAGGAAATAAGTTAAATTTTGCCACACCACTTCTGAAAGGTTGTCAAGCACAACCTAATTCCAGCTCACAAAGTGCATGCAGTTCTTAAGGGGTCAAATGTTGCTCAGGGGCTTGGCCCTGGTGTGCTGGCTTTAGCCATGTCGGGTGCGGGGTTGGGGGAGAGGAGTTGAGGGCTTTATCCTGCAGGGTGGTGAGCTGGTCCTCTTAGCTTTCCCTCTGTTGAGGGATGACGAGACTGGGTGTCAGCTCCACAAAAGACGGGGTGCTGCTGTTTGTGATTTGAACTCCATAGGGAGGAGGTGGTCTGGGGCTTCAGTCCTGCAGTTGGTACCTAAGCTCCAGCAGCACATGCTCATTATAACAGGAAACTGTCGCTATAGTACTATGTAGACCTCGTATGTTATGATCTCCTTCCATACTATACTCTCCAAGTTGTGTTTATTGTTGATAAGTCACAATTGAATTTTTTTGGACTTGTTAACTCTACATTAATTTTGTGGTTGATAACATTTCAAAGCGTAAGAAACGCATGTTTGAAGAAGAAAGCCAAAGTTTTCATCAGAATGGGAGGAAGATTCTGCTTTCACTAATAAGATGGCAAACTCCTGTGCTTTATCTTCAGTGAATTACACTTGCATTTCAAAGCAAGAAACCTGAAATGTCACTCTGAAATGAATCTCAGGAATTTTTCCTCTAAATTATCTCTTCCATCAGAATTAAGGAAAAGCAGGCTAACCACAGATATTCAAAATACACCACAGCTACTGATATGTGTGTGTTGTGTTTTTGCAGATGTAATTGTGAAGAAAGAAATGTTTGGATTAAGTGGTGCTAAAAGTAACATCCCGCAGTGTTAACATAAAGAACACATTTGACAAAGCATTGACAAAAGCCCATGTATCCGTGGAAAAACACTGAGTAAAGCAAAGTATGAAATTGATAGGACATACGAAGCAGCACGAAATGGTGTTGGGGCAGGAAAGTCGAGCCTATCAGACTTTCTGAACACCAAATTGCAGAGTTCCTCCGTGTTCATTCACATCTATTGTGAACATCTACGGTTAGATATTCAGTGTGAAAGTGTTACATAAATCAGTGCTGGACAATGTCAGTTTTTTTAGTGCACCCAGTGAGATTCATTGACATAAAAATACCTACATTGTAAGCTGCAGAGGGGTAGCCGAGTTAGTCTGTAACACGGAAAACTCAAACAACCAATAGGCTAGTAGCACCTTAAAGACTACAAAACATGTAGGATGGTATCATGAGCATTTAGTGAGGCACAAGGTCCTTTTCAGATTACAGGAGTATTGAAGTCCAATCAAGACAGAAATAGGCAAATTGGGGGGGGGTGGGAGATAAATGGTAAATTTTCACAGAGTAGATAAGCTTCAGAGGGTAACTGAGTTAGGTTGTTCCCCAGGGGTCAAAACTGGGAAAAAAAAAACCAAATAGTCTAGTACAACCTTAGTTCATCAAATAGATCTAACAAGAGGCTGAGGTAAGAACAGTGAGGTTGGTCAAGTCTTGCAGACTGATTAGTCTTTAAAGGTGCTATGCGAGATGGAACAGCTCATATAGCAAAAGGGATACAAATAAACTGTGCAAGACCGACTAATTTCAGAAAAGGATCTAAGGCACAAACTAAGTAAGCTACAGATTGAGCTTCACAAATGAGGGCTCTAAAAAAAATGACAATTTGAAATGTGGGCAATTTATCAGAATGATTGATAAATAAAGGAGATGTAGGAAAAGGAGATTCTCAATCTGTGGTGTCCAAAGTTACACTGTACTAACATGATGTGGCTCATTTGGAATGTTGAGCTAGACTATGGATTCAGGAAATGTGGCTATCTTGGCCAGTTGAGTAGTGGATAGTTTGCTATAGCAGTAGCCACTATCCACGACTACTGCTGCAGAACGGCAGTTAGGACACCATGGCTAAATAGAGACCGTTTTGTTCAGGAATACGACATAAAATACATGTCTGGCTACTCAGATACCCTTACCCTTCAATAATTGTGCATTGTTCATAGGTGGAAGGCCAGCATAGAGGGGATAAAACTATGAGTACGACCCACATCTCGAAGTACTGCGTGCAGATGTGAGTCTCCTCACCTCAAAAAAGATATATTGGCATTAGAAAAGGTTCAGAAAAGGGCGACTAAGATGATTAGGGGCTTGGAAAGGGTCCCATATGGGGAGAGGCTAGAGAGACTGGGACTTTTCAGTTTGGAAAAAAGGCGATTGAGGGGCGATATGATAGAGGTATATAAAATCATGAATGGTGTGGAGAAAGTGATTATAGAAAAATTATTTACCTTTTCCCATAATACAAGAACTAGGGGACACCAAATGAAATTGATGGGTAGTAGGTTCAAAACTAATAAAAGGAAATTTTTCTTCACACAGCGCACAGTCAACCTGTGGAACTCCTTGCCCGAGGAGGCTGTGAAGGCCAGGACTCTATTAGGGTTTAAAAAAGAGCTTGATAAATTTTTGCAGGTTAGGTCCATAAATGGCTATTAGCCAGGGATAAAGTATGGTGCCCTAGCCTTCATAACAAGGGCAGGAGATGGATGGCAGGAGATAAATCACTTGATCATTGTCTTCTGTTCTCCTTCTCTGGGGCACCTGGCATTGGCCACCGTCGGCAGATGGGATGCTGGGCTCGATGGACCTTTGGTCTGACCCAGTATGGCCATTCTTATGTTCTTATGTTCTATTTGGCCAGTTGAGTGTGGATAGTTTGCTATAGCAGTAGCCACTATAATGACTACTGCTTCAGAACCAGTTGGACACCATGGCTCTAAATAGAGACCGTTTTGTTCAAATACGACAAAAATATACATGTCTGGCTCTTCAGATACCCTTACCCTTCAATAATTGTGCATTGTTGATAGGTGGAAGGCCAGCATAGAGGGGAAAAAAGATAATAGAACATAAGAAAAAAAATTGCACTTGTAAAGTTAGTATTTCAATGTGTAAGTCTGCTATGGAAAGAACAGGTTAGGAACTATTTAAAAAAGCTAAAGGTACATAAATCCATGGGTCCGGACTTAATACATCCGAGGGTACTGAGAGAGTTGGCAAATGTCACTGAGGAGCCTTTGACCATTATCTTTGAAAAGTCATGGAGATCGGGAGAGATTGGAAAAAGGCAAATGTAGTGCCCATCTTTAAGAAAGGGAAGGAGGACAATCCAGGGAACTATAGGCCGGTCAGTCTTACCTCAGTCCCTGGAAAAATCATGGAGGGGATCCTCAAGGAATCCATTCTTAAGCACTTGGAAGAGGGGAAGGTGATCAGAAATAGTCAGCATGGATTTGTGAAGGGCAGGTCGTGCCTGACCAATCCGATTAGCTTCTATGATGAGGTAACTGGCTCCGTGGATATGGGGAAGTCAGTGGATGTGATATACCTTGACTTTAGCAAGGCTTTTGATACAGTCTTCCATAATATTCTTGCCAGCAAGTTAAGGGAATGTAGATTGGATAAATGGACGGTAAGATGGATAGAAAGCTGGCTGTAAGGTCGGGCCCAGCGGGTAGTGATCGACGGCTCGATGTCAGGATGGCGGTCGGTTTCTAGCAGAGTGCCCCAAGGATCTGTTCTTGGACCGGTTTTGTTCAACATCTTTCTTAATGACCTGGATGAGGGGATAGATTGCACTCTCAGCAAGTTTGCAGATGACAGTAAGCTAGGGGGGGAGGTAGATACGCTGGAGGGCAGGGATAGAGTCCAGAGTGACTTAGACAAATTGGAGGATTGGGCCACAAGAAATCTGATGAGGTTCAACAAGGACAAGTGTAGAGTCCTGCAGTTGGGACGGAAGAATCCCAAGCATTGTTAGAGGCTGGGGACTGACTGGCTAAGTAGCAGCTCTGTAGAAAAGGACTTGGGGATTACAGTGGATGAGAAGCTGGACATGAGTCAACAGTGTGCCCTTGTAGCTGAGAAGGCTAATGGCATATTAGGTTGCATTAAGAGGAGCATTGCCAGTCGATCCAGAGATGTCATTATTCCTTTTTATTTGGCTCTGGCGAGGCCACATCTGGAGTATTGTGTCCAGTTCTGGGCCCCCAATTACAGGAAGGATGTGGACACATTGGAGAGGGTCCAGTGGAGGGCGACCAAAATGAGTAGGGGGCTGGACCATATGACCTACGAGGAGAGGCTGAGGGAGTTGGGTCTGTTTAGTCTGCAGAAGAGAAGAGTGGGGGGGGATTTGATAGCAGCCTTCAACTTCCTGAAGGGAGGTTCCAAAGAGGATAGAGAGAGGCTGTTCACAGTAGTGATGGATGGCAGAACAAGGAATAATGGTCTCAAGTTGTGGTGGGAGAGATCCAGGTTGGATATTAGGAAAAACTATTTCCCTAGGAGGGTGGTGAAGCACTGGAATGGTGTACCTAGGGAAGTAGTGGAGTCTCCATCCCTAGAGGTGTTTAAGTCTCGGCTTGACAAAGTCCTGGCTGGGTTGATTTAATTGGGATTGGTCCTGCCTAGAGTAGGGGGCTGGACTTGATGCCCTTCTGAGGTCTCTTCCAGCTCTATGGTTCTATGATTCTATCAGCCTCCTAAGACAGTATTTTGTTGTTCAACTGCTATGGTAAAAATCTGACCATGACTTTTTAAAAATAAATCCTCTTGCTGCTGATGAAAATCAGGAAAAGCATGAGGTTGGAGATGGCAGAGTTGTGAAGCAATCCTGCCTAGCTAATAGTCATATGGGACTTGGAGTGATGTCATATATAGCATACTCCTTGGCTGGTAATAGCTCAAAGGCCACCATCTTTTGGTGGCCACCCAACACACTGTTGTACAATGCCTTCATTCCTTTTTTATTTTATTTTTTTTTCATTTTCTTACATGTTAGTGTTCTTTCTTCTGATCTGTATGTAGGTGTAATTGTGTGTTAGGGATGTAAGCGACTAATCAGATAGTCAACTATCCGATAAGCAAAAGCTTATCGGAAGTTGACACACTAGTCGCTCCCCTCTTCTCCCCCCCCCCCCACCCCATCAGAAAAAGGCAGCGAGGTGGGGAGAAGAGCCCACTGGGGCTCTTGTACATTTCAAAGCGGAGATGTCCCCCGCTGGCCCCAGGCTCCATGCCCTGTTTCAGTCTTTGAAATGCACAAGAGCCTCTGCTGGGCCTCTTGTACATTTCAAAGGTGGAACACCCTGTGACACTTCCACCTTGGAACTGTAGCAACAGCTGAGTGGGCTCCTGCTATATTTCAAAGCGGAAGCGCCCTTATCGACTAATCGAATCATCGATGGAAATTCCATCAATGATTTGATTAGGTAATTAATCTTATTTTAACATCCTTAATTTTAGTGTGCATGCTGCTTTTTGTTTGATGTGCTATCTATTTTTCACATTGAGCTAGCTGGTGATTATCTTACAGACTTGAGTGGAACTTGAGGAGGATAAATTTTGTGTTGGTTTCCCTGTCAGCTACATGAACAATCACAGAATTTTCTAGTATGGTAAAAGAAAAGAAACCCAAACATTTCAGTGTTTTATAGTGAAAATTAAATCAAAGTAGATATTTGCAAACATATTTTATGTAAATATAAAGGGGCTGTGCTTGCCAACCCTCCTCTCTCTGGCTCTCTCCACCCCACCCCCCCCCCCCCCCCCCGGCTGCCGGCGGGGCCAGGCCAAGGTGTGCCAGCCCTGGCTCTGCTGACGGCCAAGCAGGTCTGAGGCCGTGCCAGCCCAGCTCTCCTCCCTTCCCCTAGGCTCTCTTCCCCCAGCCTGGGGGGGAGGGGGAAGCCTGGCTGCTGAGGAGGGGGTGGACCTAGGCCAGGCCAGCCCCCACCACCACCAGGGCCCAGCTCTCTCCTGGCTGCAGTGGGGGGACGGGGTGCTGAGGCCAGGCCTGCCCCGGCCTTACCCTCTTTCCCTTCTCCCCAGCCTTGCCAGTCCCATGTTCCTCCCTGCAGCTGCCCTGGGTTTGGGCTGGGCTGAGGCCTGGCTGCGGCAGGCCCAGTTCTCTCCCCTCAGCTGGTGGGGGAGGCGTAGGCCAGCCCCAGCCCTGCCCCTTTCCTCCCCTTTCTCCCTGGCCTGGCCAGGCCCAGCTCTCTCCCTCTAGCTTCCTTTGTTAGCAAAGTGTCAATGCACATGTCATATTCACTCTTCTGAGTTAATGGAAAATTGAAAGCGATTGAGTGTCTACATTTTTTTTTTTTAAATAGACTGCAACATAGTTTTAGTCCCGCTAGTTTTAATGTGCTGTGTGGAATTTTGATGTCTGAAGGATGGAAGTCATGGAATGCCAAGGATGTCAGGTGATCTAATGGATATACATTTCTTCGTTAAAATGACTAGTTTTTTACTTCTTACCCATCAATTAGATTTTTCTTTTGCACGTGAGCTCCAGTTCGCAGGGGCGCAAAAGAGTGTGCTGTAGATATTCGACCTCATTGAGTCGTGGTGAAAGGAATCCATTCCCTTGGCACTCCAAAACAGCAAAAGAAACACTGATATCTATGTGAAGATACCAAAGAGCATGGAGGAGAGGATAGTGGAGCAACAGGAGAATGTCTTTTCATCCTTGATGGCTGTGATGGAGCTCATGGTGGCATCCCTGGAGAGGATCCCTCTGACCCCATGCAGAACAGCTTTTCCTCCTCCCCCAGTTGCATAGCTTCCATCCCCATAGGCCCCAGGACATGGGAGGAACTCAAGGGAAACCTCACACACAACCTCCAGGGCCTCAAGAGGCAAAAAGCTGTCCTTCTCATGTTTCTGACCTCCTTCCCTCGCCCCCCCCCCCCCCCCCCCCGCCCTCGGGCCCTATCATAGACTCCTTTTCTGTCCCCGTGCTGTGTGCTCTCCTTATTTCCCGGGTGTCTGGCTGCTCAAAATTTCCAGCTTGGCGCACTGCCTCAGCCCCCCACCGTGATAGATAACTTTCCCCCTTGCTCTCTCAAATATTACAGAGCACACAGTAGGCTGCTGCCACAAAGGGAATGTTGTCTTAGTTGAGGTCCAACCTAGTCATGTGGGGGGCCGTTCCAGCCCAGGTGGGCCCAGAGCAGCCACCCCACCCACTATGGCCAGCCCCTGCCCATGGCAGACCCTGTGGAGCCGGAGCAGCCCGCTGCCCGTGGCCTTGAGGAGCTGCTACAGCTCCCACTGGTTAACCATTCGCATCCCTGTCAGGGCTGTTCCCCACTCTGGCACTTTGAGTGAAGAAGGTCAGAGCCTGCAAGAGCCCTTAAAAACCTTGCCTCTGTAGCCATTGGTTACCAAAACTTCCCAGAGTCACAGATTCCCTGGCTTTGAGAAATAAATGAACAAACAAGCTGCCACCATCAAATTATTTTTTTATCCCTAAAACCAGGGTGAACACTTGGGGTACCCCTGGAGGTGGCTTCAAGTTCTTTTTGCCCCAAAAGAGCTTGAAAAGAGAACAACAAGCTGAAGTCTGTGGTAGTTGACCCCTCAGTCTGAGGCATGCAGATACAGACAGACCTTCCACGATACAAGAATCAAATCATCACCTTAAACAAAAAAAATTACAAAATAAACGTTTAACTTGATAAAGCATACTTGGTTGCTAGATGTTGCAGAGCAACTAAGGAAGACCAATTAAAACACAGAGAAAAGTCTCAGGAAACAAAGTTTAGATGTTTACTGGGGAGGGAAGGCATAGATTCACACAGAGCAGGTCAAACCAAACCACAAAATAAAGAGAAAATACCCTGAACGTGACTAGATCCACTTTGTAAGTAAGTAAAAGGGAAATAATCTCCTCTTTGTTCAATCCACTCCTATGCTCTGAATTCTTTAGAGGCACGGTAGTCCTGCCTGGGTTCAAAATCATTCTGTCTTTCTCTCAACTCCTGGTTTTTCTCTCCCACACAAGGAAAGCAGTCAAGGAATCTATGTCCAATTCAAATTTCATCCCTCTTTCTCGATTGGTTCTCCTGGCCCCCTGGTCAACACCTTTGCTAGCTATCTGTGTTTAATCCCTTAATCACCTGGTGCTGGTCAGCACTCCTGTCCATTACGGTCGCTAATTCTGCACTTGTTCAGCTTGCAGTTGAAGTGCTCCTTACTCTGGTCCAGGCTGCCTGTGTATGGCTACAGGAGCAAGGGGTAGGCTGGGTTGCCAAGGATTGCTATTGGCATTTCTGCCTCTCAGATTCTAAATTTCCAGTCTGGGAGGAAAAAAAATCCAACCTGGAACTTTCTGGAGAGTCTGGAGTTCCTAAAGATGTGTGTGTCGGGCACCTTTCCCAACCATCGCACATTGATATTGGTGAAACAGCCATTGTGAGCAATCGAGAAGTATCCCTTGTGGTTTATGTACTCCTTAGCGAGGTACTCAGGTGCCAAGATGGGGATGTGCGTGTATTGCTTTCCAAGTCAACGGCAGTCTCTCTACCGAGGACACACTACTTCAAACCACATTGAATTCTTATGTGCAGTGGGAACATGGACCTTCGACTTTACAGAATCGGGTGGCAAGAAATCAACCTTAATAAATTCAACCTTACCTCATAGTGTTGACGTAACTTCAGAAACACCCCAAAGCTCTGTCCCTCCATGCCAAGCATGCCATAAGAACTTTGTGTGTGTTTTTCATAGACATGACTGCCCAGCCATTCTACCTAGCAGTGATTTTGCATCTCTACCACCTGCTCCAGGCAACAAAACCAATCTGCCTGCACTGCTGGGAAGGGTTGAAAGTCTCCTCTCGTGGCTTTCCTTTACTTCCTCATAAGAAAACATTTTTCTGTGGATGCCATAAATTCTGCACACACACACTGATGCAGAATTCCTCCGGAAGTAACAGAGCAAGTAAGGCACTCTAAAACGTTAACCCCTTGTTTATTGAACAAATCAATTTAATAAGCGTCTTATTTTCTTGAGATTTAACTTCCTTGTCTTAATTTTCCATGACCTCATGAAATTGTCGAGTTATTCTTAAACCCTAATTAAGCCAGGACAGCAGATGTTCGTGGTGTGAAAAAGCGATAAAGCAAAAAAAGCTTTAATTTGTTTCAGATCAGTTAATGTGATGTGATTTCTCTTGTTCTGTTTGGTTATCAGGGGACATTTTAGCAAAGATGTTGCCAATTCTCAGGGAAAAACTGCTTGTTAAGTGTGTTCTATGCATATTTCTATGAAAAGCTCTTGCAGCAACTGATCTAGATAAATTGAAGAAGATTAAATATTTGAGAAGCTTTAATTCCCTTCACTTATTACAAATTATTGTGCTCAAATACCTATCCTTTATTGAGAACTTCTGTAAAATTTGTGATTAATTGTATGTAGTGCAGAACATTTTCTTTCCTTTTGTTCTGTTTTCTGGAGAACTGGTTTCCTCTACTGAAACAAATCTGGTGTTTTATTAGCTAACAAGTGTTTGGTTACTGTTAATACCTCCTGCTATGTAGATACATTGATTTATTTTCTTATTCTGAAGCAAAGACTTTTATACAGATATCTACATTTTAACACTTAAAATTAATGCCCTGTATTAACCTGCCTGAAAACAAACTGTTGGTTTATTGGTACTTGATCATTATATTCTGGTTTTTACTTTTAGATCATTTTCATCCATATCTTTAAAAACTGGCTTACAGAGTGGAACTGTATAATACACAGAAATTAATTTAAGAGATACACTAACAGATATTGATGGGCTCAAATTGGTTTTGTGGCAGGTTATTCCATTGTTTTTACTTTACACAGTGCCAAAACAGTGCTTAAAAAATAAAACTTCCCTGAGCATGAAAAGTAACTCTTTTGTTGATGTAACTTTTAGTTTTTAACTTTCACATTATTTGTCTTGAGCACACTTCTCAAATTTGACTTCTTATACAAAAATATCTTTTTGTTTTGCAGAGCAACGTAACTGAAAATACTTCAACTAATCTTTGGGCACGCAAATTCTCATTTGAATGGTGGATTATCTGGTAGCAATTATCGTTTTAAGAATAAGACGACATTTTAAGAGTGGCAAAGAACTGGATTTTCACCCTAGTCCAGCAGCTTTGCTGCTCACTTAAACACAGATGAATGAAGACCCCATTCGGAAAAACACCAGGTCAGCGATCCAGAGCTGATGCAGGTATACAGTCTTTTTTTTAAAAATTGGGGTGCTGAAATACTGAATTGAAACACAAAAGTGTATGTTATAGTTTTATAAAGTTTTTGTAACTTTCCTTTTTTCCCATCTTAGTATTAAAATAGTACATATTTCTGCTTTTGTCATCATCCTTGACTTTATTTTGTTTGACATCAACTTGTCAGTAATCCATTGGAGACTTGCATGTAAATATACCCTGCATTTTAGTTTTGTTCACGCTTTCGTATGGCACACAGACTTGTGAAATTTTGAAAGGGAGAGGAAAACACAACAAAATTAGTGTCTGTCTGATTCAGAACCTGAGCAGTTCATCAGTAAACCCCTTCTGCTTCCCCATCCCCAAAAAAGTGCTAGTAGAGAAAACTCGGGAACATGATGCATTCATTAGTGCTGTTAAAGACTTCTTATAAAAGAATGTCATTCTGAAGAAGCTGATCAGCCATTATCTGAAATGGAGCATCTCTAAGATATTTTTGGCTTTGTTTACATGAGATTTAGGACTCATCTAAGTAGGCAAATTAATTAAAATTAAGGTAGTATGTGAAGTTTAAGCTCTTCCTAAATAACTCTGTGTGGGTGCTCTTCTACCACATTAAGAGTGCTTTATTTTAAGTTAGCTTGATGCATTTCTAGAGCATCCATACAGGAAGAACTCCCCCTGTAGAAAATCTTTTAAACCAGTGCAACCTTTTTTATGGACAATCCTTATCTTTGTGTTAATGTCTTATTTCAGTGGAGTTTAAACCAAATCCAAGTCACCTCTCCCATTTTGACCACAGCAAGTTACAGAGCTGTAAAGCGCCAGTGTGAACCAGGGTATAGCACTGGGAGCCGCGCTCCTAGTGCTGTTAGCTACTCCCCTTGTGATGGTGGTTTTCACTCTCTCTGCACTCATGCCGTGGTCTCACTTTCAACCCAAAAAGTGCTGCCACGGCTGCACTTTAAACTATTAATTGTAAACATATCTAATTAAGTGCAGCTTTGTTTTGCAGACAAGCACTTATTTCATGCATTGATGGCAAGAAGAATTCAAGACAATAGAAGTATAAACTAAGTGCCTCATTCTCTGTGAACAAAAGCTAACTAATTCCGCTTTCCCCTTGCGGTGGGTAGTAAAGAGGGATGTCTGTGAGAGCTTGTATACTCATAGAGCCATATCTCTTGTTCTTCAAATTTCCACCTCCTGTAATCTGAACTGACTTTCAAATATAGGCAAGCCTGAAAAGGCAGTCCTTGTGAGTTGGGGGAAAGTGTCTTTGGGGAATAGAACTCCACATCCAGACTTTTTAGGAAACTGTTGAACCAAAAAGCTGGTCATTCTGTTTTAATCTCTTCGATAAACCTTCATTTATAAATGCAAAACAGTTTCTTCAGAGAGAGGAAGTTTACTTAATACAACTGCAGTGGGGGAGGGGTGGTTTGATTTGGGGACTGGAGTGTGCGTGCATGCATGCGCTACAGGTCATTTGATTATCTTTCATTCCCAGCAGAAAAAAAAACCTTTTTTTTTTTTTTTTAAATAAGAATAGAACGTAACTAATGAGCTGGAGAGATTAGAGTAATTAGGTACACTGTACAGTACATGTACCACAATAGATTTGTGATGGTCCTGTGGCTTAATATGAAATTGGGAAAGCTCAATCAATATGATGCTAATATTCAGTCCATATTGATGCTTCCGAGTTTATTTCCAGCTCATCATTCAGATTTCTTGAATAAATTACAAAACGTCTTTAATCTCCATGAAAGGCTGCATGTCTGTCACATTCAATAACCTAATCCCTTAAATATTAGACAATAGAAGCAACCATAACAAAATTAATTCCTTATTAGGTATGAAATACAATTTTTTTCCAGAATGGGGTGTGAAGTATTTAGTTCTGGTAGTAAGTAATATAGCATTCTTCTATATTGCTAGTGATAACTTTTGAAAGGCACAACTAGTGTTGAAGGCTTTTTTTTTTTTCAGTGAGATTTGAGGAAAATTATGCATCTGATTTCATATATGGTTCACATTTGCATATCTACTTGCGTTACAATTGTCCAGTGAGCTTTGCGCAGTAAAAACTACTGGGGGCGAGACGGTGAATGCTCCTGGAAAGGGTACTTTGCTTCACTTGCCCATTACATTCATAGTAATGCTACAACACTGAGTTTCTCTTTTAAATTAACTTTTTTGTTGCCTTTTAAAAACAATTAGTTTCCTGACTTTACTTTACAGGTACAGGAAACCAATCTAGAAAATTGGGAAGTTTAGAAGGAAACTGATAAATCAGTGTCTTACAGAGCTGAGCTAAAACTCTTTATTCAATTATGATAAAATAAATGTAGACTCTTTTTAAAATACACTTACAAAATAGTGTTTTCCATCTTATTAAATGTGGAAACATTAGAAATAACACAATTTGATGACTAATTGTTGCTTCAGTCCATAATTAGCTGATAAAACTTTTATTCATTGGCTGAGATTTGAGAATTGCTTCCCTTTTTCTTTCAGAAAGTAATCTTCACATCTGAGGGACAAGTGGGTAAAAAGTTTTCAAATGTCAGCCTATGTATAAGTAAAAATGTAAAAATTATGGAAGTCTTTGCTAGCAACCAGCAGGAATCAAACAATGCTTATGTCTAAACCATTGATGTGCAGATAAAGATTTAAGGAACACATGGAGAGGTCTGAATCAAAATGATTATATACCAAGTTTCTTCAACTTCTTCAAAAGTCTTGAAATGCGCATGTACTCCATGTGCCTATGGCTGGAAGGATTTTTTTTTTCCATTCGCGGTGTCCTTTTGTCTGCACCTACTCCTTTACTGTGCTCCCATCTGATGGGATAAGGCAAAGTGCAGACTGGCTACTTCTGTAGTTTTTCTACTATCTGTGGTGTGAGATGGAGCATCACTAGTATCAACAGCTTCAGCTAACATGTTTTGCTTTATTAGTTCCCCTTTTCTATCTAATTCTTTGTTTTAGTGTTAGTTTTGGAAAGCTGTGGGGATTTCGTCCCCACCCATCTACCTGTATTGAGTGCCTATCATGCCTCGATCCTTCTCAATTAGTGAAGGTCATGACACCTACCTGTATTGCCATAGGGAAGCAGATATTCCCTCAAGTGTTGTATCTGCTGGACTTTCCCTTGCTGAGCCCCTCAATCTTGTGGGTTCAGACTTCATACTTTCTTGATGGATTGTTTGAGACCAGAGTCTGATGCTGATACATCAATCCAAGGCATGGGCATCAGCCCTTTGTACACAGTTGTAGGATTGTTTTAAGTAGAATTAGTGACCAGTAGGAAACAGGGAAGTCAGAAGTTCAAGGAACAAGGACAGATGTGAGCCAAACCCCTTTAGGTTCTTATGTAATAAAAGGGCTACTTCTCTGATACATTCTTATGTTTGGTGTGAGACTGTGCCTCAATACAGGTTTATCAGGAGCTCAAAGAAAACTTAGTATCTGTCCATTGGCACAGAAAACCAAAAGTGGTCTGAGACCACTGTATAGTGGAGTGGAGTGACCACTAGCCAAATTGGCATTGCTGAAAGACTGAAGCATGACAGTAAAAAAATTAGACTAATTGCCATATTCCCAACTTACTTGATGTATTTATGAATTCCCCATGGCAGATGGTTCATATGTGTGAATGTGAATCAATATACCACAATCTTAGATGGAAAATTCTCTAAAAAAGGTGTTAAGGGACCCTATCTCTCTTTGTACTGCAGTTGCATGCGGGAGTTCATTGGGGATCATGTTAGGGGAATGTTAGTGTGTAATTGAATGGTCGTGTAAATGCATAAATATTGTTTGTTACATGACTATTTGATAATCCTGAGCACAGGGTCAGCAGCCAGTGCACTCCCAGCCCCACTCCCAGGGAACTCCCTGCCACCCTCTGCTGCTGCCTCTATATCAGAGGCAACAGCGCAGGGTGGCAAGTGGGAGCCAGTCTGCAAGGGGAGCCTGTTTAAAAACCAGGTCCCCACACAGAGACTGGCTGTGTGCTGCCCTGCGCTGCTGCCTCGGATACAGAGGCAGCAATGCTAGGTGGCAGAAGCCGCTATCTTGTGTGTGGGGGGAGGGGGGTCCAAGCTCCCCATGGACAGAGGCTGCTCTGCGGCAGCAGCCCCTGTCCATGGGGAACTCTGGCCCCTGTGGCCAAGGGCTGCGCCGTGGGATGCCAGAGCAGCCTCTGTCTTTGAGCCAGGCCTGATGCGGACAGAGGCTATTTTGTGTCAGGCTCCCCTGCTCTCCCCTCCCAACAGCTTGTGTCCGTAGGAAGCTCAGAACCCAGTGAACAGGGGCTGCTGCTACCCCATGCTGCTGTCTCTGCTGGTCCATGAAGGGAACTTAGTTTTTTAAACTGGCCCCCCTTGCACAGCTGCCTCTGATACAGAGGCAATAGTGCTGCGTGGCAGGGGGCTCCCCAGGAGTGGGGCTAGGAGTGCACTGGCTGTCAGCCCCGCTCCCAGGGACTATCGAATAGTCATGTAACAGACAATATTTTGTATGGTTACACAACTAGTCAATTAACCGATATCCCTAGGCTGGAGTGATATTTCATGTTTAGAAGGTAATTGTCCCTAAGCAGAAGGATAGCTCTAATGGGGGAGAGGGGGGAAAACCATCCAACCCAACCTCCAATTACATCAAGCATTGATCCTTTAGTATTGCCCAATTGACTTTGGAAAGATAGTACGCATTCTAGGACAAATTTATTTCAGGTATTTTTAAATTCCTTTAGTGTTGTTTTGAGGCATATTTTATTTCTGTATAAATCCTTTTTTATGAAGATTTACCCTTTAAAAGTACGAATAAAAAAATTATGAAATATTTTAACAGGATCTTAATCCTATTGCACTGATCACCACTTTATGGAAGACTTACAAGTTAATAGTTATAAGTTGTCATGGGATAAGAGCGTAGGGCCTCTCACGGGGTATGTCTAGACTGCATGGCTTGAGGCATAAGGGATCTGTCGAAAAAGACTTTCTTTCTCGACAGATCCCCCTCTAGACTGCCACTTTTTGCTGACAGTGCTGAGTTGGCAAAACATGGTGGCCATTTTTATGCAAATTAGGCGCGGGATATTTAAATCCCTGCCTCATTTGCAATGTCGACCTGCCTAATCTGCATCCCTCTGACAGAGGGATGCAGTCTAGACATACCCATGGACTGATAACTGGTTAGAAGACAGGAAACAAAGGGTAGGAATAAATGGTAAGTTTTCAGAATGGAGATAGGCAGGGCTTGACAAACCCTGGCGAGAGCTACTTGCCAGACCGGCACTGCGCATGCGCAAAGCGCCGGTGAATGGGGCGCACAGAGCGACCAGGTGAAATCTACTCGCCATGGGCGAGTAGATTCAGCGGTTTGTCAAGCCCTGGAGATAGGCAACTAGTGATGTCTCCCAAGGATCTGTACTGGGATCAACCCTATTTAACCTATTTATAAATGATCTGGAGAAAGGGGTAAAAGTGAGGTAGGAAAATTTGCACATGATACTAAACTGCTCAAGATAGTTAAGAACAAAGAAGACAGTGAAGAGCTTCAACAGGATCTCTCAAAACTAGGTGATTGGGCATGAAAATGGCAAATGAAATTTTAATGCTGATAAATGCAAAGTAATGCACATTAGAAAAAATAATCCCAACTACACACACAAAATGATGGGGACTAATTTAGCCATGACCACTCGAGAGAGGTCTTGGGATCATTGTGGGTAGTTCTCTGAAGACATCCACTCAATATGCAGCGGCAGTCAAAAAATAAAACAGTGTTAGGAATCATTAAAAAAGGAATAGAGAGTAAGACAGAATATCTTATTGCCTCTATGTAAAACCATGGTACGCCCACATCTTGAATACTGTGTACAGATGTGGCCGCCTCATCTCAAAAAAGATATATTGGCATTGGAAAAGGTTCAGAAAAGGGCAACAAAAATTATTAGAGTTTTGGTACTGGTGACCTATGAAGAGAGATTAAAAAGACTTGGAATTTTCAATTTAGAAAAGAGGAGACTAAGGGGAGATATGATAAAGGTCTATAAAATTATGACACACATGGAGAAAGTGAATATGGAAAAGTTCTGCAAGAGATGTCCCCATGGGTGCTCCACATTAGTCGGTGCGCCACCGCTGAGCCTTATATTGGAGATTTCAGAGCAGTGTCCCTGGGCTGTGCATGCATGCGTCCGCAGCTGCGCGCTCTTAGGTGGCAGGCATCAAAGTGTCGCGCATGTGTTCCTCCCTCTCTTCCCCCCCCCACCCTCCCTCCTCAGTTCCTTCTCTACTGCCTCTGAATACAGATAGACCTCAGCAGTGCTCCCTAGCTTTTTTGTGTCTAGCTACTTATCTCCATTCAAAACCAAGTTTTTTCTCTCCTCAATTCATTAGTGTTGTTACTTTAAAAAAAACTAGATTAGTATAAGAGGGTTCCCCCCCCCCCCCCCCCCGCAGTTAACCCCTTCCTGCGGTTACTGACTTGTTTCAATGTCATGCCTGGCTCACCAGGTTTTAAACGCTGCTCTTCGTGCAAAGCCTATCCCCATCTCGGATGGGCACACTCAATGCGTCCACTGTCAGCATGTCTCTCAAAAATGCCCTCATTTGTGCAAAGTTGAAATTGTGAGTGCGGAAGGACAGAGACCTCAGTCTCAAGCTATTTTTTACCTGAGAATGCTCTCAGACCAGTTTCTGACCTAGGCTAACAGCCCGAGGAACATAAACAGTGCAGAACAAAAAGTCCGCCAAAAAGCGAGCCTCCCCTTTACCTCAGGAGACTACAGCTCCAAAACAGCAGTCATGGACGGTGCCGAGAACGTCAGCACCGCGTCTTGGGAGCCGCCAGCGCAGCTAACAAATAGACATGCACTAAACTACGTTCTGAGACGCCAGGGTTCCAGTTGCCTGCCTCATCAGCTGCAGCAGCACCCGGCAGTGATACAGTCTTGCTGGTGCAGCATAAAAGCGCATTGCCTACCATATCAACAAACACCTCCACCACAGAAATACCTAACACAGTGCTAGTCACCTCAGCACCGAGGCATGATTCAATGCCTCAAATGAGGTTTGTGCTGCCCACTATGGCACCGTCAACACCAGTTGAGAACTACACTCAGCACAGAGACTTGTTAGTCTCCTCTACCTTCAACTCACCATTTTTAGACCTTGATCTCTTTTCTGCTATGTTAACATCACAGAGATCACTTTCTCAGGAAAGATTTTTAGCTGAACTTGAAGATGAATTTTGTAGGGGTTTTTCCTCAGAAAATTCTCCTTACATAGATCTGACTATTTACTCTTCCAGATCTTACCAAAAATTTGGGAATATGCCTCCATATTTTGGCAATCCCTGGGCACCCCCCACCCATGCTGTACCCCCATTGGCAATAGTGGGATAAATGGCAATATTATCAAAAGCACCAACGTGCTGGAAATGACACGGATGCAATATTCCCCTTCTAAACAAATATGAGTCCCTCCTCCTCCCCCCCCCCACAAGATAGGGGTGCCTCCATGGACCCAAATGAACCCTGCCCAGTGGGGGGGGAACATCTGTCCCTCCAGCTCTAACTACCTCACATGACATTGCACATTACAAGGCATTTTTAAATGCGTAGCTGCTGAATTAAACATTCCTCTCCAGGAGGTTGTGGAGAATCAGCAAGAATTAGCTGACATATTGCACTCGGTAACACGATCTAAAATAGTACTGCCGATTTAATACAACAATAATGGAACCGGCAAAAATGGTGTGGCAAACTCTGGCATCAGTCTCTTCTACAGCTAAGTGAACAGATGAGTATTATGTTCCACCCAAGTTATCTGAATTTCTCTTTACTCACCAGTACCTAGCTCTCTCATGGTGAGGCTGCACAACAGAAAACCAAGGAGCAACAATTTCGATCCACCCCATTGGACTGTGATAGCAAAAGACTGGACTCATTTGGTTGCAAAATATACACATCTTCCCCTTTACAATTTCGCATTTCTAACTACGCGGCTTTATTAAGCAAATATGACTACAGAAATTACACCAAACTTAACATCTTTATCTCAGACATTCCCAAGGCTAAAAGACAGCAGTACCAAGTGCTGGTATTGGAGGGTCACACGATTGCCAGAACAGCATTGCAAGCTGCATTAGATGCTGCTGAAATAGCTGCACCATCCACAGCAACAGCAGTAGTCATGAGAAGGGCTTCAAGGTTTAACTTCACTTCATTCCCAGAGAGATTCAATCTACAGTGGAAGATCTTCCTTTTAATGGGCAGAAGTTGTTTTGCAGCTAACACCAACAAAATTCTCCATTCCATGAAGGATTTCAGAGTGACACTTCGTTCCTGGAGAATCCGCAACCAGGCATGTAGAAAAAGGCAGTATAGGTATCAGCCCTACCCAAGACCTTGATACCTTCCATATGCTCAACATTACAGCAGACGAGACCAAGACCAACACCAACAAGGCAGAGGCAGAATTCAGTGATGACACCCTTCCTCTACTAACTCCCAACAGTTGCAGCAGTATAATATGCAAATCTGAACATCAGGTCAAGCGTCGTGAGAGCCTCTCACCTATTCCAACGTCATCTTCGCAAGCAAACTTGTTCTATCCTCTACTGCTACCTACCCTTCTTTAACAACTGACATTGTATTACCTCTGACAGATGGGTCTTCCAGATAATTGAGAGAGGCTATCTTATTCCCTTTGTCTCTCTACCCCTTTTCTATCCCCCTTCCTGGTTCCTCTTCAGGGACCACTATCACAAGATTCTACTTCAACAAGAGGTAGCGCACCTCTTGCATATGGGTGCAGTTGAACCAGTCCCCACACAATTTAGGGACAAAGTGTTTTATTCCCATTACTTCATGACGGAAAAAAGATCAGGAGGCTGGAGACCCATCTTAGACCTCCGGGCCCTCAATAAATTATTCAGAAACAAAAATTCAAGATGGCAACGCTTGCTATTGTTTTACTGGCGTTGGAACAGGACGATTGGTTCTCGTCCCTCGACTTGCAAGATACATACTTCCACATTTCCATCCACCCTGCTCACCGACGTTTTCTTCATTTCGTTGTAGATTCTCAACACAACCAATACAAGGTGCTTCCATTCAGACTCTCTATGGCCCCGAGGGTCTTTTCAAAGGTTCTGGCGGTTGTCACAGCATATCTGAGAAAACAAAGTGTTGTCATACTTCCTTACTTGGATGACTGCCATCTCAAGGTGCGCTCGCACAATGATTCTTGCCGTTCACTGTCAATCACAAGACCCCTATTCCAACACCTCTGTGTGCAAGTGAACGAAGCCAAATCAACGCTGTCTCCTACACAAAAGATACAATTTATAGGAGTGTGCCTTGACTTAGCAAGGGCCATCACATCCCTTCCTACAGACCATTTCCAAAAAATTGTGGCCTTGGTAAATACCTTACTATCCAGCCCCCGCACATGGCACTCAAATGCCTTCGGCTGTTGGGGCACATGGCAGCATGCAATTTCGTTGTCAACAACGCTCGCCTTCACGTGAGATGCTTACAGAGCTGGCTGGGACAGGTTTACAGAAGCAATATTCACCCACTATCCAAATCCCTAGTCCTCCCAATGATAGTAGAGAGTTCCCAACACTGGTGGCTAAGTTCACAGAACCTTTGTTCCAGAGTCATCTTCTACCCACCAGAACCATCCGTCTCTGAGGACAGATGCGTCTCGTACAGGATGGGGTACCCATCTACAACATCACACATCCCAGTGGTCCAGCAGCAACAAGAACCTACATATAAATGCCCTGGAACTCTGTGCAGTCAGGAATGCATGTGCCAAATTCCTCCCGTTCATTGCCAACAGTCATGTCAGATTGTACATAGACAATGTCACAGCAATGTTTTATATAAATCATTAGGGCGGAGCCCTCTCTTGAGCACTTTGCACAGAGGCTGTAGCACTTTGGAACTGGTGCCTGAAATACAACATAAATATTACTGCAGTGCACCTTCAGAGCACCCTGAACACAACAGCAGATGCACTCAGCAGAGCCCTCCCGACCGAACATGAGTGACAAATGAATCCACACATATTGGCAGACATCTTCCGACAGTGGGATCACCTCACCTTAGATCTGTTTGTCACACAATTCAACAAGAAATGTCGCCTATTCTGTTCCTCATTAGCTGGTCATCCCACCTAAAGTACACATTTCCTCCCATTCCTCTCTTGAACAGGGTAGTCCACAAGACAAGGAGAGATAAAGCCCACCTAATACTTATAGCCCCAGCATGGCCGTGCCAACCATTGTTCACCTTTCTAATGGCGGTGTCCCGCGTGTCACCCATCTTCCGGGCTTTCTCACCACCCAACCGAACCTCCACTCCCTACACCTAATGGCGTGGCTCCTGAGCTAGAATTGACTTGCTCACAAGTACAAACGGTCCTTCTTTACATTAGGGCATAGAGCACCCACAAGACTTACCTTCAGAAATTGAAAAGATTCTTGACGTGCTGTGTAAGCCGCCAGGTACCTCGTTCAACATCCTCCTTACCTACCATCCTCGACTACCTTCTGCATCTTAAATAAATGGGCCTCACAATAAGTTCCATTAAAGTTCATTTTGCTGCTGTTACTACCTTCCACTCTAAGATAGATGACTTGTCCATATTTGCACATCCACTCACCAACAAGTTTTTGAAGGGTTTTCAGGCACTTTATCCAGACATCAATCCACCAACACACCCGTGCGACCTGCTTTTAGTATTGAATGCCCTAACTTGGCTGCCTTTTGAACCAGTGGCCACCAACTCGCTCTTACACTTATCAGTGAAAACTGTCTTCCTCGTAGCCATTTCCTCAGTGAGTTGGTGGGAGAGATCGCAACCCTAATGGCTGATCCTCCATACACCACCTTTTTCAAAGACAAGGTCATTTTACGTTCCTACCCCAAATTCCTCCCCAAGATGCACACATCCTTCCACCTCAATCTGACAGTACACCGTCCCATCTTCTTCCCTACACCCCACGCCATTTCCTTCGATGAAAATGCACACACTTGATCTATGCAGAGCGCTCTTTTTACCTGCAGTGAACTAAAGCTTTTTGAGTGTTTCCGAGACTATTCGTGTCGATAGCCTGGCCCTTATTGTGGTTTGCTATCTCATCACAGAGACTCTCCCACTGGATTTCGGATTGTATCAAGCTCTATTACTCGCGTTGGGGTATCGCCTGTGGATAGTATAACGACACACTCAATCACAGCCATGGCTACTTCAACAGCATTCCTCTGCAAAGTACCCATAAGAGACATGTGCGCAGCTGCTACATGGTCCTCCAACTACACATTTGCACTAAGCACTTATGCAGGGACCTTTCTCCAACATAAAACTCGCTAAGGCGGTCCTTTCCACTTGATTTCTGCCACATCCAAAGTCCCTACCTCCCTAACCAGAAATAGCTTTGTAGTCACCTAATGTGGCGCACCCACGGGGACATGTCTTGAAGAAAAGGAAATTACTCACCTCGACAGTAACTGAAGTTCAAGATGTGTCCCCGTGGGTGCTCCACAACTCTCCCTTCCTTCCCTCTACTTCAGGATTCTCATAGGTATTGTTCCGGGGTAGAGAGAGGGCTCACGCATGCATGATGCCTGCCACCTGAGAGCACATGGCCCAAGGGACACTGCTCTGAAGTCTCTGATCTAAGGCTCGACAGCAGTGCACTGATCTAATGTGGAGCACCCACGGGGACACTCACCTTGAAGAACGTCAGTTACTATTGAGGAGAGTAACTTCCTCTTCTTATGTTATGAGAACAAGTAAATGACTAGGGGTCACCAAATGAAATTCATAGGTAGCAGGTTTAAAACAAACAAAAGGAAGTTTGTCTTCACATACCACAGTCAGCCTCTGGAACTCCTTGCCAGTGGATCATGAAGACCAGGACTAACAGGGTTAAAAAAAGAACTAGATAAATGTATGGAGGTTAGGTCCATCAATACTTATTAACTAGAATGGGTAGAAATGGTGTCCCTAGCCTCTGTTTCAGGGGCTAGAAATGGATGACAGGAGAGGAATCACTTGATGACCTGTTTCTGTTCACTTCCTCTGGGCCATCTGACATTGTCCACTGTCAGAAGACAGGACACTGGGCTAGATGGACCTTTGGTCTGACCCAGTGTGGCTGTTCTTACGTACAACTCTTGTACTGCCAAAGTGTCAAATTTGGATTATTTTAGGTACAAACCTATTCTGCATATGTTTGTGTAAGAGACAATTTAGTGAATCTGAGCAAAGCTTATAGTGCTTGAAGCATTTTACTGAAAAATGGCATTACAGTCTTGCTTCCCTGCAAAATCTTGTTTTAAATACTAGTGAAAATTGACTTTTGAATAAAAAGGGGTTTGTGGGAAAAGATTTGTCACAGCACCGTTTTGCTGATAGTTGATGATGTTTTAGTTTTTTCTTTAGGCACCTTCAACAGAAGTTTGTACATTTTACTAGAAATCAAACAAGCAAGTGTAGTGCTGTCAGATCCTATACAAGTTTCCTCATAATAGTTAACTGGTGCCCAGGAGCAGCCACCCACTCTCAGCCTGCCACAGGCAGAGGGCTGCTCCAAGCAGCTGGGAGCTGATTAACTGATTCATTGGGATTTTACATCCCTGTTCCCAACCCTGAAGTCAACGCTTAATTCCTAAGTCTCTAATTTCAGCAGCAAGACTTCCAATAAACACTAAATAAGACAGCAGTTTCTTGGTGTGAAGAATTTACAGGTCAGTCTCCGACGCTGTTTTTGATTTGTGATTTAAGCAGAATTTAAATGGAGAATGAACAGTGAGTGGCTAGTTGAGTAAAAGTGGGGGGGGGGGAGATACTTAGAAATTTTAATATAAATATTTCACCTGACATTTAATAATTGGAAAAATCAGTGTGGATGTTTTTTGGTATAAGTAAAGTTTGGTCTCTGGCAGTAACTGGTATTAAAGTAGCCAGCATTAATGAATTTATGACAAAGGATCTGTCAGATTTCACAATGCATGAATGCTATTTCCATTAAATGTGATAAGGTTTATATTCATATCACTTGCTACAGCTTCTGTGCTACTTTGATAATTACACACAACATCATGTTACTGTTCCACTTGAGAGACTGCTTTCAAGATAAGCTTCACAACTGGAAAGCCTTCCAAAAAAATCTCCCAGTTAGTCGATTCTATATCCAATATAATTTTTACAAAATGAATATTCAGCATAGTTAATAAAATATACTATAAGAAGGGATATTTGTCTCTTGTGAGTTCCCTGTTGACTTGGTGTGCTGATGCAATTCTTTTCTGGTCCTGGTGTCCCCTGTAGGTTGATATCTAGCTTGCTTGTTAGGTCTGCAGAGGCTCAGCCCTCCAGCCAAGCTCCTTCTTGGGGGCATAGGTCACTTTGCCAGGCCTGCCCACCACAGACCCTAAAAACAGCAGTCGTGCTCTGTTTACTGCTGCCATTGCCTGGGCTTTTTCCCCCACATGGTCTTGTTCCTTTCTCCGGTTACATTAGGGCTTCATTTTCATGTCTTCACCCCCATCCAGTAAATGTGGCCTGTTAAGTTCCTTTGGCCATAGTGGAGCACCCTTCATTGCCCTTCTGGTCCCACCCAGGA
Organism: Pelochelys cantorii; assembly: GCA_032595735.1. NCBI lineage: Eukaryota > Metazoa > Chordata > Testudines > Trionychidae > Pelochelys > Pelochelys cantorii. Next base: position 85,203,391 of record CM064330.1, on the reverse strand, counting down.
CCTGACAAGAACTTCTTTTATCCTGCAACATCTTTTATCTTTTAACCTGCTGTGTCTGGTGGCTTCTGTTTAGCCCTTTTAGATAGTCTTGGAGGATCCACTTTCACTGCTCATTCCTAGGGAAGGAAGGGTGGTAGGAATGGAGTCCCTCCAGCAGGAGGCCTTGGATGACCTGGCATACCACATTACATATTCCCACCCCTCCCCCAAAGAAGGATTTAGGGTGGTAGGACTATGTAGAAGTTAATGTCCCTGCCTATCCTGCCTTTGCCCTGCGTATTCATGGTCTCCTCCTTGTCCAGGCCAGTCTACGTGAAGAGCCATTTGAATCTCTGCACTGATTCTCAGTATCTTTTCTGTCAGGAGAGCTTTTACTAGTCACTTGTCCTCAATAGACAGGGTTTCCAAGTTCATACCTCTTGGCCTGTAGAACTTTTTGCACGCTCTTTGCTCTGCTTTTTCAGGGTCGTTTCTCCAAGGTTGCTCTGCCAGGAGAACAATTAGCTTCTGCCCTCTTTGGTCAAGGTCTCTCGCTGCCTGAAAAGCTTTTGCTCTCTTTGCCCTGGTTTCTCTGATCTCTCTCCCAGTTCATCCAAGGGCAAGCCCTTCTTAAATGTCCCATCTACAATCATAATACCTTTTTGGCCAAGTCTCAGGCTTCCAGCCAACTGCATCCCTCTTATCTACTTAGTATCTGTACCTGTTAATGCTGCTTTTGCAGGATCCATAACAGTACTGCTGATGTTCCTTTACCCTGCTATAATTCTGACTGTGCCACCTGCCACTCTAAGAACCCCATTGAACTGCTTTGCACTGCTGAAGCAATACCCATATGTGCTTTACAGACCCAATCATCCCCAGAAGTGGAGGTGTAAATTTTGGTGTCCACATGGCTGCCTGGCTCCTTGTTGCCCTCCAGCTAGCAAGCACTGTTTTTCACAGAGCTGTGCTACTCCTGAGGTAAACTCTTTTCAGTGCATCTATTGTCTCCTTATTTCATAGGTTGGTCTAAAAAGGCCCTACTTCTGGTACCAAGGAAAGGTTTTACTGCAATATTGGCAATTTTGTTGTTGACCATACTGAAAAAAAATTGCCAGACCTTGCCTCCTGTTTGCTCACTGGATAAATTTAAATGAATTAAAATGGTGTATACAATTTAAATAAGTCTACTTGTCACTAGAAGCTCTTCTGGGAGGTGGGAAAGGAGCATGGCAAAGGTGGAAATTACCATTTCCTCCTTCCTTTCATGGGGAGCTACCAGGGAGGAGGAGATTAAGCAATTGTCCATTCTTCGAGTGCTTGTTCACGTCCATTCCAGTGAAGGCATGTGCGTGTTATGTGCACACATGCCAGAAACTTTTCTCGAGCAGCCTCCATAGGATTAGCCAGGGAGTCCCCGGAGTAGCGCTAGCATATGACCCTCAGTTCCTTCTTACCCTCCATGATGGCATTGGAACATTGCTCACTTGTTCTGCAAGTGCTCCATTCCCTAGCCTAGTTGGCTTTCATTGTTCTCATTTTGTTCTCTCTTCAGTATTAATCATTATAGTAGTTGAGGTGGTAGATAACAGCTACCAGTGTACTGTGCCACAAGCCCAAGAGTTCAAGGCTTGTGGTTCTTGCTGTAAGCCAATGCCAAATAGTGACTGCCATGACTCCTATCTACCATGCCTGAAGGAGACTCATCAAGCAGGCCAGTGTAAGTTCTGCAGGATCTTCAAGTCCTGCACAAAGATAGGAATGTAAAATCCTGTTGAAGAGGTTAAATGGTTAAACCATAATTGCTAACTAATCAAACGGGATGGGTGGGGTCTGCTTTGGCCAGGCTGATTGGCCCCACAAGTGGTCCGCCAGGCCTGCCTGGAGGCTGCTCTGGCAAGGCCACCAGTTAACCATAACTGGTAAATCTCACCCAGGAATAATGATACTAGTTAATAATTCACATCCCTACGCGAAGAAGGAGAGGGACTTTCATTTGCGGCAGCTACTAATGGAAGTGGCTCTTAGGCCAGAGGCACTGCACCGGATCATCTGGTCCCCAGTTCATGGGTGCAGAGTGCCCCAGCATTTGTGCAGGATACAGCATCGCCTAAAGAAGCTGCAGAAGAGGCTCAGCTTGTAGATCTCTGGTGCCACACTGAGATGCCAATGCTCTAACACCAATCCACCACCTAAGAGGCAAAAGAAGTCTGATAGAGGAGATTCCCCTCTTTGCTCTCCAAACCTCCCTCAAGTTGTAGAACCTCTCAGTAGAGGGAGACAGTACTGCCAGCTCTTGATGAATAATGCAATGAAAATTTACCATTGGATGGCCAATTTGATCCTCAGTGATCTTTACAGATGCCTTCCATTTTCTGATCATAGCAAGGGTACCGTTAGTTGTCACAAAATATTTTTCAGGTATCAATTCCTCTTTCCTCAAAATGAATAACAAACAACTTCATTATATTTTCCCTTGTTTATGCCATACCTAGCTTTTAGGCAGCATAGCTCTTCTCCAACTTTGTCCGAGTCACAGTCTCTCGCAAAAACTGCTAACCGTGGTCCATCATTTATATCCACACTCTCCTCAAGTGCGACACTAAATACCATTGCATCTTTTAATGCCATTGTCTGTTGTTACATAAGAACATAAGAACGGCCGTACCGGGTCAGACCAAAGGTCCATCTAGCCCAGTATCCTGTCTGCCGACAGTGGCCAGCACCAGGTGCCCCAGAGGGGGTGGACCGAAGACAATGATCAAGCGCTTTGTCTCCTGCCATCCCTCTCCAGCCTCTGTCAAACAGAGGCCAAGGACACCATTTTATCCCCTGGCTAATAGCCTTTTATGGACCTAACCTCCATGAAATTATCTAGCTTCTCTTTAAACTCTGTTATAGTCCTAGCCTTCACAGCCTCCTCTGGCAAGGAGTTCCACATGCTGACTACACGCTGTGTGAAGAAGAACTTTCTTTTATTAGTTTTAAACCTGCTACCCATTAATTTCATTTGGTGTCCTCTAGTTCTTCTATTTAGGGAACTAATAAATAACTTTTCTTTATCGGCCCTCTCCATACCACTCATGATTTTATACACCTCTATCATCCTCTTTTCTAAACTGAAAAGTCCCAGTCGCTTTAACCTCTCCTCATATGGGACCCGTTCCAAACCCCTAATCAATTTAGTTGCCCTTTTCTGAACCCTTTCCAAGGCCAAAATATCTTTTTTGAGGTGAGGAGACCACATCTGTACACAGTATTCAAGATGTGGGCGTACCATAGTTTTATACAGGGGCAGTAAGATATTCCGGGTCTTATTTTCTATCCCTTTCTTAATAATACCTAGCATCCTATTTGCCTTTTTGACCGCCGCTGCACACTGTGTGGAAGTTTTCAGAGAACTGTCCACGATAACTCCAAGATCGCTTTCCTGATTTGTCGCAGCCAAATTAGCCCCCATCATACTGTACGTATAGTTGGGGTTATTTTTCCCAATGTGCATTACTTTACACTTATCCACATTAAATTTCATTTGCCATTTTGTTGCCCAATCACTCAGTTTGGTGAGATCTTCTTGGAGTCCCTTACAGTCTGCTTCTGTCTTGACTATCCTAAACAGTTTGGTATCATCCGCAAACTTTACCACCTCACTGCTTACCCCTTTCTCCAGATCATTTATGAATAAGTTGAACAGGATTGGTCCTAGGACTGACCCTTGGGGGACACCGCTAGTTACCCCTCTCCACTCTGAAAATTTACCATTTATTCCTACCCTTTGTTTCCTGTCTTTTAACCAGTTCTCAATCCAAGAAAGGACCTTCCCTCTTATCCCATGGCCATGTAATTTACACAAGAGCCTTTGGTGAGGGACCTTGTCAAAGGCTTTCTGGAAATCTAAGTATACTATATCTACTGGATCCCCCTTGTCCGCATGTTTGTTAACCCCTTCAAAGAACTCTAATAGATTAGTAAGACAGGATTTCCCTTTACAAAACCCATGTTGACTTTTGTCCAACAAATTATGTTCTTCTACATGCTTCACAATTTTATTCTTTACTATTGTTTCGACTAATTTGCCCGGTACTGAAGTTAGACTTACCGGTCTGTAATTGCCCGGATCGCCTCTAGAGCCCTTTTTAAATATTGGTGTCACGTTGGCTACCTTCCAGTCATTAGGTACGGAAGCCGATTTAAGGGATAGGTTACAAACCACAGATAATAGTTCAGCAATTTCCCATTTGAGTTCTTTTAGAACCCTTGGATGAATGCCATCCGGTCCCGGAGATTTGTTAACATTAAGTTTTTCTATTTGTTCCAAAACCTCCTCTAATGACACCTCAATCCGGGACAGTTCCTCAGATTCATTACCCACAAAGGACGGTGCAGATTTGGGAATCTCCCCAACGTCCTCAGCCGTGAAGACTGAAGCAAAGAAATCATTTAGTTTCTCCGCAATGGCTTTATCGTCCTTGATTGCGCCTTTTATAGTTCGATCGTCTAGGGGACCCACAGGTTTTTTAGCAGGCTTCCTGCTTCTAATGTACTTAAAAAACATTTTGTTATTTCTTTTTGAGTTTTTGGCTAGCTGTTCCTCAAAATCTTTTTTTGCTTTTCTTATTACATTTTTACACTTGATTTGACAGTGTTTATGTTCCTTCTATTTATCTCACTAGGATTGGACTTCCACTTCTTAAAAGATGCCTTTTTGTCCCTCACTGCTTCTTTTACATGGTGGTTAAGCCACGGTGACTCTTTTTTAGGTCTCTTGCTATGTTTTTTAATTTGGGGTATACATTTAAGTTGGGCCTCTATTATGGTGTCTTTAAGAAGTTTCCATGCAGCTTGCAGGGATTTGGCTCTAGTCACTGTGCCTTTTAATTTCTGTTTAACTAACCTCCTCATTTTTGTGTAATTCCCCTTTTTGAAATTAAATGCCAGGGTGCTGGTCTGCTGAGGTGTTCTTCCCACCACAGGAATGTTGAATGTTATTATATTATGGTCACTATTCCCAAGCGGTCCTGTAACGGTTATTTCCTGGACCTGTTCCTGCGCTCCACTCAGGACTAAATCGAGAATTGCCTCTCCCCTTGTGGGTTCCTGCACTAGCTGCTCCAAGAAGCAGTCATTTAAGCCATTGAGAAATTTTATCTCCGCTTCTCTTCCTGAGGTGACATGTATCCAGTCAATATGGGGGTAATTAAAATCCCCCATTATTATAGAGTTCTTTGTTTTGGTAGCCTCTCTAATCTCCCTCAGCATTTCAATGTCAGTATCCCTGTCCTGGTCAGGTGGTCGGTAATATATCCCTACTGCTAATTTCTTATTTTTGGAGCATGGAATTACTATCCATAGCGATTCTATTGAACATGTTGATTCATTTAATATTTTTATTTCATTTGATTCTACATTATCTTTCACATACATTAATGTTTTCTGCCATTTCACCTATGCGCCTCTCCACTGACCTGGCAGACACAAGTTAGTCTTTTATTCTTGAGATGATTGAGATTATTGGGCAAGCCATTAAACAAAACAACTGAACAACTACAAAAAGCCTCTTTTTTTTTTAAATATATTTAAATATATTTTAAATATATATTAAATTCTTAAATCTCCAAGGTCCCCAACTCTCAGAAGGAGACTCTCAGAAAATTAGGTCTTTTCAGGCATTTCACTTCAGACATCCAAAGTTATTCAAAAAGTTAGGTGAATGCTTCTGTATCTTGACTGACTTACCTCTTCCTGCCATCTTGGGAAGAGAATGCCCTTTGTCTATATACGGATAGCAGCTTTTTTTTTTTTTTTTGAAAGTTAACTGCCATTTCTGAGACTTGCTGACAATTGTCATTGTGCAAAAAAAAAAAAATCTGCTTTGCCCAACTGGGAAAAAAACTAAATGTATTACTTTGAATTTTGAAACAGTGATGTTAATTTTTTAGGTGCTTGGGAGTATTACCACTGCACGAACATACAATAGTTATGTAACTACTGAGTTAGCCGTGCTAATATGCACATTGGAATCAGCCCTTTTGCAATGATTTGCAATCCTAACAATGACCTCAGAAAGTCTCCCAGGTACTCGTCACATTAGAAAATATTTCCAAAGCCAGGAGAAATGAAGGACAAAAAGAAGAGGATGAGGGATAAATCAGTTTGACAGAGATTCACTCTCAGATGATTACTTTAAAGGAAGATAATGTCTAGTTCTCCAGGAAAAATGTCATACTTTCCAGTAATAATATCTGTCAATCCGGTAGCTGTAGGGAAGTGACAAGGAGTAGAGGGGGGGGGAAAAAGGGGGGAGGAGGAGAGAGTTTGGTAGGAAAAGAATACTGCTAGTGAAGAAGAGAAAAGAAATTATACAGAAATAAACTACCTATACAACCTGGCAACCACAAAGCTCAGACAATTCTCCACTAAAACTGACAAAAGAACCATAGGTTAGCACTAGCATACAGTTCTTTAATAAGCTGATATGGTAGGTTGAAAATTCATACATTGTCTTTCACACTGTCAAGATCATAAGTCAGGTCATTTGTTTTAAATCAAAATGGTTTCAGCCAGTAGGTGCCAATTTTAATGAATATCATCAATATTTAATAATTGCTCAATTTATTAGTATGCTACAGTAGTTTTTAAGAAAATACACATAATTTTTAAGGTAAAAAGGATCACTATAATCAATCACAGCCCATAGAACTTCATCCATACATTTCTCCAGTGGAAGCAATTCTCATCTCGTGTTTAAAAAAAAACAACACTTTGTTCCTGTGGTGTTTATAGAATTCTAGGGGAAGAAGGTCAAATATCACCTTTTTCTAAAGGTTCGAAAATGTGGTTGCAGATCACTTGGATGTGTGTTTTAGCACTTCTTTGTCTTCCCGTACACCCACACATGTGTGCATACTTTTCTTTATATTTTGCATTGAAGTAATATGTCTGTAAGGATTATTAGTGTTGAATCTTTTAGCTACAGCTAGTGTATTCTTTAGATGTATGATGATGGTATTCTCTATTTATAATGGGGGGGGAGAAGAATGTAAGCAGAGTAGTTACAAATGTTTTTCTCCCCCAAATAATTGGCTGTTAACCCACAATTATTATATTATAAAACTCTACAAAATGCTAGCAGAAATCATGATATATTTTGCTAGTTAAGATTAATTACTTTAGCAAGTGTAACTCACCTAACTCAAAAGCTTCAGAGGGGTAGCCAAGTTGGTCTGGAACTAGAAAAATTAAAAAACAACTAACAGTCTGGCAGCACCGTAGAGACTAACAAAACATGTAACTGGTATCATGAGCTTTCGTGGGTACATCCCACTTCAGATGACTGGAGTATGAGAAGTCCAGATCCAAGAATGAATAAGGGATGGCAGTGGGGGGAGAGTGGGGAGGAAAAAGCAAGGGGGGGGGGAGAATAGTGAATTGGATTGTTCAAGTTACAAGAAGCTGATAACAACTTGCACCTCTACAATTACCCATTGGTTGGTTGGTTAGTTAAGTCATGAGGATGTGGAAGGTAGTGCGTGAGCTAGCCAATGAATATCTTTATTCATTCCTCTCTGATAAGAATCAAACTTGTAAATGAATTTAAGTTCCAACCCTTCCCTGTGTATTTAGCTTGTGGAATTGGCCTGAAACAACAGTGACTTTGAGATCCATTAATGAGTGCCCAGGCAGGTTAAAGTGTTCTCCAACAGGTTTCTGTGTGTTGCCTTTTCGGATATCTGATTTGTGTCCATTAATTCTTTCCCATAGAAACTGTCCAGTTTGGCCAATATACATGGCAGTAATGCCAGCAATGCCCTGCATATGTGCAGGAACTCACTGAATTAAGCAGTTGTACCTGTTGACAGAGTCCCTGATTTTGGTCCCAGAAGACAAGCACAAACTGGTGGGACTGCATAGTTCTGCAGCTATGGGACGGTGATCAGTGACTGCAAAACTTGTGCATGCATAAGGCCACTTTCACTGAACTTTTGCAAATTGATCCTCCCCTCCCATCCCTTGAAGTACAGCAATACCAGAATGAGACCTGTTCTAAGTGTTGAGGAGTGGTGATAGACCTGTGGAAGATTTCAAAGCCAGACTGCTAATGGTCAGTCAGGATCGGTTCAGAGTGGATAAATCTACAGTGGGGGCTGTTGTATGCAAGTAGACAGGGCAATCAATATCCTTCTAGGAAGGATAGTGATTGAGGAGTGTGCAGGACATAGTGGATGGCTTTGCCACAGTGGGGTTCCTTAACTGTGGTGAGGCAATAGACGGAATGCATATTGTTCTCTTGGCACCAGACCACCTTGCCAAAGAGTACATAAACCACATGGGGTGGTACTTAATGGTGTTACAGGTGCTGGTGGATCACGAGCCATTTCACCGACATCAGCGTGGGATGGTCAAAGTGCATAATGCAGGCATCTTTAGGAACTCAGATTTCTTCAGAAAGTTGTAAGACACAACTTTTTTCCCAGACTGGAAAACGGCAATTGGAGATGTTGAAATGCCAATAGTTATCCTTGGAGACCCAGCCTTACCCCTTGTTCCCATGGCTCATGAAGCTGTACACAGGCAACTTGGATGGCAGTAAGGAGCATTTCAACTACACAGGCTGAGCAAGTGTACAGTGGTCACAGAATGTGTCTTTGGCCATTTAAAGGGACACTTTTGCAGTTTGTCTAGGTTAGATCTTAGCGAAAGCAGTATTCCTATTGTTGCCACTTGCTGTGTGTTGCATAACACGTGTGAGAGTAAAGGGGAAAGTTTCTGCCAGGGTTCAGGGTTGACAAGAGTGGAAACACCAATTCTGGTCCCGAGAGGCAAGCACAAACTGGTAGGACAACATAGTTATGCAGTTATGGAATTATGACCAGTGGTTGCAAAACTTGTGCATGCATAAGGCCACTTTCATGGAACTTTTGCAAATTGCTTTGCCCTTCTGCTCATCATTAGTGGCTAATGATGAGCAGCCATACACCAGGGTAATGAGAGCAAATTGAGGGGCACTGCACATCAGAAAAGCTTTGAAAACCAATTTCATGAATGACCAGACAGGAAATACTGACAGAAAAGGTGCAAGGTCTGTTAAGGGGAGGGGCAGGATGTCTTATTACAGTTTTCTGTATTTTGAATTGGCATATGTTTAGTTAAGGCATACAACATTTTATTATCTTTTCATTCACATCCATCATTTAACAATGCTGACATGGCAAAATTAAATGAGCGTATACAGTTAATTCTAACCCACAAGATGAAGTTTTCCTGTCAATACTCTCATTACCTGAATGGGGGGTAACAAAATATTAAGATTTTTTTTTTAAACTTAGTGCTGTTCAGTTTTTTTTTCTGTAAAATGTTTTAATCTGACATCTGAGTTGCATTAAGTACACTTTTAATTTCAAGTTTATCTCCTAAAATGGTTTAAGGATTTTAAGTCAGGATACTTATATTCTTGTTTATATTATGCTTAGGTATTTAACTCGCTGCATAATTACAGCACTTCATCTACATCTTGGCATTCAAAACAGCAGCCTTTCTTAGCACTCTGCATGAAAATAATCTCATTCACTTCTGTTATAGGGCATGCAGGAGTATCTGCCAGCATGATGAAGAAGAGAACCTCTCACAAGTAAGGGATTTCTTCTTTTCTGTAAATTTCAACTATTTGTACTTCCCTATGTTCGTTGTTACCCAGAGTTATCTTGTTGGAAATACGTGTTTCTGTTCTTATTACTGCTGTTCCAACCTTTATTATTTTTGTTCTAGGAACAGTGAGAGATTTTGTTCTGCTATTATATATCCATTGGCAGATACACACATGTTTTCTACACTGCTTTTGTTAACATGCTATTTTTTTAACTGCCTGATGTTTGAATAGCACTATCACATGAGAAACAAGAGTATAGAGATAAATACTATAACTTTCTTAAAGACTTCAAGGAGAGAAAATGGCAAGGAAGACTATAATAACTTCATTGTCTGAGTGGTGCATTATAACTAGGTCAATATCAAGTTATTCTCATCAAGTATTTTTACTGATGTCTGCAGTTGGAAATAATTTCAGACATGCAATAGATTTCTTTCTGCTTCTTGTGATTTAATTTCTTTCAGATACATTTTTTGTCATGGAATTTTCTTGGGCTTATTTTTTCAAATGGGGTGATTGGATTCGGCCTGCCAGCTGATGAGCAGAATGTGCATACTTGTAGCTAGCAGCTGTTTTTTCATCTGTAATGCTCTGTTTGGACTGGTTGGTAGAGATGGTCATGATTCACTTGTTTATCTGATGAACAGCAGCAGAAATATTGAAGGAACTAAGATTTTGGGACTCTATTCTAAGACAAACATTTAAAATGGAGTTAAAGTTGAGAATACATATAACTAATTTAAGCTTAAAATATATTACAGGAGTTTTGTAATTACCTCACAAACAAGTATAAGTCCAGGAAATTGAGACTTAAGATGAAATTTTAAAAATCCAAATACGTTAAGAAAGGAAAAGCATAGTTAAGGTACCCAGACAACTTTAATTGTCCTGTAAAACCATTCTTTTAAAAAAATAGTGGCTAACTAGAAGTATTTTGACATTGCCTTTATTTTCCTCTTGTATGACCTAAATTTGAAATTGTGATTCTCAGTATAATAAAAAGCTATTTGATATCACCTTGATTGTAAAACACTTTGGGAGCAGTTATTCTGAAGTTTGGAAGAAATGTTTCTCTAGGCGGTGATGTGTTTAAAAGTAGCTATTAGCTAAACACTTCTTGATTATTTTACAGGTAGTTCAGGTGCAAAATGTAAGTTGCAGTAACCGTAGTATGTTATTTTGCTGAAAATAGTGGGTTTTTTAAACATCCCACTGAAGTATTTGCAATCCTAGTATTGAATCATTGTATGCACCATAACCAGAAAATGGAATAGACTACAAAAAAATAATGAAATGGAATGCTTCACTATGTCTATAAGGAGTAAAATGTAAAGCATAAACATGATATATGGTGTGGAGGGAACAGATATTTTTAAAAATTATAATTTTAATTCTAAGGTACTGGTAACATGGTAAATAATTTTAAACAAGTTTTCTAAACTTGAAAGTGTCTCTTTGAATTCTTGTCCGAATAGATCTTTTTTCCAGTTAGCATTCAGAAAGAACTAGGCTTCTTCACCAGTTAATCAAAAGATGTCTTAGTGTGGGATTCCATGTTGAAGTAAATTTATTGCACAGAAAATCAAATTATTTTCATTATGCCCTAGCAAATTTCATATTCTAGGTTCCTTGTGAATGAAATATTGCTGACGTTGTAGTGGATATATTCAGTAAGAGAAGTTAACACAAGAAATTAACAGAGACCTGCTATATCTCTTAAACAGGCGTGTTCTAAAAATGTACTTAACAAAAGTTGCTGATACAACCAAATGCTGAACTTGATGTTTCTGCTGTATTTAATTGGGAAAATGTTATCTGTGAGACCAAGGTAGCCACTCAATGCTTTTCTAGAAAATACTGCTGAAGATTGCATATAATCGTGACAGAAGTGAAATCTGAAAATAAAGAAAACACTGAACTGCACACCAATAAGTGCTCCTTGGGGAGTGCAAGTCTGGCGCTCAAATGAGTTGCAGAGGATCTGCATTCCCACTTACAGAAACCCCAGTGAATATATAGCTGTAATTATAGCTGATGGAACTCGATGTTTCCTACTTAAGCAACTTTATAGCATGATAGAAGCATTCTATGATCATATTTCTCTAGATTTCACTATTGATCATTTCTTGGGATCTTTACCAAGCATTGTTTTCGGGTATGAGTAAATGTCCTGATGAGAAGCAGGATAATAGCTTCGTAAGTCCTTAAGAAAAGGACTGCTTCTCATCTAGTCAGACTCCATGCCCAGGAAGGGATGTGTCTGGAGCTCACAGGAGTATATATCTGCAGTGACCATACTAAAAGCGAAGAGGACTTTGAAATATCAGACTGACCTCTTGCACATCTTACTTGTGCATATACTTACAACTGTTTCTGAATCTCTGGTCAAGTAAATGGAACAACATTCAATAAGGGCAAATGCAAAGTACTTAAGAAGGAGCATCAGTGGCACACACGGAAGGGACTGACTGCCTAGGAACAAATACTGGGGCTCAGAGTGGATCATAAGCTAACTGTTATTTTTACTGCTCAGGTCGACACTAATTAGAGCTGAACTGGAGTACCGTGTCCAGTTCTGGGTGCCGCATTTCAGGAAAGATGTGGACAAATTGGCGAAAGTCCAGAAAAGAGCAACAAAAATTATTATAAGTCTAGAAAATATGACCTATGGGGGAAGATTGAAAGAATTGGGTTTATTTAGTTTGGAAAAGAGAAATTGGGAGAGGACATAACAGCTTTCAAGTATCTAAAAGGTTGTTAGAGGAGGGAGAAAAATTATTCCCCTTAATACCTGATGATAGGAAAAGAAGCAATGGGCTTAAATTGCAGCATGGGAGGTTTAGGTTGGACATTAGGAAAAAATTCCTAACTGTCAAGGTGGTTAAGCACTAGAACAAATTGCCTAGGGAGGTTTTAGAATCTTCATCACTGGAGATTTTTAAGAGCAGATTAGCCAAACACTCGTCAGGGAATGTTTTAGATGATGCTTGGGCCTGCCATGGTTGCAGAGGAATGGACTTGATGACCTTTGTAGATCCCTTCCAGTTCTGTGATTCTAAGGAAACAAAATGCCATCTAATGGAAGCAGTTCCTCTTTTAGTTTTATCAGCTTTACTTACACCAAAATCCCTCCTATCTTTAAAGACAGAAGATTATCCAAGACATCTAGTCTGTCCATTACTTATTTGTCAATATGTTTGGCAGCTGTTACTCTTTTCCATCATCTGGTGATGAGCTTCTTGGCTTTCATCCATCCTACAACTTGTGAGATTCTTAAAGTGTATTATCAGAATCTTTCCTCCATCATGAAAACATACATCTCTCTAAAACTTGAACCTGGTTCTCTTAGCCCACCATTCCAGCAGACACAATGTGGCAGACCCCTCCTTATGAAGTGTTTCTGAGACACACATTGTCCTTAAGGTTGCATCACAGGTTTATCCAAAGGTTCCCTGTGAATTTTACTTGAATCAAACTTCCCAAATCTCACAATGAACAGGTACGTTTGCAGTATTCGAGCCTACTCGCAAAGGATAAATGTTTTAGGAAATTGATGAGCCTATTCTTTCCATCACTGAGAGAATGAAATGCAAAGCAGTCTTTTTGCAAAAACTCTGTAAATGGATGTTTAGAGACTGCATCACTCTAGGCCATAGGATTACGAAAGCTTTTCTCTAAAGAATGTCAGGACAGTCTACCTCACGTGCATTCCCTGGAAAGAATTCACCTCAAAAGTCTATAGCACCTAAGGGCTCATATCCCCTTTTTTGTTGGAAGTCATGCCTTTGTTGTTCAAGCTTCAGCTTCAGAAACCTACTTCTGTCATGTGATTTATGGCACATATTTTCTGGAACCCTCCTCTAGTTAGTGAAGGAAATGGATATGTCTGTAAATAGATGACGGGAGAGGGATCAAGTGATGATTACCTGTTGTGTTCACTCCCTCTGGGGCATCTGGCATTGGCTACTGTCGGCATACAGAATACTGGGCTAGATGGACCTGTGGTCTGACCCAGTATGGCCGTTCTTATGTTTGTACGAGTTCTACTAGAGAGTCAGCTACAGTGAATACCTGGAGGTGGAGGGGGGCACACACCAAGAAAGTAAAGTTATGTATCTTACAGACTCCTCCCTCAGATCATCTCTTGATATAGAGGAAATAATAGGAAAGGTAATTGAGCTGCACCACCCGTTAGTGTCCTAGATTCAGAGAACCAGACAGTATAGGTTGCAGGCACAGATCAATGGACCTTGCTACTGACAAGTCTTCCAGTCTCAGGTGCATGGTTGGCAAGAATACCATTAAGGACCATGCATGTTGAGCTTCAGTTATTGCAAAGTAAGTAATCTTTCTGAGGCTACTTGCTACTGGTGAGAAATTCCATTGCCAACTTTCTTCTGAGAATGATATAGGTTGTTTTTGTGTGACATTCAGTTTCTAATAATTGAAGGAATTAATACTGTGTAGGTATTTGCATGAGGTTAAATGAAGTTGGAAGCAAATAATATTTATTCCAAAACTATACTGAAATTATTTATCATGAGAAAAACAGTCATGACTTGATCTTAATCCGACAGCCTTGTGCATACACTTGAACCTACCTAATCTGGGTGTCTGATCCAGGAGCACCATTGGGTCAGATCCACTTACTGTTCTTCCAGATCCCGAGCTCAGGCAGACCAAGTATACCTAAACCATCCTATGCATGTGTGATATAGAATATAAATTAAAGTTTGAATATTACAGTAGAAACAAAATTATTTGAACCCACACTATTGAAATGCAACTTTTGGATTTTTCTTGTCAAATTTGTTAAAATGTATATGTTCCTCTGAAACACTTTTATTTGGATAAAAGTATAATTTTTGCTGAAAAAGTGATAGGGCGAAAATTTGATCATCTCTGTTTCAAATTATTAGCGAGAGATCACAGTGACATTATTTTTCTTTTCAGCATTATAGTAGAGTGTTTCCTAAATAATTTAAGGCAAAGAAGGTGCGCTATAATACAAAATCTAATAGAAAGAGGGTGCATTAAAATACAAGATGCATTAAAACTGGTCTAGAATTGTTAAATGAACATAAGGATATTGAGAAATTTGGAATACTTGCGTATTAAAACAAAAGATTTAATTACATTGGCTTATACGTACAATAAAACATGTTTCTGTACACTAGAGTAAACTTGTTTGTATCTATATACAGAAAGCATCGAAACAACGTGGGACCTAGTAAACCCATTTCTCAGCCCCGAAGAAATATTGTAGGGTGCAGAATACAGCATGGATGGAAAGAAGGGAGTGGGCCTGTAACACAATGGAAAGGGACAGTTCTTGATCAGGTTCCAGTAAATCCTTCTCTCTACCTTATTAAATATGATGGATTTGATTGTGTCTATGGACTAGAACTGCACAAAGATGAGAGAGTATCAGCGCTTGAAGTCCTTCCAGACAGAGTTGGTAAGTACTTTTTTGATTGCATATTCATATATATTGCATGCTCTGGACAGGATGCTGGATGGAGCTTCTGTATTGTATTTTGTCACATCTGTGGACTTTTATTAGGAAATATTTTCCTTATTTTGGAACAAAGAGGGAATTCTGCACTCTCAAATTAAACAACATCTTTGATATCAGATGGAGTGCAATAGACATTAATTAGTGTAATTGTCATCTAATTAGAATGCTTATAAATTATATAATATTGATCAGCCATTGTCACCGCCAAAGTTTCTCTCTAAAAAGCTTATATAGTGCTTAGATTGATATTTCTGTTGTTGATGCTGAGTGAGAGATCACATTTTACAGTTCAATTTCATGAAAATTTTCTTTGCTGTGCTCCATATTTTATGGTTCTGTATTAAATTTTTCTCATATGCTTTTCCCGAGAAGCAATACAAATAAAGTGAAAGTTCTTTTAAAATGAAATAATTGAATTCATGTGTTTTGTTATCAATTCTTCAGTCAGCTGTCTAAAACACTTATCACTGTTCAGAATCATGCCACTTGTCACTCACTCTCAAATGGGGTCAGCTTTTTTATTGGCTGAAACAAGTTGGCAGTGTTTCAAGAGGAAAAAATTCAGTGACAAAAATCCTAAATGCTATTTTAGCAAAAGGAGGAGGGCTGGTCATAAAAGTTTATTTTTAATAGAAATGAAGATGTTGTGGTATCTTCTCTGTAACCCACAATAAGTCTTTGTTAGTGTTTCTAATTATTTTCTGCAGTGTGAATTATGGTTTGTATTGGAGTACACTAGGGTGTGAGTTTAAAATCGATTAATTTCCTGATTAACTCCATATATGGATGCTCTTGTTCCAGAATAAGCGTGTTCACTAGGGATGTCAACGTGTACTCGACCATGCGATTAACTGATAAGCCCAGGCTTATTGGTTAACCTTGTCGACTACGTGCATTTCTCCCCTGCCCTTTGCTGTCTCTGATGCAGAGTCAGCAGGGGGAGGGGAGCAGGAGCCAGTGCTGGGGGGAGCTGGCTTAGAAGCTGGTTGTCCCCAGCACTGGTTCCATGGTGCCTCCTGGCTCCCCTCCTCCCCTGCACTGCTGCCTCTGAGAGGCAGTAGCCAGGGGTGGGGAAAGGGGAGTCTGCTGTGAAGCAGCTTCTGTCCATGGTGGGCCCGAGCACCCTGTGGACAGAGGCTGCTCTGCATCCCACAGAGCAGCTTCTGTCCATGGGGAGCTCAGACTCACCCCCCCCCCACCCCCTCTCATGGACAGGGGCTGCTGCCAGCCCTTTTTAAACTGGCTCACCTTGTGGACTGGTGGCTCCTACAAAGGCAGCAGGATGCGGTGGCAGGGGGCTCCCTGGAGTCTATTGAATAGTCATGTAAACCACTAAGATTTCATGAGTTTACACGATTATTCAGTTACCTGACAGTTATCTCACATCCTTAATGTCTACACATGGAATTTAATCAGAAATAGCTATTTTAAATGACAATGTAGACAAGCCCTTATTTAATAACCACGACTAGAATTCTGTACCTTGTAGTCTGGATATACCAAGAGAACAGAGACAATTTGAATGAAACCTTTTTTATGATTTGTTTGAAAGGTGCAGTATGCATGCTTCTGAAATGGTCCTGAACTTTATGAAATATTGTGTACGTATTTCAGCTTCATCTCGAATCAGTGATGCCCACCTTGCAGATACAATGATTGGCAAAGCTGTGGAACATATGTTTGAAACAGAAGATGGCTCAAAAGATGAGTGGAGGGGGATGGTGTTGGCTCGAGCTCCTATAATGAACACATGGTTTTATATTACCTATGAGAAGGATCCTGTCTTGTACATGTATCAGCTCTTAGATGACTATAAAGAAGGTGATCTCCGCATTATGCCTGATTCCAGTACGTACACCAATATGTTTTTTCTTCTAAACTACAAAACATCTCACTTCCCGTGGACATTGGGTGTATTTGTTTATTTGTTATTGAAATGAAAGAGCTGACAAACTGCAGAAGATTCATGTGATCTTAATTAGGACTGTCCAGCACTTAAAAAAACGAATCATGATTAAGTGTGCTGTTAATAATAGAAGGCCATTTATGTAAATATTTTTGGATGTTTTCCACATTTTCAAATATATACACTTTCTCTCACTCACTCACACATTCAGTTCAATTACAACACAAAATATAAAGTGTATAATGGTCATTATATTTTCTATTATAAATATACGCACTATCACAATGAAAGGAATAGTATTTTCAGTTCATATACAGCCGGTCCCCGAGTTATGAACGCGTTACGGACCAAACGCATGGTTGTAACTCGAAACCCATTGAGTTACATTGCAACTGCACTGTTCGTAAGTGCGGGTCGCGTTTGTAACTCAGAGCCCGCATTTACGACCGCTTTGGTCGTAAGTGCGGATGGTCGTACGTTGAGGTGGCCGTAAGTTGGGGACCGGCTGTAATACAAGTACTGTGATGCAGTCTCTTTAGTACAAAAGTTGAACTTAATGGTGTAGAGTTATGTTTAAACAAAACAAACTTCAGAGCCTACAAACTTCAGAGCCTACAAGTCCACACAGTTCTCCTTCATGTTCAGTCACTCAGACAAACAAGTCCGGTTACATTTGCAGAGATAATGTTGTCCACTTCTTGTTTACAGTGAGAAGTGGCGTTCACAGGCACAGTGGTAGCCAGCATTGTGAGATTTACATGAAAGATCTATCGATTCATGTATCCCAACTTGATTACTTGGTCCTTGTGCCGCGCTATATTGATAGCGGATCTCCAGCGAGTCGCAATGTCTCAAGTGTAGAAAATATTGAACTGGAAATATAGAAAGCAAATAGGAAACCTCCTTTCAAAAAGAAAAAAAAAATAGGATTGGAACTCTATACTCTTCTCTCTAGCTGAATGGATTGTGACAGAGCTTTGGCTTTATAATGGGTTGGTTGTTCATTTAGTTGGGGTCCTCGATAGGTGAAGCTTTCCATAAAGATTAGAGCTGGAAGCTATTCATGGGTTCTTAAGTCTCACTTCATATGGAGGACTATGTGGTAAGCTTATTAGCAGACAGTATCACACCAGTATTGTCATACTTGAACAGCCATGCAAGCAACATGAATCTCAGAGGATAGAAACTGTAGTTGTATATTCTCCTAAAGGAGTCAATGGTATGAGCTCTATTTCAGAAATGGGGTTATGAATCAATAAAATTGTTTTTTACCAAAAGCAATTTAAAATGCCAGTGTCCTTTTTTATCTTTAAGGAGAGGAAAGATTCCCGGGTCTGACAAATGACTCTTTTTATTGGACTGGAACCATCACTTTGTATTTTTTCCTTCTCTTCTCCCTCCCTGCCCCAGTCATATAGATAAGGGGACAAGGTTATAGTTATAGATCTGGTTAATCAGTTCTGGTACTATGAACTCCTGGGCTTGTTGCTGGAGTCTCTCATACTTGTCACTGTGTTTCTAGATAATATCTGGAACAGTCAGTCTTCCCTGCATCTGGAAACATTTCAGTTAGTGGCTTGAATTGTGCTCTTGGGTACAGAAGTTCAGTGATTCAGGGTTGTTCAGAACCTAATTTTTAAGTACGATTTAAAAACTGATAAGATTTTCTGTGTGGACTTGAAACTTAGCACATAAATTGATGGTATTTCCATTAAAAGCTTTGGGAGGTTTTAATACCTGTCCATGAGACAACTTTTCTATTACATCTGCAAGGAGAGTAACTGAACTTTTATGGCTGACCTTTTATTATCGTGTTCCATGAGAAATAATTTTTTTTTTTTTGTCCTAGCAAGAAATCTTTCCTAAATGTAGTTTCAGAATTCCTCCTGAATCAGACTTCACCAGTTTTCTTTCTTGTAAGCCGGTCTCTCTGCCAAAGGAAGCTAAGTCAAATACATGTTATGTTAAGTTTAGCATAAAGACCCACAAAATCACACTAGTTTCTTTGTTGTAACATTTGTTAACAGTTCTAACGATTTTAGCATTAGTTCAAGGGGGGTGAGGATAACCCCTGTACCTCATTTGAGTACTAGATAGTGCCCAGGACACAGGGCTTCAAACTCTGTGCTTCCTGCCCACAATCTTTCTTATCATTAAAGACCACCACCATTATCTGCACTGCCTTGAGGAAGCTTATGGTGGTAAGTTGCAGTATATGCCAATCATTCCCCAGCCCTACCTGAAAAGGTAGGAGCTTCATCTCTGCAGGTAGAATGTCATGGAGAAAGTCATGAGGCTCTAATCAGACCCCAGCTGGGGAATCCCACCTGTTCATTGGTCTGATTCAACAAGAAGTGCATATCCTGCTGTGAAGTCTGATGTGGGAAACAGACTACTCTGCTGAGGTCTTTTCAAGAAATTAGGGAGCATTCTCATAAGCATGAGACTGTCAAACTCATTTCAAAGAAGTCATATGTAACTAAGAGAACCTACCAGCTCAGCCCATAAGGACTTAGGACAGAAGCACAAAAAGAAAAGCATTGGGATCCATCTGTCCCAGATCATGTCCTGTTGTCCATCATTCCCAGCTGTTCCCAAACAGTTGGTAATGTTAAAGCCCTGTTGCTGCAGGATACCACCCTCCTCGCTAGCTTGGATGGTCCTTACAAGCAGAGTCCCTCTCATCGGAATGCCTGAATCTGTTTCAGCCCCCATGATCTCCTCACTTCCATGGATCCAGAATCCCCTATCCTACTCCATCAGGGAGTTAATATCTCCTCTGAGAAAACCCACTGCAGGATAGAGCTTATCAACCCCCACCAGATGCAGAATACATTTCCCCTCCAGCATCACCAATGGTACCACCACAGGAACAAGAATTGGCTTCATACTCAGAAGATTAGGAGCCATTTGATGAACTGTTCTTCACTTGCCATACTTATCCTCAACTTCCCAATAAACTTGCACAGGTTCAAGAACAATCTCCATCTCTGAGTTGGAGCTGTTGGTACCCCCATACAATTGGGGCCCCTGTGATCACTTACTGACCCCTCAGAGTGACCGTAATGGGGGGCTTTGGGACCAGTGTCACCTCTTCCTCCCCTCTAATAGAATGCTCTTATCAGAGCTGGAGGAACAATTTGTATAGTGGGGTTGCTGAGAGCATTAAAATAAACTGTAAATGATGGAAATCACTTCAAGCCAGTAGGTACAGCAGCACCCCCTTGACCTGAAGTTCTAGCATCTATTTGCTCAGATATATCTTTGGATCTGACAGAGGGGGAAGAATGCTACATGTCAGATCCATCAGAACCAGCAAGACTGCCATCATCATCCCTGGATGAAGTGGTGACTTTTAGATCTCCTTCTGCAAGTCACCACATGCACACACCATCCAATTACTTAAGACAGTTCCATGTCCACTTCTGCAGAGTGTCTGGAGAGCTTCATATTCCCCTTCTGGAAATTCAGGACTCCCAGGGCATACTCTTAATCATGCTGCACCTCTCTGGATCCAAGGTTATAGCTCTGCCTGTTAACAGAACTGTACTGGAGTCAGCTAGTACAGTTTGGCCACCTCTGTTGCCTGTGCTCCTACCTTCAAAGTGTGAGAAGCGTTACTATGTTCCAACTAAGAATGCAGAATTTTTCTCTCACCCAGCTTCTAATTCATTGTTGGTCCATACCATCTCTGAAAGGACCAGACAGCAGTGTGCAAGAAGAATAAACACCTGGAACTACTGGGTATATAGTTTTTCTCATCTTTTAGCCACCAATTCAGGATAGTCAATTACCAGGTGTTGCTGGCTAAATGCAATTTCCTGAATTATAGCAAACTTGCAAAGTTCACTGACAGAGCTCATTTCCAAGCTCTGATAGATGAATGCAAACTGATAACCAGGACCAACTTCTAATCCCCAGTCAGTGCCACTGATGCCTCCCCTTGAATTAAGGCAACTGCTGTTATGTGCAGGGAGTCATGGCTCTGTGCATCAGCTCCTTTGAGTCCAGTTGGCATCAATCAGTGCCTGCAATTCACCTCTCAAGGCTGTTTTGATTTTGCACACCAGCTGATCAATAGATTCTGGAAGGGCTTAGTAAGAACCTTCCTACTTACTCAGAAGCTTGCACTCCAGTGGAACCTGAAACTTGTTCTCACTTTTAACAAGATATCCAGATCCCTTTGAGTTTTTAGCTTCTTGCCCTGTGTGCTTCTTTTCCATGAATGTCCCTTCTTGTAGCCTTCACAACAGTGAGAAGAGTTGACACATTTGAAGCAAAGATTGCAGACCCTGCATACACCATATTCCGTAAGGATTAGATTTATCTACATCTGCTATCACATGCTATTTTCAGAACCTCCAACAGGGTCAACTATTTCACTTTACATGGTGTAAGGAATAAATGAATAGGAACACAGCCCATCCATCTGATAAGATTAATGCAAGTAACCATGCTTTCTTTAAAACTACACACAAACATAAGCAATAGGTTTACAACATTCCAGATAATTACCTACCATTTGGTATGGCATTGAGTAATTAACAGCAGGTTTGCAGTTGCCAGTTGCTCGCCCTCCAGGGAGAAAGGTGTCAGGAAAAGTGAAGATTGTCTTAGAGGACTGCTTTAAAATACATTTTAACAACAATTTTTTTATAATTAACTTTTACAAAACACATAGGTTATAATGACCCCCTACTAAATCATTATTTTTTTAAACTTTTAATAACCTTGTAATATAAGATTCATTTAGACTTAAGGTTTTTAATCACTAAGGTTTTTAGTATTAATTGTTTATCTCCTCCTTCCATTCTGGTTAGCAGAAACTGCCAGCTAGATATGACTTTGCTTCTGAAAGCCTGTCTTCAAATTAACCCTTAACTGTGGTGAAATTAGGGAGTCTGAATGATTGATTGTAAGATGGTTGCAATTAACTTGATTACATTTTGTCATATACATACCCCTCAAATCCAGGGGAACACTACATCCCAAATTCATCCCTAAGTAATTTTGGAGTTCAATCTTAAGCAATCCATTCACTTACCTGTGTTCTTCCCCAAACAAGAACAGAGATTCCATTCCCTGTATGTTTGAAGAGCCTTAGCTTGCTACCTGCAGAGAACAAAGCCAGTCAGAAAGTCCTTGTGACTGTACGTCTCTGTAAGAACAACAGTTGGAAGGCAGGCCACCTCAATCCAGAGACTGGACAAAAAGATATTCTTCTTCTCTCAGGTCTCAAACACCTTACCTTTCGGCTAAGAGATCATTCCACCAGCGAACAAGCAACAATAGTAGCATCTCTTCAGGGCATACCCTCCTGGACATTTCTAAAGCAGATGCTTGGAGTTCCATTCATACATTTGCAAGACATTTATGCCATGGTGCAGGATTGTTCTGCTAATGCCTTCTGTAGGACAGCAGTGGTCTGCTCAGACCTTCCATTCACATAGTCACATTCTCTTCCTGTTTAGGTGATATTTGTCATCACCCATAGTGGACTACAACAGGGACCTTCACTCAGATTGGAAGAGGAAGTGACTTAACTGTTAATGGTGGTTCTTCTAGATGTGATTGCTATCTGTATTCCACTGCCCACCCTCCTTCTCCTCTGCTTTAGATCTTATCTGATTTGTGGTAGAGAAGCAATTGGAGAAGTGAGCCAGGGTGTATGCACAGACATTACTTTTAAAATCTCTGGCTCCACACACAGTGTGCATACATAACCTGCAGTGTATTATAGACCAAGACCACACATATACAACTTTCTCATTTGTTACTTTGCTTTAGGTGCATATGACTACATAGGAGCAAATAGATGCCATAAGGCTAGTATAGGATTTCAGTTTCTTAAAATACTGGTTACAGTGTTACCTAACTACATTTTCCCCTGCAGTTGTAAACTGTGAAAGATGTGAACTCAGTTTGACTGAATCTATTACAACTTTTAAAATGTTCTTCTCAAAAACTGTAATTCTCACCATTCATTTCTGATATTCTGAAGTCCTCTTTGCAGTTATGTGGATTGAAAATCTTTAAACTCCAAAGTAAACATCATATTTTTGTGTTTCAGATGATTCTCCTCCAGCGGAACGGGAACCAGGTGAAGTTGTGGACAGCCTGGTAGGCAAACAAGTGGAATATGCCAAAGAAGATGGCTCTAAAAGGACTGGCATGGTCATTCACCAAGTTGAAGCCAAACCTTCTGTCTATTTCATCAAGTTTGATGACGATTTCCATATTTATGTCTACGATTTGGTGAAAACATCCTAGACGACATTGTGAACTTTTGCCAAACTTGTGGAACTATTAAATGTAAAATTTGTAGACACAAAGACTTGATGCTTTCCAGTTTAATGAAAGCTTAAATGTCCCTGCGAACCCACAATCTCTGCCAGCAAAACTGTTTTGTTCTGAATAATACAAACAATGTGTGTGAACATGACACATTTTGTGTAAGGGAACTCCTTTTCTTGAAGGAAGTCTCTATATTTTGGGGAGAGGGAGTTAAAGTAAACAGCTACAAATTCAAGCTGTGTAAAGTTAATCTAGTATTGTAATCATTAATCTAAATTTTTTTTCATAGACTAACTTTCTTCAACCTCACACTCACCTGTTCAACTGCCACATGCAAGTGTAGTTTGATATTTTCAATATTGCCTTCTTATGTAACATTAAATTTAATTTCTTGGCTACTGGCAGTCCTTGTTTTCAGGGTTGGGGCTGAGATTACAAAATAAATTAAATTGTTGGTTTGTGCAGTGTTAAGGAGTGCCTAACCCAAGTAAAATCCATCTACTGTGTTTCTACACCTTTTTTCAAAGTAACTTTTTAAGAAATAGCAGTACATGGGGATATTTGTGCCTCTTAGTAGACACAAGACAATACAACATCGAGTGTTTGACTTGCACCTTTCAGTGAAAAGGCTTTGAACTATAAAAGGTTTAATCAATAAACTATTGATTAGAAAATGCAGGTTAGTGGCCCATTTACAAGTTGTAGGAACCAGTAAATCTACACACAAGACTGCCTTCAATTCTAAATGTTGCATTTTTGTTATACACACTTCTTAACAAACCCAAGTGCTTGGTGCCACAACAGTCATAATATATGTTATTTCAGAAAGATCTTTAGACTACACATTGGCAATCAGTAGTCTCTGATTTGGTATTAAAACTAGCGACCTGGATGCTTGTGTGGACTTAAAAGCCTAATAATAGTTTATCTGTTACATGTACAGACAAAAACCTCATGAAAGAACAGTCTTCTTACATTAAAGACTTACTTGGAGAAGGAGAAGCATTTGTTGCCTTCTGCTCAGTCTGCTGCATTCCTTTCCCTCCTCTATCCCTCCCCTAAAGAAAGCATCTTTCTTAGCTCTTCTTTCTGGCTTTTCTACGAGTGTCCGGACAAATCATCTACAGCTTAAACCTGTTGTCGCCTTTTGTGGTGTACGTTGTACTCGCTTTGAGGTATGCTGTTATGTGAATTTCATTCAATGAACACTAGAATTCTGCATGCCAGTGGTGTACTAACTAATGAAAGCTAGGCAGCCTCAGTGGTTCGGTCATCTGCATTAGATTGTGGATGTAAATAGCAGCCCACAGCAGCAGAATCCTTTCACAGTTTTAATCTTGCAAGATAGTTGTAAACCAAGATAATTTCTAAAATGTGGCAGTTTTTAAAAGTAATCAGAATTGCAAAAATGGTCAGTTGAGCAGCGAAGTTGTCACGTCACATTAAGGCAGAGCTTTGCAAGTTTGAAAGCAGTGCTTCACAGAAGGCTAGAATGTGAAGCCATTGTTCACTGTTCAGAGAGGGAATACCCAGATACCCAACCTTATGCTGTTAGAAGGCTGAAAAAGAGGTGCTGTTAACCTGATCTGAGGGCCAGATAACCTCTAGTATGGGTGTTACTGATATTGGAGGTTCAGTGATTTAAGCCCTTTTCTATCCATTTTTGCCTGATTTCATATTTTAGCCTTAAGGCTTGTGCCTCATTATGCTGTTGAATGGTAACAAATACTCATCATATAAATACAGTACCTTAATTCTTTGTCCATTGCTACTATTGCATTATGTCCAGTATTTCATCATGGGCAACCAAAGGCAGGCTATTGTCTTTCAGTGAATAGCTTCTCAATGCAGTCCTTAAGTACTAAGTACGTGAATCATAAATGTTCCTTGTGTTTTTGAACAAAGTGAGCAGATTTGCAACAGTGTTTTCATCCTGCAGATCTGTTATGTGTTTTCTATTGACTCTTAAGAGTCCTGCATGTAAATCTCAAAGCTGAGCCTGGCTCCATGAGCCCAAGTTGATATTTGTGGCACAAGAATGAGTGAGTGTATTGACTATACACAGGATACGTGCATAACGTAGTACAGTGAATTTTGGGCTATACATCTGAGGAAAACAAAGTTTGTTTTGAAATATTTGAGGTTTAGGTCTACTGAAACATTTTTAGCATTAAAGGCTTGCATTTGTGGGTTTTCTGCAAGCCAATTTAATATACCACATAATCTGCCAATTAGTGGAGTATAATCTGTAAACTTTTGACTTTTTAAGTGTCCCCTATTGTCTGTTTGGTTTGTTGTTTTTCGTTTTGTTTCTGGTTTTTTGGTTAGCTTAAACCACCTTTTTTGAGGCTTGAGACTAATTCCACTCCCTGCCCTTCTGCTTTGGGCTTTGTTTTAGGCTCATGTTTCAGATCTGCATGCAGTGCTTGCGTTACCCTGGTAACTAAATGTTGGTTCCTTGTTCTAGGGGTTCAACATTACTTTCCAAAATTATCATGGGGCTTGTGACAGCACGAGCCAGGATCTGTGTATAAAAGTTATTGGCCTTTCTCATTTACCTGCTGTAGTATTGTTGTATATTGTGTGCGTGTGTGTGTGTGTATGATGTCAGGCTGCCATGTAAAATTTTAAAAAGGAAAAAAAATCTTAAATGCAGACCATCCTTTTTTGCATGCTTAGAAGGTAGAACGTTCAATGTAACAAACTAAAGTTGCATGTTAAAATGTTTAGGTTTTTTGTTTTTGTTTGTTTTATTTTGTGTTCAGTTTTTGTGAATTTGCTTATTGTGCTGTTTTAATGGTTGTTAGTAGGACTAAATGCACCGGTGAGGCGAGCATAGTGCCAACGGAAGGTAATTTTCCAGTTGTATCTGTCACAGCATTTGAAGGGACCATGTATTCTGTTCACTAGTAAATAAAATCACTGCTAAATCTAAAAACACTACACTCCTTTTTTTTTTTCTCTCCCCCCCCCCGCCTTCTTTTGAGTGCCAAACCCTAAATTAAGTCAGAGGTATACTACAGAAAGGGAAAATCCCTTTTAAACTCCATAAATTGCAATACATAAAAGCCTTTTAAAATTGATTCATTTTAAAACTGAAGGTTTCTCTGAGGACAGCAGCAATTACGTTCAATTCAGGGAAGAAGAATTATAGCTAAAACAGTTTCTGGTTCCTTTAAAATGCTGTGCTTTTTGTATTTTACATCATTAGTGCAATTTGGATGGTTCTTGGTATGTGTATAGTTCAAAGGTCTTCGTGTTCACATTTTAAAATTGGGTAATGACTTCATCTTTAGAGCTTGGTTTCATTATTTTTATTTTATTTTGAACAATGTAGACAGTTCCCTGTTCTCTGCATTTAGAAGTATAAACACTTTAAATCTGTTACTTAATTCTGTAAGTAATTTTTATAATTATGATGTAACTCTATCCTTAAAACATTTAAAATAAACCCTTTATGTGCAACTTATGACTGTAAATTTTGTTCTCACGAGCAAAATGTATTGATGTGTTCTAAAATTGTGAAGAAGCAGTTTCTTCTGTTTTATAATTAAAAAGGATAATTATTTTAACATTGAGCCATTTATGCTGGTATAATAATTTGCCATTTGAAACCTCTTTGCTTGTTAAAACAAATCTTTGTTCTCTCTTTTGCCAAGTAGGTATGAATGTTGATAAGATGCCATTTAAAGTGGATAAAATGACTGAGGTGAAGCATAGTGTTTACATTTTCTTTATCAAAAAGCAACAAATTGTGTAAGGGAATTCTGCATGTGTGTGAAAGAGCCTGTAAATTAATGTATTTTCAGTGTACATTATAGTTGGCACTCTTAAAAGTGGTGGCTCAGAAATTATGAGCGAGACACTTTGTCAGTTTGTAGATGCTTGCTTCCATACCTACTTTGAATCAACATTCATAATTAAATAACAAAATAAAACTTGGATTTTTATTTCGCTCGACTGAAAATTGGAGATCTGAAACTGCTTCAATTATAGGCAAAATATGTTTCGCCTCAGAGCTTTTACAGAGATGGATGCGTAAGTATTATTCCCACTGTATAAGTGAAGACAATGCTTTTTTTTTAAAGGGAGTGCCTAAAGGTAAGCTCCTAAGTCAATCTTTAGATATATAAAATAAGTAGTCTGTTTTTCAAACGTTCTGAGCATACAGGAAGCCCTGTTGAAGTCAATGATAGCTATTGGGTACTCAGCACTTCAGGCATCCAAATATGTGGCTTGATTTTCAAAAGGAACTTTTCACATCAACCTGAGAGAATCCTAATTAAGAGGCTGGCCCAAGGTTGAAAAGCAAATGAGCTGCAGCACTGGGAATTGAACCCAGATCCTCTTGATTCTCAGTCCTGTGCTCTCTTGACTGAATTATGCTGTATGAAAAACAAGTCTGAGTGAAAGTTACTTTAATTGACTCATTTTAATGTTTAGAATCTGTTCCATTGCAAACAATTCAAACCCCTAGATTATATTTACAATCAGGCAGCCAGTCATAGGACTAAAATACAGTGTCTTTGATACTCTGTATCTTTTTCACCACATTTATCCAACAGTCTAATTGTTCCCATAGTGGATAGCTGCCAGAGCTCTCCGTGTGTTGTGTATCCCCCCCGCCACCATCACCACCATCTCCCCAGAAGTATTAACTCTTCTCATGGTGCTTGGTCACTTCAACCATCCATACATAACTCATTAATGAAGACTTGGCGATGGAGAAAGAGAATGATACTCAAGAAGGCGGATGCGTTAATCCATCTGAGGGCAACGTACAAGAAGCTAGCAATAAGTTGTTTAATGTGTGTCAACGTTAAATGTAAGATACCAGAGTCCTAAACAGTCATTTGTATTGTGCGGGGCTCAGTGTATTCTCTGACTACAGAAACTAAAACTGAACTATAGCTAAAGGTCGTCTTAGACCTCTTATGGATGGAAGGATAGCCTTCCAAGTATGAACTGGCTTTAAAATGATTCAATGTTGTCTTCGTTTGTCTGCAAACGTTCCTAAACAATTTTTCAGAAAGGAATAATTTGTTCCTTTTTAGCTCTGAGATGTTTATTTTGAAGCCTAATAGCCATTTAAATGACATCGTTGTTAACATTTGCCACTGATTAGTTCAGCAAAAATACCATTGTTTCTTGATGGAGGGTGAATATTTGCCAGGAGTAAATTGGAGTAGCTGGTTATTGCTAAGTTTTGTGCTGTTCCCTGTGTGACATTGCTCTATTTTGAGGAGGAATGATCAATCATTTGGATTTGAGGGGGGAAAAATCCCCTCTTGTATCCTCAAAGGCTAGATTTAAATTCTTCAACCATATCTTAACAGATGTGTCTAATTCAGTCTTCTTCCCAGTGATGGTGATTCTGCAATCTCTCTGGTATGACAAACTGCCAATTCTATTTGTGTTTCTTGCTGATACCCATAACAATTTGATTTGGATGACTAAGAATGGATGATCCCTAGCCATTTTAACATCCCTTTTTATATTTGTAAAGAGTTGTCTTCCATATGTAAGCTTGCTTTAGATTCTATTCCCATGTTATTAGTGTTGCTGCTCTCGCTGAATTCTCATTAATTTCTCTTCCAAATTTGGAATATAAAAACCATTCAAATACTGCAGTTAAGGCACTAACCAGTGCCAAAATAAGCTGGCATCTAGATAATATATTTCCCATTCCATTCTAATATAGTTAATTTTTCACGTGAGAAAAATTAACTATGTTTTTTAATTTTATTAATTTCAATCAATTGCTCTGGTTTAAAGATTTTAAATCTTGTTCAAGACAATCTCACAGATAAATGCATAGAATTTGGCATATTCTGTACTCTGCCCATCAGCTCGTTCACTATATCTGAGACCTGACCTCTGTAAAATCTCAGTGACCAGCTTCCTTCAACTTATCACTGATCATTATGTAGGTAGGCATTCTCTACCCCAAACTTCAATGGGTTTTATTAAAATCACTGTAGTCTAACAAATGAAAACTTCGATGTGAATGTGTTGGGGTTTCTTCAACCTGTTTCACATTGACTTGATCTAAACCAAAATAGATCACGCAAATGGAATAGGAGTAACACACAGCTTTTTAAAGTAATTCTATAGCACGTTTTAAGTGTAAACAAGCACAACTTTTTGTAGACAAGCCTTTTTGTTTCGAGTATCCCTTTTATCTCACGCTTGCTTGAGACTGTCCTGTTGTGTTGTATCAGATGCCAGAAATGACTGTAACTTTTATTAGGTTTGTTAACTTACCAAAAAAGTTGAGGCTGAGTGGGCATTTGATGTAATGCAGTTAGATTCACTAACCATAGATGAAGTTGTGTACTCACCTTGAACTGGATTGTGGAACCATCTCATGGGACCTGAGGCTAATGCTTTGTGCCCATTCTCTTCCTGCTCTCTAATGAAGTTGTCTGCTTGTGGTGATAGAAAGTGGTTGGTTTTTTTTTAATGTGGGCATGTCTTAAGAGTGGAGTTTGAGTAGATTTCACTGTGTTCTGATGATGTGATTCTTCAGTGGGTATTTTTTAATCCTCTGAAAATGTGAATCAGTTTACATTAAGTCTCTTTTCACAAGTTTGATCAATTAGAAATTAAGGAGGGCTTTAAAAAAAAAAAAAAAAACCCTAGTTACTTACAGGAAATAATTATAAAATTGAATACATCCTGTGACCTATGATATCCAGAGAAAGCTGCAGAAATTTTCTGCTGAGGCTCCTCTTGTTTGGGAGTTTGCATGGCCCTGTAGACAGGGCACTAGACGAGGAAGGTGGTGCTATTCCCATTTCTGATCCCAGTTTCCTGTTACCCTGGGTGAGTCCCTTTCATTTCCTTGTCTATAATATGAGAATAATCGCTTATCTTTTGAGAATTGATTTTGGGTTAAGCGCAGGGAAAAGGCTAAAGAGCTAAATATTACTGCACTCACTGGGCAGCTCATCAACCCAAGCGAGGCATACTCTAACAGAATTCCCCAAAGCTACAAAATACATTTTGTATATGTTCATTTCATTGATACATAAACAAATTTCAGGACAAATTGTGATTTGATTCAAATGTCACAACTCTCCACTAGCAAAACGCAATGCCGCAAAGCGTGAATAATGTCATGCTGCGTGAGAAAAATCTTGGTATAGCTAAGTGTGCTTCAAGAAGCTTCCTTATTACCATGGTAATTAACCATGCCCAGGAGTCACTTAATAAGGATGTTGCTGTGGTAACAAACTGCATGGTGAGGTAACATGGTAACAGTTGGTCCAGGTTGCAGGGTTGCTGAGGCGTGTACCTCCCCAGCCTCCCTTCCCGAAGGGGAAGGCCGCATGGTGCGTCTGCATGAGGAACCCTAGCGCTGGGGTCCGCCTGCTGCTTTATACTGTAAAGTAGGTAAGCTTTTAAATGCTGTTAAATTGTAGATTGGATAGGTGAGGAAATAAATAACTTATTATGTGTACTAGGGATGTAAAATCCTGCTTAATCAGTTAACCAGTTAAACGTTATGTTTACCCAGTTACCCATTTAAATGGGTGGACTGGGCACCCACTCCCTACCCCTGCCAGCGGGGGTTGCTCCACCCGGGCTAGGTCCATTGCATCAGGTTACCAGATTTACCTATGACTCTGGGATATATGCTCATTTATTAGGATTACTCTTACAGGGATAATTTTTTTTATCCGTGTGCTCCTTGTGTTACTTGTACTCGTATATGGCGCTTTACTTCTCCCTTTTGCCAATTCCCTCTCAATGGAGCTCTTCTGCAGGAACCCTATTCTTCCCACCCTAGAATCAAATGAACACCCACTAACACATCTGACAGGACCAGTTAATCAGCACTCACAAATGACCCCTTATATGTCCCTAGACTCAGTAGGCTGGGTTGCACAGCCAAGCTGTGACCCTCATGTGTCCTTGGACTCAGGTGAGCTGAGTTAAAGAGCACTTTAAGCTGCCACCCTCATACGCCCCCAGGTTCAGCACCTCCCTGTTCCTGTTTTCGCACCACAACTGTTCTGCTAGTAACCTACTTGAGGAGCAAACCCCACAGGATTTGGGGGCAATACAAAGATCTTTAGTCTTCAAAGAGCTTTGCTGCAGAGTAAATAAGGAAGCCAAAACAACACCACTAAGGGGGGGTGGGGAGAGAGGAAAAGACAGAAAAGCAGCCAGCTTAACAAAGTTGTTATATTTCTAAGTAGTAACCATACAAATAAACACAACAGTTACAATATTAAAAACATTAGGGTTAGCAAACCATAACTGATTACATGTAGCCTTCTGAACCTGCCTTGAAGGGAGGAGAGAGAGAGAAATCACCACTTCCTGAAATTTGAACTGATCCGGATTCTCAGATGATGGTGGTAGCTGCAGCTCCTGAGTGGTGGAGACAGACAGAGCAAAGCCCCCAGCAGGACCAGTGAGAAGATCAAGTCCCTGTGGAACTGATGCAGGCTTTAGATCCAGCTATCAGAACCTTTTACGTGAGTTTTTGTAGGGACACAACAATGGTTCAAGGGGAACACTGGATTTGTTTATGGGTAAAAAGATGGCTCAAGGGAGTATTCTAAAGTTGTTTTGTTCAGGCTAAACAGTAGAAACTGGCTATGGGTGATGTTCCTGTGAAAGCTCATAATGCAATTAAGCAGTTTCAGAATTTATCACCCTTTATCACTCTGCTGTCTTATGTGAGTGAAGGGTCTGCATCATAATGCAAAGGAGTTAGGTTTAAATCCTGTAAAGGGTGGGCCATCACTGAAATTTCTGGTAACCATGCTGACCATACGTCCTGATTTTTCCAGGACTGTCCCGGATGTGAATACTCTGTCCTGGTACCCCATAAAGTATGTCCCAGGCAGCCCCCAGACATTTCACTACTTGATGGGGACACCGGCGTGATACAGCAGTCTCTTCTCTCTCTTCTCTTCCCCCCCCCCCCCACCCCAGCAGGGCCCATAGGGCAGCTGGGCCAGCTTCCGATGGCATGAAGCCCCTCCCTCTCTCCCTTCCCCCTGTGGGACTGCCTCTGCCACGTGGGGTCCTGATCTGGGGACACTGCCACCGTCTCCTCTGGGCCACCTTGGAGCCCAGGCAGGAGCTACGCGGAGCCCAGCTGGGGCGCACTCGAGCTTGGCAGGTGCTGGGAATGGAGTGGAGGCTGCCTGTGGTGATATTTTTAGTCCAGGTCCCCGCAGGCATCCCCAGCTCCAGCTGGAGTCAAGCAGCAGCCACACAAGGTGTGTTCCAGCTGGGGTAGCCTCACTGGAACATGCCTTGTACGGCTGCTGCTTGATTCCAGCTGGAGTCTGGCAGCCTGTGGGGATGGGACTGAGGTACTAAAAACAGCACCACGGCCTCTGCTAAACTCCTGGCATGCAGTCCTACCCCGGGAGCAGCTGGGGCCAGGGCTGCAGGGGCTTCTGGGGCTGGACCATGGGCTCCAGCCCCACACACTGCTTTACATGTGGAAAAGAGGGAGAACTAAGGGGGAGATGGGGGTGAAGATAGGAAGGGACTTGTGCTGAGGGGAGCAGGGCAGGAGAAGAAAGGGGAAGGCACCAAGGGTCAAGGTGGAGGGGAGACAAATGCCAGGGAGCCAAGAGAAGACCATGAGGAAAAGGGCGGGAGGGGACAGAGTGATGCTGGGAGAGGAAAGGGGAGGGACAATGGGGGCAAGAGGGAGGGAGGGGAGAAGAAGGGTTGAAAGGAGGGGTGGGTATGAGAGGCATGGGATGGAGCAAGTCATGTGTGAGGGCCCAGAGGGGCAAGAGGAGAACTGGGGCAAAGGATGGTGAAGGGGTGGTCACCAGAGAGAAAGAGGGCAAGGAGGGTAGGGGCAATGAGGGAAGGGGGGGAAAGCACCAGGAAGGTGCAGGGGTAAGGGAAGGTGCAGGTGCCAGGGGATTATGAGGGTGAAGCAGAAGGGCAGACAGGTGGAGGGAAGAGACGGGCACCAGAGGGCAGAGGAGAGAGTCAGGGCAGGTGGGTAGAGGGAGGTATTAGGAGAGGGGATGAGGAGGGGGAGCTACAGAGGATCAGAGTGGGGCTAGAGGAGGCATGGACATGGGGAAGAGAAGGGCTGGTGCAGGGGAGAGGGGCAGGTCCCCAAAAGTTTGAGGGGAGTGAGAAGGGCAGGAGTCAGGACTGCAGAGGAGGGTGAGGAATGGGGGGCAGCAGTTACCAGGGGAGCAGATGGGGTGAACGGAGGGTGAGACATGGCAGCAGAGGGGAAAGGGTGAGGTTTATAAGGTATTTATTAATAACTTGGGTGCCACAATGGCACACACCTGAACAAGTACGCATGAACTCAATACTGGTGTAAAAGACAAAATTCACTCGGCTCATGGGAGGGAAAATCTTAGAGGGAACATTTCCTCCAGCCTCTCCTCCATGACATAATGCAATGCAAATTGGGTTAATGCAATTGCAAGATAGTTGCATCGGGGGTCCTGTGAGGACCTAACCCATCCCTATTGGTAGGAGGATGGTGGGAAGAGTTCTTAGAGGGATCCCACAACATCCTTTGCTTCTGGTCATGTGTCCATCTTGATTCCTGGAGTACTACCTCTAGGGGGGACTTCTGGTGGCAGGGGGGTGTGGCTAACATGGGTTAGGAGGCATGGCTAATTTTGGTTCAGAAAATATGGTCATGATATATATAAAAAACACATAAAATAAGGCAAATTTAGAAAAAGTGCCATGAACAATTCAAAAAAAATTGGGGGGGGGGGGGAGGTTGGCATGGAAACAGCCTTCAATACAAATTGAATTTAAACAGGGCAGTGTAACAGATTTCTGTGGCAGGGCAGAAAGCAGGAAGTGGAATACAAGTGCCATGTGACCAGAGTTCTCTGAAATTCTAAACTGTCTGGTTGGTGACTGCTGGTTGGAGGCAAGTGAGAGAATAAAGGAGCGGGTATGTTAGGCCCCATCAACATGGGCAGGACACCTGATCAGAACACAAGTCTCCTTAATGCCCGTGCTGGATTTGGACAATCTCGGGCCCAAATCATGTGTCTTTTCTTGCTTGGGGCCATAGGAAGGCACCACACTTCCTATTTGGGCAGGGTGAGGCTTATCCTATCCCTCCCTGCCTCTGGCAGACTGGAGTCTGTACCAAAGACCGACCGCATGCAGTTACCTGAGCAGAGGACTGTTGCAGGTGGCTGTTGCTACTGTCACCCCAATGAAGCCTTAATGGGGTATTTGCAACTCCCAAGGTTCCCTTCAGATTTCTCTGCTAGGTGATCTTGGCATAGGACCCTGAATTTGCAGTTTTCAAAGTTAACACTGAGATGAAGGGGCATTTTATTCAGAACCATTTCATGGTGTTTGCAGACCCACACAAAAATCACTGCAGCAGTCATGGTAGGTTTGTTTTACCCATACAGACTAAACACTTTTTTAATGAAAGCCATGAGGGTCTCTCGATTAGGTAGTCTGGGAGAAGCACAACACCCCTGGTATTTGTGTGCAGGCATATATCATTCTATATCAGCCGTGCACACAAGATACTGCTTTCTGTATATGGACTTTGGATGCAATACCTACAGAGCTCTCTGAATGGTTTCACAGTGGCACTTGCCAACCAACATACCTACTGACAATGTAATTTCTGGATAGACTTCCCTATATTTAAGGAAAACTATCAGGTGTGACTTGAAGTGAGAAGGCCGAGCACTGGTCAATTACCCAAGAGTACGTCAACACTACAGAGGAAGATTGAAGCTGCCGCTGTCGATCTTTCAAGGTTCGAATTAGCGGTCTAGTTAAGATAGCTAATTCAAAGTGAGAGGGGCATGCCAACTGATGCCAGTAACCTGCTTTCACAAGGAGTAAGGGAAGTCAAAGGAAGTGTTTTCTTCTTTTGACTTCCTGCAGTGTAGACAATGTCAAAAGCCAAGTTAAGCTACTTCAATTTTGGCTACACAATTAACGTAGCTGAAGTTGCGTATCTGAATTCAACTTTGTCCCATAGTGTAGACATACCCATGTAAATTTGGAGGAGGAGATGTGCCCAGATTTTGTATTTAAAAAGCTTGCACATGGGGGGAAAGGGGAGTTCTAGTAGTATTCCTTTGCATTTAAGCTTTTGCCTGCATGCCATCCAGTAATGGGGGCAGTATACAAGCCTAGATAGAGATGTGAGTGTATTATTAATAATGTATTGATGGAAGTTTTGTGAAATACAGTCTTTGACCTTCTAAAATACTAAATACAACATTCTGAACTGACCTCAGATTTTTACTGCTGTTTGTACTCCTGCTCCCATCCCCCAGGGTACACACATGAAACAGCAGAGATGCTCTGGACATACTGCTCTTGGGTACGATGTGTGATTCCTTGAGTAGATTTATTACTAACTGTGCATCAGAACAACAAATGATGTGCAGAATCCATTTAACAGTTTTAATAAGTAAAACTGCTGACACCTTTTTTACTATTTCGTACTTGAGATTTATTTAATATAGCATTAGTCCTTCATCTGATATTGCTTTGAAACCAGAGCTTAATCACAATCCTAAAATCTGGTGAAGATTGTTCTTCATGAAATGTGTTCTCTCAGCAGGATTAGTATTTTCAAATAGAGTAAATGGGCTTTGCTCTATAAATTTAGCCTCTCAGTGGAGAACAAACACATTTCTACATATTTAATCGTTGGGAAGTCCAAACTCTCAGCATCCATGGGTCAAGATAACTCTGTGTGTGTGTGTGTGTGTGTGTGTGTGTGTGTGTGTGTGTGTGTGTTTATACACACACACACACACACACACACACACACACTATCTATATCTATATAAATAAAGAGAAAACATCTCTTTAAAGAAAATTCTTTAATGCAAATTATCCCTCCCTTTTTTCCCCTTGAGGACCTGAAAAGGGATCTGGTCTTTTCTTAACTGAATATGTTGAAGGATGTGACTCATTTTCATCTTGCCTAAAATTGGAAATTTTCTCTAATGAACACATCTAACGAAGGTAAAGATACAGAACTGCAGTTAAATGAACCTTTTATTTAATAGTGAGGATGGAAACATTTTGACATTCATCATTCTTGACTATTTCAAAGTCATGTTGACTATAATTAAAGTGTATTTTCACTGTGTGCCTTTTTGTTCTACATTATAACCACCTCACTTGCTGAGATTAGCCAATTACATCATCACTTACTTGTTTTTGCTTTCTTCACCGAAAGCCATTTTTTAAAGAAAAAGGAGATAGAAGACTTCTTGAGCCAAAAGGCCTTTCTCTCTTACCAGAACGGATTACCAGTATATTCTTAAATAAGAGGGAGTCAAGCAGATTTCCCTTAGCTCTATCCAAGCACATCAAACTTGACATGGGAGAACTACTCTCCAGCAGGTTATCCAGATATCCATGTTCCCCATAGTTTTTAATTTGAGAGAATTTACTGAGAGAACTCAGTTGTCTGATCCAGCCTAGTTGTTCAAAAAGTGCCAAAATTACACATGATGAAATGTTAAGCAAAACTCTGTACTTATTAATAGAGTGTATATAATTAAGAAATATGAGAGAGAGTGAAAAATTTCAGATGCATTATCTGATTTAGAAACACAGGAAGAACCATCATTTGAATATTTTTTACAAAACAAAAAGCTTTTTAAATTGATAGGAAGCATATTTATTAACTCTGGATTATCCAGAAAGTCATATTCATCATATTAAATAATCTAATTTGAATAATTAAGTTCCTCTATATAAAATGTGAGGCATTAGGAAACATGAAATTCAGTCCTACAATGCAGAGGAAAGGACTAATTTA
The DNA here is from genome assembly GCA_032595735.1 of Pelochelys cantorii. Lineage (NCBI taxonomy): Eukaryota > Metazoa > Chordata > Testudines > Trionychidae > Pelochelys > Pelochelys cantorii. Next base: position 85,166,262 of record CM064330.1, on the reverse strand, counting down.
TCTTAAGGTCTCGCCCATGCCAATGCTGATATCCTTTCTCCGGCAAAACTTTCATTTGCTATAAATAAAACTATATAAACAACCTTAAAAAGGGAGCTTATCTATCACTCTGGGTGCCAGTTTAACTCCCTCTGTTAATTATGTAAAGGAACAATGCAAGTGAAAGCAGCAGCAAACCCCAAGAAAAATGGCATCTCCAAAACACCCAAAACTTTTCAAAATACCTGTCCCCTCCACACACACCCAAACAGTAGGTGTCCCCAGACCACACCCTTTTCCAAAGCCCTGGCAAAGAAAGAGCTTTAGAAGTGAAAGATCCTGATGGGTCTGAACTAGAGAAGATATAGGAGCAGTGACAGCATGGCATCCCAAAGAAAGGACCACTTAACATAATTACAGTAAATTGCTATAAGGACAAAGAGAGGAGGGGAAAAGAGAATGACTGAAGACAAATGAACTTGTGCAGAATTTTATGCCAGTGTTTTTCCATTGCTGTAGGCACAAACACTGTTCATTGTTGCTGTGATGCTAAGGCTGTATTCAATCATTCAGAATTGCTCCCTAATAATATCTGCTCATTACATCAGCATTCTTGACTTCTGAAGTCTAGAATACCTACCAGTAATTGGCAACTTGATGTACATTAGCACAAGACATAGGTATCAAAATGCCCTTAGTAGCTCAGGTTTTCTCTAGGGAGAAAGTACTAAGCTTAGCTAATTTCCTAAGGCTATCTTGAGGCTCAAAGTCACTCCTGTAATTTCCAACACTAATGAGCAGTGCTGGAAATTCACCCCTGAGTCTCACTATGCTTTATAAAGTGTACTACATGCTTATTTAGCCTCTATGTATACTTCTTCATTTAAAAAAATTGCTTCTTTCAACATGTCAAATTCAGAGGGCTTGTAAATTTTTATAATGGCATTTTCTCCCTTTCCTAACAATTTCCCTATCTGTTGTTGTTTTATTTAATTCTACACAGTGTTCTGGGATAAAGTTTGTATGTAAGATATGATTCAAAGTAAATACCATAGAACTATCAGAACTGTAGAAAAGCTGTTGCTCAGAAGAAATGGATGTGATTGATATGCACTGAACTACCCTACCATTCTGAAGTACTTTGGTAAAGGCTCAAATCCTACAGTCCTTACTCATTCCTTACCTGACATCTTTTCCCCCTGAGCAAGAACTGCAGGATGTGGCCAAAGATCTATCTTTTCCACAAAAAGGGAATTTACATCCAGTTAACTTGATGTTAGCCTTTTATGGATATAGTAACTTTTCTCTCTGTTTGAAAAAGGGTGAAAGGGATGTAATTTACAAAACTTCTGTACTAGTTACTTTATTAAGGAACATTGGGCTTATATGTTGTTTACTGTTTCAAGTTCAAAGGGCACTGTGTCGTTGTACTTATTATTCAGAAAAGTGACTCTAGTGAAATTCACAAGAGAATTGGACTTATATTGTGTTTAGTATATCTCATATATACTGCATGTGTGTCTGGTTTTCCCCTGTTACCTGACTGGGAAATAGTACGTCAGATGTGGCATGTACAAACAGAGCTGTGAATTTTATATGAGAGATGTCAGTCATTTAAAATATTTTGCATGGTGGTGAAATTTTGTATTTTCTGTTTTCCCTTGTGTTTCTGGTTTGTACTGTGGTTTTTCTTCAGAGCAATGTGACTGCTGAGAGGGGACACGAGAGACCTGCCTTTCACTGGTCTGATGTGTAACCTTGGGCAGACCACCTCATTGTGGTTCACTATCCCCATCTGTAACATGGAAATAATATTGACCTTTGTCAAGAGCTTTGATATCTACAGAAGAAAATATAGAGCCATGTGCCAACCTAGTTGGGATCTGGCCAGGGCCTCTCCTTCCATGTAGCACCATGGGAAGCAGCAGCGGATATAGGGCAGGGCGAGTGGGGCGGCTGCCCCAGGCCCTGCGCTTCAATAGGCCCCGCGCCAGTGCCAGGGGCAGACTGGCCCGGCAGGATACCGGGAATTTCCAGGTGGGCTGTCTGCCGAAGGGCTGGCTGGCGGCGGCTGGAGGAGGAGGGGGATTGTGATGGGGCGCCGCAGCCCCGCACTTTAAATTCCCCGGCGCCGGCCATGTACGGTGCACGGTGGGGCTGAGGGAGGCATGCGCGGCATGCTGAAACACCGTGCAACAGCTGAGAGGGGAGACGCCCAGGCGTGGTGTGACGTCACAGCCCAACACTTTAAAACCACCTGGCCCAGTGTTGCACCTCTCGGTTTGGCACGTGGTCTGGAGCCTGGGCCTGGGCCGCGGCCGCCCTGCAAACTGGAAGGAAGAAGGTGGATGGCAGAGGAAGAGGCTTGTGCTGAGGGGAGGGGGGCAGGTCAGGAGAAGAAAGGGGAAGGCACCAAGGGACAAGGTGGAGGAGAGACAAATGCTAGGGGGCCAAGTGGAGACAATGAGGAAGAGGGCAGGAGGAGAGGTATCAGTAGGAAGGGGGATAGGGTGATGCTGCGAGAGAAGAGGGTAAGGGCATTGGGGGCTAAAGGGGGAAGCGGAGGTGCTGGGAGAAGGCTTGAAAGGAGGAGTGGGCATGAGGAAGGTGGGGATGGAGCAAGGCATGTGTGAGGGCACAGGGGCATGAGGGGAATAGGGGCAGAGGGTGGTGAGGGGGTGGGCATCAGGGAAAAAGAGGGCAAAGGGCACAGGGGCAGTGAGGGAAGGGGGAGGCACCAGGAGGGTGCAGGGGTAAGAGAAGGTGCAGCTGCCAGGAGATTCTGGGGATGAAGCGGAAGGGCAGACACCTGCAGGGGAGGGACCAGCACGAGAGGAGAGAGGCAGGGCAGGTATGTAGAGGGAGGTGTTAGGAGAGGGGATGAGGAGGAGTAGCTCACATGATCAGAGTGGGGCTACTGGAGGAGTGGGCACAGGGACGCCTTTTTTCTATTTTTTCTCCAAAGGGGGGCCCCGCAAAACTCTCATCTGCCCCGATGGGAAGGGCAAAGCAATTGTGATCCCTTACACCATTCATAACTGAAGACTTCCGGCTAGCGCTGTTTGAGAACCTCTGCTATAATCAGCTCTCTTAGTATTTGTTTTGTTTGATAAATGTCTGTTCAAGGTGGCTGCTGGTCTTTCATATTGACATTATGCTTGTGTCTTAGGGTGTTTCCATTGACGCAAACCGAAAGTGGCTCCAGAAAGGTTTGCTTTTCCAATTTCTCACACTTCTCGAAGGACTTAATCCGGTGTCTATTGACTTCAATAGACTCCCATCAACTTCAATGGCTTAGATCTGAAGCGAAGAATTGAGACACACTGCTACTCAGGTTTCTGAAAATGTGGCTCAGTAGAGCCCTGCAAATCCATGGATATCAACAGATATCCATTGATGTGGGTGTGGATATCCATGGCTCATTTTGTGGTAGCGGATGCAGATGCGGATATAAATTTTGTATCTAGAACAAATTTGTGGATACCTGCTTTATATCTGTGGGTAGCCACATCTGCAGATGTCAGTGTAGATATCAGTGACTCGTTTTTTTGAGGCTACAGATATGCATGCGGATTCAAATTTGGCAACTGTGCTCGATGGATCAGTGTTAAGTCTGCTATGCCTTCACTGCAAGGCCTACATTCACATGGCTTGGTCTCCTACTTGGTGAAGTACTGAGCTTTCACCATAAACTTCTCTCTTGCTTGGTGTGCATTCTAACATTCTGAACCCTCTGAACAGCTTCAGAGAATTGTGTTTTATCAAATCAGCCTATCAGAGAGGTGCTTCCTGCTTCTTCCTCCAAATGTGAATTTCCTGCATCTACATCTGAATGGTACACCTCAGAAATTCATAACCAATCATATAAATAAGACAACTTCAAAGTTTGATATCTGGTACCCGACAGAGCTCTAATCAGGAGTTTTTATGCCATTAGGGTGAACAGAGTTCCAGTTCATGCTCCTAACCTTTCAGGGCCATGAGATTACAACTTTGAGAGCTATGACATTTCTAGGTGTAGGAAAGTTATTTTCCGTTATCTTCATATACTTGAATAGTTTCCTGAGAGATATGTACAGTTGAATTCATAGCGGCTAACATGAGTTAAAAGATGGAGTGGTACAGTAAAGAGCCCAAAAATCTTTTAATTTTCCCTCTCTTAAATAATGCTAAAGCACCTTTTTGTAATACTTGTGACCTACAAAATACATCGCAGTGAGGCATGGCATAAATTAATGTACTGGCACTCATTTTGGCATGGCTTTGTCATTAATGAATAATATGTCCATACCGCTCATTAGTGTTGCTCAATACTGTGTTTCTAGATACTGTATGTTGCTCTGCAAGCAAATTAACAAGATACATCCATGTTCTAAGAAGCTTACAATCTACAGCCCAGCCATTTAAATCTGTTGCTTACCTGCCAGACACAGTGCTTACTACTGTGACCTATCCTGTTGATTTCAATGGGACTATTTGCAGAGGCAAGCATTGGAAGTGTTTGCTGGATTGGGCCCTTCATTTCAGGGGACACAGCAAGTAATGACAAAAAAGGGTGGATGAGGGAGTGCAGGGAATGTTTAGAAAGCACACAAACTGTGAGTAAAATATATATGCTTTCAGTACATATTTCCTCTTTGTTCTTTTAATTTGTGTGTGCAGCATACAGGAACAAATGTAAGGGCAGGAGAATGATGCCATTTAAGTACATTGTTAATAGAAATGTGATATTCATTAGCTGAACATTGTAGACATGCTATTATGTTCAAATAAACAAAACAAAACTATCCACTAAGGCATTAAAAATACAGTCAACTTAATCATCAATATTTATATCTGCCCGTAAAAGTCTGAATGGCACATTTTAGGGTGGAAAGTGTCTCACATTGAATTGTGTTAAAATTTGATATTTGCCAGAGGATTTCATTAACCAGGTATTGTTTACAAGCTTTCAAGAGGCAGTGTAATCTCTGTCTAGCACGAACATGTTCTTCTGAGGAAGGATCAGGAACTCTATATATAGCTCCATGCTTATGGATCTCAGAGAGGATTAAAGAACTAAGCAAAGCAATAATGTTAATGCCCTTAATGAAAATAAAAGGGAAGAATCCCAGACAATATTTGCCATGAATAAAGGTCAAAATCATTCAGTAAATACAGCAGTCTCCTGTTCTGATTATAAATGGAAAGGAAACCTCTTTGTACCAGCATATGTTAATATCATGGAGAGTTGTGCTCTAAGGTGCTGCAAGCTAAGTCTTTTGACTCAGAGTTGTGTTGTCAGTAACCTGTAATGTACTGGCTAGAAGTTCAACACAATCTTTTGCAAAGGGTTGAGGTTCATGAGCTGGAATATTGGCCAGCCAATGAGCTGAGATCAATTCACTAATTTCACTTTTGACTTGCCTTTAAAAAAAGAACAAGATGGACTTAAAGGATGGCCCTACCTACACAGATTCAAGACCAAGTCTAAAACAGTTAGCTTTATTATTCCTTTTCTTTTCTATACATAAAAACCAGCCATCCATATTCGGTGCAAACTGACCTTTATTTTAGATGAAAGAAAATAAAGCCAGTTTTTCATGAGTGAGGCTCCTCTATTGTGCTGAACTCTAGAACAAACTGGTTGCTGTCTTTGCCCACAGAGTTCCAGCAATTTACAGGTGTGGGACTCAGAAAACAAAAGCCTCAAAGTGTCTCGGCTACTTAAACTACACATTTTAAAATTCCTTCTACTGTCTTATTTATCAGCTAGCTTGGTGTGGGGACTTGTGTGCAGAATGCATGATAACTCAGACCCGGGAGTGGGCAATAATTTTTAAAGGGAGACCACTTCACAAACTTCTGAAGTGGCCCAGGGCCATCCCAAAAGTGGCAGGGCTTCTTGTGCTCTCCCGCCCACAGATCCTGATTGGCCTGAGGGTGGGGGAGTGCATGAAGTCTTTGTCCTCCCCTCCCCTGCCCCAGTGCCTAGAGAGAATCACCAGCTGTTTTGAACAGCTAGAGGTTCCTTCTAGGTGCCACAGTGGGAGGACACTTTGCGCTGCCCTCTCAGTCCCAGTCCTATGAGTTCCTGGGGGTGGGGACAGTGGGAGAAGTCTCTTGCCCCCTGGCCCTGCCCTGCCAGGGGTGTGCAGCAGCTAGAGACAGCTGGCAGTTCTCTCTGGTGCTGCATGCCCCTAGCAGGGGGAGGAGACTTTGTGCGTTCCCCTGCCCCCATGTCTCAGTTGGCCTGGGTTTGGGGAGGGAGACGGATCAACCATATTGGTGGGCCAGATTTGGCCCACGGATGCTGTCTTGCCCACCCTTCCTCAAACTTCTGCTCCCCTTCCACTTACGTGGGAACTGTACCCTGCAAGACCAGAAGAAAGGAGTAAAGAGTCAGAACAGTTGCTCTACAATATACAGTATGTTTCTCTGACAGTGAAACCCAGCAATCACTTTGCCTTGAAACAGCATTTTAAATACGATGAAGTACAGGTATTACTCAGGCATGCTGTTAATATAACGTGGACATTCCTGTTGAATTCCCCAAAAAGCATCAGCAATCACTTCTCTTCTACCTTGCAGAGGTGAGCTGGTTGAGTTTGCAGGGTCACCAACCAATGACCTCATGTTACTTCTGAAGACTGTGGTTTCCATTGATGGGAAGATAGGGCAGCTGGGTGCATGGGCAAGAGCAGAAGAACCCACGTGCAACCCGAAAGCCATACGGTTTTCCTTCCATGTTCTTATCTGTCTCCAGGCTTCTAGTGCACATGTCCGTGATTCCCAATTTACTCCATAAGCCATCTTTGGTGGAGGCAGTGTGGTAGATGGGTGGCTTTGAAAGAAATTCTGTATCTCAGGGGCTGAGCCCCCTTTGAGCTGTTTGAAGCACAAGAAGAGTATGTAAGCCTTCATCAGCTATCCTGTTCTGTTGTTCCCGCTTCTGTGTTCTGGACAAAAGAGTAAAGGAACATGGGGGTGGGGGGGGAGAGTAGTCAGAAGTCTGGAGGAGTATAGCATGGAAGAGCTACTTGTTTATATGATCAAGTTCTCATTTTAAAATCACTGGTTTCCACTGAAAGCAGGTACTAATACCTATAGGATTGTAGGTTTATGATGAGAAAAGTAGGATGCCTGGTTGTCAAGAATCTGGCAAAAATAGAGAACTATTATGCTTGAATCCAAAACATTTCTAACCACCTAATAAATTCTTGAGTGGCTATTGTGGTGCATCAGCACAGTAATTAATGATTAGTCATACATCTTGGAAAGAAACTGCGTTGATGGCTAATTTGTGTATCTAAAACCTCTTATCAAAGCAAAATATTGGCTGTAGCCAAGTGTGGATTACATTTGCTATGAAAGGATGAATTTGGCATGTAGAAAACCACACCATCTCTATCAATAGTGTGTTGACTGCTACATGGCTCTGGCTACAGATAAAATATAAAAGATGGTGGGGCGGGAAATGTCAGGAGGTCTCCTTAAATCAAAATTACTAACACCATGTGTTTAAAATCTATAGAATACAAACCAATAGTTATCTTTGTAAGAGTATCAGAAATGTATTACCATGTTTCCAAAAAATTGCCATGGTAACAACCAAAACTATGGCTTGGAGTTGCCTTGACACTCTCAAGCCCTGAAAGAGACCACTTTGCTTTTCTTTCCCACACAAGCTGCTGTAACAGCTTCCAGAGAAAGGACAGATATCTTTCTCAGCTAGAATGTTGGGTCAGCCCAATGAAAGGCCTTTGAGAGAACTAAAGGGGAGGGGAATTCCTAGAAGCTCTCTCCAGAAATATTTAAAATGCTATTTGGTCTCAACTCAGATTGCACATACAATAGAAACTGAGTTACGAACATCTCAGGAATGGACAAACGTTATGCTTGTTCATTCAAAAGTTTACAATGGAACACTGACTTTGAAACTTCTACACAGGAGAGAAAAAAGCTGCTTTTAATCATTACTAATTTAAATGAAACAAGTACAGACACAATTTCCTTACCTTCTTCTGTAGTGGTGACACCTATACTCCTGCCGACCCGATTCCTGCTTCAGTTCCTTGTTGCCGGAACAGTCACACAGAGCAGAAGCCGGTGGATTTGGAAAGGATATGAGTAATGTATCTTGAAGAACAACAATTACAAAGGTAAGTAACCTTCCCAAAGGTAAGTAACCATTCCTTATCAACTCTGTTTTAAACTTCCCATTTTTAGTACTTTACATTTAATACAATACAGTATTTTTTTTGTGAGGGAAGAAGGTTGGATTGATTTTGTTTATGTATTTGTTTATTTGGTTTGTCTCTGCTGCCTGATTGCATGCTTCCAATTCCAAACCACCTATGTGGCTGACTGATCAGTTCGTAACTCTGAGGTTCTACTGTACTAGAAATATTTACTCTTCAATAAATACCTAGGCTCAGAAACTGAGAAATTGTGAACTAACTGAACAACTAACAAACAACAGATACCAAGAATGCACTTGCAGAGCAAGAGCACTAATAAGCTCCAACAATGCATCTGACAAAGTGTTTTTTGGCCGCGAAAGCTTATGCCCAAATAAATCTGTTAGTCTTTAAAGTGCCACAGGCTGCCTTGTTCTTTTTGAAGATACAGACTAACATGGCTACCCCCTGAGACTTGTCCCCATTGTGCTAGGCTCTGTACAGAGACAGAACACAAAGAAAGCCCTGCCCCAAAGAAGCTTATAATCCATATAAGCAGGATATATTTTTCAAGCAAAGTATTAGATTGTGTCTGAAAATGTTTTCCTCACATTGTGACACTTCAGTTTAGTAGTGGCTGAGTCTTGAGATGGGAGACGATCAATTGCATGAGAGAGGAGAGAGAGAGCAAGCATATTGCAACCGTACTGGATGTTAGGGTAGTGGCTGAGTAGTCAGGTCAGGATTGAGTCCTAACTCTTTTTTTTTTTTTTTTTTTTTTTAAAGTTGAAGAGAACACCTGAAAGAGTATTATGTACATTTACAGAATGATCAAACAAAGAGACAGAAGGAAAAGACTGAGAAATGCAAGCTGTGAAATAATTGTACAGTTTATATTCGGCATTTATTTGTTGGATGTTACCCAAATAGTAAAATCAAAATATTCACTGTATGTATAAAGGGTTTCTGTATATTTTACGGGAGGGGAAACAAAACAGCTTGCACTTCAGTTTGTGATTTTGTATTGTTTAGCATAACCCTTCCTTTAACATACACACACTTCATTCTTTCTGTAAGTATTATTCAGTACTGGCTTGAGAGTTTTTGGTATTCTAGCCAAACCAGAAAATGTATAACCTTCACAGTAAATAATCCCTAAATATTTCACTGACCCCAATACTTGCTGTTCTTGTAGTCACCTCTTGCTATGCATGTATGGTGCAGCCATTTTGATTTCATTGTTGCTTATCTATTAATCTTATTTATCTGATAAGGTTTAGCACAGGGGTCTCAAACTCCCAGCCCATTGGCCACCTGCTGCACTCTACTTCCTGGTGGCTCCTGCCACCATGAGGAATGTGGGGGGCCCAACTGCTGCTGTCACCCTGCACCAGGCCCCCCCAGTAGTCCCCAAAGCTGTGTTCTCAAGGGATGGGATACCATGATGGGAGAGGTCGGGGCTGTGGCAGGAAGGGGCAGAGCTGGGACTCCTGGGCCAGACTGAGCAACTGCTCTGGCTGGGAATGGCCCAAAGGCTGGGAGTTTGAGATGCCTGGTTAGTGGAATTAAAGCCAAAAACATGCAGCTCACCTCTTCCCAATAAATTCACTTTGAAAACCTTTTGTAAAAGAATACAGTGCAAACCCAACCTCCTCACTTCAAACAGAAATCACCTCTCAGGTGTTCTCATGCATGATTGTGCCCTAAAGGGTCATTTTAAAATCACTTAACTTGGCTAGGAGCCCTTGTTAGAAAATAATCACCTCCTAAAATCCAAAGAGATTTTTATTTTGGAACACAGATTCATCCTGCATCTGAAAATGTAACAATGATGACAAAATAGCTGTTGACTCAAAACAAAACAATGCTGAATAAATTTGTCTGTTTTTCCTAGAGTGGGAAGGGATGCAATGAAGATAACGCTAGATAGTCATTTTTAACAGCTTCATTGATGCACCCTGTTGTGCTAGAAAGGAGAACTCACATCAGTAAAGCTATTGTTCTAAACTTTTATATGCAAAATCTCTTTGAATGAAAAACAGCTGAGATTTTGGATATGAAAATGACAGAAATTCAGCAGTTGCAACTCAGCATCCTTATAGATTCATAAACTTAGAAGGAACCATGCGAGTTGGCAGTGGGTCAGACTAGATAAGATGTAGAATCTGTAAACCAGCGAAGACAGATGGCTATCCAGCCTTCTTTTAAGAATCTCTATTGAAGGAACTACTATGATCTCCCTAGGCAGTCTGTTCTATTGTCCTACTGTTCTTACAGTTTGGAAGTTTTTAATCTACATCTGCTTGCACAGATGTGCAAAGATAATATTTCCATAGGTCCATGATAGGAAATACTGGGGAAATGCTGTCTGTTTGCAAAAGCAAGATTGTAATGGTGGCCACTGTGATACATAGTATTACTGCTTATGGTGTCGCCTTTTTTTTTATGTATTACTTTTTCCTGTGAGCCAGAATTTTATGTTTCCTTTGGTGTATGTGTCCTAAATCTCTAACCTTACATGGTGCAAACATAATTTTAGGAATTAGAGCCCAAATTTTCAGGTTTTGGATGCCTAAAGTTAGCCTGCTATTTCCATATTTGGGCATCTAAATAAAGTGCCCTGGTTTTAAAAGGTACTGAGTACCTTCTGTTCCTATTAACACGTTTGTTTTACCACTTTACTTTTCATAACTAGTGGTCCTTTTTTGTTTAGGTTTCTAAATCCAGAATTATTTCTAAATCCAGAATTATCTATCTAACAGGCAACCACTCAGAGTGTTTGTTGCAAAATCAGGTAATTGCACATGTATATGGTTATTTGAAGAATCATGTGTAAGTACCTGATTTACATGAACACATCTAGAATCGGCATGCACAAACATCTCCATATCCCTGGCTTAGACCTTCTGTTCCTTGGTCTAGAACAGAGGTGGACCAAAGGGCCTCTGTGAGCTAGATCGGGCCCACCAAGTGAGTTGATCCGGCCCACGAAGGCCCTGCTGCTCCCCCCCCCCCATCCCCAGGCCAATTAGGGCCTAGGGGCAGGGCGACGCACACAAAGTCTCTTCCCACCCTGCCCCTGCCCTGCATGGAGTGCATGGTGCTTAGAAGCACCGCACACTCACAGCAGGGAGGGAGGAGACTTTGCATGCTCCCCCCACTCCCAAGTAGGGTTGCCAGGTGTCTGTTTCTTGCCCGGATAGTCCGGTAATTGCGTCTTCTGGCCAGTAAAAAAGGGAAAACAGAAGATACTGGAAAATGTCACAGCAACCCTTTTTTTTTTTTTTTGCGCTCAACCAATTTTTTGCACCGCCATGTTCGGGATTATTTGTGAAGGTATCTGACAACCCTACTCCCAAGCTCTTATTGGCCTCGAGGTGGAGTGGGGGAAGTGCGCAAAGTCTCCTTCCACCATGCGAGGGGCGTGGCGCTTCTAAGCGCCGCACGCTCCTTGCAGGATGGGGGCAGGGTGGGAGGAGACTTTGTGCTACCCCACCCCAAGGCCAATCAGTGCTTGGGGGTGGGGGAGTGTGTGAAGTCTCCTTCCGCCCTGCAAGGAGCTCAGCACTTAAAGTCAACTGCCAGCAACTGACCTGGAGGCAGCAGGGGCGATCATGTGAAGTCTCCTTCCACTGCCAGGGGCACCAGTACCTAGAGGGAACTGCCAGCTGTTCAGAACAGCTGGCAATTCTCTTGGGGGGGATAAAGACTTTGCACACTCCCCCTACCCCCACACCAATCAGGGTCTGTGGGTGGGGAAGCACGGAAGTGTCTTGGTCCCTGCCCCTTCCGGGGTGGCCCAGGCCACTTCAAAAATTTCTGAAGTGGCCCCCCGGTCAAAAATTATTGCCCGCTCCTGGTCTAGAATGAGGGGGTGGGTCTGTGAAAAGTTTGAAGTTCTAAAGAAACAAAGTACGTACTAGGGATGTAATAGTGTCGTTGATTACCCAATTAACCAATAAGCAAAATCTTATACAGGCTGCCCCCGACTTGCGACGTGATTGGTTCCAGAGATAGCATCGCAGGTCGGGGGTGTCGTAACTCGAGCCCGCATTTATGACAGGCTTCATACTCTGTCGTAAATGTGGGGCCAAGAATGTAAGTTGAGGATTTCGGCCCCTTCCGCACTTATGGAAAAGGTTGTAAGTGCGGGGGTTTGTAAATCGGGCCGTCACAAAGCAGGGGCCACCTGTAGGTTAATACTATAGACTCCATGTATTTCTACCACCCCCTTGCCAGTAAATCTTTTAGCAGGCTGGCTAACAGCCTGGCTCAGTCCTGGCTTGCACTGGGTCCAGGAGCACAGCCCCCACACCCGAGACAGGGGCTGCTACCATCCTGCGCTGCTGCCTCTCTATCAGAGGCACTAGTACAGGGCAACGGGTCCACAAGGTTGAGCTGGTTTTTAAACTGGCTCCCCTGGTGGACCAGCTCCCTCCTGGCAGACGGCACTGTATAAGAGGCAGCAATGCAAAGTGGCAGAGGGCTCCTTGGGAGTAGGGCTGGAGCGCACTGGCTGCCTGCCCCACCCCCAGGGATCATAGAATAGTTGAGTAACCGATAAGAATTCATGAGGTTAATCGACTATTCAATTCACTGACACCTAACATCCTAGTACATATACTGTTGTTTTTAAAAAGTTACTCTAGCACAAAATCTTATCCAGAAACTGCTCTTGCCTCTTTTGAAACATACACAGCGCAAGACAAAACTGTACCAAGCTTTCCAAAACAAATCCACTTTTCATCTCAAAAGGTTTAAATTATAAGCCTATGGAATGGGAGGGCTCAGGATGAAAGCGCCTCTGCTCTCTCCAGCTTAGTTTCATTAAAATCCTTAATTCGTTTCTGCAAGGAGGAGGGAATGAGATTTCGGTTCTTCCATCCCTTTTCAGTTTCTCTCTATTTCAGTGCTGTGTCTAGCCCTGTGGCTGCATTTTCTGCACAGCAGTATTGCTGTAGAGGTGGTTAGGTGGGGGGCATTACAGTGTAACTTGAGCAGGTTTGCGCGTTGAAAGGGGATTTTTTCTGTTTCCATAGTGAGTTGGATTGGTAATTAGTGTCTCCCCTGAAATGGAAACGGAGGCCCTGAGCAGTGTGTGGTGGGTGTGGGTCAGCTTCTCCCACAGCCCTCCAGCCGCGATTGGCAAACGTAGCTGTCAGTCAGTGGCAGAGCGAGAGGGCAGGAGTGGGTGTGGCGCACACGGGGCAGAGGGGCTGCAGCCGACACACCATGGGCTGCCCCCCCCGAGAAGAAACGAGCTTTCCCGCTAGGGTAAGTGCTGCTGTTGCGGTTCTGGTTCAGCTTTAAATCTTCCCCCCGCGCCTTCAAAGGCTGCCCCGGGCCGGGCTGGCGCAGGGCGGAGCCTCCCACCGGCTGGCAGGGGAGCTGATCCGCTCGTGTGAACGCTCCTGCCTCGCCCCGGCGCGGCTTTCTAATGAAGGGACCTTCGGGTGGGTCCCTGCTTTGCTCCTAGGAGCAGTCGCGGCGGGGGGAGGTTTGGGTCCCTCCGGCCCCGCCCCACACGCCCCCTCCTGCCCCCTCCGCGAGCGCAGCTCGGACTTTGCTCACAGCGGAGTGTTCGCTGCCGCCCCGCGCCCCTCTCATCATGCGCTCCCCCCTCCCCCTCCCCTAGCGGCCCCGGGACTCCCGGAGGGGCCCGGCCGGCAGCGGCGGCAGCTGAGGAGCAGCGAGCGGGCAGGGGCCTTCCGCGCGGAGCCGCCTTCGCCCTCCCCCCGCTGAACTCGGCGCCCCTGCCGGGCCTGAGCTGGGACTCCGGGGAAGGCGCCGCGGCTTGGCGCCCGCGTGCCGTAGGCGGGCCAGCCTCGCCCTCTGCGTGGCCGAAGGGCAGGTCCCCACCGCCGGGGCCGCGGCAGGATGGCGGACGTGTTCAGCGGGCGGGCGCTGCTCACCAGGGCCGGGCACGCGGTGGAGCCCGAGGAGATGCTGCAGAACAAGATCGTGGGCTTGTACTTCTCGGCCGGCTGGTGCTCCCCGTGCCGGGACTTCACGCCCCTCCTGTGCGACTTCTACACCGAGCTGCTGGAGGGCGCCCAGCCGCCCGCCCCCTTCGAGATCGTCTTCATCTCGTCCGACCGCAGCCCCGAGGAGATGGCCGAGTACATGCACGACATGCACGGGGACTGGCTGGCGCTGCCTTTCCACGACCCCTACAAGCAGTGAGTGCTCCGCGTGGGGGTTACCTGCAGGCTGGGAGCCGGCTGGGAGCCCCCCTGGGGCAGCCGCACGACCCGTGGGGTGGGGTTGCCGGGGCCACAACAGCTGCTGTTCCCCACACTGCAGGTGCTTCGGGCTGGACTTTAAATCCCAGCGAGATCCACCCAAATTTGCACCCCAGCCTCCCCAATCCCACTGGCTGAACATGCCCAGAGAACCTGGCTCTTGCCAGAGCCTGGTGGTGCCTGTGCTGCAAAATCCCAGAAGTGACATCAGGGTCCAGACAGCTCCAAAATCTAAGGTGAAAATCTAGAAGATTTTCTGTTTTGGCAGACACCAAATGAAATCTAGACCATACTGCACCCTGGCACTATAGCACCTCACATCCCATATTTCTGGAATCTAGATTCTGCTGGATAGGGCCAGGGTTTGCTTTTGGTCCCTAATTCTTCCACATAAATAGAGAACAAGAGTAGAAGCTCCACCATTCCCATTGTACCAGGGCCCCTGAAGAAGAGCTCAGTGTAGCTCAAAAGCTTGTCCCTCACCTAGCAAACTTGGTCCAATAAAAAACAACAAATGGTCTGGTAGCACTTTATAGACTAACAAAACATGTAGATGGTATCATGAGCCTTTGTGGGCACAGCCCACTTCTTCAGATGACCGGAGTAAAAGATTATCTTGTCTCTAGGGGTGGGGAATCCCTTTTCCTGACAAAAGGTTAACAGCAAGGTGCCTTAAGATTTCTGCTAGGGTCCTGCATTGTTTTATATATTAACTGCGTGGAAAGGGAGGGGCAAGGTACCAAACTTTGCAGGTAACACAAAAGTTAATTAGATGAATCCAGTCCAGAGAAGGGTGAGGAATGGAAGACACACACACAAGCTGTGACTGGATAGCATGATAAAGTTCAATATAGACAAATAAAAAGATAATGTATATAGTAGAGAAAAGTTTGGATTACTGGCATGTTTTACAGGGTTCTAAACTAATTGTATCATCTCAGGAAAGTGACCTAGGCATCAGTGTAGCTTGCTCTATTTACATTAAAAAAAAAAAAAAATTTCTATGGAAAAATAATTCATTGGAAATGTATCTCTTTGCTTCCCCACATTGTGGCAATTTCCCACCCAGATGGAACTGAGTGCACTAACCTGTTCAGTTACATATGGAAAGGAAATTCAGATAAACATTGGTGGTTGTAAAAAAAAGTCTGTTAACATTTTGTAAGTTTGTTGGAGTGTGGTAGTAATCTAGTAAAGTTAGCTTGTGAGTCTGATGCTTGGTGTTGCTTTGGTTAGTTGGCTTACTCCTCTCATGACTAACAGTGCAGTGATTTAAATCAAAGCAATTTAATATGTTTTAATCATTATTTAAATCAGAAAGGAGGAAACGTTTGATATAGTCAGTTTTAATTGTTTTGCTCTTGTACTTTTATAGTTATTTTCCTAAAGAAATGTTGATTCACATTAGTTGGTAACCATGAAAACGTATTATTTAAACTGAATATAGCATTTACCCTAAACTTGCTTTTTGCTAGCTAAGAGGATACACTACATCTATACATATTTATTTACGCAATTATATAGCTTAATTTATTTTATTCAGTTATATATTTAATTATTATGTCAGGAAGGGTGAATGGTGCTTTTCTTATTTTCTACATTAAGTTTTTACTTGTGTTTTGCGTCGAGGTCTATTTGGATGGAAATTCAAATTCAATTAATGCACAAAAACAGAATTTACATTTTATGATAAAATAAAACTAAATACTAGATAAATTTTAAAAATGTATCACAACATATTTTGTATTTATAAGTAACTGATGGATTAAACAAAGGAAGAATTATCGGCAGTTAGTTAATCGACCTGATTGTTTCAAGACACCATTTCTTTCAAGATTCTAGAAGTTCTTACTTTTTCACATGGCTAATCAAGGTCTTTCTCTTCAAAAGTTCCAGAGAGCTGTAATGTTTCAGTATTAAAGCTAGCAATACCATAAGACACCACACTTAGAAGAGTTTAAGTATAACAAGTAATTGAAATTTAAATAGGAGTTAATTCTGAAGACTGAAATGAGAGAGAATATTATACCAAAGATACATTTGAACTGTTAATCTCAGTTATTTTTGTTTTTAAAAACTGTTCACTTGGTTAGAACTTCTGAGAGAGAGATTTCTATACATTTTAATACTCTGTTTAGTCCCAACTCATGCATGTGGAATAAACTGGCAGGTTGGATGGTGAACCTTCATAAGGCAGTGAAGAGAAAAAGGCAAAGGTGATTTTTTTTAAGTGCCTTTGTACCTCTGGAGTGAAACCCAGTCTCCAGTGAAGTCAATGTCAAAACTCTTTGGGGGGTTTTGCTCTCAGTAGGTCTAATTGACATAGTGCCTAAAACTATGTTGACAGCTTTTTTCACTTAGTTTATCTAGAACAGCGGTTCTCAAACTTTTTGGGCTCCGGAGCCCTTTACATGCGTGAAAATTTATGCGGAGCCGCAGCGGTCCACTGATTGTATGTGTTGTACCTATCGATGTTTCCAGTTTGTCAACCTCGCAGAGCCCCTGGAGATGTCTCGCAGAGCCCTGGGACTCCATGGAGCACAGTTTGAGAAACACTGATCTAGAACATCTGGTTCAGTTCTGGGAGAACACTTGATCCTGTTCTCTGGAAATTAGGTTTGAATCTGACCTTATTTCTGATACTTTTTAAAAAGTGACATTTTTTAAAGCCACATCTGGTGTGATCAGGCTCAGATGCAGGGGGTTGGGTTAGGGTGTACCACAACCTCCCCTCTCCCCCCCTGCCCAGTACATAACTATAAGTCAGAATATACACAGATTCCAAAACAGACATTGCTTGCTTTATGATTGCCTTACTAATTTTGTGAACCGATCCTTGTATAGATCATGAACTGCCCACACTCTTGTGCTAGTAAACAAAGCTACAGCAGCAAACTTATTACACGGTACTCCTCTTCTTAATATTTCTTTATCTACTAGTTACATATTATTTACACAGCCTCTTGTGAATACATGCTTTGTCCATTTCTGTTTCTTTACTTCTGTTTTCTTTCATTGTTTATGCAAGGTCTACATCATAGGAAACACAGTTGCTATGAAGTAGCTGCAGTAAGACCCTGGAACAGGATTTCCTCTATACCCCTTTCTCCATGGGATAAATGGTGGCTTTTTCTCATTTACTCTCTCTGAGCAGAGGTGGAGGAGGCAGTGATAATATCTTACGACAACGATCAATACAACATCAAAATTAATCTGATGGATGATTTGTGGCACTCCAATAGTATTAGCATTATAGAAAGCCAAAGGTCACTAGTGTAAGCAGAGTGGAGCAAAAATCTGTTGAAATTAATTGAATGATTTGGCACTTGAACTATAGACAGTGATTTCCTATAGTAGCACTCATATAAAGAAAGTCCCCCTCTGTTTAATAAACATAGAACAGGCTCGGGGGAGAGGGACGTCATGGAAACAGGAACTGGGTTGTTGTAGGGGTTTCTTTAACTCAACTCCTTGGAGAATTTGTGTGTGTGTCTGTATTGTTACAGACATACTGGCTGGAAGGTATTTTGAAATAAATTAACAAAATAATGGAAACTGGTGTGGTAATATAGTGTTATTTTGACAAATCATATTTGAAGAATTTTGCAGAACATTTAATTTTTTCATGCAGAATTCCCCCAGGAGTAGTGTTTATTGGCTTTGTGTTGCAGGTGTGAACCTTCTGATCCTGGAGGGGAGAGGAATAAACAGGAGGGAGATGAAGAAAAGGAAGAGATTAGTGGATAGGAAGGAGTACGAGCAAGCAATTTAGCAGCCGCAATTTAGGCTCTGTTTTTATCATCGTGACCTGTACAAGCAGACTGCTGTGCCTGTTCTGCACCACCCACAGACTTCATGTGGATGCAGCAGTTCATCCATCTGTATCACAGTGCAGGATTCAGGCCTTTATATGTGGTAGTTGAGTTTCCTACTCTCACTTACGAGCAGGCCTGAAACCCCTGTACAAGCAGCTTATTTCACCCCAGAGTTGTCTGTGTTTCATCCTGGCAATTCCTTCTAGCTAAGTGGCAAGCCAGATTCAACTGATTACATGTTCAGCCCAGCTTGCTTTGGGGCTGGGGAGAGTAGTATCCCAAAAAAACTCCTCCAAAAAAGGGAATGTAGAAGGTAGTCAGAAGACAGAATGGTGGAAGGACTGAAACTAGCTATATATTTATACTAAGCTTCTCGCTGTAGTATGAGGTCTGGGAAGAGGGAATGGCAGATAGGAGCATGTATGAATGAGGCAGTAATGAACATGAGAGGGAAGAAGGGGAACTTATGGGAAGGGGAAGAGGATCTTTGCTTACCTTTAAGCAAGTGATTGAGTTGATAGTTGAAGAATCCTTCTGTCCTAGGAAGCATGTACCTGAAACCCCTGATCCTCTGCCCCACCCCTGAGCTTGCATCCCAGGCCGCAGCCTGCACCCCTCCCCACCCCAACCCTCTGTGCTAGTCCTGAGCCTCCCCCCGACCCCCCGCCTAAACTGCAAACCACTCATCCAAAGCCCTTAGCCCCAACCCCACCCAAGAGCTTGCGCCCTCAGCCCCACCCCTGGTCCAGATTGTCCATATGCGGAATACAATGTTACGTGCACTGATATGGAGGTGGTGTGTTGCACATCTCCTTAGTGGGTGCACATAACAAAATTCATTCTGCACATGGACATAAAAATTAGAGGAAAACACTGGCTCAGCCCCAGAGGACAAAATTACACTCCTGGCTTGTGATATTCTTGAGGATAGGTCTTTAACACTTAATGTAGCCAATTATTAAATACACAATACATAGTATAAATAGAACAATACAAAGGTCCTGTTTATTTACCATAATAAAGGTTATCAAGATTCCCACCATTTATAGGGATAGCTGTCTTTTTTGAGTAATGAATCTTACCCTTCCAGATGGAGAGAGAGAGACACATCCTATAATTACCTATTATTAAATATAGTATATAGCATACTACCACTTCCATTAACTTTCTGTTTTCCATCAGTTCACTAACTATGTATTTTAGAAGAACTGAAAAATAACTAATGGCTACGAAGTTCGTTCTGCTCTTAGGTGAATTGAAATGAGTTCATTTTTCATTACAGTTCACTTTAATCAGAGGTATCTGCTGAAGCCTTTGGTATAATGGATGAAACATTAGGAGGAAACACCAAGACAGATAGTTGAGTAAAACACCTTCTGGAGTAAAAGCAGTTTTTGTAATGAATCATCTTTGTCAGAAACAGCAATAGCCAATTTAGTAAATGTGTTGGCAGGCTACAGTGTACAGTTATAGTGGTTGGAATCATTGAACAGATGGATTGGTTGAGTTACCTCTGACGTCGCATGGATATTCTAGTTTGGGGTAGACATCCGTATTTGCCCCAACTCTCCTTTCTATAAAGTTTGAAAATCTCACTGTATCTTTCTTCTTCACTTCCCCAACTTGAGTTGGAGATCTGACCATCTAGAAAGAGACCACATATATACCTGTGCACGACGCACTGGAAATATTTAGGTCACAGATTTTAGACGTACCCTGCGAGCAAATAAGGCTAGCATATTATTTTGTTTTTAATTTTATTTATTCATTTTACCAAGGAGAGGGGAGAGTAGTAGAACTCTGTGAAATGTGTTGCATTTTCATTTTGGGCCAAAGGTTAGAAATGTGTGATTATGATAAGCAGGGCTCGCCAAGCGGCGGCCAGCCCCGCTCACCAGCCGCGCGGTTCTGCGAGCTGTACATGCTCAGCTGTACAAGCGGGCGCCGGCTGTGCTGGCTTGTAATCTACTCGCCATACGCGAGTAGATTACATGATTTGTCGAGCCCTGATGATGGAAGGTAACTGGCAGAAATGTGTCTTCCTGTGCACACAGATGCATGCAGTTATCTAAATGATGGTACCCTCTTTGAGGATATCTGAGTATTTCTATCCATTCACTTAACTGTTTATTGCTGTAATGTTAAATGCTAGAATGTTTTTAACTTTGATGTTCCATAATGCAGTCTTTTCTCTTAGTTTCTGTGAGGTAAAATTATGGCATTGTTGAGGAGCTTTGGCTCTCCCATGTATCTGCCATCTCCTGTTCTTCAGACTCCTCAACTCTGTCCCCGTCTCTCTTTCTACAAGGTAGAGCCATCCCTTGCTCACACTGTCCTGCAGAGCTTCAAACCGTTCATTCACAGAGTGAAGTGGCTGCCTGCACTACTGAGCAGTGTATCTCTTCTCCATCTCTCCTTGCCTGATGCTGGCTTGGCCCTCCCATACCCAGAACCAACCCTCTGGCTCCTAGGCTGCTAGTTCCCTCCCTCAGAGCACCTTGCTACTTTAAGAAAACAGAGCAGAGGGCCTTCAGGTGCCACTAGCAGCAAAAAGCCACGCCAGCACTGATTGTATTAAGTGAAAGAGGGGACCAGCATTAATTACATAGAGGAAGGAGCTAGCATTGATTTTTATCTGGGGTAGGTGTATCCAGCCTCAGTTGGATTGGGAGGCAGCTGCTATCACTGTGGCTGTTAGGTCCTTCACATCAGAAAATACTCCTAGACAAGTCCAGTTTTATTCCTGCAGTTTGATGACACCTGTATGAAAATTCATATATTTATAGGAATCCCTACATCTGCCGTGTTTCTTAATATTAGAAACATAGGTTTTCTGTTTTGTTAAAATGACGCTGTAATAACTAGATTTGAATTTCCTCAGATTTGGTCACTTTGCCATCAGTTTTACATCATGTGTAAGCTGAGAGACACTGTCACTTTGAATTAATTTTCAGGTAGTTTTGTTTCAATGAGATTTCAAATGAAAACTCCTGAAGTAAGAATGTTAACCCCGTGCCAGCCACATCACACATAGTAAAAGGGCCAGAGCAGCATAATGGGTCTTGAGAATTGTTCTGGCTACGGGAGATTTCCTGGGTGCAGATGCACCGTGGAAGGGGGCAGCCTTCCCAGGAACCTCTTGTAAGCCATAGGCATGTTGGGGTGAGACTGGAGCATGCCATGCTTATGGAGGTTCCAAGCAGTACTGCAGCCCATGTGGAAGCCCAAGGGAGACAGCTATAATTTCAGTTAGGACTACAGACTGCAGAGCAGCCCAGAAACTTGAGGGTGCAAAGAGGGGCTAAAAGCCATCATCTTATCCCTGCTTTCCCTGTGTGGTAAGTTCTGTGTTTGCACCTCTGAGATACAGTGCAGAATCTCACCCCTTGTGTGTGTTCAGTTTGTATTGCATAGACCTCTCCTTCAAAAATATTAGATGGCTGCCTCCAATGTTTCTAACAGTGTGTTTAACTTTGTGTTTTGTTTCCAGTGATTTGAAGAAGAAGTACAATATAACGGCCATCCCTAAACTGGTGATTGTGAAACAAACTGGAGAAGTCATTACTGACAAGGGAAGGAAACAGATCAGAGAAAGAGGGCTAACCTGCTTCCGAAACTGGCTTGAGGGGGCAGATGTCTTTCAGAATTTTTCTAACTGATCAGAAATTGGGAGATATAAGTAAGACAGATAGAGAGAGTTTTCGGGGAACTCACAGTCCTCAAACTATCACATTTTTAGTTAGAACAAAGGGCATTATTGCTTATGAGCCATTTTGTTTTAGTCCAGACTATAGAAATCAGAATATGCCAATAGGCTAATGTGGTTTGGAACAAATGCATTTACCATTTTATTCATGTTGTCTTGTTTACTTAGTTAGCACGAACACCAAAGCACTCATAATAAAATTCAAGAGCTGTGTATTGTAGGGCTCTTCCAGACAGCTAGAAGGGCAGCCCTGTGAAATCTATGCAAATGTTTTATTTTTGCAGAAGTGTACAGGAAAAAAATATGTATTTTCTCAACAACCAGACTTTTCTGGTGATTAGTACATAATTTGTATTTATTGATAAAACAGAAGTATACTTGCTTTAATAAAGTACTATTTATGCATTGCATGTCTTTAGATGTCTCCTTTGATATGTTACACATAAATCTGAACAGAAAAGGACATGACTTTTAAATAGAGTGCACTGTTTGCCCATGTATAAGAAGAAATTTGTCTGTTGGAGTGGATTTTTCATACACTTTAGTCTCTTGCTTTCCATATCTTATCCCCAGATTTTTTCCTTCAGTACCGTAGTGGGAATCAGTATATCCAATTTTCAATCCATCTTTCTAAAAACTATTAGTGTTTTAAAAAAAAAAAAAATCAAAACTATCAGATTTTTTTTATTTAAATTGGTTTTTTTTATTTTTTTTAAAATCATCAATAACTGCTGAGTTACAGTTAAATCTTATCAGAAACATGCTACACCTATACTTACAATCTCATAAAAATGAACTGATGGCTCTAATCTGTCCAGCCTAACAACCAGCTCTTGCTCCTTGAAAGTTTTGGACTTTCAGTTTTTGTTTCTCAGCAGACTAACGTGCAAAGACAGACACCGGCTGGATAGGTTTGTTGTTGTGCTTATGTGGTGGTGAACTTGGGCCCTGGATGGCAGCGTTAGTGAAGACACTAAAGACAGAGACACAATATATAGCAAAGGACGGAGGCAGAATAGAAGGGAACTTTGGAATGGACTGGAAAGAAAAAGAGAAGACATTATTCAGCACAAACACAGGTTCCTGTATTTTGCCAGAGAAAAACGGTCATGTCTTCTGGGTGTAAGAGACACCCTGTCTGGGAATATTTTAAAGAAATTTGTTCCCTGGATAAAAAAGGAAAATGTGTCAAGTATAAGTGTGCAAGAAGACAGTGCAGAGCTTAGCTGCAACAATGAAACATCATAAGGAAAACTGTTTATTGCGAGAAAATTATGTGGGTAAAAATGAGGTTGTCTGAAGAACAATGTGGAGCAACTTTGCAATGCATCATTCTTCAGGACTTATGTCTTTTAGTATAAGTATGATTGACAAGTATATTCCCAAGCTCTTTGCTATGTTGGATGTTGCTAGGAAAAAATAGTTTAGCTTAATTCATCCTTATGGCTTGTTTAATTAAGTTTAGAATCTATCACCCAAGTATACAGTACAGAAAGCTGCAGTAAGAGAAATCTAGAGTTGCCAGCTATCACTGAGTGTCATTTTCTTATTTTATATTTTATAATACATGACACTTATTTTGGAACATCATGGTCACAGACCATAATGGTGATGCCATAAGTTTGTTCCCTATTTTACTGCAGCGTAACTCAACTTTCCCAAAACAACCCCATTCTCTACTTGTTTTAAATGGGGCTTACTCCAAAACTAAGTGCATTCTAAGCACAGTCAGTCTTAGCTTTTTTGATAACTTGTAATCAGATGGATCTGCATCAAAGTGTGACAGCAGGTGTGGGGAAGATGAGAACTAGTTGTAGAAGTTGTGAAGGCACCATACATTTAGTGTTCTGACGACTTGTCTGTTAGAGTTAATAAAATATGAAAATTAAAAAATAAAGAGTTTAAGGACAGCCACTAGCTGGCAACTCAGGAGCCTCCTTCAATTGCAAGTGTGAAACATTTTTAGGTTTAGTTGAATAAAATAGAAGTGCTATTGTGTTTGTGTGTATGAATGAACTCTTACCATTCCCAATGTACTGCTGCTACATCTGCAGCTTGACACAAGTACTGAGTATTTACTCTTTCCTAATTCATAAAAAACAAGTTATCTTAAAAACTTACACAAGATGCACCCTCTTAGATGATGTAAAATGCTATACTGAGCTATAGAAATAGTTTTTCTGGTAATCAGATTTGCACTACTGTTTGAAGAAATATGTAAAGTATCAATGGGAAACTTGATTTAAATCAATGATTTTTTTTCATGATTTAAATTGTGATTTAAATCAATCTGCCCTTTACTTTGTTTGTGAGTTTGCAATGGGGAGAGGAGTGGAGAGAAGGAGGAGAAAGGCAGGGCATAGTGACCATGTTAAGCAAGATGCTCACCAGGCTATCTAGTATTTAGAGCACAAACGTGTACCCTTTGACTTCAGCAGAGTCCATGTAAAACTGGTAGGAGCGAGAGGAGAATTTCTGTCCAATTTCTGGATCAACTGTGGATGAAGATTGTTAAGCACATCTCTCAGGGTGAAAGTTAATTCACAGAAAGTGAGGCATTCTGCCTGTAGGACAGTCACATTCTCTAAATTAAATATACAGTTACCATAAACGTGTTAATATTTGGAAAGCCGAACTAAACAATTTCCATGCTATAAACTGGAAGAAGTTGGATGGGAGTTATGTTTAGTATTTGAACTTGCTGATTCATTTTCTTGTAATGGTGGAAATGATGTTTTCTCCTCAAAGTGTGTAATCTAGTCCTCAAAAATAAGCCATGAAATGAGCTTCAAAGAGGAGTAGAAAAACCAGGTTATCTCAATGAGGTGATTAAGTATACTTTGTGAGTCACAGGCTCTGGAAGCTGGGTTCTTGAGGTGATAATATTGCAGCCTGTTTCTGATACTTCACTATCTAACCAGATTTAATAATCTTCTAAAGATTACTGAGCTATGAATGAGTTTTCTGAAATGGTTTTATGCAACGGTACCTGCTGTTCTGGGACGAGTTAATGACTATAGTTTGAATAAGTTCAATCAGACATTGAAAGAGCATTAATAAAAAAACATTTCCACTACTTAAGTATATACAGGTATGTGGCCTGAAATATGGGCCAACTCATAATGGCAAAGACCCCAGTTGTAGCCTAATGGGTACCTTCTCAGTTAGCTTTCATGTTCAATTTGAAGTAGATGTCCATTGGTTCCCTAACTCTGGATATATGCATCTATGTGTAAATGAAAGACTTCTTCTAAACAATTGACTGTGTGTATGAAAATGGACTGCTGAATCAAGTGACCCAATCCAGTCTCAAAGGGAAGTCCAGATAGCAATTAACAGAAAAAGACTGTCACCTGTGATGAAGAAAAAGAAGTGCACGTGTTCCTGTCCTGTGAAAGTGGGGCTACCATATTCTTACATGTTGAGTGCCTTAAAAATAATTGCCACCCCTCTTTGCATTATGCTTGTCATGGTATTTCACATTACAAGTCTAGGAAACATGGTGGTAAAGAAAAACAGTGCAGTACATTCTCTTTAATTTCTCTACGTGTAGTAGGAGCTGTAAAAGGAATACCTCAAACTGAGACTACAGAGGGAGCCTCATGTATTGCATTGATTTGCATGTTTATACTTGAAATCATGGGCTTTTACGCTTTCTTTTTGCTTTAAACCTAAACCTTAAATGGATCTTGCATTTGTTAGTAGTTCTTGTACTGTCTTTCCTTTTTTTGTGTGATTAAAATGCCATGAATATTAATTGGTGGCCAGCTTTTATTCTTGATGAGAAGGAATGATACTGTGTTTGAGTACAGTTATATGCAGTACCATGACTGTTATGGATAGATACACACTTAAAAGGAAATTAATGAAAAACTGACTTGAGGGGAGGTGAGCCCCTGCTGGGAATAGACAGGATATTATTCTTTATTAGTAGCTGACTTATGTGCCAACTCACTTGTGGCACAACATGTGTAAAGCAATCTCTTCCGGGCTCTAGTTATTAGACAATTTACAACAACATTTCACTAGGAAAAAATGGCAAGGTTTGTATGATGAAGCATTGTGAGTTGATCGATAATATAATTCTGAGGAAGAAGAGCTAGCATTTATGTTCAAACAAATCAGTGCTGCAGGCTCTCTTGTGACCACTGAACATACCATTTGGGAAGAAGCAAAGCATAGAGCTCAGCGGAAAAGAGCAATAGGTTCACTAATAAAGTAAACAATATAAATGCAGGGAAACCAGTGTTTGAGGGGTACAGTGCATCTCTTGCTCATCTGTCATTAGGTGAGTTCATTCTCTCCCCAAAATTCCATGGCGCATATAGGTATTCTTTGATACTTTGTATGAGTTGTGTATATGTTGTGTGAGGCTTTTAAATTAGAGAAGTAGTGTTACAGTATAATTCTCCATTATAGTAGTAAGATTCTTATCTGGAGTATTTGCATGCTGATATTGCAATTTGATCTTTCAGATATCTATTTGCAATGCATTTAATAGACATGTTCAGAATATAATTACTTTCTTTGATATCTAAGACTAATAGTAATTTTCTCCTCATCCCCTTCCTCTTGGCAAGGTCCACTGATGGAGTGGACCATAGATTAATTTCTAAATCTTGAAGGTTTTGATTTTTGTCACCTATGGCCATAGCAAGCTAATCACACGTAATCACCAAAACCTTGTCTGTACTGAATAATAGGCCTTTGTCACAGGAACCTTTTACTGTTTGCAGATATCCACCTGGTAACTTCCTCTAGGGTTTAATTTATGTGTGTGTATCTTCTAGTTAGCAACAGTCATCTGTGCGATGCAAAAATGACTCATACATCTGTCCCAATTTTCTCTTGTATGTCATCACTGCAGCAGTCAAAACTGTCTGATCAGGGAAATATAAAAAGAGAATTCCAAAAATGAATAGAAATTAAATGGGCATAAAATGTTGTACATGGAAGGTTGTCCATACAAATAGCCATTGTCTCAGAAATTAGAATCGGGAATAAATAAATTTATGCTACCAGTTGTTAGCATATCAATCCATAGTTCAGCAAACTGCATAAACATATGCTTACTTTTAAATATGTACTTAAGTCCCATTGAAGTCCATGGGACTTAAGCACATGCTTAAGTGCTTTTCTGAACCAGGGCCTAATTGGAGGACATTGTGTTTTTAACAGGTGTAGGTGGTGGATGTAATCATTGAAGATTACTGCTGCAGAAAATTACCATGTTTCATTTAAATCTGGGAGATTTTTATGTGCCAAAATGTGGTTCATGATGCACCCTAAAGAGGGAAAATACAAAGCCAGACTAAAATAACTGAAACAGATTGAAAAATAACCATAAAATGATTTCAGAAAGAACTGACAGAGTCAGTGAGCTAATGATATGCATTCATCCACTGATTCTATAGTGGTTTCATTCCCTTTTGAAAGGGTGCATAAGGAAGCAATGTAAGTTGAGGTATATAAGACATGGAAAATTCTTTCAGAACAATATTTTATGATATAGAAGCGTCTGGAAATGGAAGTGCAGTTTATCCAGTGCGCAGGAGGACAAGAACAAAACAACACATTCTTCAGTATGGCTGACTTTTTTTTCCTTTGGTATGTATGTGTACCACTGCCCTTAAGAACCACAGTGATGCATGTTTGTTCTTTCCTCTATTATCCATATAAAGGCCAAGCTTGTCCTTGCATATCTATAATTTGCCGGAGCTCCGTCAAACTGCCAGTCATGATCTGTCTGTGAACATCATACATGGGCATGTGAAGTACGGAAAAACTGATCTCATGAACCTGTTTCCATAAACACGGAGTCTCATGTAGTTGGGCAAAGGGAGATCTTCTTTTGCTGTCAATAGCAATAGGCTCATTATATTCTTTTGTTAAGGCGTATCACTGGATACCTCTCTAGATCTAACATTCTTTCTGCTAAAAGGCACTAATTTATATGCGCAAAAGAGAGGACTAATCTTACTATATTACTAAAATAGTGATAGAGATGCAGCTGTGTTAGTCTGGTCCAGCCGAAACAAAAGACAGAACTAACAAGATGGTTTATTAGGTGATGAACTGGCCCACGAAAGCTCATCACCTAATAAACCATCTTGTTAGTCTTTAAAGTGCTACATAGTTCTATCTTATATTACTAAAAGTTACATTTTTCTTTGGAACCAGGTCCAAGTTAGGGTTATTTTTTGAGGCTGTGGAGAGGTCCTTCTCACCTGGCCCCAAGCTGCTGCAGTGAGAGGGCTGGGGTTGTCCTCTCTCCCCAGGGAAGCCATTGTCCTGGCACAACAAAACCCTTACCTTGCTTTAAATTATGATTGGAGGACGCTATATACCAAATTTGGTGGTTCTAGCTCATCCCCGGTCTCACCCCAGAAAAATTATTTACATGAGAAAAAACAATTATTTGGGTTAAAGTCCCAACCAATGCAGGGTAAATCTTCTAGTATTTTATATATCAACTTTATTTTTAATTTCAAATCTCAATTTACAAGTAATACAAAGTGAAATAATCTTTGTAGGAAGGGGTAAACTCAAAGCTTAGAAGAAGTGGTGCTTTTTTTTAATAAGGAATAGTTTAGAGCATATACAGGCCATGTGGATCTGATCAGTAATAAACCTCTTTTGGCCTCCAATTCCCCCTTTCCACAACACATGGGTCTGGTGGTGGGTGCAGCTATCATGTTACAGGATGTGCTGCTTTTGTTCAATGTGTGACTGAGTTGCTTGTCAACTGATGATGCAGGAAAGCAGTAACTCAAGTGGTTATCTGTACTGTGTGTGGATGAAGGGTTTAAGATGTTACTCAGTGCATAAATACGTGGATGACCTTAAAGTCTCTGCTGTTGACTGCCATGAAGATGAATGTGTAGATGGGTGAATCTGTGATAGGGAGGGATTTATGCTCTTCTTCCTTTCCATTTTGTTTAAATTGTTTCACAGCTATATGAAGGGAAATATGAATGGCTACCTGTTCCTTTCCTTTAAGGGTACATCTAAACTACATCCCTTTTTCGGTAAAGGGATCTAAATTAGACTTATCGAAATTGTAATTGAAGCTGGGATTTGAATTTCCCACGCTTCATTTACATAATGGCGGATGTGCCTTTTTTTCCTCTTTCGAAAAGCCGCTTTTCGGGAAAAAAACCTGCGGTCAAGACGGGGATCTTTTGACAGAAATGCCCCATTTTGAAAGATCCTGTAACCAAAAAGAAGCCGTGGCTGCCATTATTTATATGAAGCGTGGGAAATTCAAATCCCAGCTTTATTTACAATTTTGATACGTCTAATTTACATCCCTTTATTGAAAAAGGGATGTAATTTAGATGTACCCTAAGTGATGTATGGATAGTTGCAAGGGGTGTGCACTGCAGGATGAAGAGGTTGCTAAGGTAAGTTCCTTCTTGCCCAAACTGAAATCCAAATTTAAACCCCATATTACATTTCCATATAAATGGTTTGAATGCAGTTTTGAATAATTTATCATGAGTGTTCTCAGACTGCTGCAGCTGAGGGACTCCAGATAATAGCCCTCAAGCATGTGCTGACATCTCAAGTAGATACAACAGTTGCTCAGGCATGTTTTAAAGTGGTTGTATGTGCTGCTCAGGAAATGTTCTTGACTGTGGTGATACCAAATTGACTTTAGTGACACTTGTCATTTAACCTCTACTACGGTTTTGCACAGCCTATAGGTAGACTCCTAGAGTCACAAAACACACAATTGGTTTTGAGTAGGCAATGATTTAAATTGATTAATTTACTGTTCTGTGCACCTAACAAAATTTTCCAAAAAAGAATGTGTTTTTTCTCATGACTGCAATATAACTACACAATTTCAATATTAAGTTCCATTAGAGTTGTATCTTCATTGTCCTGCTCAGATCAAAGGTCTTTTTAAAAGCAATTATTTACCCAAGGTAGCACACCTTTGACAGACACCTGGGCATTTTAGGGAGATTCTGCTTTTTTTAAAATCCAGTTTTCCAGCAGGGTTTGGTCAGGCACAAGGAAATAGAAGTAACTTGCCTCAGGTCAGAGAGACTCAGTGATCAGTCTGGGTCAGAATCCTAGGGTCTCTGGTCTGTTAATGACTTAATCTGTTTTGTCATCAAGACCATCGGAAGTTCTGTCTGCTGAAGAATTGAGTGCAGACAGTGGCAGTGCATTACTCATATCAAAGTGTTTCAACCTTTACATGAGAGGGTCACCTTTAGCAGTGAGTCAATATAATCTCCATGCTCCTCAGGCCTCTCTACCAACAAAGTAGCTTTTGCCTGAGAGAATCTGTTTAAGGGCACGTCTACATTGCCACACAGTTCACACTGCAGAGGTGTGTGCAGCACTGTGCACCAGAGTGCAGTCCTATAAGTCCCCTCTGTGGAAAATGTGGGTTCTAACTAAAGGGCCTCTAGTTTGCATTAATGTAGTCTTGTTTGAAGAAGATGCTGTTGTTGTAAATTGAGGAATCTTTTAATTCATGCGTTCAGCAGCCACACGGGGAAATTGTTGTGCCCTGTCCCTCAAAGTCTGAAATGTGGGGCAATGTAAATAGGCCACAAGATTTGAAATGGGAGCACATCAGCATCTCATTACAGAGGTCAGTGTACAGCTGGTACCACTTTTGGTTACTGTTTACTTCGGTCAGATTTCAACACTGAAAGGTGTGTTCTGAGTATGAAATTCTTCAGTCTTTAGTTGGAATTTGACATGCCACATCTCTCTGGCCTTGGGTAAGTCACTCAGCCTCTTGGCCACAAATTTCCTTGCCTGTCACATGGGGCTAATGACCAGGGCTTTCCCTGCTAGTGCTGGTGCCCTACACAGCCCAACACCAGTAGGGAGGCTGAAGCTGTGGGGGGAAAGAGGTTGCCAAGTCTTCCTGACCTGAAGTCATTTACTGCAGTGACATCTGGTCTGTGAGAATTGGAAATCTGGAGCATTGCCAGGAGGGAGGCACAGGCCGGAAGACTCCAGAATAGCAGCAGGCAACCATGCAGCAGAAGTGGTGCTTCTCTCCAGCTCTCTTGTGCATGGTTGCCCCCTGCTCTGAGTCCTCTAGCATGCAAGGGTGGCTCACCGCTGCCTGGGGAGGTGGGGGTCAGCAGCCAGGGGATGGGGCTAGGGGCAGCAGTACTGGCTATGAGCCAGGGGCGGGTGTCTGGGGTGGGGGGAGGCTGTACTACATGTACAGCATGTGGCTCCCTAGGGCACCATGAAATTTGGGAAAATTTGGTTCTGAAAGTTTTGTGGCCCCATGTTTTGCATATGGGAAGGGGAGGCCCTGCTAATGACACTTGTGTGTTCTGAGGATTGGGGGTGTGTGTGTGTGTGTGTGTGTGTGTGGTGGTGCTTTAGGATTTCCAAAATTGCTTAGATAGTTCCAAGCCACACGCCTTTTATTCGGCCCCCCACCACCTGGGATTTGCAGCATATCTTCCTTAGTGTAGGTCACAGCAGTGCCACAATCCCTAATGTAGATGTGCCCTTAGTCTACAATTCTAGATGATGTGTCCACAACACCCAAACCACCCATTTAACCCTAACTGACAATCTGAGAGGCTGGGTAGGAAAATGGACAATCTTCTCAGTCTTGGAAAGACCTATTCTGGGCCTCAACCCTGCCTTGATGATCCCAGGTCAGGACTGGGTCTCTTGGACATGATTCATCAGAGAAAAGCATTCATTGCCATTCTCAGTCCTGTGCCTCATGCGTGGGTATATAATGCTTCATTCTCTAGTACCCTCAATCTGTCACCGCTCACCAGCATTACATTCATATAAATGTAGATGGATTTTGGAGAAATGTATGTAACCAAATATCATTATGAATAGTATGTATAGGGACACTTGCTTTTTATAATACAAACAGTGTCAAATAAAGAAATACAACAAGCGAAGAGCATCTCATTCTGTGTCTCTTAAATCTGTACCGTGCTGCATTTCATCTTTGGAATTGCCTCCGAGTAACTGGTTAGTTGAACTCTGAGGCCAGGTAGGATGTTCCGTAGGCATACATGTAGGAATCATTTGTAATCGTCTTACCAGATTTGCTTTAAAAAGATTTGACACATTTGACCTTTGGGAGAAGATTATTAGTTTGTATTTATTTCCATTGCCTAAATGGAACCATAATAGGAGGCTTTGGGGTGACTGGAGGCTGAACTGAATGTACACTGACATCTTTGCATTTTTAGAACTCAAAAGAAAGATGAATGTACTCTAAACTGTAACAATCAAGTGCATTCTGTGAATGCCAGAGTGCATTCCTGTTTGAGGGCTGGACTTTGTAACCAATGGCTTGTTGCTATACCCCTCTCATTTTAGTGATTACATAATCCTGCTCTTTTCAGTTACTCATCTGAGGAAATGATCCCATATGAGACACATTGTTCTTTCAAGGATCAGAGGACACATTTTAATCCCAATAAGCATCATCATTTGCTTGACACTGTCATTTCAGCATAGACAGAGGATTTGAGAGCTCAGCAGTTGCTTGATGGCTATTAGGACATAGCCTTTGTTTTTCTTTATGGTTTTTTTTTCATTCCTCATGTTCATATTTTGGGGCTTAAATCCTACAGGGCCTTGCGTAAGAGAAAAGCATGGATTTAAAGGCGAAAGCAAGCTGTTTCATGAGGTTTCAAATACATTTACTGTTACCCTTTTTTGATGTGAGCAATTACCTATAATTCAGGATTTAACAGGTTTTTTTCTGTTAGGTGAAATTGGTGATGAAGTAGAGTATTTCCCTAAGGCAGTCTTGTTCGGAAGAATGACAGTAAGTGTCAGTGGCATAGCCAGAAGAGCCCACTGGTGTGGGCCCTGATTTTGGGTGGGTGGCCAATGATGGGGTCAGGGGTCAGATGAGAGTGCTGGGAGGAGCAGGGTCAGTACTTGTGCCCTGGTTGGAGCTCTGGGCAGAGCATGTAAGTCTCTGAACCCCAACCCTACTCCCCAGCTACAGTGTCAGGTCGAGCGGGGTTAGCCTCCACACCCATCCTATTCCCAGGCTGGAGTGTAGAGCAGGCTGCTGAAGCAGGACAAGAGCTGGGTCACCAGGAGAGTCATGAGGGCCTGTCTGGGTGGACTTGGGTGCAAAGTGGGTGGGTAGGGTTGCCAGGTGTCTGGTATTCACTCGGACAGTCTGGTATTTTTGCCTCCTGTCCAATAAAAAAAAATTCAGAGAGTACCGGACACCTAAAATGTCTGGTATTTTCTGATTTTTTTTTCCCCTGGCCAGGAGGCGAAAATGCCGGGCACCTGGCAACCCTACAAACACTCAGCGCCCGGCCTCCCCCCCTCCCGAGGTGGCCCCTCCCCCCGGTTCCCAACACTCCCAGCCCCCATGATTACCTGGTTCCTCAAAGCTGCCGGTCTCCCCCCGCCCTTTTTTTTCTTCAACAGAATTTTTTCCTGGTGTTTTTTTTTGGGGGGGGGGGGGAGGCAAATTGAACAATTTGGTGTCATCTGCAAATTTTGCCACATCACTGTTTACCCCTTTCTCCAGATCATTTATAAATAAGTTGAATAGGATGGGTCCCAGGACAGACTCTTGGGGGACCCAACTAGTTACCTCTCTCCACTCTGAAAATTTACCATTTATTCCTACTGTTTGTTTCCTGTCTTTTAACCAATTACCAATCCGTGAAAGGACCTTCCCTCTTATCCCATGACAACTTACTTTACTTTAGAGCCTTTAGTGAGGGACCTTGTCAAAGGCTTTCTGGAAATCTAAGTATACTATATCCACTGGATCCCCCTTGTTCACCTGTTTGTTGACCCCCTCAAAGAACTCTAGTAGATAAGTAAGGCATGATTTCCTTTTACAGAAACCATATTGATTTTCCCTCAACAAATTATGTTCATCTATGTGTCTGACAATTTGATTCTTTACTATAGTTGTAACTAATTTGTCTGGTACTGACATTAGACTTACCAGTCTGTAATTGCCAGGATCACCTGAAGAGCCTGTTTTAAATATTGTCGTCACATTAGCTATCTTTCAGTCATTAGATACAAAAGCTGATTTAAAGGATAGGTTGCAAACCGCAGTTAATAGTTCCACAATTTGACCTTTGAGTTCTTTTAGAACGCTTGGGTGAATGCCATCTGGTCCCCACTGACTTGTTTCTGTTTGTTCCAAAACCTCCTCTAATGACACCTCAATCTGGGACAATTCCTCAGATTTGTCACCTAAAAAGAATGGCTCATGTTTGGGGATCTCCCCAATATCCTTACCTGTGAAGACTGAAGCAAAGAATTCATTTTGCTTCTCTGCAATGACTATCATCTTTGAGTGCTCCTTTAGCATCTCAGTTGTCCAAGGGCCCCACTGGTTGTTTAGCATGCTTCCTGCCTCAGGGCTATGTCTACATTGCGCATTCTTGCGCAAGAACATATGCCTTATTTTCAGGCAGAACAGCTCTTGCGCAAAAGCCCCTTGCGCAAAAATGGCAGCTCATTAGGGATGCAAATGAGGCGTGGCGATATTCATTGCTGCACCTCATTTGCATATCTTCTTGCATATCTTCTAGACGTAGCCCAGATGTACTTAAACATTTTATTATTACTTTTTGAGTTTTTGGCTAACTGTTCTTCAAACTCCTTTTAGGCTTTTCTTATTATATTTTTACACTTAATTTGACAACAATTATGCTCTTTTTTATTTTCCTCACTAGGATTTGACTTCCACTTTTTCAAAGATGTCTTTTTATTTCTCACTGCTTCTTTTACTTGGTTGTTAAGCTGCGGTGACACTTTTTGGGTTCTCTTACTGTGTTTTTTAACTTTCGGGTATATATTTAAGTTGGGCCTCTATTATGGTGACTTTGAAAAGTTTCCACGCAGCTTGCAGAGATTTTACTTTTGTGACTATACCTTTTAATTTCTGTTTAAGTAAGCTCCTCATTTTCATGTAGTTCCCCTTTCTAAAATTAAATGCCACAGTGTTGGGATGCTGAGGTGTGTTTTCCACCACAGAGATGTTAAATTTTATTACATTATGGTTATATTTACCTCTTGGACCAGATCCTGTGCTCCACTCAGGACTAAATCAAGAATTGCCTCTCCCATTATGGGTTCCAGAACCAGCTGCTCCAAGAAGCAGTCATTTAAGGTATCAAGAAACTTTATCTCTGCATCCCGTCCTGAGGTAACGTGTACCCAGTCAATATGGGGATAGTTGAAATCCCCCACTATTATTGAGTTTTTTATTTTGATAGCCTTCCTTATCTCCCTTAGCATTTCATAGTTATTACCACCATCCTGATCAGGTGTTCAATAATATATTCCTATTGCTATATTCTTATTATTGGAGCATAGAATTACTATCCATAGAGATTTCATAGAGAAGCCGTAGAGTTTTGGCTCATTTAAGATTTTTACTTCATTTGATTCTACATTTTCTTTCACATATAGTGCCACTCCCCCACCAGCATCACATATTCTGTCCTTCCTTATATTTTGTACCCTGGTATGACGCGTCCATTGATTGTCCTCATTCCACCAAGTTTCTGTGATGCCTATTATAGCAATACAAGGCACTTCAGTTCACTTCTTATTTAGACTGTAGGATGAAAATTTCTGAGGCAGGCTATGATATTCTGTTAAGAACCCCTATTCTAAATTTAGAGTCTGGGACTGGCACACAAACAGTACATGATAGTTACCCCCTCCCCCCCCCCCCCCACCAGTCTAGCCCATCAAAGAAAGGCCATCGTACAGCTAATGACCCAGAATGCAAGGCAGGACATGACACATTCAATGGTGCTAGGAACAAATGTGCCATTGTCAAGTACTCCTAATGTCTCTGCTTTAATCCCCAGATGAACCACATCCTTGCAGAGACACCTTCTTGAAGCTGACAAACATCCCCAAGTAGATCACATCCTGCAGAGATACCTTCTTGAAGCTGACAGACATAAACACATAATTGAACTGATGTCTGCTTTGTTTAAATACTTGTTTTACTGGAAACACTATGTATTTATTATATTGCTCTTATTTTGCCTCACAATTAGCACCTATCCAGAGGTCCAGGATCTTACCCGCCACCCCCCCATCACTTTGATCTGCCCATTGAGCATCCTATATAATTAGTAACCTATTGTTTGGCAATGTTCACTGAGCCCTGACAAGTGATGTGACACTCCGACAGCGCTGTGTGTAATAAACTCTCCTGCTTGCTTCACATACGGTGTCCAGATTCTGTTCCTTCAACTTCTAGCATTTGTGTACAAGCACTTTAAATATTTTTCACTATTTATCTGTCTTGTCTGCCATTTCCTGATATCATTTCCTGCCAAGCCCATGGGAATAGGTCCATCAATGGCTATGAGCCAGGAGCATCAGGGATGCAATCCATGTAAACCTCTGCTCTGACTACCAGAAACCAGGAGGGGGAGGACAGGCATGGATTACACTCCAACTACACCATTCTGTACACTGAAACTATTTGTGGTACCACCAGGAATAGAACCCTAGTCTTGTATTTTAACCCCAATTCAATACTTCTGCAAAGAGAAGTACTAGAATAATAGTGTCAAATACATGATCTATCTAGAAATTGCTAAACCAATTTCTATATCATGGGTCCCACTTTTTCCACTTTAGCTTTCTACATGAATGCTATTTTCAGCATACTACGATCTTTAGCCCCTATAGCTACATAAGTATATTTATTAAAGAGAAGGTGATGAGGTGAAAGCGGGGACGGGGGGGGGGGGGGGGGAGAGAGAGAGAGAGATGGGACAAGGGGAAGGGAATAGATTTGCTCTTGGAAAGGTAACCCATTCCCAGCTATATTTTGGAAACATGCATGTGGGATGTTATGATGGTTTCTGCTAATTTCATTTTAAAGAGACAGTAACACTATAGCATCTTAATTTAGGTAAGTAATTGTTGTGTCTTGCTCTATACACAAACACAAAATGAAGGAACCATAAAAGCATAGTGGAGCATAAATAACTGTTTACTAATGATGCAGAACATTCAAGGTCAAGCTATGTATATATACTGCTCTTCTGGCAGCTGTCTTGAGGTTTTGGGAACACAGGAGTCAAAGAAGGCCATTAGATAGGCCATTAGATGACTCTCAAACTATTTATACAGTTCGATACCTTTTAGCAACTGTGATGTTATGATTTAGATGGTGCGTGGCTCCAACAGGAAATGTTAATACTGCATTGCCCATCCTCCTCATGATGTCATGATTTCTTAGACCTGGCCTACACACAAATTGCGTGATTTACTCAATTAATTGAACATCCTGTCTTTTAAGTAAATGATGGATGCTACTTGTATGTTTAAAAAGAAGAGACTGGAATTATTTCAGAAGCCATTTTGGGTACAGATCAGTTCTCATTTTTCTGTTTCCATTAAACACTAGACTTGGATACGCGCAACTTGCATGTACATCTGCTATTTCTACAAGTTTTTGTCCTTTTAGTTTCTTAGGCACTAACTGTCCAGTACTATGAGGATAGATATATTTTTTTCCAGTGCACTTTCATTCTGTTTTTTATGTTGAACTGATGGGCAATTTCTTTGAATGTCACTTCTTTTTGTGTGCCTCAATCTTAGACAGTCCACTTAGTGCCTGTCGTACTTTTCCGAGCACGTTGGTAGGCAGCAATGCCATCTTCAAAAATGAGAGTTCTCTGAATCCAGTATTGTTCTTTAAAAAAAAAACAAAAAAACACTTCAGTTAAATTTAGACTCCTGTTTCCTCCTCCTCCTTCCCTTTCAACCCTTGAACAAGCATTTTTCCTCCTTTCCAAATAATAGAAATCAAGATGGTTAAAAATAGGAAGGAGAATATGGAGCAATTGGGGCTTTAGAAGGTGGCTGTATTTTCTAAACACACTTAAGTATTTGAGAGAGACTTGGAAGTAGAGCCCTCCATGGGACTGTTTTTAATCCTGCTCCCATTTGTTCCTGTTGTTATGGCAGCAGGACCATGGGATCCAGGGCCCGCACAAAGCTCTACTCGGAAGTTAAACCTCAAATAGGATTCTTTCTAAAAGCTGAAATGTAATGCTTTACGTTCTTTTTTTGCTTGTTTTGTAATAGCATCTCCCACCCTTCAACTGAAGTTGGAGGGAGGGTGTTCTCTTCTGGTATTAAAGCATAGTCCCAGTAAGAATTCCTGCTGAAACGCTCTCATAAGTAACAGACATTTGTACTCACTTTCTCCCCATTTAAGAATCTGACTCAAAGAGACCAAGGAGGACGCAGTGTCCGGACCTGTGGGGAAGAGAGCAATACTGATGGCTTGAATGGCCATTCCTAAGGGGCTATGCTGGATGTGGAGAGGATACAGGAAAATACTCTTTTTAGTGCTGGAACCATAGAGGAGAGAGAGCTAGCTCCTTCCCCTGGCTTCTGCAGCATCAGCATGTTTACAGCCTTCTTGTTAAAGGGAATGAAGCAGGCTGCTCCAGGAGACAAAGGAAGTGGACAGAGCCATCTCCTGCTAATACTTCCAGCCCCACTGCTCAAGAGGTCATATTGCTTTGATCAGCAGACATCCAGACCTTCAAGGAGACGCCAGTCTTTTGCTCATATCCTGTAACTTGGGACCTCTGGCTGGGATATTACTTGCAAGCAAACTATCCTGCTCATAACCTCATTAAAGGAGCATGCCCAATTCCTTTCCTCAGCCAGGAAGTGGAGTCGGGGCTTGTAAATCAATATAATCCACACTGACTCTATTTCCAAGGGGTCTTTGACGAAAGTGTGAACTGGCTGGAGGGCCAGCTCATAAAAAAAGGCAACCTGATTGTTGGCAGGGGACA
Organism: Pelochelys cantorii; assembly: GCA_032595735.1. NCBI lineage: Eukaryota > Metazoa > Chordata > Testudines > Trionychidae > Pelochelys > Pelochelys cantorii. The sequence goes on along the minus strand of CM064330.1, from coordinate 85,127,553 downwards.
CTGCACAGGAGAGAGCGGCTGTGCCATGCCCAACCACAAGAGGGTGCTCTAGTGCCGAATCTACCTTTTTTCAAGCTGACATGAAAAAAGAAAAATTCACTTCCCAGCTGCACCCTGCATGGATCCAATTGCAACTCACCGATTCTGGGTCTGGTCCTATATCAGATTACTTTAGAACAGACTTGAAGACAATATTCCCTCTAATTTTTTCCATTGTGTGCAGAATAAATTTTATGTGCACCAAGGCATGTGCAGATGTACACCACTACTAGAAACACATGCTGCTGACTGTGGGTACTGTGCTAATGATCTGGGCAGCATTTGAATCTCTCCTGGGCAGCTCCCAAGCACTCAGCTTACAGGGAACTCTGCTTGAGGGTGTTGTCAAGTACAGCAGTTTGGATGGCTCTCTTGGGAGCTGTTACATCAGTGAGGGATTTCAGAAACACAGTGCATTTCAGTCCTGTCCATTCCTAGCCCTCCCTCCAGGCAGCTGAGAGATTTTGGGATGGGGATGGGGAAGTGGGGAGGCAGGAGTTGGCTGTTTTGGCTCTGTGTTTCTTGTGGCCTCTGCAAAGCCAGGGGAATTCCTAGTGAAGATTTGTCCACTTACTAATGCCTTTATGCTATGAGCACTGTGCAGGATTGTGAGATCACAGCTCCTATATCTGTCCCAGAATGTCGAGTCTTCAAGAAATAACATGTCTTCCAAAAATCAGACTAGTGTTGTTTATTTTCATAGTTTAATTTCCAGATCCCTCAATACAATCCACAAACAGTTTCCATATGTTTCCAGATAAAATCACTCTTGTCCTGTGACATACAAATTGTTCTCTTAAGAGACACAATCTGAGTAAGATTAGACATCTGTTAACTGGCATTATAGAAGATATGCTTAAAGACAAACTCCTATTCTGACTTGTCTTCTCAGGGCCTAACAACATATGACTGGTATATGTCTGGGAAAATGTATTTGAATCCTTGTGGGACATGGGGGGGAGGGATGGAAATTGTGCCTCTTGATAGAGTTCAGAAGGCTATAAGAAAACCCACTTCAGTGTGCTATATGTTTTTTTGAGGGTATCGGAGTCTGTCTTTCCTTTCACCCAGCTCCAGGTAGTCTCATTGTGACATAACAGAATCTGCAAATTAAAAGACCCTAGGCTCTTTTAGTGAAGTGTCAGTATTCCTCACTTTGTAGGTGAATAATAACAGAGAGGTAGCCATGTTAGTCTGATCTTAGTAAAACAAAAAAACCAGTCATGTAGCACTGTAAAGACTAACAAAATGGTTTATTAGGTGAGCTTTTGTGGGGCAGATCTGAAGAAGTGGGTCTGCCCCAAGAAAGCTCATCTCCTAATAAACCATCTTGTTAGTCTTTATGGTGCTACATCACTGCTTTTTTTGTTTGTAGGTGAATAGCAGTATTAGTCACCTCCTTGGCTTTTGTAAGCCGCACGGCAACCCTGCAAGATCTGGAGAGCCCTCAGCTTCATAGGAGCTAAGCATATGTAGTAGCTTGCAAAAAGGATTAAGTGCCATACAGGATCAGATCCTTAGTTGGCCAGAGTTTGAATCTCAGCTGACTGCTTACTGCAACACCAGTTCCAAAGCTTGTCAATTTCCATGTTACTGGTTCCCACAAGAGGGCAACGTAATCCTTAAATTCAGTGGCTGTTACTGCATCAAAATACATGATAAGCCTTTAGCATTTTGCTTCCTGGTACATCAGCATTTTCCATTTGCCTATCTGCTCTAATCTACACATATTTACCAAGATATTTTTAAAAAGTTAGTAAGTGAAATGCTGTGGGTATAAGCACGCAGCATTAATCACAGGGGAATTACAACACTAACAGTCTACTGTGAAAAGTCTCAGGGGGGTCGTCATGTTAGTCTAGCTTTAAAAACAACAAAGTGGGTTTTACCCATGAAAGCTCATGCTATATATTTGTTAGTCTGTAAGGTGCCACAGGACTGCTTGTTGTTTTTAATCTATTGTGAGTTTGTTTGTGTCACGTTACTGGATTTTGAGGGGAGCAGCCAGATCACTGCTGTGCCCATAGGGGGGTGTTTGCCCCAAAAGTTGGTACAAAGAGGGCCATATGAGCTGTCAAACAAAAGCTTACTTTCTGCTGATTCTGTATATGATCTTCATATATCTGTATAATGTCTGTGTGTGGAGTTATGGATATGTACTCTGTATGGATACTGGAAGTTTCTCTGTATGTGGTTGAACAATAGGCGAGAAAAGCTCAGCCTATGGACATGCTAATTAGCAAGCCACCAGGAACAATAGGTCTCTTAAGTACCAGAGACCCACCTGGGAAGGAATCTAGGTGCCTGGCCACTGACCATGTGACTGTCTCCAGCTTTGAAGAAGCCAGGGAGGGATATAAAAGTGCCATGCGGCATGCTCCATCTTGGTATCCAGTTTTGCTCCTGACCCCAGAGGCAGCTTTGCAGGGAATCACGAGCCGGAAAGAACTGTGAACCCATCCTGACAAGGATGTACACCAAAGACTTTTAACCAACAGTTACAACACCTCTGCTGCGAGCCTGCATCAAGAACTGGGAGATTTGATGCATGTAATGTATGATACTTTAACAACCTTACTCTCATGCTTTTCATTCTTTTAGTAATAAACCTTTAGATTTTAGATTCTAAAGGATTGGCTCAGCGTGATTTGTGGGTAAGATCTAGAGTGCAAATTGATCGGGACCTGTGGCTGGTTTCTTGGGACTGGACAGAACTCGTTCGGGGAAGGTGAGATTGGGTTCTAAAACCCCTCATCTGTGTGTTAGGCCCGGGGCTGTTTGGGGCACGGAGAGAGCTGGGATGTCAGAGGGGTTTGCTCGTGAGGCTTCTGGCTGGCCAGGCTGGCAGCAGATGTGCTCTGTGGGACTGGTTTGTGGCCTGTTTGGAAAGGTCTCCAGTCTGGAGCTGTATGGAGCCCCTAGTTTGAGCAATTCGCCCTGAGCGGATGCCCTCAGCTGTGCCCAGACCCAGCCCGGTCTGTCACAGCTTGTTCTGCTGAAAGCTTGTTACATATCACTAAATACCTTCCATTTAGATGAATAAAAAAGATTAGTGGTTTAATAATAAACCCCAGAAAATAGCAATCAGGGCTGGTACTTCTTCCTTCAGTCACAACAATCACTGAGTCCATTTAAAAAACCACACTTGCTCAACTGTGTGCTTGTTCCTCCTCGAGAATGGTGGGGGTGGAGCGATATAGGAGCCAGTTAATGTTCAGTGGTATAGCTAGTCTCCAATGTTTGTTGATCTGTATCAGAATTTTGATACACAAACATGTAGTTTTGGCTGTGTAGTTGGCAGGGGTTTTGTTTTGCTTTGTTTTTGTGTAGCATAGCTTTGAAAAACAAACCCAAATCAAACCATAGCAAAGCTAACGTCTCTATTTATTTGAGAGACATAGGCTGGCTCACGTGGAATCATTCTGGTCTCGCCAGTAAACATATGCATCTCATTTAACAGCACCCCTTTCTCAAACACTTTTTGTTCTCTTTGGGGAAAAAAGTGATCATGGGCTGGGCAAAGTAACAGCGAAGGTTTGCCAAAATCCATCTGTCATTTTCCCATCTGATCTATATCATCAGCATCTTCAACATCCTGTTTCTACTTATGGTTCTGATGGCATTTGGAAAGGGCTGCCCTCACTTTTGCTTTGCCCAAAGAACAAAGAGATCCGGGACCTCCTGACTCCAGGCAGCTGTGCACAGCATGATACAACACTCATGTAACAGTACTGCTGGAATGCTTAGGTAGGCAACTTAAGGAGCCACTGGATCAATCTTTGCTTTGTGCCAGCATTGGAATAGAGAGGCAGCATCAGATCAACATCACTCTGGGAGATAGGTTGATCCAGGTGACATGCAATGGCTGTGGGATAGAATTTAGAGGATTGCCAAGCTAGTATGAAAGGGCAATGTGCGCGCATGACCATGTATGTGCACTGACTACACAGTGAACTCACACTGGATTATAGAATACTAGAAGACTTATCCAACGTGGCTCAGGTCCTTAATGCAATTAATTTTGTTTTTATTCATTTAAAGCACTGCTCTGGAGTGGGGCTAAGGGTAAGGGGTTCTGTATGCAGGCCTTCCTGGGGAGAGAAAACAACCCCAGCCCTCTCTCAACGCTGCAGCTTGGGGCCAGGTGAGAAGCGCCTCTCCATGGCTGCTGCAGCTCCAGTAAGCACAGTCCAGGGAGGGGTGCATGTCCCCCAGCTGGGGCAGGTCCACGTTCATCTGCCTGCTGTTCTCCCCAGCCAGAATGAGGAATACAGCAAACTGTGCACTTTCCCCTTGTTCCCTGATGAAGGGGAACAGCCAGCAATGTTCCCATATGAAACAGGGCAGTGGAGTTTGTCTCCCCTGCCCTCCCTAAAGGACACCTGGGGGTGAGGTGTGGATCTCAGGGCTGAGGCAATCCGAGATGGGGAGAGAGGGAGAAAGCCATCCCCTTTCACCTGCCTGGTGATTCGATCTCTTTTCTATATGGTTTTATGAGAAGCAATCCCAATCCAAGCACATCTCATTTTCCTGGCACAACCAAACCCTTGCCTTGCTTTAAGTTATAAGCAGAAGCTATATAACAAATGTGGTGGTCCTAGCTCTTACTGTTTTAGGAGGAGTCCTTGAACAGATAGACAGACAGGCACAAGACAGACAGACAATCGCTCTCAAATATATGGTAGATGTATTACTTAAGCAGTTAGTTGGAATTGTTACGTGTATGCAGGGCATTTTAATGAACACACACTAAAGTCAGTGCATATCAAAGGAGACAAATGGTGCTCTGTGCAAGAGACCACAAGAGAAGACAGTGGAAGTGCAGGTCTCAGTACTTCATAGGAAGTGCTGAATATCTCCCAGGATCAAACCCTAAATGGCTTTCCCAAGGGAGGCCATGTCACATCCAGGGTCAGAAGCAGAATTTGCTGGCTTCTAGCCTTGAGGACAAAACTACTTTTCCCTAAAGGCGACCTGCTGTACAGGATAATACAGGGCATTAATTAAATTCACATTATGTTTCTTTACTCTCCAGTACAGAGGTATCAGTTCTTAAGATTCTTAAATTAAAAACACTTGAAACTAATTTATAAAAATAGTTTGTAAGTCTGACTGCATTTACACCAGCTGAAGCAAAATTCAAACAGGAAGTGGTTTTTTTTCCTCCCAAAACATGTATGGAATATGATAATCCATAAAACTAGGAGCATCGGTCTAAAACTTTGTATAGCAGAAATGGGATTTGCTGAATACTTTTGATGATGATGTGACGTCAGTATCTACCTGTTTAGATACTTTTTTGTTGTGTTGTTTAATGGGTGCTGTGTAGTTACCACATTTTCTGATGTTTACAGACTTGCTGTTGTTTATTTTCCTAGAAGGAAGATACTCTTAAAATCTCCATTTGGGTAGCAGCTGTGTGATTGCAATTGGACCCCGAGGAATCATGAAGAACCATATTACATCATAAATGGTATGGGCCTGATTTTAATTTATGCTGGGCACTTTTTACACTGCCCCAGCACTACCCTTTACACTGCTGGAATGGTCTTTTTCACCCTCATAAGGCTCACAGATGTTAGATCAGTGCTTCTCAACCTTTTGGGGCTCATGACCCATTTGTAAAAACAATGGATACTTAGTTTCAATAGCTTCATTAACAGCTTTGACTCAAAAGAAGGTTCGTACAATAAATCATTCCACCGGTTGTGGAAAGGAGCAGTTTTATTGTTCTAGGTTCAATACTTCTCCTTAAATGCTGCCATGTCGCATAGTTCAGAGCCAGTGCCCTGAAGGATTAAAGTTTCAAGGTGGTGCCATCAGGCATTGCTACCCTGGACCAAAGAGGAGCAAGTAGGTTTGCCAAAGAATCTCACTTTCCATCTCTTTTAACAGGTAGCATTACTGTGCCCTCTGTGAATCACTCACCACTCTCTCAGTGCTATACTTTTCTGCTAAGCCTCCTCCCATCCTGGCCCCAGCAGGCAAAAGTGCTGGGGGGCGGGGGGGAGGGCAAGAGGGCCCATGGCTAGAACTCTGGTAGTCTTGGCTAAGTCTCAGCTGCCAGAGATTTGCTTGAGGACTATAGTCAGTTGGCATGGCATAGAGCAGCCCCTAACCCCTGTAAGCCACCCCCGGACTGGGACTGCACTTCTTTCTCTTGCACTGAATAGATCTCAGTGCAGGAGCAAATCAGGTCCATAACCTGCTAAAGTGTAATTGTGCTGTTTTTAACCAGCTCATACTCCAGAAGTGCCCATTTCTCTACCCTCATGGTGATTGGCCACAAACCAGTATCAACAAACTTCTTGTCGTGATTTTAGTCTTCCCCTCCTCGGAACAGCAACTGTCAGAATATGTGCTCAGGGCGAACTAGTCCTCCACAGTCCTTAGATTTGTATTGAGCCTCTGTTCAGCTGTGCGGCATCAGCTGGTGTTATATTGGCCTCAAAGGTCAAAAGAGTTAAAGCTATAAACATCACCCAGCCCCTGTCCAGCAATGAACATAGTTAGATAAGGTTGGTGGGGGCGGGGGGGGGGGGGGAAAGGTATGCAGAGGCCTTGGCCTGCTCAGCACAAACTGACCATTAAATGTCTTTTAAACCTTTTGTGAAAAATCCAGGAAAGGACAACCAGGACATTTGAAATGCAAAGTGTAGAGTAAGGTTTTCATTTTCACATCTCTTGTTTCCTTTCCCTTTAGCAGGGAAAGAAAGGTTTTCAGAAGGGAAACATCGTCTGCCTGACAATCTCCTAGAAGGCACTGAAGCTGGTATCAACTGTCCTTTTGGGGAAAGGAGATGACGTTAGCAAGGATGAGCTCAAGCTGCTGTTGTGGCTGCTGTTGCTAGAGTCTGGTCCCATTTCACCACAGATGGTGTTTGGCATTCAGCGGGAGCTGGTAAAAGTGGTGATGTCACCTGGCTCCCTTTCTCTGGCCTGGCCAGGACATTACTCAGGATTAATGGAGGTTCAGGCTCCCAGGAAATGACAGAAGTGGCAGCTGGGATGGTGACTCTTGCTTCCAAATCTACCCTTCGTGCTTCCCCCCCCCCAACTCTATTCTTCTTTCTTTAGGGACCCCAAAAGACAGAGAGAGGTGGAATAGCCCATCCCCTCGTTATTTTGTCCGCCAGTTAGATCCAACATCGAACACCCCATTAATTTCTGATGTAAGACCTTCCATTTTTACCAAGCATACTCCTTGAATTATATCAATGTGGCCCTTTTTGTTAGGACTCCTTGAGTTTCTGTCTAGTTCTCTTGCACCTGTTTATAATATTCATTAATGAAAGCAAATTGAACTATTTCCACAGCTTCTGTAATTATAGTTTATTGTATCCTCTTACAAACTTTTGCATACTTTTTACAGTTGAGCTCACAAAGTAAATTTGCAGGTCCACATATCAAAACAGTGACCATCCAAATGAAAGAACAGAATATTGATCTAAAAGGGGCTCAGAGTTGTGTGTGTATGTATATGTTTTGTTTTTGCTTTTAAAAAAATTATATCATTATTATTATTATTATTATTTATTTTGCTATTTCTGCTATACTCTTTCAGGTATATAGAATTACAGATCTGGAAGGAACCTTGACAGGCCATCAAATCCAATCCCCTGCACTCATGGCAGGACCAAGCACCATCTAGACCATCCCTGACAGGTGTTTGTCTAACCTGCTCTTAAAAATCTCCAATGGTGGAGATTCCACAGCCCTTCTAAGCAATTTATTCCAGTGTTTAACCACCCTGACAGTTAGGAAGTTTTCCTAATTTCCAGCCTTAACTTTCTTTGCTGCAGTTTAAGCCCATTGCTGCTTGTCCTATCTTTAGAAGTTAAGGAGAATAATTTTTCTCTCTCCTCCTTGTAACAACCTTTTAGATAATTGAAAGTTGCTATCTCAGTCTTCTCCTTTCCAAACTAAACAGACCCAATTTTCCCTCATAGGTGATGTTTTTCAGACCTTTATTTTTGTTGCTCTTCTCTGGACCTTCTCCAATTTGTCCACAACTTTACTGAAATGTGGTGCCCAGAACTGGACACAATACACCTGTTGAGGCCTAATCAGCACAGAGTAAAGCAGAAGAATGACTTTCATGTCTTGCTCACAACACTCCTGTTAATGCATCTCCGAATGATGTTTATTTTCTTCTACAACTGTCACACGGTTGACTCATATTTAGCTTGTGGTCCATTATGACACCTAGATCCTTTTCTGCAGTACTCATATCTAGATAGTCATTTCCCATTTTGTATGTGTGCAGTTGATTATTCCTCCCCAAGTAGAGCACTTTGCATTTGTCCTTGTTAAATTTCATCCTGTTTACCTCCAAGCATTTGTCTAGTTTGTCTAGATTATTTTGAATTATAACACTACCCTCCTAAGCACTTGCAACCCCTCCTGTACTTTATAAGTGTACTCTCTATGCCATTATCTAAATCATTGATGAAGATATTGAAAAGAACCCATCCCAAAACTGATCCCAGTGGAACCTTACTTGTTATGGTCTTCCAGCATGACTCTGAACCATTGATATCTACTCTCTGGCAATGGTCATTCAACAAGTTATGCACCCACCTTCTAGTAGCCTTGTCTAGGTTGTATTTCCCTAGTTTATTAATGAGAAAGTCATGTGAGACTGTATCAAATGCTTTACTAAAGTTTAGGTATACCACATCTGTTGCTTCTCCCTTAGCCACAAGGCTTGTTATCCTACCAAAGAAAGCTACCACGTTGGTTTGACATGATTTGTTCTTTACAAATCCATGCTGACAGTTACTTTTCACCTTATTATCTTCCAGATGCTATGGAGCATAGTATACCAGTCCTCCACCATGCCATGATTTCAGCCAAAATGGAAAGCCAGTAGTCTCAAAGGGTGAAAGGAAGGTAAGGATACACATCACAAACTATACACTATGAACACTTTTGATAAACTTTCTGTTGATCAACTGCTGGTCATAATTATAGTCATTGCCAGTTCAGAACAGCACTTACAGTTCAGTGTTGTTGTCCATATCTATTTGTACATTTTTCCCTTAAATCCCCCTCTTTGCAACAAAAGCTTCAATTTATTCCAGAATTTTAACACCAATGCTGGCGTGAAATTGCTGTGATCTTGAACTGGATTATTTCCATTGGGATTTAAATGAGCTCATCAAATCTGCCACTTGATTTATAGAATTCTTCGATCTATTGTTTCTAAAAAGACAGAGCAAGATCTTTTCCAGACCTCATTTGCAACCACAGACATTTTAGATTTACAAGTCTATAGATACAATTAAGTGCAGAAAGCTAACTGGACTATCTGTAAACTCAGAGTCAGAGTCAAAAGCTCAGGTAAAAACACACTTCTGTAGAGCATGATTTTGTTTAGCCTGAATTAGACTGGCAATTCTTTGGGGCATGAGCCATGTCTTTGTTTGTGGAACTACATTAGCAATAGTCTCCTCTGTATTGGTTGGGTATATATGCTGAGGCAAAACAAAGAGCGGGAGGCTGAGCTCTCAGGGAGTATTTACCCTTCTTTTGGTGGCATGTCATGGGCACATATGTCCTCTTAGCAATTTAGAGGGTAAAAGTAACAGTGTAGAGGCATTGTAAGTGCTTTGGAGGACAGGTTTATAATTAAAAATGATCTGGACAAACTGGAGAAATGGTCTGAGGTAAACAGGATGAAATTCAGTAAGATGGGTGCATAACTTGGGCAGGTTGAGTAAAAACATGCCTGCAGGGTACGGGTAGGTATTCGATCACATACCCCATATGACTCTCTACTTGCCCAAGCCATGCTTCCCTGTCTGCCCTGCTATTTTTAGCAGTGCAATGTCTGCTGCTTCCTTGCTGCAGGGAAAGACTCCAGATCAGGAAAGAGTCCAGCAACTCACTCCACCTAGAGCCCTTCCCCTGCTGCAGGGAAATGCACCAGTGGCTCCCTCGTGCCAGAGCTTTTCCTTGCTATAGTGAAAGACTCTGGTTGGGGGAGCTGTTGAAGTCTTTCCCAGCTATCTCCTCTGTCGGTGCCTTTTACAGTTGTAGGTGCACAGCACAATGTGGACTTGGTGTGCTTTCCACCAAGGTTTGTATCTACACTGAATGTCACTGCCAGGGGTGTGTAGTCGGGGCTGGTGACAGATGTCACTGGGCCCTGGGGGCAGTGTCAGGCTGGTGATGGCTCCGGGCATCCCCAGAAGGGAAGGGGCTAAAAGCAGCCAGCCCTCAGTTCTGCCTGGACCACACCGCGCCTCCTGCACTCAGCCCTTGCCACTCAGACCTTGCCACAGGGACTCCAGGCCCCTTTAAATCATCAGCCCTGGGGCAACTGCCCCCTTTGCTTCCCTCCATAGTCAACCCTGTCTGCAGTGAAGATGTAGCCTCAGTGATGAAAATCAGGATTAATTGACTAGGAATCAGTGGAAATGACACCTTTATAAAACTGGTGTGAGATTAGAATTGGACCCCCTCCATATGTCTGTAGGTGTGCAAATCAAATCAAATACATCCGTTGCAACTATCATCTAAATCTGATTTCATTTCCTGGTGCTTTGCACAGTGTAAATGTTTCACGCGGTGTGGAATTGTACTTTGCAACTCATTGCTATTGGAGATGGGGGAGGTCAAGAATTTAGGAAGAATGGAGATGGGGCTAAACATTTATACTGATAGAATATCCAATGTTACAAAAGTTAATAGTGAAAAAACTTTGGAAGGGATATAAACCCTTATGCTTCAGGGTTTGAGGCAATTTCTATCTATTGTGGGTTAAAATGAGTTCATGGGGGCAGATGATCTCGCAGCTGCCTATAGCAGTCTTGCATGTTCCTCTGAAACATCTAGAACTGGCTACAATTGAAGACAGGATACTTGCTTAAATGGACCTTGGGTCTGATCTAACGTGGCAATACCGATCTCAAGTATGATTACTACAACATGTCATGTATATAGATGCACTGGATATCAAGTTTCTCTCCTTTGCTTTCTCTGAGATAGCAGCATTTGGAGATGCATGTCTCAGATGGGTCAGCCATGCTACCCCATTCAATGGATATTTTTACAAGAGTTCTATAGCACTAAGATAAAAAGGAGTGGCTAGTAAATCATTCTACTTACTAGGATAAGGAGGTATCAAGGAACAAGCACAGTCATCCTGTGTGAATGTTGCCAAGTGCCCCATCTGGACCTCTATCTGGATGAGAACCCTGCTGTAAGCTCTGCGTCTACACTTCTCTGGAGCCCAGGAGCCCAGCATAAGCATTAGAAAATCCCTTCCCATTCTCCCCTCTAGGAAAGATTCTCGCTCCTGCTGTGTAGTGAGCAGTCACCTATTAAAAGGCCTCAGAACCTGATATGGTGCATGCTAATAACAGAGGCTAGTCTGCCGAGGCCAAGTCTGAGGTAAGAATGTTTATCAGAGAGTAACTCAAGGTGCTTCTAGGTTTCAGGGATTCCTTGATAGGAATATCACTATTAGTTGGAACAAATGATATAATGGTAGGCAATGCCTATATCAATCTGCAAAAGGCAGTTTGGGCCCAATCCTGCAAGGTGCTGAGCACCTTGGGAGAGGTTTTTTCATTATGTGTGTACCCAGCACAACGGGAGTCTGATCTCTGATTGGTGTCTGTAGGGGCCACTGCACTGCTAATGGTAATTGTATCCCATTTAGAACAGATTAATTGTATTTAACAGATCTGATCAACAGCATTAAAAAAATGCGTGAGAGACAGAATTTATAGGTGTAAAATGCAGCCAGTGTTAAATGGCTGACTTCACACACAGTCATTTTCATCATCTGGGCTGAACACACTTGCTAAATATAGTGTGTATAAACAAAAGCGATGTCATGACCTTTATTCTAGGCAACCAACTACCACCCATCTTTCTCATACACTTTATAAAAGCAATGAGCTCATCCCATTGTGCTGGCTCATAGCTCTGCAGACTGTGTGGCACTCTAAATGGTTCCCTGCAGGGAAGCACTATCAGGCTATGAGTATAGTTTTAAGTTACTCTTTGACTTGAACACATGCCTCAGGCACTTTCTTCTCACAATTGCACTTGGACTTAAGTAGACCTTGTTTTGTGGCTCAGCTGGAATGGCAAGCTGGGTGTCTATAAGGGGGAGGCAGCCAGGATAGCTCATAGGATGTGGTGGTACTGGGGTGGGGGCGGGGTGTCAAAACATCCTGGTTTTGTTTCTGACACCAACTTGCTGTGTGACCTTGAACCAATCATTTCCCATAAGTACAATGGAGATGATTTCCCATCTCAGTAAAATGCGTAGAGATCAATGGGTATTAAGTGATGTTATCAATGAGACCAAGAGTGATAGGTAGTGTCCAGGAAGGATGAAGTACAGGGAAGGTATCATCTCTTCTGGATCTTTATAGACGTTTTTCTTCCTTGTTATCAGTACCTTGGGCCCTCCTCACCCTTTCTTTATTCTAAGTGACTTTAGCATAGCAATAAGAGAGCATCAGTTTTACAAAGGAAACAACAGTATCACACAAAAATCCAGCATCAAGGTTTTCAAAATGCCCCAGATGCACTGAAACAACCCTGGGGAGCTATTTGGTTCAACTGAAACCATCCCAATCCCCCACAAAAACCTACCTTCTACAGGCCTTTCAGAGGCAGGTCTGGAAGGATTTACTTGTCCACTTTCCTGAAGGCCTGAGGAGGGAGTCTGACTTCTCTCCAGGACTATGAGGATGACTGTGGGGAGTAACCTGGCTTCGCCTTCCACAAAGAACATGGGTGGAGGCCACTTTCAGGGAGAACTGTCACTCCCCACTAGGTTGGAGGCCAGGAAGAGCAGCTGCAATACCAGCTAGCTCTCCCACATTGCCTGTGTGAGCCAAGTGAGAGCTAACCTCTACATCGACTCTCTCCTAGTTCTGCCTTAGGGACTCCTCATCAAGATCTGTTCTCCTGCTCCCCCAGACCAAGTGGGAGATGAAACTGTTGAGGGTTCAGAACTTCGAAGAGGCAGATACAGGGGAATTATGATCTCAGAAAGAGGTGTGGGGCAGAACATGGAAATCCAAACTGGTAGATAGTATGGACTGATGCATCTAACAAAGGTCTGCTATAGGTAAGTTACTAATGTCACACAATGTGATAATTGGGGAAAGTAGACAGAAATTTCTCTGTGGCCATGTCATACAGTAGGCAGGCTTCTTCCATACAAGGAATAGGAAATTCCATGATTTACACTCAGGGGGTTGGATTCTCTTATCAGCTTTGACCACTTTGCATGCCATAAGCAGCCTTAAATTGGCTGGCAATATCAGGTGAGGAATTCCTCTTGTGCAAGGGAAGAAAGGTTGTTCACCACTGCTTTAAGTCATGATTTGATGACTTCAGTAATTCAGCCAGAAGTTCTGGATCTATTACAGGTCCTGTGGCTGTGGATCTATTGAGGTCCTGTGGCTTGCATTGTGCAGGAGGTAGGATAGAAGATCCCAATGGTCCTTTCTGGCCTTAAAGTCTGAGTTTGTTGTTATCTCTCCAGATATTATTGATATCGGTGCACAAGCATTATGTTTATATAGATTTGATTTAAAGTATGTGGGAAGACACAAGCTATCCCCTTCCTCTTGTAGTATTTACAGCCAGTGCAACTTCCCCTTTCCATCTTTTCCTGCTAAAATAATAGCTTTGTACAGCACTTAGTTTTTCATCTCACCTACAAATTGCGTTGGTAGTTTTGTTCTTTGTTATCGTAACCTTTAGGGGTGACAGATCATCTGTAAAGAGGTATAAAAGCCTATAAAGAATAAATCTGCAAAAGACACAGTAGTTTACAACGTGTCGTCATATCTTTCAGTATTACCATTGTCTCTTGCTTCCTGTCTCTGTGTAAATCTGAACAGGGTATTTGTCTTTCCTCTGCTCTCTTCTTTCATTCTACCTCTCACCATAATCGGATGAATTTTTAAAAACAATGCTAACATCAGTGCTATTTTAAAGCTGACATGCTGTCATCTCTTTGAAATGAGCATTAGCAGAGGAAAGAAAAGGTTTGCTCCAAGGATGCTGCTAAAATAAAGCAGAATGCGAAGCAGTCAGATGATGAGTCTTGATAGGCGTAGCTGATTTTGTCCCTTAGCCTTTCTAATCTTGTCCATACATGTTTGTGCTATTCTTTTGTATACATCTTTAGCAACTTGCCCATATTTCTCCTTTTTGTAGGATTTCTTTTTGATATTTAGGTCATTGAAGAACTCCTGATAGAGCCATATTGGCCTTTTATTGTTCTTCCTGGGGCTGGGGATGAGGGGTTCAGTATGCAGGCTGCTTGGGGGAGAGTGGATAATCAGAGCCCTCTCTCAGGGCAGCAGCATGAGGCCAAGTGAAAAGCACCTCTCCATGGCTGCTGCAGATCCAGTGGGCACAGCCAGGGGAGAGCTGCATGTCTCCAGGCTAGGACAAGTCCAGATTTGTCTGTCCCCTGTGTTTCCCAGCCAGAGTGAGAAGTGTAGCAAACTGCCAGCAATGCTCCTGTACAAATCGGGAAGAGGGGAGAATTCAGCTAACCCCACAAAGGGCATGTGGAGGGTGGGAGGCAGTCCCAGACGAGGGGAGCATGCCCCAAGCCAGCCCCTTTCACCTGCCTGGTGGTTCTGTCTCTTTTCTATGTGGTTTTATGAGAAGCAACCCCATTCCAGGCATATCCAATTTTCCTGGAACAGTTTGCCTTGCTTTAAATTATGATAAGAGGAGACTGTATACCAAGTTTGGTGGTCCAAGCTCTTGCCGTTTAGGAGGTGTTCTTGAACAGAGAGACAGACCAATTCATGCACAAACTCTCTCAAATATATAGTAGATTTGTTCCAGAAATGCCTCATCCTCACCCAGCGATCTGTAGTAAACTCCTACAACAATGTCAACCCTGTTTTCCCCATTTTATCTTCCCCCAGAGACTGTCAGTTTGTCTGCCTCTCTCCTCTGCCTTGACATCAGAACAAGTATATATGTTCCTGATGTAAAATGCAAGACTCTGTTGGCAGCTTCCCCTGCTTAGATCTCTCACTCAAGCCATGCCAGCATTTTCACTTCTCCACTTTCTCCCACTCTCCCTTCCTTGCTTCCATCCACTCATGACCTCTGTTTGGCTTCAAATCCATAGGCTGTTGGCCAGCTCTGCTTCTTCTACCTTCCCACTTGGGCACCAAATACTCCTCCTGAGGTAAGCGGGGGGTAGGGAGCGGAAGGAATTCTGCATTGAGGGAACCCGTCTCCAAAGACCCAAACTGAACTGAAAACTCAGACTGTTCTGAATGACATCCTCTGATCTCACCTCCTGTCTATACTTTCTCTTGATGCCACCAGCTCCTCTGTGCTGCTGCTGTCCTGAAAGCGAGAGACTGCACAGCCTATCTTGGACTTAGAACGTATTCCATGATGTTGCACCACGAGAAAAGGGGATGAGAGCTTTATATCTTTAAAGGAAGAAAAGAGAGTTTAATTTGTGCTGTTTAGTCTTTTACCCACTCATTCTTTGTCATAACTTTACTTTAGCTGTTTTCTTGATCATACGCCAGAAGTAGTTCTGAAATATTAGTTTTCCCATAGACACAAAGCAAGACATTTTTTTTGTGTGTGGTTTCAATTTCAAACTAAGGGCAAGAAGCAAAGATACAAAGAAAACACAACTGCAAAGTGTGTATGAGAGGGAGCAAGCATGCATAGTAAATTTCTCTAACGTTCCCCATCTGAACTAAAATTCTAAATCATAGCGCCCTCTATGTTTGGCAGGGATTACATAATTTAGTTATACCAGCACAACACCTGCATAAACAAATATATTTGCATTTCATCTTAAAGATGTGATTTGCAAATCATATAAATAAAGGTAGCTAATTTAAGATTTATGTGGATTGATGACCCTGCAAAATGTGGGCTGATTAATCAGAACCATGGCATTGCAAATGTGAAGCTGGGAACTTCAGATTATAAGAAAATGGTTTCTTTAGTACAAAGATGTGTTCAATGCAGAACTGTGTTTTTATGTTAGGTTCTAAAACATGTTGTTGCTAGTGTTTGTAGGAGGACCTGATCTTCACGTTGTGGTTTTTGAGCCACGTAGCTCTCTCGCTGAGTCACAAGCAAGTGAGAATTCCTCTATAGAAGAGTTGGAGCCATGTAGGCAGGAAAGGGTGGAGGGAGACAACAATTAGAGCCACAAAGTTCCTGTTTTTCAAACTCTTAACATCCCACTGCTTTGTGTTGTATGTCAGGGTGTTGTGTTCCATCATCACTTTGCTAACATATGCTAGAACAGGGCCCAAATGGAAACCCCGGGTGTACCTACATTCCCACTAATCTGCAGACCTGGGCATTAGTGAATATATATTCACATACCCAATACTTAATTTGCTTGCCAAGCCAGGAGCTGTAATTGTTTACATATTTAAGTTCAGAATATTGTTAAGCCATCACTGAACTAAATAAGCCTTTGTTGATTGGCTAACTGCGGAAGTTCAAGTTTCTTGAGGCTCCAATCCATTATTATTTAGCTGCAGGGGTCATGCTAAAACAGAGAGATCAAATCAAGGCCAGAGGAATGGGAACTCCCTCCAGCTCAAGAGAAGCCTGTGCAGTTAGTTGCACAACAATTACCCATACAAAGAAAAGTTCCTTTCAGAATAGTAGGTGAGGCTAAATCATTGCAACTTGTAGTCATTGGATTTTCAAGAAGTGTTGGTTGAACTGAAAATGATGGATGCCTTGTTGGCTTGGCTTTATTATGCCAGTAATGTGTCATGATTAGATACCACTTTGATATGAGTTTTCCAAAATATAAGCTGTGAAATCTTTACATAAAACATTTTTGATCCTTAGTACTATGCAACATTCACCAGGCTTTCCTAAATCTTTTAAGTTTCATTTAGTGAATGAGGAAAAGCTCTTTCTAAATAGGCTTGAAACTGATATATGCTATCTTAATCTTTTTAAATCTAATTTTCAATTTAGCTGATAAAGGCATGGAAGGTCAAATGATTTTCCCATTGTCACACAGTAAAGTAGTGGCTCTGCTGGGGTTAGAAGTTGACTCTTGGTATCTGTTCCTTATTCTAACCATTAGATTAGCCTATTTGAATAAACAGTCTAAAAGCTTGTTAAGAAGGTGAAAATATCAGTTCAAGTACGCTTTAAAATGTTGGAAGTCCTCATGGAATGCAAACTCTGGGATCAAATAAATATTTAGTCAAAAGGCTTCAATGATTCAGTACCAACGCCTACATAATTTCACAAGCAACTTGAAGAAGCTGGAGTCCCTCATAATCCTCTAGAGCATTTTGCTGTATTCAGACGGTAGACGTTTTGCACGCTTGTATGAAAATCTTACTCCCTAATCAGGCAAATGAGAATTAAGCAATCATTCTATTACACTGAACAGGTTTTAGGGTATATAAAATCAAACAGTTTTATCAGCTATTAAGAGTGAGTAAAAAAATTAGTGGCGTTTCTGCAATTTAGCAATACAGTTATAACATTTCAGAAGAAAAATAAGTAGGGCTGTCAGTTGACCTGTGTTAACACCTGTGATTAATGCAGGACAGGATTAACGCATTAATCGCAGGCGTTAATGGTGCGCTACCCATTTGAAGTGCCACTCTGGCACTTCAAAGGGGCAGCGCGAGTGGAACCGGGGATCAGCAGGAGGGCCTACCTGATCCCCGGCTCTGCGTTGCAAAGCACCTTTGAAGTGCTGATTCCGTGCTTCAAGGGGGTTTTGCAAAACGGAGCTGGAGATAAGCTGGAGTCCCAGCTTATCCCAGGCTCCTAATGCACTGCTCCTTTAAAGCGCCAAAACGGCACTTCAAAGGGGAGGCACAAGCGGAGCCAGGGATCAGCTAGGGACTCCAGCTGATCCCTGGCTCCGCTGTTGCAAAGCGCCTTTGAAGTGCTGGAGCGGCACTTCAAAGGGGCTTTGCAACATGGAGCCGGGGATGCCAGGCTCCTCTTGCACTGCCCTTTTGAAGTACAGTTTTGGCGCTTTAAAGGGGGAGTGCATTAGGAGCCTGGGATCAGTTGGGGAGCAGCACTTCAAAGGGGCTTTGCAACGCAGAGCCGGGGATCAGCTGGAGTCCCCAGCTGATCCCAGGATCCTAATGCGCTGCCCCTTTGAAGCGCCGCAGCATTTCAAAGGGGCAGCGCACGCCATTAATTGCACGATTAATCGCAATTAATTTTTTAAATCACTTGACAGCCCTAAAAATAAGGGAAATAGTAAACTGTTTTTTTTTTTTTTTTTACCAAGTCATGATTTGTGTGTGTGTGTGTATAGGCAAAAGGGGTGAGGGAAAGGTTAACTACATCACATGATTGTTCTGCTGTAGGAAACGACTGCACTTGATTTGGAAAAGCTGCAAACAGTAAGTGCTAAAAATGGAATTAAAATGGGATCCTGGCCCTCAAAATGCAACACATTGACAAATGGGTTTTTTCCAGGTTTGAGGAGAAACATTGATTTCCATTTAGACAGAGCCTCAGAGTAATGCCTCTGAAATACTTTGGCCCACCTTCCCCAGAGGCCCATCAGAATTTGGTGCCATGCGGTATTAATTCTGGTTCACGATTCAGTTTGGGGTCTCCTCTCATGTAAGTGCAGGTTTGTGCATGTACATATGCCTGTTTATGTATTTAGATCCTCAAATGCTAATTGTAATCAATGGGTGTCAGGAGCCTAAATACCTTTAGGGATCTGGGAACTAACACCTGTGTGTGCAAGTTTCATAGACGAAAGGTACAGCTAGCGGTTATGTTTGAGCATGTCCAAAATGGCAGGAGAATTCTTGGGGGGGGGGGGGATAAAAATGAGACCCACAGTTGGTGTCTAAATTAAGAAGAAATCAGTCTAATTACTCCCTTTTTATTTGCATTACAGTGCCTTCCTGACAAATGCTGTACACCCATGTTCCCTGTAAGCTGTGCCCTTGAGTAGCCCCTCAGGAGAGATTCACATGCCACCCAACAGATTAGCTGTTTGTAGTGGTGTTGCACATTCACACATGCTCTGGTGCACATGAAATGTATTCTGCACATGAATAGAGATGATTAGAGGGCACATTGCTGTACAAACATATTAAGGAGCACTCTCTGCTTCTTACAATATAAATAGTAAAGGCAGGGAAAAGGTAGGAGAAAATGTACACTATTATCTCCACTTAACCAATGAGGAACTGAGGCACAAAGAGATTGCCATTGATCTAAGGCCTGAAGGGACCACCAGATCATCTAGTCTAGCCTCCTGTATATCACTGACCACTAACACACACTCACCCCAACAGGCAAAACTGGACCAAAAGGTAACAGCCCACTGGATTAGTATGTGTCAAAGGCAAAGAACAGGAGCTGGTAAGTAACTTACCAAAGAGGCTGATTAGGTGGAGTTGGTCAAGCTGATCAGCTGGTACCCACCCAGGTCTTTAAAGGTTCTGGACCCACATAGCTTATTGAAAGAAATATGAATCTATATCATTTTCTAAATTTTATTAAACACATCAATCAAGAAAAGCTATCACCAGGGCAGAGTGAGTATTAATGATATTAAACTAAAATAAAAATAATTTTACAAAAAGCACATCAACAAGTTACTCTGAAGATTGGACTGTAATTGAATCAAATTATTTAATAATTCAGATAGTACTAAAAATAATCAATACTTATAAATGTAAAGACATTTCTAAGGAGGCAGCTATTTATCTGCTTATATAGGCCAACCAAAGAATTTTAGCAAAATCCATCAAATTAGGATTTAAATCTAGTCAAGAGCTTAATATTGAAAACATAGCTGTGGTGTGTCTCCGCAAACATAGCTGTGGTTTGTCTAATTATAAAACACCCTTCTTAGAATTTAATTTTTGTACGAGAGTTAAGCCTTTTCTTTCCTGCTCGCAACAGATATATTAAAATAAAGACTTTACCAAGAAAAACTTTAAAAACAACGAATAGTCTAGTAGCACCTTAAAGACTAACAAAACATGTAGATGGTATCTTTAAGGTGCAACTAAACCATTCATTGTTTTTAAAGTTTTTCTAGTTACAGACTAACTCGGCTACCCCCTGAGACTTTACCAAAACACTGTTGATACACGGAAGTTTGATGACTCTTATTTACCTGAAATTACAGATGATAATTTCAATTCTCTCAGGACTTTTAAATATAAAACAGATCATTTTTAGGTTAAGGAGCAGAAATCAGTTTCTTGGCAGGGAATAATTATGACATCAGAGGTAAGATACCCTGTTAACTGCTTTTAAGAAAACATGGTCACCAGGGTTTGACAGTTTTGCAATTGAAACATTTGATTTCACTGTTCCTAAATCTCTTGCTCTTTAATCAATAGGTTTGAAGGCTTGTGAGCAGCAAAGCTTTTTTTTTTAAACATTGTTAAAAATAAGCAGAACCAACACAGCAGCCATTAAATACTAAAGTTTAGTTACCAATAAACTGCAGTAAATAAATTAATGGGGAGAGTGGAATTTCCCATGCTTACAAACATCAAGGCACTCTGCTGTCAGACAGTTTTTCATGTCTAGAAGCAAGCCAAACATTACCAAAAAAGGAAAGCCAGGGAGAATGGTGGTATTAGGGGGGAGAGGTCTCTCATGCAGCTGTGAGCATTGTCTATTTTATTTATCAAAAACCTAGATGGAATGGATCAACAAAAAGAGAGGAAAAGTCTTAACAGAAACTCAGAAAGCAGGTCTTACCTTTATTAACGAGTAAGTTAACACTTGACAGAAACTGAAACAGGTCATTAAATCAAATTCTAGCTATCAAAATATTATTATAATAAGAACATACATAAACTGGCCTCTCTGTATTGCCACAGCACACACTTGTTAAGATGATTAGTTCTGACCTTGATCACACTCCAGTAGAAGCAAATGAGAGGAAACCATAGGAGAGTTACATGAGAACAAAAATGCTTCTGTTATAAAACAAGCAAAATACAAAACCTAATGAAGTTAGAAAAACAATCTTAGCTTTAGAAAAAATCATAAATGAAGGTAAAAAACTTAAAACAGAAGGTAAATGATTAAAAAGTATAGCCACATAAATACCCATCCATAAAAATAACAAGGTAAGTAAAAGGATGAGCTAAATAAATATTTGGGTTAAACAAGTTACAGACAGGCTAAGAGCTGCTGCCTTCTGTTATTCAGGGCTTCTGTATGTGTATTTGCAAAGTCTAGGAAGGAGGCCAAGCTAGCTCCAGTTGTGCTATTTAATTTGGCGATTTAACCAACTAAGCAACTAATTATTTTCTTCTGTTATTTTTATAGAACTCAGGCTGATTCTGCCCTGTGAATCTGAAGCTTTTCACTGAAGTCAGTGGAATAACTCTGCATTTGCACTGATGTAACTGACATCAGAATCCGATCGTTAGCTACAGCCTGCAAAATATTTATCATTGTGGGACTAGACTGTGTACCTGGTTGCACAATCTCATTCACAATAATTTAGAGGTGCTAAACTAGTTAGGAGCAGTTGGTACAAAATAAAAGAGGGAGCCTCTGTTGATGACTATCATAACAAGTAAACCATATGTGGTGACAAGGCATAGCAAGGGGGATTGATGGAGAAGAAGAATGGTCCAGCAGGAATTGAGACACCTGAAATTCCTTGATCTGTTATAGAATTCCAATGTGACCTGGGGCAAACCACTGCTTCAGTGCGTAACAGCACTTCTTTAACTCAAAGAGGTATTGTGAGGATAAATGATTGCTGGGTACACAGACACTATCATAATGGAAGCCATAGAGAAAGATAGAAAAGAGTCCTCACAGCCATCCAAGTATGTGTGTACATGCATGCACACCTTTCTCCCCCTGCAGTACAGTTGATCAGAAATTTTTGGATGAAATATTTTTCTGTTAGAAAACACTGATTTGCTAAAAGGGAAACATTTTGCAGAAATGTGTCTGTTAGACAAAATTTCATTTTGAAAGAGACTGGAAAAGCATTTTGAGACAGATGAAGTGGAACATGCTGACCTTTAAGAATGGAACAATTCAATGATCCATTCTCTAACAGCTTTTAATGTCTATTCACATACTATAAAATAAAGATAAAATCCAAATGAAACATTTTCCATTTTTATCCAAACAAAATATATCAATTGACCCAAAACAATTTTTTGCATTTCTATTCATGTGAAATTTCAATGTTTGTTTTCTTTCCAACAATATAAAAATTCTATAAATGCTACCACTTGGGATTGACTAGGAGGGAGAATCTGACATTAAACAGAGAAAATTGGAGTCTGGGAATGTTAGAATCCTGGAGAAAAATTCCAGCATTTCAGAAAATTTGAAGCAATTCCATGGAAGATTTTGTGCACTTTGGAAAGAGGAGCAAACTTACCTGGCATTTACTATATTTACCACTGGAAGTTATGTCTGTTTAAAACACAGGCACTGAAAACACCAGTATCAGTGGATCCTAAATACACATGCATTTCCAATAAGATATCAAAACACATAA
Source organism: Pelochelys cantorii (assembly GCA_032595735.1). Classification (NCBI taxonomy): domain Eukaryota; kingdom Metazoa; phylum Chordata; order Testudines; family Trionychidae; genus Pelochelys; species Pelochelys cantorii. The sequence continues at coordinate 85,105,010 of CM064330.1, read as the reverse complement.
AAACAAGGCAAATGCCAGCATTAACAGCAGGGAAAAAGCAGTTCCCACCCAAGCAGGTTACCCTCTCTTTAATCTTACATTACAAAGCTGGGCTCCTATCCTCCTCATACACAACAAATTCCCTGGTGCTAACGCTTCTTCATTCTAACAATTCCTGTCCTCTACCACCCAAGGCAATTATTTTCTTAGCACACAGTCCATCTCTTTCTCATTCGTCTTCCCTACTCTTTGTAAAGCCATGTAGCTTTATTTTTTAATGGAAAGATGTTAAGCCATCTGTGCTGCTATAAAACTCTTTTTGCTCTCTAAGGTTAATTATTGTATGAGGATGACTGCTCTGGTTTTCCTGTGTCACTGCTGTTCGCCACAGTGCTGTTGTAGTTCTCTAAAACCCCAGATTATGTCATGAACATCACAAAGTCTATTTTGCCTGTTTAGACATAATGCCAGGAAGGGCAATAAAGACATATACTTTATTGTAATGGTTTTTACTTATTCCTGTCTTAAGTGGAAAATTACTTGGGAGCTTAATGCAGAAAGCTTATTTAGCAGACAAGGATGCTGCTGGAGAACATTAATGATAATACACTTTAGAAAGAGCTAGTGTAGAATCATCATAAAAGATAACGTTATATTATATTAGCCATTTCCATCCATCATTGCCCCAGGGTGTTATAAATGTTCATCAAGTAAAGAGGCATGCATGTAACCCGTAGGGAAAAGGGCTAGTAGTTTTAAAAATAGCAAGCAGGGTTTTATAAGAACTGACCCTGAGCATGTACCGATACATGGTGCAGGAGGAACTAACTCTGCTGAAACAGATGTTGTTTTTATTTAGTCTATATCCTGCTGAAGAGACTAGAAACTAGAGAGCCTTACACAAAAACCCACAATCCATGAAGAAGGATTAAATTCTCATGTCTACAAGAAAATAACTGACTGCAGTGAAATTAGTCAATGTGATATAAATTCAGACACTACAGTGGAGTTCTCAGATTTTATACCAGTGAGGTTGAGGGCAGAAATCCTTTGGCTTCAACACTGATTTAACTAAACTCAGAAATTGGTCCCAAAACTTTTAGAAAGCAGTGACTTTGTTATTGGGGATCTGAAAAACTTTTCCACAGTCTTCAGAGTTGGAGGTGGTGATCTGCTGAGAAATATAGTCACTGCAGAACACAAGGACATACAATGGCCACTAGTATATGAATGAAAGCTTCATAAGCGAACTCCCAACATGATTACATATAGCATGAGGGGAAGTATAGCTTGATGGTTGTGTACCATTGATGCACGATGGTGGATATGAATGCAGTACACTTATAAAAATAAAAACGGATTAAGAGAGTCGCTGAAAACTGGCATTATGTAGATATACTAATTGTGTCTTTGTGAAAATGTATATGGGGCTGCCTTTTCCTCTCCTGTACATTTCTATAAATCAGGAGTAACTCCACAGACGGCAATGGGTATATCTACTCTTTGAGTTGATGGGTTCATGTCCAGCTCCAGAATTACGTACCAGTACTAGCTCTGATTGAACCAGTACCTTAAAAACTGAAGTGTGGCAGCAGTGGCAGTGCAACCAGTGAGAGGTGCTAGCTGCCCCAATATGCACCTGGAGTCTCTGACAGGTACATACTCCGGCTGACTAGCCCCTCCCATGCATTATATTGCCACAGTTGCACTTTTACTTTTCAAGTACAAGCTTGATCAATGCTAGTGCAGATACATCTATTTAGGCTGGGAATTACACCTCTAGGTCAGAGTGTAGTCATACTAAGTTGGATTACTGCTGTTAAACTGGTGTAGTTAAGAGCAGAATGGAACCCAGTACCAGCTCTCCAGCCCAATACTTGTTTTCACTTGCAAATAATTGGGTCTCTATTTCTGAACTAGCAATAAGCCTTCAAATTAAAAAAAAAAAAAAACTATTTAAGCTCACAGAAACAGACTATGGATTTTTGCATTTCTCCAGTGTGTTATGGGATATTTACTGAGTACCACAGACTTGTACAGAAAACAAGCGATCATTTAAACTGTATTTTAAAATAATTTATTGTAGTTATCCATATAAACAGCAAGATCATTTCATTACATGTTCGTGAGTACATTTTTTAGTACCATCACCAGTGCATTGTATACCAGAGATCTAAAATGGGGTGATCAATAGCAGGTTGTCCAGGTATCTTTCCTAAATTTTCCTTTGCTTAATGAATTGATTTGAATTATATCCCTTGGGACCATCCTACAGATTCTTATTTGCCATGTCTTTGACAATCAACAGCATTTTTTCTGAAGGAATAGGGGACCCTATGTAGTAGGGTGTGTTGAACTTTTTGCTATTTCAGCTTCTCATCCTAATTCAAGACAAAAGGAAATGTTAAAATAATGAGTTTCCTGTGGGACAGAAACATCATGTTTTAATCGCATAAGTCACAAGGCCTGGCTGAAGGAAGTGAACCAATCTATGTCCAGCTGGGGGTAGCTAATTGCCTATGTAGCTAGAAGGTAGGTAAGTAAGGAGCCTCTGGACCAAATATGAGCCTTAAAAGAGCTCAGTTGGAAAACTTCCTGAGGAGACAGGAAGCTCCAGAGGAGGGAGCTTCCAGAGAGACTGAACCAAGCAAAAAGCTGCCTGGGCAAGACCCTGGTAGGGTTGCCAGGTGTCCAGTATTCAACCTGACAGTCCAGTTTTTGCTCCCTCTGTCTAGTAAAAAAAATTCAGAAAATACCAGTCATGTGCAATGTCCAGTATTTTCTGCTTTTCTGGCTGGGTGCCCAAGTGAAGCCTAGTGGGGGCGGGGCCACAATCAATGCTGGGAGCCCTCAGCTCAACTGGTTGTGTACGAGAAGCCTGGCGGGGGGCGGGAGGAGTGGCTGGGGAGGAGGGGCCGCAATCAGCGCTGGGAGGTTCATGCACTCAAAATATATGATATAGACTGTTGATTGTTTATAATAAAGTTCCCATTCATGTTAAGCATACTTGTGGTGGGGGTTTTTTTGTTTTGTTTTTGCTCGACAAATTTTTAGCACGTGTGTTTGGTATTTTTTGGGAAACCATCTGGCAACCCTAGACCCTGAACAAGCCAGGGAGAGACTGCAGGACTCTCCCGACAGCAGAGAAGCTTGAGGTTTTAGAGTAGAAGGGGCTGCTACTGAACCTGGAGACTTTATTTCTTTATGTAAGTTGTAGTTGGTCTCTAAGATAAGAGCCTTTAAATTGTGGTGCAAGTGTTCTTTCAGACGGCTTTAGTAAAAGGAGGTGTACTGCTGTAACGTAGAATGTTTGGCTTCTCCTTGACCAGACTGCTTAAGTGACTTCACTGGGAAGGAAACTGAAGCAGGCCACAGCAGACCCCCAACTTAGCTGCACAGGGATATTTGGGAGACAATGGTGTCCCCTCTATACAGCTCTAGTATAAAGAGCTTAGGATGCAAGTTTAATTTTCTTTTTTGCCTGTCAGCTAATGTATGAGAATTACTATTTCACAGAAACCTATTGAAATGCAACACTAACTTGGAAGAAAGTAGCCAAATGGTTTCGTTTTAAGTCAGCACGCCAAAGGATGAAGCACTAGGGGATACACAACCAGTATAATATTTTAACAGACTATGCAGCTGTTTTCTATTAACTTTGCTTGAGATAAGTAAGGAATCAGGGTTTCCTGTGGCTTAAAGGCAATTTGGATTTCCTGTGCCTCAGCAGGAGGCATTATATAAACCAAAAAAAGGCCATAATGATCCTAAAAGACTCATGTTTCACAAAAAATAACACCTACAAAAATTCCTGCAGGCTGTCAGTGTTATTTGGGGCTCTTAAGCCTTTCCATGTTCCTAACCTTGATACTCAAGTCAGAACAAAATTATACCACATATTCATGTAATTTCCCTGCTTAAAAATCACTTATTCAGAAGAAGCAACACTTAAATTAATTGGTCAAATAAATATTAATCAGATGATATGAATACTGGCATTATCCTAATGGATTCAATCTGAGTGAGGGCTATGTAAAGGTCAAGTAAAAGATTCCATTAGGATGACATCATTAATCACACCAACTGATGGTAGTTCAGATGCCAATGAACCAACCTTTAGGTATGCCAAGAGTTTCAAAATTCTCATTTAGGGATTTTAGGTGCCTCAGTTTTTAGCTTCCAAATTTGAGATATTTTAAAAGGTCTGATTTTTCAGCAAACACTGAATGGGGAGCATCAGGCCCCATTAGCATAACTCATGTTGGACAATGAAAAAAGGAGGCACCCAAAACAGCTAGTCACTTGTGAAAATGGTGATCTTGGCTGCTCTGGAGTTATTAAAGCAAGTGATATTATGGGTGTATAAATATAAAACATAATGAGGGAGGAAATGGACACATTATATCCTTTTATTTGGTTGTGTTACAAACTGTACACCACTGTCACTTTAAGAGGCAGGAGGAATTTTTTTCTGCTAACCTACCAAACTGAGTTGTCAACTTTTTCTTTTGATGAATGTTATCTGCATCACTTCACCTACTTGCTTTGTGTGAATATTGGTCCCACTGAAGTTAATACAAGTTGAACCTCTCTAGTCCAGCACTCGCTGGTCTGGCAACATCCATGGTGCAGCATGATTTTAGTTAGCCAGATGGCCACTTATGGGTGTGGCCAAGTTTCCCATGGTCCCATAAAGTTTGTTTACAGCCACCTGTCTTGACTCTGTGTTCTCTGCTGTTATTTAGTTCTACTTTGCCCCTAAATGTCTTCTAAGAGCCCAGCAAGCAGTGGAACTGTTGGTAATGCTTCTAGACAATATTGACCTACTGTGGTTCGGCAAATTCTCTGGTTTGACACTGGTCAGGTCCCAAGAGTGCCAGACTAGAGAGGTTCAATCTGTAGGAATTTTGACATTGAAATCAATGAGGCTGGGATTTTGCCATTCATGTCATGGAAGAGGATGCAAAGATAAAGTTAAGTTATCCTTGAATCCTTCCATCCTGGAGCCATCCTGTGCTGGTCCAGTTACCTGTTCTAACTTGGGTTAGCTGCCAACAGCTCCCAGGATACACTGGGGCATGTAAATGTCCCATGTGCCCTGGCTATCCTTCCCATCCCATGCCATCTTCAGGGACAGGTGGTGTTATAGTAGTAACTATGATGGCTCTGCACCATTTAAGAGTCCCTGGATACATCTAAACTACACCCCTCTGTTGGCAGCGGGATATAAATTGGACGTATTGAAAGTGTAAATGAAGCCTGGATTTAAATATCCCTCACTTCATTTGCGTAATGGCAGCTGCTGCTTTTTTTGAAACGGGGCTTTTCGAAAAAACCTGGCAGTTTAGACGGGGCATTTTCGACAAAAATGTGCCATTTCGAAAGATCCTATACTCCTCATTTTTTGAGTACAGGATCTTTCGGAATGGGGCATTCCTGTCTAAACTGCTGTTTTTTTCCGAAAAGCCCCATTTCAGAAAAAAGCGGCGGCCAGCATTATGCAAATGAAGTGCTGGATATTTAAATCCCGGCTTCATTTGCACTTTCGATATGTCTAATTTACATCCCTCTGCTGACAGAGGGGTGTAGTTTAGACGTAGCCCCTCTGTGCTAGCAAAACCATTTAGTAGCTTGGTATGTCAGCTTCAGGGCAATTTTCTACCAGTGGAGCAGTATTTACCTCTGGCCCTTTGTCTCTTTAACTATTACCATATTACTAGTCAGCCTCTAGGTCCCCTCTGCCTTCAGAGGTCATCGTAACCCATTATTTAACATTAAAAAAAATCAATCACTAAAATGGAAAATTCCCATCTACTTTATTCCTATGACTCTGCGGAAGTATATTTGTTAATGCTTCATCTAGGTTAAGTTTCTCAGTTATTTACATGACATTTTGGGGAAGACATTGCAGTTGTTAAATATGTCATTTTTCTGCACTAAATTCAAATTGTATATTAGGAAAAAGCCAAAACTGATTGGAAATTAGGAATATTCTCAGTGCATAATTGACTTTTCATGAGAAACTCAGCTGAAACCCAAAAGGTTTTGATTAAAACCTGCCATTTTCTGCAGAAGAGAGATTCTACAAAAGCAACATTTTGTGTAAACTTAGTTTTCCATCAAAAAGCAGTTTGAATGGAAAAACGTCAATAAGGTTTTGAATCCATGATGCCTGATTGTTCCTATAAATATATTTTTTCTCCCCTCTCCTATTTTTAAATGTCTCATGAGATAAGGCTTTCCTTTTAAGACTGTTCCACAAGTTGTAATTATGGCATGTTTAATTATTTTCACTTGCTACATGTTGTCCACTATTCCTATCTAGTACAACTGATTGTAGTACGAGAAAAAGCTCTATGCAGTCTCCATGACTTCCACTAAATGAGTGTGTATCACCCTTCAGACACGGTACTGAAAATGTGCCTCTTACCATACAATAATGAGTAATAAGGGTCACTATAACAGCATAAGTTATCAGTCATGAAAATATGGGTTGAGGTAGTTGATTACTCATATTTGTGGGATAGGAAGAAAGGCAAAGAATGTGAAAGTGAAATGGTGGTTTTATTTAACATGAATAGCTCTTTATCATGAAGGATCTTTAAATCAGTTAAAATGGGACACTTTTCCAGACATTCCATCAGACTGATAAGGCGTAGTGGATCTTTTTTGTAGGACAGTAGTAGTAGAATCATGTCATTCATGGCAAAAGCACAACAGAACCACTTAGGTAACCAAAGCAAAGCATCTTTTACCGATAATCTCAAAACCACAGGGGGGGAACAGTGCCAAGAAGGAACATAACACTGCTTTTCTTTCTTCTCTCAAAGCCAGATACTTCTGAAACACCAGCTGGAGGTTCGATTCAGTTGCTTTGACCATTGCACTCCAGTGGTTGGAATTCTATAGTATTTATTGTAGTTGGTTCTTTCTACAGCTGAAATCTGTAAACAACATGGACAATTCACTCACTGGGCTGTTGAAATACTTCACTATCATTGTTTTGGAAAAGAAAAAGCCTCTGTCGTCTGAGCAGGAGACAGGTGCTTGCATGAACTTTCCTGACATCTCTCTAAAGGGCATTCAACTGGGTATGGTAGTCTGTAACAGAGTGTGACTCACCATCAGGGCATCTCCTGCTGGTCACTTGGGGAATTAGCTCTTTGGTACTGGAGCACCCCCTTCTGTCTGGTGTCTCCCGTGTCTCTGCACTCTGGGGTTCTCCCCCTTTGGGAACCCCCTATGCCCTCCTTGCCTCAGTGACCAGTGATCATCTAGCCCCTTGCCTCTGGGGCAAACTGCAGTCTGAAATGGCCAGTCATCATTGGCAAGGGCGTGTGGACCTGCTGCCTTTGCCTACCCTTGCTGCTTCTCTGCAGTCTTAGTACACTCAGGCCTTGCTTCAGGCCCTGCAGCCTGGGAGCTTGCCTGGCCAGAGCTTCCCCAGCTCTGCCTGCCTTTCCCCAGTCCTGCTCTAACTACAGCCCTAGGCTATGTCTACACTCGCGGCTTCTTGCTCAAGAAATATGCAAATGAGGCTAAGCGTGGAATATCGCCGAACCTCATTTGCGTACCTAATGAGCCACCATTTTTGCGGAAGAAGCTTTTGCGCCAGAAGGAGCTGTCTACACTGCCCGTTCTTGCGCGAGAAAACCCCTCTTGCGCAATGCCGTTCCGCCACTTATTTTTCAGGAAGAACGACATTGCGCAAGAGGGTTAGTGTAGACAGCTCCTTCTGACGCAAAAGCCTCTTCCGCAAAAATGGCGGCTCATTAGGTATGCAAATGAGGCTCGGCGATATTCCATGCTTAGCCTCATTTGCATATTTCTTGTGCAAGAAGCCACGAGTGTAGACATAGCCCTAGTGTTCTCAGGCCTTGTCTCAGGCCCTGCAGCCTGGGAGTGAGGTCAGGCCAGAGCTCCCCAGCTCTCCCTGCCTCGACTCAGCACAGCCCTGTCTCAGGAAGCCCTTAGCTTCCCTGGCAGGTAGGTCCCTCCTGTTCCCCAGCCAGAGCAAGAATGTGTCTGTCCCCCTCCCTCAGGAGCCTTTATTTATACAGCCCTCAGCTGGGCCTTTATTGGCTCATACTGGCCACAGCTGCTGGCTCCATAGCTCCAATGCGTCAGCCTCCTCCCTTAAAGGGCCAGAGCAGGGCAGATGCCCTGGCACCCAGTCATTTTTTTGAAACCCTTGGCCTTATGTATGCTGAGTGTCCCAGGCATTCTGAGATGCGTTGTCGACATGCAGCCGTTATTTCATATTACTGGGGGGGAAAATGCAGCACTGCTCTTTTCTATGGGTTAATAGCTATTTTGAGCAGAGGCTTGCATGACGTGTCCCATGTCCATGCTTGTATCATGTTTCATGGCATACGTCACTGTAACCTTTTCTGCCATTTTTCTAACGGTTTCAAATATTTTTTCTTTACTAAATCACAAGGTCATTTGTGGCTCCTCTAAAAGAAAAATGGTCAAAATTCAAATACAGAGGCAGTGACTAACGTGAGAAAGTTGTATTTTTTTAAAGGGAGATTGTTTCTATAGAAATTTATCATGCTAATGGATTCTTGCAGCAACTTCATGGCATGGGAAATGCAGTAGTAGCTGAATTCAGTTATTAAGGAAATGCAGAACTGCCAACCAGAGAAAGAGGGAATAATCTAAGGAACACTAACGTTGATGAAAAGACTCCCATTGATTTCAATGCACTTTTGATCAAGCCTAATAGAACTTATCTGTAAAGACAGCTATCTTCAAATACCGGAGTTCTCTTCTGAATTGTCTCTATATATTTGAATCAAAATTATATATTCAATTTGTTTATACCACAGAAATCCAACCAGAAAGAAAACTCTTTAAGTATAACAGTTATGTATCTTACTGCTGTCCAGAATAGCCAGAAAGATATTGTCACAGTCCTGAGCTGTGCTAACCTAGCTCAGGCCTGGTATAGACCCAAGTCTGGAATCAAGGAGCCACAACTGGCTTATTCATGCCCTTATTTTCAGTCAACCTGTGGAGCTTGTTGCCACAATTGTTGTGAAGCATAGAAGTATAACGTTTTCAAAAAAAGAACTCATTACTATCATGTAGATACTGTTGATGGCTATTAACCAGGATGGTAGGGATACAACCCCATGCTCTGGGTGTCCCTGAATCTTTGAGTGCTGGAAGCTGGGGCTGAATAACAAGGGATCATAGAATCATAGAATACTAGGACTGGAAGGGACCTCGAGAGGTCATCAAGTCCAGTCCCCTGCCCTCATGGCAGGACCAAATACTGTCTAGACCATCCCTGATAGACATTTATCTAACCTACTCTTAAATATCTCCAGAGATGGAGATTCCACAACCTCCCTGGGCAATTTATTCCAATGTTTGACTACCCTGACAGTTAGGAACTTTTTCCTAATGTCTAACCTAAACCTCCCTTGCTGCAGTTTAAGCCCATTGCTTCTTGTTCTATCCTCAGAGGCCAAGATGAACAAGTTTTTTCCCTCCTCCTTATGACACCCTTTTAGATACCTGAAAACTGCTATCATGTCCCCCCTCAATCTTCTCTTTTCTAAACTAAACAAAACCAATTCTTTCAGCCTTCCTTTATAGGTCATGTTCTCTAGACCTTTAATCATTCTTGTTGCTCTTCTCTGGACCCTCTCCAGTTTCTCCACATCTTTCTTGAAATGCGGTGCCCAGAACTGGACACAATACTCCAACTGAGGCCTAACCAGCACAGAGTAGAACGGAAGAATGACTTCTCGTGTCATGCTCACAACACACCTGTTAATGCATCCCAGAATCATGGTTGCTTTTTTTGCAACAGCATCACACTGCTGACTCATATTCAGCTTGTGGGCCACTATAACCCCTAGATCCCTTTCTGCCGTACTCCTTCCTAGACAGTCGCTTCCCATTCTGTATGTGTGAAACTGATTGTTCCTTCCTAAGTGGATCACTTTGCATTTGTCTTTATTAAACTTCATCCTGTTTACCTCAGACCATTTTTCCAATTTGTCCAGATCATTTTGAATTATGACCCTATCCTCCAGAGCAGTTGCAACTCCTCCCAGGGGTTGGAGGCTACAGAGATGTGTTTGAGGGAGGAAGGGAAGGTTAATATCTGTGAAATAGTAAAATTAATTAATACAGAATTCTGTGTTACACATTCATATTTGGAGGAATATAATAACTACAGGTTGAACCTCTCTAGTCCAGCACACTCTAGTCTAGCAACATTCATGGTCTGGCATGATTTATTTATTCAGATGTCCACTTACAATGGGTGTGGCCAAGTTTCCCACAGTCCCATAAAGACTGTTTACAGACAGCAGTCTTGTTCTGTGCTCTTATTTAGCTATAATTTACCCCTAAATGTCTTCTAAGAGCCCAGTAAACAATGGAAGTGCTGGTTTGGAAAATTCTTTGGTTTGGCACTGGCTGGGTCCCAAGGGTTCCTGGACTAGAGAGGTTCAACCTGTACTGGTATTATCTATATCTATTATCTATACAGGTATGCAAGGAAGTAAAGTTTATTAGGAAAGAAAGATTATAAACATATTGTTAATAATTACCAGTTACTAATACAAAAGAAAAACCATATATTGGGCATAAAACTTTAAGTCTGTATGATATATGGAGGTAAAGAAGGCAACGGGCAAGTCTTTTCTGATAATAGGATGAAACATTATGTTCTGAAATCAATAGAGGTGTGCCAATTATACCAGCTGAGAACTTGGACCTTTGCATTTTGACATCTTATCTTTTTTTGTACAAATGCTTAATAGAGTCCTCAATAGCTCATATGAGTTCCTTCAGAGCCTATTCATTTTGCTGTGTTAAAGAAAGCTTGCATGCATGCTCACATCCATGTATAACACATCATATACTAGACCAGTTTCTATCTAAGTTTTTGGAGGCTGCTATGTTTGTGATTTATGTCCCTCCACACCCTCTCTTGTTGAAATTCGTAGAAAAAAATCCCACACTTTGAAATTCATCATAATAGTAATGTTGACTTTATATATTCTTAACAAAATCCAGACTGCGGCTTTTTGTAGCAAAGAAAGGACTGAGACTGAACATTCTGGAAATCCAGAGAGAATTCCAACAATGAAAATAAATGTTACAAACATCTTAGCAGTACCTTTGTGAGAAAGGGGGAGAGAAAACATGTGCACATGAAATATGATAGTTATTGCCTATTTTACACAGTAAGAGGATAGTTTTCTCACAATGGGATCACAAGAGTCCAAAATTTAAATTTTAATTAAAGATAGCCCTCTTGTTTAGACATCACAACTGTTTGAAGTTTAAAAAATATGGAGAAGCAAACATTCCTCTGCTTTAGCTTTTCAGTGGGATGTATGCATCTCAGTTATAGCATACAGCAGGCATGACAAATGTTGAAATTATTTTTTAAGATTTATGCATAAGCGCTTCAAAATTCCATACCAAAATGAACATTGTCAGTATAAGATAGGCAAATCACGTTGGTCCATAAATTATATGTAACTGACCAGGAGAATTGAATAAAAACCACAGTATCTATTTAGATACTTTGAAGTAAAGTTAAGTCAAGGATTTCTTTGGGAGGTCTTCAAGGGTCAGTAATCACCTAGAGTAAATCCTGACTGGTAACTTTTTATGTCCCACATCTGACTGTGCTCTGAGGTCAAATGAAGTTGCTTTGATTAAATGAATCCACAATTGCCAAATATTCTCACTGCAGTGACAGGTTTTTGTGTGACTCTTCCAAACAAGTTACTATAGGTATGCCAAGGAACTTCATTTGATTATTTCTTTGGGGTTAAAGTAGCTGCCAGCACAGAAATGAATTTGGGGGACAAAGGAAAACCTATTCATGTTTTGAGAAAATATAAGTAAATATTTGGGCTGAACTATGTTCACTGAAATGTACACTGATTTAGAGGATGGAATACAGATATTTGTTAGATGCCAAAATAGAAATATATTTGTGGGGTAGTTTACTACTGAACTGAAAGGTTATTTGGCAACTATAAATCATTCTAAATGTGTCTGGATTTCATTAAACATTTGAGTATGTTGCCAAACATGCTATATGTTGCTTGGCAATCTCTTGAGCAAAGTGGTATTTGAAACCAGATGTATGCCATATGTGTAGTTGATACGCCAGTGAACATAACCAATCATTACTTCCTGTTCATACCATAAAATGTAGGGTAGATGGAAGGTGGTGCTGAAAAAAAGTCTGGAGAAATCATGATGCTTTAAGTAACATCAAACAACAATGTGCAGCTGTCAGGAGGTTTGAACGTCTAATAAGTTAGGAGACAGTATCACACTGAGACTGTGAACCAAACAATAGATAAGCCTTGATATTTTTTAACTAATCTTTTGTACGTATTCCTAGGATTCATAGGGGAAAAAGGGATGTCTGTTCCCAAATTAGTCACTGAAATCTTTTTTGATGGAAAATTTAGCTTTCAGTTGAACTATAAACTTTTATAGAAATCTCTTATTTTTCTGGAAGTAGAAGGGAGAACTTTTTCTTCTTATTACTTAGTGAAAAACAGAAAAGTGAAAGATGTGAAAGATTCTGGCTGAATGAGAAATGTTTTGGTTTCCAATCCCTTCCCCCTGCAAAAAAACCCCAACAAACCAACCAGCCAAACAAACCAGCTAAAAAACAATAACAGCAATTTTCTGCTGAAAATGTTGGATTTTTAGTTGTTGACCATAAAAGAAAATCTTCCTTTGAAGGCTGTCAGTTTTTTAATGAAAAGTCGACATTTTCTGGAGGTAAAACACTTCCCAAGCAGTTTTAATAAAGGAATATATATATATATATATATATATATATATATATATATATATATATATGTATGTGTTGTGTGTGTGTGTGTGTGTGTGTGTGTATGTATGTTAGTGGGAAGTTTCCCACACAGCGATTATTTACATTTAGAAGAAATTATTTACAAATGACTCGTACGCTCTGAAAATATTACAACACACCCAATGGCCTTATTGAAATTAATGAGAGTATTTGCCATTATCTTTAATGGCGCCAGGATTTCACTCAATGAGCTTAGAAAGACTGCTTATGGGCAGCGGTGTGGACTTGAGAGACTGGTACTCCAGGACTTGCTAAAAATGCTGGAGCCATCCACATTTATGTTGCCATTGCTTGTTGAAAGGGGATTCAGCTTCTGTTCAGTTGTGCATGAAGCTGAGCAAACAAGTTGCAATTAATGTACTCAAAACATATCCCCTTTCAATGATCTGAAGCAAAAATGTCAAATCAGTTTGTCTTTCTGGGATTAATTCAATTGGTGCATTGTGAATATTTGTGATTCACAGTGTCCAGTGTGGTGGTGAATTGCATATATCACATAATGATGTTTCTGTTCCCTGCTTGGATAAGCTATGGTACCCACCAAGACCATGAGTTTTACTGACAGATAAAATGTGTCAAAAGTATTAGCATATTCCAGACTAAAAGCAACATTTGGGGTTGTGTGGTTGTGGAGGTGCTTACCTGCATTCTGTGAGCTTTGATAATTCCATGGCACTTTACAAATGATAACTGGTAGAACAAATCTTTGGAGTAGGTGTCTCTGTCCCTGTTTTCCTATCGTGCGAAGAGGTTAAAGCTTAAATTGTCACATTTGGGAACAAGTTTAAAAATATCATTGCCTAATGGAAAGCGTCTCAGTTGGATGCCTGTATAAATGTTGCCTGATTTTTCAGAATGCTCAGCATCCAGAAGTACCCATTGATGCCAGACCCATTGATTGTGTAGGTAGCTTCTTAGTACCTTTGAACCTAGATACCTTGGTTTAGAAACCAGTATTTCAAAATTCTGACCTGTGACTTGATCAAGGCCTCAGAAGAAGTCAGTATCATGGCACATTACTCTCAGTCCTTTGCTTTGACCACTAGCCATGCTTGCCCTCCCTGCATCCATAGGTCATGCTCGCGTCTCAGCAGAGAAGCTTGTAACCATAACACCACTTGGGGAGAACGAGAGCAATGAACTGATCTTAGGATCTCCCAGCTAACCTCCCAAATCAAGAGATTTGTGGCTAGTCCTTGAACAGCTGTGGATAACTTGTGAGCTTCACTATGACTGATAACATTGCATTGCATTGCATTGCATTGCATTGGAAGGGGTGGAGGGATAGCTCAGTGGTTTGAACATTGGCTTGCTAAACCAGGGTTGTGAGTTCAGTCTGTGAGGAGGCCATTTAGGGATCTGGGGCAAATCTGTCAAGGATGGTACTTAACCCTGCTACAAGGGTAGGGCACTGGACTTGATGACCTCTCAAGGTTCCTTCCAGTTCTAGAGAAAAAAACCCATTCAACTGCATTTTATTTACAACTAAAAAAGATGCTTTTGTACATGTATGGCTCTCCAATTTGTGGTAGCCAGTAGCCTTGGACTTTGCAGGTCTGCAAAGGTTAGCTCTGGACTGCATTAAAAAAATGCCTACCAAATGCCTGATTCCATCCAATGCAGTCTTTCTAAATGGGTACATCTAGACAATGAAGCTATTTTGGGATACCAGAGGTATCCCAAAATAGTTATTCCGCATCTTTTATATACACCTGTTATTTCAAAATAACAGATGCGCTATTCCGGAATCCCGTGATGGTTAAGGGATGTCTCAAAATAGTGCAATATTTTGAAAATTGACGCTGTGTAAACAGTGCCAAATTTTGAAATAAGCTATTTCAAAATACATTTGAAATAAGCTATGCAATTTGCATTAGCACAAGTTTAGTAGCTTATTCTGAGATAAAGGTGCTGTCTAGATGCTCCCTAAATGTTTTCAGTGTCTTCTACCTGAATAGAAATATTGAATTACCCCTGATCTTCATTAGACTTGTCGATATCTACCTGTACAAACCTGTGGGGGATTCCTGGACTTAGAACAGATTTTAAAAGGGGAGTTTTTTTAGGACTGAAATGACCTCTAGGGACAGTGGAAAATATCTAATTGTTTGGTATTTGCCGAGGTGCTTATAATTCTGAACTGTATCTCATTCTCAAACTTCTCCAAGACTCATTAATCTCTGTTCACTTACAGTCTCTATTTAGGGTCAAAAAACTCTGCTTGACATTTAGTGTGGCACTCAGCCAATACAATATGTATAAACTGTGTTTAAATTATAGCTCAGAAATTGGATCGTACGTCCGCCCATATCATTTTGGAAACCATTAGTTTTATATCTTCTGGGCTGACAGCACGGTAGGAACTCTGTGAATTTCCAGCCAGCTGAGCTGACTTTTTTGTCTGTCTTACAGCATGCTCTCCCTTCCACATATTTTGACTGACCTTTTCTTCTTGGAACTGTGAGGGGCTTGTGTAGTGTGGTGTGTGATTTGTGACCGAGAGGCTGTAATAGGTTCTGCTCAGTGGCTGTTGTAGCTATGTTACACTTGAGAGAAAATTAATGGGACCAGTGACATGTAGGGAGTTCAGGAGAATAGCGAAATATAAAACAGCAGCCTCTGGTGCTATTGCAATTAAGGGCTCCTGTGATCTTCTCCCTTTACAATGATATAAAGACATTGAAGCAGTGCACCAAAAAGCAGCCAAGTTCCAGCAAAATAATGCTAGATTGGATTTGTTGCGATCTTGTCATTTAGGCTTTTCAAGATGAAATAGCAAGATGGCGGTACACGATAAGAGGAAAGCAGCCCAGAAAAGAGAGACTAACGATGAGAGGATGTGATGGGGCTCTCTCTGGCCAGGCCAGGGGAAAGGCTGGCTCCGTACTCGGCCAGGAAAGCTCTGGCACAATCATACATACTTCCTGGGATAGAAACAATATAAAGAGAGCTCCAGGAAGCCAGGCATGGAGGAGAGAAGCCATTTCCAGGAGGAGCACTGTCCTGAGGAGTGACTGAGGTCTGAGTGTCCTAAAGTCTGACAGAATCTTCTCTCCTCCATTGAGACAACACCCCAGAGGTAGGGAGAGCCGCTTGCAGGGACAGTAGAGGGTTGCCTGCGTCAGCCACGAGACTGAGGGTTTAGGGCAAATGACTATAATCAGACAGCAGCCAAACCCCAAACTGAGACATGGGGGAAGGAATTAGCCCCAGGGAAGGTGAACAAGAGGTGCACAAAGCACAGGCCAGCCTCAACTGTTGCTCTTTCAAACCTCTGGGCTAGGACACCCTCCCCACCCCAGATTCCCCCTACATATAACCTTGGGAAGAGCAGGACCAGGAGGTTGACTCACTTGAACCCCATCCAGGGGTCTTCAAGGCATTGTGTGAAAAGACAGACTGGGGCAGCAGGTCCTAACCACTAGGCCTGCTGATTGAAGCAGCAATTCTGCTACAGAGACCAACTGACTATGCTCAGATTTAGCCCAGGGTATTTTATCTATTACATGGCCTCTGTCAAAGCATCCAATGGTAAAAATAAATATTCTTCTTTGCTGACAAGACCTGATTGGCAAGTCTTTCAAACAATGCAGAAACAGTCTCTTTGAAGTGGAAGGTCAGAGCAGCCTTGTTGTGTTGTGCTGTTAAGTTCTTTTACAGTAAAACTACCTTTGTGAAGGTTGCACCACATTTGACTTTGATTTAAGCAGGGTGGAATTGTTCTGTGCCTCACTGATATCTTCCTATTTCTCAGCTGACTTTATGACCCACTTTCTGTGTTTACTGATCATGAGCTCTTTTTTGGATAGTTTTAAGCTAGCCTCAATAGCTGATATGCCGTGCAATCAATGAGCTTTTCTTAGCCAAATACTTTCCAAATGTGCCTTTATATTGAAATTTTCATTGTCTGATGCCTTGAAAAAAGGGGCTTGTAATGGAAATGTGGAGGCTACACTCAGTATCAGAAGAAATAAAAGGGGTACAATGTAAGTCAAACTTTGACCCCATAAGGTCCCGCCCAACTGTCACCATAAACCCCAACCCCTCATTATATTACTTCCAGGGTTGAGACTGACAAATGACCTGAAAAAGGGGTGACACATGACCCTTCTTACCACCCTCAACCAGTTTGGATGGATTTCATCCCCATAAGACCTTCCTGAGAGAAGATTTGACAGACCAAGGAAGTTCTGGGGCCTGTGTGGGTTTCTTAGAAAGTTATTCTGTTGTAAACTGAATGTTTGAATGTTTAAAAATATTGGGTTTTTTGCTCTGCAATATCTGTTTTGTGTGTGTGTTTAAATGGTTTTTTTTCAGTGTAGGGCATATTCAGGAGATAGTTGTGGGTTTCTTGAAAAGTATTTGTTTTTACTGATGAGTTGCTAGAAACACTGACCCATAGCATTATATAAACTCCTGAGGTTTTATTTAAACTGCCTGATACTATTCGATGATCTCCTGAGTTTTTGTTTCATTTAATATTGATCACAGCTCACCATCCATACTCACTTTCCTCCTCCTGTGAGTGAATGCCCATCACATCTCATCAGTGGTAATTTTTCGAGCCCCCAGCAAAACGTAATATCTTTCAGCTCCACCCAGCCCTTCTTTTTCAATAGGTTATGGCAATCCAATGCATTTCAACAGGGTTGAGTCAGGTCTGTTGTACTCAAATATATGTCTCGAACATCCATGTTTTATGTAGACTTTTTTTTTCTTTATTGTAAATGTTTTGTTCCGTTTTATTTCCTCTGGATTCTACCACACTCCTTTCAACTTTTTGCTGTAGATAGGTCTCTTTTCTCAAAGATACAATAGCTGGGTTTTCATAAGCTATTTTTATTTGAATGATAGAGAAATCCTTGAAAACACAGATGCCTATCAAAACTTTTGTCTTACAACAGTTCTATAACTTTATGCATACCGGATGGTCAATGTAATGCACAAAGAGAGGTATTTTTCAGTTTGGTAATTTTCTTTAAAACACTGTTAGAGTCTTAAGTTCTTTGCACAGCATTCACCAGTGTCATCACTGGTGCTTAATTTTCTTGGGTTAAGAGCAGACATTGCATTGCATAACTTATACTAATAACAGCATATAATAAGTTTCCAAACGCAGGTCAGCCCATAGGCCCCGGAGCTTGCAGTGTCTGTTCTCTGAAGTTCATTTCACACGGTCACGATACCACTGGCCATATGCATTTGTAATACAGTCCTCTCAATTTTCAAAAAAAGCTTCTCTCTAAGACAATGATTAAAGGACAACATAAACAGAAATGTGTGCAATAGATCACGCAGTTGTTTTCCACTCATGATGTGGCACTGGCTCCGTTAGTTCTAGGCTAAGGGCCTTCCTTAAATCCATATAGCGATTATCCTCCTCAACCATTGTGCTGTCTTGAACAAGTTGTCTTGATGCTGAGCAAACCCAAGTTGGATCAGATGCACCTTCATGCT
This sequence comes from Pelochelys cantorii, assembly GCA_032595735.1. NCBI lineage: Eukaryota > Metazoa > Chordata > Testudines > Trionychidae > Pelochelys > Pelochelys cantorii. The sequence continues at coordinate 85,086,700 of CM064330.1, read as the reverse complement.
CTTATGCAATGCTGTCCACAATCTCTGGGTCCTCTAGAAAGATGATGTCAGTTGAGAGATTTTCAGAAAAGAAACAGCTTTAAGCATCCCTCCCCTGCAGTTTTTATATTTACTTATCTCCAGGTTGGTTCCTACCTCATTACCCACCAACCTCAACTGTCACTACTCCCTTCATTTTGTCTACGGGTGATTCCCACAAGCCAGGGTTGCCTTTCTCCAGTGTGGGGAACAATGAGATGCTATCATGCTCCCCAATTTTCCTCATGAGCACTTGGGTCTTGGGGGCAGGTTCTGGCATGTTCATCAATGGCTGGGCCAAATGGGCTCCTCTTGGTCACTTTCTCCTCACAATGGTCAGTGAGGTAGCATTTTCTTTTTAGGTGATCGAACACACTCAGAGCTAAAACAAATTCCAAAGTTCTCACAAGGGACAGTGAAGGAGTCCATGATTCCTCTCAGCATTTCCATGATTTCTGAAAAACATGTTCTTGAAATGAGACCGTTTCTTCCAGTCAGTGATGGGACTTCTGGGGCATTGCTGACAGCCAACCAGTTGGGAGGTTCTGGCCTAGTCCCTCATGATATAGCTATTCTGATTACTACACATTTCTTTTGAGGAAAAGTTGAAAGGGGTGAAAAACAATCTCCTTCCGGATGCCACCCCACCTCTTAGTGACATCAGTGGAAGTTGAAGATACTCATCACCTCACAGGATTGGTTCCTTTAGTTCATAATCTGCCCTCCACACAAAAGACAACTGCATATTTTTAGCCTCCAGAAAGCACACAACAAATTGGCTGGTGCATTCTTGGTATCCTTCTGAATATAATAATAAATAAAGCTCTTTTGCACCCATTTTTTTAGCTTGTGTTCATGAGACTTCTGATCTCTGTAGCTATGGTTATCAGTTTTATTCTGCTCCTCAGTTTGAAGCTGAAAAAGACAAATGAAACTTGACAGTCTAAGATATTTGGGAATTTTGGTCATCTGGGGAGAGAGCAAATTTTGAAGTGATGACTTGCAGACTTGCTGTGTAGCGAGTGGAGCTATGTTGATTTATACTGCTGAGGCTCTCTTTCCCACATGTCTAATATTTCTGGGACTGCTAGTAATTCAAGCAAAACCCCTTTACTATATAAAAATAAAATAAATGCCAAATATAATAATGCAATAAAGAATGCAACCTAAATTATCTTGGCATTGCACAAATAAAGATATATGCAAACATAAGAAACTCCTAATGGAATCGGATGAATTCTAAATGGCAACTGAAAAAAAAATATTAGAGTAGGTATTTTTTACACATCCAAAGGAATAGATTCAGACTTACTGTAGGAGAAAAGCATAGAATATTGAACAAGGAGGATTTCACAACTTAGCTATAGCATAATTAGGACAATAATACTTATTTACTATACCTATGGCACACAGGTATGAATTTTAATTCACTAATGTTCAACTTTGGAAGATGCTATAGAAATGTGTGGTGTGTTTTTTAATTACATCTTACAATATGGGAATACTAATTAATGTAGTCCTTCAAAACTAAAGTAAAAAAAATCCCTCTGATCACATTCTCTTTGTACTGTATCACTCAACCAATACGTATACAGGCTCTGATTTGGGAGAAAGAAGAGCTATATTATTGGCTCATTCGAAGTGGATGATATGAGTTTGTTCAACATATTATCCCTGGGCTCTGTTATGCACCACTGAATACCCAATTACAGAGGCTGGCACCAAAAACTAGTCATTCAATCTGAGGTTTCCAATATTCTTTGATTTAACATGGGGGCGGGGTCCCTGAAATCAGAACTGTGACATGTTGATGAACTTGTAGGAAAATGTAAGTACTGTATTCATGTAAACACATGAGAGTAACTTACAAGTAGCTGTCAAAATAAGAAAATATTTATTTTAGGATTATTACAATCTTAAAATCTTAAGAACCATAGTTTTCCAAGACAAAAGAGCTATTAGGCTATGGAGCTGAGTTATATTTCAAAATTTTGGATGATTCCAAAAGAATCCCCGTGATGGTTCTTTCAAGCTTATCATTCTGTATACTTAAAGGAGCCAATTTTCAAAACTGAATTGTACTTTTAAAAATTATATAAAGAAAAGATCTGTACATGCAAATTAGAGTGTTGCTTGCATACATTCATTTTTCAAATACACAACTATCCATTTGTAAACTCAGTTGCATAGGTAACTCGTGGTAGCATCCCTTATGTCCCCACCAAATTTTAATTGCCAAATGAGGTGTCTCCGGCCGCCCCTCTGGGTGGGCCTCCACACAGGCACCAGTCACCCTGCTCTGTTACCTGGTATATAAGTAATTGTAGACTTTGGATTTGTAATATTTTACAGACACACATCTGAGGTTGCAATTTAGGGTCTGAGTTTAGAACATTTGGCCTAAAGAATATTTAATTGCTAGACTATTCAAACTAGTAAAGAGGAGGGGAAAAAATTCTTTTTCTCCTCCACCCCTCAGCAAAAGATTTAGATGATTGACACTGATCTGAAATTTTCCAAACCAATTTGGTCTGAAAATTGGACTAGGAATCTTGTGAAAAAGACCTTACTGCAGTGTGTCCAGTACCTCCTGGGTTTGGTCCACCTGAAAAGACCAACCCTCTCATGCCTTTGTTGTGCTATTTTTGGTGTATGAGATTCAGATTGAGATCAGGAAATGTGAATTAGAAAGATTACCCCCCTTCCAAAATGTACACCCAACATTTTCTAGCCTCAAAAAAATTTCCAGTTTTCAGCATGATTCTAGGTCAGTTTTTATATGATCTGAACTAGCTTTCTCACCCCTGACAATCACAATTGTCCATCTTCAAACAAGGGAGTTTCTTCGGTCTGTCTCCCTTCTATATAGCCTTTTCTAAATATTTCTTTCCTTTTGGGAGAATGAATAATTGGGATCTTAGCAAATTAGGGCAATGTCGCTTCAGGATTCCCTCAACACAGACTACATGCTGTTTCATTCAGAAACCTTTGATAAATCATCCATTTTCAGAATGTAGCCTGTGGGACACCTTGTTTATCTCATTGTCTTCTTGCAAATGGATAATAGAGCTTTGTCAAGTCTTCGTTTCATTTGCCTCATCAGAGCGTTGTCTGATAATTTTGCAAAACAGTCAAATAAAATGAAGTGATCCAATCCCAACCATTTCACAATATTCTTTATGAATAGACAAAGGACATGCTCTGTGTAGGCCAAACAGCTGCCATTGGGTGAGAAATTGCTCTGGGTGAGAAATTGCTCTGTTGATTCAGCCTTCTGATGACCTCCCCTCTGTCTACCTCCAGCCTATTGTTCATTCAACCAAGTAAAAGAGTTAAGCCAACTAGAGGATTCCTTTCCCTCATCATTCTAACTCGCAGTTGTGGCCCATCTAACTGTCGGTGCAGCATCTTTGTGAAATATGATGATTCGCCATCGTAAGTGTGGCAGTGTTGTTAATACTTTGTTAACCTGTCAGTCTCCTGAGTGCTGGACTGTAAAGGGGTTGGCTACTTGCTATATGTCACCTGCTTGTTGCCCAGGCTTATGCTACAAGTAGCCATCCTCAGTTTCTTCCTCATGGGGCTTCTTAAATTCCAAACAGGCTTTCCTTGTCCATTCACCACCTGTTCTCCTGAGTCCAAGTTTAGTAATATAAATAAAATGCCAAAAATAAATGCAGAGTTGGTTCCAAAAGAGAGCCTATCAGTTTGACTATCTCATCAGGCCATTCCCAACTTTTCCTTCCTGTAGTCATAGTAGGGAAGCCCCAGGTTGCAGGTCTTTCTTCTGGAGCCGGCGCTCTCATAGCAGTCTTCAGTTCACCCTGCTCCTAGGCCTTCCTACTTGACTGGGGACTTAAGAATTTGATTTTGATTTCCAAACTTTCAGGGGTCAGGGTTTTCCCTGCAGGAGCCTTTCTTACTTCTTCCCTAGTTTTACTTTAGACTGACTGTGGAGAACGCTCATGTTGCCAAGCCCCAATCTAATCTCAACCTCTTTTCCTAATATATGGATTATATACTGCCATCACTTGCTCCCTGAAGCTTAATGCCATTGCTTCTTTTTAGATGACACTTCATTGATTGCTTTGCAATAATTTAATTACAAAATAATAAGTGCTGACATTTCCCCTTCACTTTAATGAAGATAAAAGTGAAATCTGACTGTCTCCCATTAATATCCATGTAACAGGGTGGCCTGCTCCATAAGGCCTGTGGCTAGCCAGCCCTGATTTTCTAAAGGCACAAACACCTGGGTTGGAGCAGATAAATGCCTATAAAGAGCAGCGCATGGCTGCAATGAAAGGGGAAGTCCAGAGCACTGCAGGAGCCTTCCTTACTTATTACTGCTGGCAGTATACAGACCTTGTATATATTAGGAAGAGAGGTTGAGGTCAGATTGGGGTTTGCTAACATGAGCATCCTCCCCAATCAGTTTAAATCAGGGTAAAATACCAATGTTAGCCATTATCTACATGAGAGAATGGGTCTGGCTTGCTAACCCTCAATTTAAACAAAACCATAGCAGTCCATCTATACTAGTGTCTTGTCAACATGGAGGTGACTGATCACCATGGCTAGTTTCATATAATCTAGTTGTTCCAGAATAACTCTGCCCCCCTCCCTCCTGCCATGGACATTCTATTCCAGAATAAACATGATATTCCAAATAATCACTTTACTCTGTGTGCAGAATTCTTGAACAAAGTCACTTTTATTCTAGAACAGTGTCCAAATGGGGTGCTATTCCACAACTGTTGCAGAATAGTTATTCTTGAATAGCTATGCTGGTCAAAGTCCTGTGCAGACAAATCCTAGGTGTCGCAACATTGCTCACACTGATGGAGCTGACCAAAAAGTAGCTAAAGTGTTATATTTCACAACATGCCTTCTGTGGAGACAAGGCTCTAATTATCCTTATCCAAAACACGCTTCTTTGCATATTACATTTTTGTACACAGGTGGCTCAATATATATTGTAGTGTTTTCCCAATGCGGTTTAAAATGATATATAACTAACTGGTCTGAGCTCCCAACAAATGACTAACTACATGCCTATTGAAATTATTTCACATATTGGAAATCATCATAGTTATAGTACAATGGGCAGCCAGATTTGCATATCACTCTCTGCTTGAACAAGAATTTTGAAAAGGACATTGTACCATGTACTATTGTTGAATTTTCAAATAAAATAAATTAGAAATGACATGTAGCTGACAGGAACTTCAGGGAGTTTGCAGGGAACACAATGGAGCTGGCTGTAATTGTTCAAACAGTTCTCTTCATATCCAAATGCCAGAGGCATGAATACTCACCCATCTCCCCAATGCAATTTGAATGCCTCTGACAAAATAGCGATGCAATAGATACTTCATGTGCACAGTAAAATCAAAGAGCTTTTGTTAAACATTTTTTTAATCTCAAAGGCAATGAAGATACTCATGACATTTTAAAAAGAAAATAAATTACTAAACAATAGAAATGACTTTCTGAAATTCAGTGTGGTGTGAGAGAGATGCCTAAACACTGTGGAGGGAATCAGGCCATAGGATGACAGACATCTCATACCTATCTGACATCAAATAAAATTTCATAATACTGAACAGACTAAATATTGGTAGGGTGCAGTCATTTAATAATTGTCTGATATAATTTTGCTACCAGTGAAAAATGAGTGTGCTGGATTACTTAAAACCGTATATTTAAAACTGTGTGCATATTTAAAACTGTAATTTTATCAGTATAAAATAAAACATGGAAGAAAAAGACAAGGATGAATATTTAAGTTAAGTATTTTGGAATACTTTTGGATGTTAATGTTTGCCGTAAAGACTGTTCTATGGTTTGCCAGTGGCAGAGAGCTTTGGGTTAGGCCACATGCAAGTGGACTATGCACTACTGATATCTACATAACAAGCAAAGAATTTTAGCCCAGAAAAAAATGATTATTCACTTTGAAATGCCATTGAAATTAGAGAGAGAAGATGGGTGAGAGATCTTTTATTGGAATAACATCTGTTGGTGAGAGAGACATGCTTCTGAGTTTTCAGACCTGAAGAAGAACTCTGTGTTGCATCTCTCCCCAGCAGAAGTTGGTCTGGGTCCAGCAAAAGATATTACCTCATCCACTTTGTTTTTCTAATATCCTCTGACTCAGTAGTTCACAACTGCCAGTCTATGGGCCGGTGCCGGGCTGCAACCTGCTGACTGCCGGGCCATAATGGCTCTGCCAGCTAGGGTACACCTCTCAGCTAACTAGCACCAGGCAGGGGCAGGTTCTCCTCCTGGACATGGAAGAGCAGCTCGCTGCACGGTAGGAGTGCCGCACGGAGCCCAGCACAGCGGCCTTAGAGCAGCCACAAGCCTGGCAGCAGCGCTCAGCCGGTGGCTGGGAGGCAGCACAGGGCTAAGTGAGGCAGTTGGGCCAGGCCTGGGGAGCTCTGGGGCTAAGGCTAGTGCTAGGAAATTCTGGTTTTTTTTCTAAGAGGTGGGGGGCTGGCACAGGCGAGTTCGGGGGTGAAGCTAATATTGGGGGCTGTGGGAGCAGGGCTAGTACCGGGGAGGTCTGAGGGATGGGGGGGCTCAGAGGCAGGGGTCTGACACTGGGGGGCACTGGGGCATTCAGGGTGGGAGCTGGCACTGGGGGGGGGCTCTGAGGGGTGGTTACAGGACTCTGGGACTAGTAGTGGGGTGGTTACAGAGACAGGGCTGACACTGGGGGGCTCTTGGGACAGGGCTCATATTGGACTGGGGGCTGGCACAGAGGGTGACTGGGGGGTTGGGTGCAGTGGGGCTCTAGAAACAGGAGGCTGGCACTGCGGAGTCTGGTGGGAAGACTCTAAGGGGTGGGAGGGCAGGAGACTGCTACTGGGGGGATTGGGCGCAGAGGACTCTGGGGTCAGTGACTGGTGCTGGAGGGTAGTGGAGGGGTAGGAGGCATGTGGGTCAGGGGGCACTCAAGGTGCTGGGGTGAAACCCAGCCCTAGCCTCTGCCCCTAGAGCCATTGCCACAAACAGCCGGCTTTAGCTGCAGCAGCCACCTGCCACATGGCGACTGCCGGAGCTGAAACTGGCTGTTCGCGGCAGCTCTGGGGGCTGGGGCTTTTGGCAGACTGGGAACATCTTATTTGTGTATTTGCAAATTTGAATATGCAAATAAAATGTTGCCAGTCCACCAAACATTTGTGACAGGGTTTGCCTGTCAGTGGTATAAAAATGGTTGGGAACCACTGCTCTGTCTGACAGAGCTACAGTTACACTGAAGTTCTGCTGAAGACCAACGCACTCAATACATTGAATTACCACCCCCAAACAGATGGGCCAGTAGAATATTTCAGTAAGACACAGAACAAGAAAATTTGTGGCCTTGGATGCTGGTTTATGGGGTTCTCCCTGTTTGAGCTACTATACAGAAGCAGCTTAATGGGATACTAGAGCTCCTCTGCAAGCCATGGAAGGAACAAGGAGCTAAAATAACTAACAAGATATAAGATGTGCTCTGCCTGAGGGAAGACTCTGGGACCTTTTGTGAAGGAGAATTTACTGAAGTCAAAGCAGAACTGGGAATGAGCCTATAATAAAGGGGCCAGGTTCTGAGAATTCCAGTCCGGGGATTGGGAGGTGGTGTTATTGCCAACCTCAGAATGAGATTGTTGTGCCAGTGACAAGGGCCCTTTGAAGTCAATGAACTAAGCAGGGATGATCAATTATTAAATCCATCAGGCAGGGAAAAGAAAAGAGGTGCAGATATACCATGTAAATCTGTCTGAAGGCCTACAATGACCATGCATACATCCTAACATCTTGCCCATCTGTGTCTGAGCATGGCCTGCAGTCACCCATAGTCTATACTCTACTGAATGAGGAAGGACCACAAGATGGCAGATATATGAAGCAGAAGAACAAGGATTCCACGGTAGAATCCCAGCTCTGGGTTTGAGGACAAGGGCATAGGATGGGGGTATACAAACCCCACACTGGAATAGATATAGTTAAGGAACAGTTCTGGGCCAAGGTGGCCCCACACTACTACACATGCAGTACCTGCTACAGGTGCAGGAGGAGCTTAACAGAAAACAGCTCAGAAGGAAAGTCAGCATAGGAAGACAAACCTAACTTGGGAACATGTGGGTGAAAGTCCAGTTGGAGCCCTGGATGCAGACAAGAGGTCTACCCCAGGACCTCAAGGAGGTGACAAGCTTTTTTTCCCCTAGCCCTAAGGAATTCACTATATCAACATGTGGATCATTTGCAAGGCTTTTTGACCACACCCTGACTAGGTGGTTGACGCAATTGGTAGGAAGTGGACCACTGAAGCAGCCCTGAAGCACTCCTGGGTGTTTGATATTGCTGCCTCTCGTAGGGTCCTGGTCTGGAGCCCAGTGGAAAGAGAGCGACCAGGCTCCCCTGCCAACCACCTTCCCTTGACAGGGGCAAAGCACCCTCCTGGAGATAAGGAGCTGCAATAGAGACTTTGTAATCCCTGAGGCAAGGGCACAGAGTCATTTCCTTTGGGGGGAAAGTTGGAGTTATATATTTTGTTGGCCTCTTACCTTGAAAGGGGCAGTTGAGACAGGTGCTCTGGCCAGAGGGCCAAATTACTATCTGCTGGAAAGGAGCCTGCCACCATAGTGGAATAAGCACTGGTAAGGGAAGGGAATGCGGGAAGTAGGGAGAGGGGAGAACCCCTAGACATAGGGGGAGAGACACAACCAAAGTATCTAATCTGTACACCTAGTTTGTCACACTACCAGAAATTTTTAGTCCAGAGTAGATAGATATAAAACAAACAAAGGTAAGAATGAGAGGATTGTACCTAAGTATTAAAAGCTTGAATGGCACTGAAAATTTTACTGAGCATTCCAAACAAATGACATATACCAATAACAATACAATCATTCCTGATATTTGTCTGAGGTGATGTTCTCTATACCTAAGCATGGGCTATGGTTTGAGTTTTTCAGATAATTAGAAGTTGAGGCAAGGCTGAGACATTTGGTGAACAGCAACAGTTTCTTTTATTGGATGTTCTGTTAATTTATTAATGTTCATGTTCACACATAAGATACATTTAGGCTCTGAAACACTTATGTTCATGAGTAGTCCCACTGGTTTACTGCAATACCAGTTAACTATATCACTCAGTAATTTTTGCCTCTATTACCACTAGAGGTCAGATAATAGAGAAAAACTTTTGTCAGATCCTCTGACAGAACTGCGTCTTCAAATATACCACATACAAATAAATTCAGCCTTTATTTATATATATATATATATATAGAGAGAGAGAGAAATACCACCACCACCAAAAACAAACCACCAAAAACAATGAAATATTGGCTCATAAGCATGACTGGAACTTTCTGCTTAATATTGTTTAAAACAATCTAATGCAACTGATACCAATATTCTAAAACAAAAGACAGGACTATGCAGCACTTTAAAGACTAACAAGATGGTTTATTAGGTGATGAGCTTTCGTGGACATATAATAACAAAAACACCCCTTCTTTTCTTCATTCTATTATTTTGGAATATCATTACTTTACATCACTGTCACACAATTAATATCAGCCATCAGTGACAATATTTATTGAGTCCTCTGAAGAATGGAAGGGTGACAGCCTGATCCTATTCAATTCAGTGGTAATTTTCACTGGCACCAGGATTTCACCCTAAGACTATCAATTGTCCCAGGCAAAATGCCACACTACATAAATCACTGGCAATTCCTATGTTATAATATTTTGTCCTCCTCCTGCTACTTCCATGGCAGCACTTCTGGGAGCTTGTTTTCATTATGGGGTGGATGTATGTGACCATTGATCCACTGGACATCAATTTAGTGGATATGTACCTGCTAAGTTGACTGCCAATCACTCTCCTGTCAATCTGTTTCTCCTGTAGAATGAGACGAGTAAAGGGAGTCAGTTTCTCCTATCAATCCAGCATGTTGTGAACTCTTCACTAAGTAGATCTAAACTACATTAATTTGAGTTATGCTATTAATGTAACACAAATTGTGTAGCTTAAATACACTTGTCCCCATAGTGTAACTAGCCCTGAGACTTGTCCCTTATAAAATGGCATTTAGGGCATAGGTTGATTATGCAGACAAAATACCTTTCTAAATCTTAAGCTTCTTCAGCTGAAGCACTGAAGCTCACCAAAGATCAGTCCAGCCTATCTCCATCACAGAATTCATTAAAATGAAGTACGAAGTAAGAATTCTATGCCCTATAGTAATGTGCCATAACAGGAATAAGAATGAATCATTAATGACCCAGAGCTTGATTTAAATCCTTTTGAAATGAATGGAAAGACTCCTCTGGATTTCAAATGGGCTTTGAATCAGGCCCTATTTAGCTTGTATTTTTAGGTGTTCGCATCCAATTTATTGCTTAGGTGACTCAGATTTTCTACTTGACTCATAATTTTAAAATAATTACTTTGCACTTAAACAATGTCCTGTATTTACCCTTTCATAAAGGAATAGTTCTCATCTATAGACAGGAAATGTCCATTCTTTTATGCTAATTATGAGAGAAATTTTTATTTAAAAGGGATTTGGAAGATACAGTTTGTATGTTAGTACATGACTCCTGTTTATATTCCAGCTCTGCTTCTATTTACTTAACCACAAAAAATAACCATGGATGTAATCCAAGTAAACCAGCTTTATAAATTTCCAATACTTTATTTTTGCCCTGTTTGAAATATCACATTATTATACAAACAGGAGGGGGATATTTCCTGTTTAAAAATCAGTAAAAATAAAATCCCTAAATGGAGACAAGAGACACTTTTTGAAACACAAAGACTTATCCTGCTCCAGTTGGAGTCTGTAGTTTGTATACTGGATCAGCGCTATAAAAATGAGCAAGAATTGTAAATATGATTGCAAGAATCAGCTTGCCTGTGACATGTCAACTCTTCAATAAGAGAGCAAGGAAATACAGTGGAAGCCTCCTGAAGCCTTGTCTACACTGAAGAAATTTATAAAAAAGTTCTGAATGGGAGATCTGCTGAGAGCCCTCATATTGACAAGCTTACTAAGGTCTGATTCATATTTGTCACCATTTCAGAGTGACTTGCTGTCAGAGATGAAGTGGTGGCAAAACAGATATATAGTTAACTAGGTACCATTTATCTTGTGCACTAAATGAGATGGGGATTCTGTAGGTGTAAAAAAATCTCGTATAATGATGATGTAATAAAACACTATGGCTATGTCTACACTTGCGACTTCTTGCGCAAGTACGGCCGTTCTTGCGCAAGAATCCGCAGAGCGTCCACACTGCCCGCCTGCTCTTGCGCAAGGAAATTTACAGTATGGCGTGGTAAGAGAGGGCTTCTTGCACAAGAGCTATGCTCTTTTCTAACAGGTGTAAGCCCTCTTGCGCAGGAGCTCTTGCACAAGAGGGCAGTGTGGATGCTCGGCAGGGATTTCTTGCGCAAGAGAGCCCTATGGCTAAAATGGCCATCAGAGCTTTCTTGCGCAAGAGAGCATCCACACTGCCATGGGCGCTCTTGCGCAAAAGCACAGCTCGCACATGGCAGTGTGGACGTTTTCTTGTGCAAGACTTCTTGCACAAGAACCCTTGCACAAGATGTTCTTGCGCAAGAAGCCGCCAGTGTAGACATAGCCTATGAGTGAGGGTCACAAGCAGGTGGTGCAACGAAGCTGTAGCTCGGCTGATAATACCTAGCAGAGAATTTCCTACTGGAGGTGAACTCTTTGCTGGTACCTCTACCATGCATCCAGGCCCAACCTTTCCACTATCCCATTCTCTAGTTTGTCAGAGAAGAGAGAAGATATTTTGGGGCATTTTGGAGGTTGGGAGCTGGCATGTCAACGCTCTGCTCCATCAAGACAATCCCCATGGGCTTATGGTCAACTAACGACTTCCTGGTAGCAACTTTGAGTTGTATCCATAAGAGTGCTGGCCCCCAAAATCAAGCCCCTGAATTCAGCTCCCTGATGCCACGTTTCCTGCCTCTGCTCAGCAAATCTGAACTTGTTTTATATCATGTACATTCAAATAGGCAGAGCACCTTAACTTTGCCATTTTCTAGCCTGGGAGGGCTTCATTTTACAAAAGTTATATTCTGGTAATAGAAGCTTGTGAACTAGAGGGGAGGGGATCTCTGCCATTCTGAAAAAGGGAATATGAAGAAGCAAGGAAATTCTACATCTATTAACTACCTGCAGACAGTAGGGCTACGTCTACACTACGAGTTTTCTCTGGCAAAAAATAGGCAAATGAGGGACTCATTTGCCTGAGTTGCAATCTCATTTGCATATTTTCTGCCAATCCATTTTTGAACTGGGGTTTTTACACAAAAACAAGCAGTATGGACATTTTCTTTTTGTGCAAAAACCCCTTTTTCCACAAGATCCTTATGCCCCCAAAAAAGGAAGTATACCGATCTTGCAGAAAAAGGGTTTTTTTTGCGTAAAAAAGGAAACGTCCACACTGTTTGTTTTTGCACAAAACCCCCCCTAGCGCAAAAACAGATCAGTAGAAAATATGCAGATGAGATCAAGACTCATGCAAATGAGTCCCTCATTTGCATATTTTTTTGTCGAGAAACTCGTAGTATACACATAGCCTACAAGAATGTTCTACAATATGCACAGGCCATGATGCAGGAACCCTTCCCTCATTCCCTACACTCCTTTCTATCTTTCTTTCATCTGAAGAAGTGGATTGTGCCCACAAAAGCTCATGAGACCATCTACATGTTTTGTTAGTCTTTAAGGTGCTGCTAGACTATTGTTTTTTAAGTTTTCCCAGTTACAGACTAACTCGTCTACCCCTCTGAAATGCCTTTCTAGGTCATCCAGAAGAAGGCAGGAACTTTGGATCCTTGCGTTCTTCTGTATCCCATCATAAAGGAAAACACAACAGGCCGACCAATGGGGTGAGCAAAGGGGGCAGTTGCTCCGGGGCCTAGTGATTCAAAGGGGCTCTGAGCTTCCAGCTGCTGTGACTGCAGTGGCAGCAGGAGCCCCAGGCCCTTTAAATCTCCACTGTAGCACTGCATGTTCTGGGCAGTGCTAAGGGCTGGCGCAATCCCAGGGGCTGGCATGGCACACTCCGGGTGGTTCTCAGGGCTGGTCTCCCTGGCTGTGCCCCTGCTGCTTGAGGGTCCTGTCCCTTCCAGGAGCACGGAGTCACCTCTCCCGCCCCCCCCCCCACACACATATACCTTGCTCAGGGCCCACAGAGGCTGTCAGTGCCCCTGAAACACAACACTGTCTGTGAACTTTCCTAAAGTACACACAGTTGCACAAAACCAAAGGAATGTTCACGGATCATTGATATACCACATTCATGAAGGCCAGTGCACATGTGAAAATTACATATGAAAAACCTTAATAACTGGCAAATAACATGTTTTAATCTGGCTATTAAAAGCACATCTGGTCTGGGGACTATCTCGCAGTCATAGTTCTACCATCGACCACTCTGACATGCTAAATGTTTAAAAAAAAAAAAGAAAAAAAGTGGGCAACAAATTTTATGAGTCCAAAAGTACTTTCTCCACAACTCCCTTCTTCATTTTCAAATAGGATTGAAACTTTTAAAAATCAGTCCTGGGCTGTGAATAAACCTGTCAAATTTCAGCCAGGAAAATAAGATTGAAAAAGTTACAGACAGTTGAAAACAAGCTCTCTGAATATAAATGTCTGTGCCATTTTAGCTATAAATATCATTACATATTTTGCTGACAGTTAGTTATGCTGTGGCATCGTATTAATAATACTCTGACCAATATGAGACTTGTGAACTGCTGGTACAGAGAGCAATGCAACTCCCCACACAAGTCAGTAAAAAGACTCCCATTGCCCTCAGTGGGATTTGGAATGAGCTTGTAACAAAGGCTAAATGCTTTATTCTGTTATTAACCATCTTCCTGTTAGCATACTGATTAATTATTGTATCATTTGCTGTTCATCACCAGTCTGTTCCAGCTTTACTTCCCTTCATAACAATAAACATATGAATGAATCTAATCCCATTTCACATTCACAGAGACTGATGTATCTGTAAGAAATCAATGTTTTTCTTCCTGCTTAATTATGACTCCAATTTGTATTAAGCAGAGACATAATCCTATAGAAATATGTTTCCATCTTTCCAGTATTTATATCAGCTTCACCTACGTGTATATTGTTTTCCCTTCTGGTATGCCTGCACGTATTTGAGAAAATTTCTCCTGTATTGTCTTTCTATATTCTATCCCTTCCTTTATTTAAAGGGAGTTTCTTTGTGAATTTAATTTTCAACATGCTTCATCTGTTTTCCATTCTCCTGCCTGTAGCCAAAAGCAATTACCTCAACCCAGCTGGGATAAAATACAGCAAGCAGAGATTTTTCTTTAACCAAAGGAATATCATGGTAACCATCACATTTTTTCTGAAATAAATAATAATAATAAATCAGTCATAGCTAAGTATTGCAAATAGGAAATTAATAGCCTAGAAAATGTCCTTGACATGTCGTCTTTTTAATGAGTGATTCATTGTTTCTTAACTTGTTGCTTTGCATGGTGGTTTGTAAATGCATTTTAGTGGAAGGAACTTTCTCAGGTATTAATAGTTGTTTGTCCACTCAGAGTTCAGTGTGGTGGAATGTCTCTATAAAATGAATAGGCTAAAATACTTTACAATATTTGAATACAGAGAGGAAGTTGAAATATCAAGAATAGTAACACAGAACCCTTCATGGTCGTTGGGAAAAAAAGTAGTGCCAAGAGCTTTTGATTGCTGTGATATATTTTAGGTAAAATAATGAAGGCAATGAGAGTTTTGCCTTCCACTTCATGGGAAGCAGAATCAGGCCTGAAATAAATAGTGTACAGGGAACATATATTTTTAAAATTTAATGTGTGCAAAGATGATACACTCCATAGTTACTATAGGTCAGTGTAGCTTTAGTCTGTGAGCAGAGACCTCATTCTGGTCATAAAGACTTATGCAGAACATACCATTAGACATTAAAAGAACTTTATGCTCTAAATGAAGTATCATAGATGTGAAGATGAATAGACTAATACAATGGGACTGGTACGAATTTGACCGCAATTTGTCTCCTGTCATTCTCAACTGTGCTCAGGAGCATTACATGGCCATGCCCAGCTCAATTCATTTTGGTCATTTGCCTACTTCACACGCATACACATCATTTTTAAAGATTTAAACGTGTAACTAACATATCTGAGATCTCTCTTATGTAGAGGAAAGCTTGAAAGTGAGTTGTAAATGTGCAGTGAATAACTTGCGTGGATAAATAACCATCAGGTAGAACTTCATCTATGATTTTTCATTCTCTCTCATGGTCACTGGAGTAAATAGTATGTCTTAATATTAGTCCTTGAGAAACTACAGTTTGCTTTTCTTGAGTACATTTTCATTTTAAAATGAAGAGAAAAAACTTGCAGTACAGCCTGTTAAAATGTCTATACTTTTTTTATGTGACCCAGGATAGATGCTTAAGCAGAAAATTGTTCCCTTGCTGACTTAAAATATTACACTTTAAAAGAAACTAGACCTTAAAAGCATAGAGATTGGATTGATTCACCCCATTCTTGGATGATGATTGAATCTGGGCACATGGAAGCAATTTAACAGCCTAAAACTCAGACATGGCCCTAGGTCATCACGCAAATGGAGATGATAGGTCTTTTTTGCTATGTATACACTGAAATTAGACACCCATGGTAAGCCTGTGCCAGCTGATCAAGGCTCATGGGGCCCCAGCTAGAGGGCTATTTAATTACAGCATAGACTTCTAGACTTGGGCTGGAGCCCAAGCTATAGGACCCTGCAAGGTCCCAGAGCTCAGGCTGCAGCAACTCAAGCCTCTAGTGTATATGTAACTGCCCACAGACAGATTTGAACCTGGGACCTCTGAAGCTTAATGCAGGAACCTCTATAGCTTGAGCTATAAAGCTGGCTTCCTCATAGCTTAGGCTGTAGAGCTCACTCATTCCGATTTCTCACTGTAACTGGTGTAAGTGCCACTACATGGGGACAGTGAACCATACCCACTGGCTAGGTCTACACTGCACATTGTTGCGCAAGAAGATATGCAAATGAGGCATGGCAATAAATATCACCGCACCTCATTTGCATACCTAGTGAGCCGCCATTTTTGCGGAAGGGGGTTTTGTGCAAGAAGGAGCTGTCTACACTGCTCCTTCTTGCGCAAAAAACCCCTCTTGCACAGGAGCTGTTCTGCTGCTTATTTTCAGGAAGAACAGCTCCTGTGCAAGAGGGGGTTTTTGCGCAAGAAGGAGCAGTGTAGACAGCTCCTTCTTGCACAAAAGCCCTTTTGCAAAAATGGCGCCTCATTTGCATATCTTCTTGCGCAACAATGCGCAGTGTGGACATAGCCACTAGGTGTGTGGGTTACATACACAGCAATGAAATGCCACCCAAACTCCAGGACTCTGAGTCAGCTGTCACAGGCAAGCTTCCCTTTTATCTTTGCAGTGGTAGACACCCCCTCTGGCTGAGATGTACTATTTATGCAGGAAAGCAGGAATTTGGCTGTGGAAGTTTCATCATGCTTGTGATTTTTTTAGCTCCAATCCTGTGAACCACCCTATAAATTATCTCTTTTTAAAGTTGTGTGACTTTAATAGTATATGTCTAGAAAACTACTTTTGAATGACATTGCTAAATTTTAAGACTCAGTATTTTATATCTTGCATCCGGGAACAAGGACTGTAGGCCATACTTACAGAATGGGGACTCTATTCTTGGAAGTGGGGACTCTGAAAAAGACTTTGGGATCATGATGGATAATCAACTGCACTTGAGTTCCCAGTGCCGCACTGTGGCTAAAAGGATGTGATCCTTGGATCTATGAACAGGGGACTAGAGAAGCTATTTGGCAATGGTGAGACTGCTAATGGAATGCTGTGTCCAGTTTTGGGGCTCACAATTCAAGAAGGATGTTGATACATTGGAGAGAGTTCAGAGAAGAGCCATGTGAATAATAAAAGAATAAGAAAACATGCTTTGGAGAGAGAGACTCAGGAAGTTCAATCTGAGAAAATTAAGCAGTGACTCATTCAGAGACTGTAGGTACCCTAAAGTGGGAACAGAAATTTGATATTAGATGTCTCTTCAATCTCACAGACTTTAACAAGATCCTATGGCTGGAAATTGAAGCTAGAGAAATTCAGACAAAGAAAAAGGCACAAATTTTTAACAATGAACATAAAAAGCCACTGGAACAATTTACTGAGGATTCTCCATTTCTAGACATTCTAAAGTCAAGGCTGGTTGTTTTTTAAAAGATACACTTTATTTCAACCACAGTTATTGGACTTAAAATTAATTCAGAAAATCTAATGTCCTGTGACATCAGCAGGTCAGACTACACAATGGTCCTTTCTGGTCTTCAAATGTATGAATCTGGAACTAGAAGGAAGAAAAAGTAACTTCATGAATGCTGCTTGTTAAAGTACCAATTACTAGTAGTCAAACGCACAATATTTGGCAGATACCAATCTAACAATAAACTCATATAGGCTTTAAAGGAAATCTCGGGGTTTTTTTTAACTGATTAATATTTGTGCCTTGAATAGCACAACAAAGATATTATATGGCGTCATATTGCATATAATTGCTTGTTCTCCATGAAAATATAAATTCCTATGGTAAATTCACAAGCAAGTGGGAGGAGGGGCAGAAGCCAGGGGTAATGACCAAGTGGCTTACATTATTAAATATTCTAACAGTGTGGAAAAAAAGAACTGTGATGGAGATAGAAAGACCCCTCCTTCACCCAAACTCCTTTCCAGATACCACACCCCCTCTTATACTCCCAATTCCTTACCCCAAGGTCCCTTCTGCACCCAACCTTCATCCCAGACCCTGCACCTCCTCCATTCATATAATGGAAAAGTGTAGCTCTTGACCGCTTTCAAATTCTTGGAGTAGGCCCCCCCTCAAAAATTGTCTACTGCTGCAGTGGGGACAGCACCCACATATTCATATTGAAAAAACCAAAAACCCTAGAGACGAGTTTTCTGCTGAGTCACATTGATCATGAAGCTTGAGCAGCACCACAGTGAATGACAACATCCCCCACTTAAAAAACAAAAAACCCTAAACATCTGTAATGTTGTAATATGAGCAATACATTGATGGACTGAAGTAATGTATTATGCCCAGGAAGTTAACTTGCAACAAGTAAAACAAACCTATTTGATCCCTACATTAAACACAGAAGTCCCATCTCCCTTCAGGTTCCAATAGTTTTCAAATAAAACCACACACTACAACAGATTTAGGGTGAAACCTTAATCCAGTTGAAATTAATGGGAATTATGCTGTGGACTGCAATTGAACCAGGATTTCACCTTCAAATTTTAAAATATAGTCCTGAGTCTTTTTAAATAAAATAAACCAAATCCTGGTGTCCCTACTGAATTTTTCATCAGTCCTTCCTCAGGCAAAAATCACAAAGAAGTCAATTAATTGTCAACTTGTAAATCTATCCATGGGAATATGTACTTTCCCATTACTCAATAGGCTGATGATGTGTGGGTGCAGGTGTGCATGAGCCAAGAAACTGGGTAAGTGATTGTCTCGAGGCACAATTTTTCCCACTGCTACCGCCCCTTTCCTCAGGCTCATGTGCAGACTACATAATCTGACCCTAATTCTGTAAAAGTCTTAAATATGTAGCCATTTAAAAAGAACACGGAAGTGTTTAGATTCTAGAGTGATGGGCACTACAGAAAAGACTAAGACAGCAGGTAGGGGTTGTGAAGCTAATTGTTTCTGAAGTAGCAGATGTCTAGCTCTTATTCCTAGAGCTTACTGCTAAACCTGACTGAATAAAAATGTAAGTGTCTCAGCATTTGGCAGGTCAGCTGAGTTGTTCAAAGCCTTGCCCATGTGTCACGGGAGATGTGCTTTTCCAGCAGCAAGGTTATGATTATGGTGCTTTCTGGGTACATCTGGAGAAAACAACCCAACAAATATTTTGACTCATTTCATTTCAGATATGATGACAACTGTAATTATATGAGTGGCAAGGTTACAAGTAATTATGTTTGGTTCTCTTTTTCTATGTGCATATGCCCAGATCTTCCAGAAAGAGAGCCCTGGTTTTATGCTAGAGTGTAATTTCTTTGTAGGGAATGGAGTTTTTCTCCACTTAGGGCTACCTGTTTCTTTGCCTTTCTTCTCCTGCTGCAGACTGTAGCAATTACAGAGCCTTGAGGGAAACCTCTCTGATTGGCTCATTCTCCTTTGCAGCATATATTTTGAGACACTGATCCCTCATCTTTTATGGGTTATCTGAAAATAGATTTGCAGGATTTTTACTATGTCTTCTCTGCCACGAGTTTAGAGGATTCCTAGCATTTTGTGAACAAACTGCTCCTTGGTGTGTCTGATAGAATTACTCTGTGCTTCTTTCTAGTGCATACCAAGAAAAGCAAGTTCTACATATGGCAAGACTTTTCAGACTCTATACCCTACAGAAAGCTTAGCATTTCCTTTCACAGTCACCTACGACTATAAATGATGTAGAGGGCTAGAGCAGTGATGGGCAATCTGCAGTCTGAGGCCCATCAGTGTTTTATGTGTAACCTGTGAGACATTTTATTTATCATTGCCCACGTGCAGGGTTGCCACATTCCGCTGGTTTCTGTCTGTGTCACTTTTTTCCCCTAATATTGCTAAAGTGACACACACGTAAAGCAAGGGCACATGAAGTGGGCTGTGTGCTGATTGCACACAACATTGACTGTAAGAGCCGTGAGCTCCCCCTGTATCCAACCAAAGCACTGCTAGCTGCGTCTAGACTGGCAAGTGTTTCTGCAAAAGCAGCTGCTTTTGCGGAAAAACTTGCCAGCTGTCTACACTGGCCACTCGAATTTGCGCAAGAACTCTGACGATCTAACGTATGATCGTCAGTGTTCTTGCACAAATACAATGACTCTCCCATTCGGGAAAAAGCCCTCTTCCACAAATGCTTTTGCGCAAGAGGGCCAGTGTAGACAACTGAGAACCGTTTTGCGCAAAAAAGCCCCGATGGCGAAAATGGCGATCCGGGCTTTCTTGCGCAAAACCGTGTCTAGATTGGCAAGGACGCTTTTCCGCAAAAAGTGCTTTTGCGCAAAAGCGTCCGTGCCAATCTAAACGCTCTCTTCCGCAAATGCTTTTAACGGAAAAACTTTTCAGTTAAAAGCATTTGCAGAAAATCATGCCAGTCTAGACGTAGCCCTAGAGTTCAATTGGCACACCCTGAAAATTCTAGGTATGCAAGTGCAGTTAGCAAAACTACCCTATCCTGGGAGATCATCTTGGTTATGACAGTCTGGTGGCCCACTGAGATGAAGGGAGTGAACATTCATGCAGCCCACTCTCTAGCCTGGGTTGCCCATTGCTGGACTAGAGTCTTTGTAACTGGAGCAATTACCAGATGTATTTCTTAGTACACTAAACAAATCAGTGTTTTGCAGTTACAGCAATGCAAATGTTCCTATAAAAAGGTGCATCTGGAGTTTTCTTCCATATTAATGAATGATTCAAAAATGTTCAGACACAGTACAGAACCTAACATCATGACCTTATAATGGCTCTTGATTGCACTATATTGTAGTGATGTCAGTATGTATGCACAGATTGATACTAATAGATGTTTTGCCAAACATTATGAACAGAGAATGAAAGTCATGAAAGACCATACATTTGGAGCTATGTTATATTTTAAAGTGTTCAGATACCACAGTGATATTAAGATGCAAATGTGTAACTAGAATAGACTAGATCTAGGAAAAAGCTGGTTATGGGCAATCTTATTTGATCATAAACCCTTTGAGGCAAGGACAGTATCTTGCTACGTATTTGTACAGCATCCAACAGCTCCAGTCCTTAAAGGAGCCTATATTGCTGCAATGTAAATATTAACTATTAATTGTCAGGCAACTATTCAATTTAAAGGGCTTGGGTTTTTTTATTTTATTTAACAGACTGAGAACATTGAGCTACATCCTTTGCTCTGAGGTACAGGACTAAGTGAGTGAAAGAAAACATGGCTTTAAGTCAGCTTTGTGTTCCTCCAAACCTGGGCCTTCTACATATTGGCCTGGTCTCCAGAGCTTAACACAAAGCAGCATTCAAGGCTGTTCTGGCCAAGGGAACAAGTTGTCATAGCTCTGACGTCCAGAGCCAGAAGAAGAGTGCCATAAGAGACCCTGCACCCAGCTGATCTATAGTTTTACATACAATATAAAACATCCAGAAAATAATTAAACTACAAGTCTAGATTTAAAAACAAACCAACCTGTGAAATAATAATCCCCCGAAACACTTCTATGCACTGTAAATAGTTTATAATATTAGTTATAATGGAAATTGCACATGAGTTGTAATAACAATGGGGTCCCTTCAAGGATAACTATCTTTGGAAAATGTTTATGTAAAAGGACACTACCTTACTGCTCATTTCTGTTCCATTTATGTATTTGTAGTCACATCTCTTTACTCAGCAACAAAAATAATTTTTTACTACTTTTGTATTCCTGGTAGAGCCAAACACCACTGTGAGAGAGAGAGGAGATTTTGTTTTTTGTTTTGTTTTGTTTTTTAAACTGACTGTTGCATTACCATCAGTAGAATGCTTACCAAAGTGCCAGCTGAAAAATCTTTATTGACGGCAATTTACAAGCTAGAAAAAACTAAACTTGGCTTTCAGATTTTAGGCTAATTTGGCAGAGAAACCCAGCATTTTATGCAAACAGCACATTTATATAAAAGTCACTAAAAGGCAATAAACAAGGAACCTCTAGATGACATTTTTTGCAATCCCCTTTATGAGCAGAAATCTTCTTTGACTCACAAGCCACAAGATCACAAAACAGGACTCACAAATAAAAGCTAGATAATATTAAAAATAACAAGTGCCCCTAGGTGTATTTAATGTCTCTTGATTTTTTTAAATAACTCAGGTGTGACTCCTTTAAACATTTACACATTTGCTTAACTTTAAAATGGTATTATGTATGTGCATAAATGTTTGCAGGATTGGGATCTTTTTGTCTTTTTGTTACATGTAACATTTTGTACAAAAATAAAGCTATAAAATATTTCATGCAACTGGAAAAGAAAAAAAAAGGGTCTCACACAGGAGGGGGTATTTATTTCAGTATAAACAAACTTTTTTTTCCTGTGACCAACTCCCGAAGTCCATGAAGAACCCAAAATGCAACAAGGGAATGTAGTGGTTTGCTTCCAGAGAGCAGAATACATAGTTTATACACTGCCTCCAAAATTACCCCTAATTAATTTATAAAAAGTACGTCAGGGCTAAAGATTGTCTTTCTTCGTGTCATAAAAAGCTGCATTTATTGGTGATGATTACAGCAGGCTGCTTCCTTTCCTTCATCACTTTTCAGTTCTTCTATATAAACAGCTGGCACACCAGTTAATGATAAATTTTAAAAAGTTGTGCTGAGTTATATACAAATCTATGGGCTGAGAATACTCAAAAAGGGAAAATTATGAAACAAACACAGAGCTATAGGCATATTTATAAACTAATTTCAAAGCATTTGTAACATACATATACTGGAGAAACCCACTTCAGAATAAATTCCTATTAAATTAAATATGATTGCTGGTGCCTAAATAAACAAATTTAGTAGTATAAACAGTATTGCCACAGACTCTTATTCTTCCAGATTAACGAGCAGATTTCTGGGTGATCTAGATATCTTCATGAATGAACTGGGAAATCAGCCACATGACTTGCCCTTCCTTCTCTCAGGTGGTCTGAAAGGTGAGGAGATGTCAGCTAGAATTTTTCCTGTATCTGATAGTCCTGAGGTCTCTGCCAATTTGGGAAACCTGTACGATTTATGAATTTTGTGTAAGATTATGAGCTCTGGTCTATATAGGTTTTATATGGACTCATCACTTTAGAATCTGAGGGCCTTCCTGTAGTAGCGGAAGAAGGGTGTAGAATGGAGAGTCTTGTTTTGTTTAGGTCATTGTAGTCATTGTATTTTGTTAAATATACCTGTTGCTTTGTATTTGTACTAGAGAAAAGAAGGTCAAAGAAATGTGTGTTGAAGTTTGACCGAAAATATGGTCTTTATCTCAGAGCTTTAAATGGTTTCTTAGTATCCCCGGCCCAGGCCACAAAGTGCTTTGAAGGACTGACACCTTGAACTTGATTCAAAATTCCATGGGAAGCCAGCGTAGAGAGCAGAGGACAGGTGTGATGTGTTTACAGCAACCTGGGTTGCTTGGAGTTTCCTAAGTACTGGAGGTTTAATGCCCAGAAGTGTCTATATTTTGTCAGGCTTGCCACATTAAAAAAATGCTATGATTTTGGCACTTAAATGTGAATTTGAAGAGCCACTGCAAAGCTGCTCACCCTGACTGAGGCAGCCCTGGTCCAGGCTAGTTTTAAGGTTACTATGCATTTGTACTAGAGTATGCCAGAGATCTTGGTGTTTAACAGAACTTTGAAAGCTGAAAGCTCTTTAGCCTGCGTGTGTTATGACATATGGCAGCGCTTTCTGATGGAAACGCTTTCTCTCCCCTAGGAGAGAGTATGAGGCCCACCAGTATCAAGGGGAGTTCCATACATGGGTCAAGAGAAACACATGGCCCTTAACATGAATGAACTGGAAATGCTGCCACATCTACATATTGACATAGTTTTAGGAGTATGGACTTTAAAAAAAAATCTGTTAAACCGATATTACTGGTTTGTATTAATAAGATTCACTTAGAACCTCGGGATATTGGGTAGAGAGGATGGGGAAGCATCCTGCCTGAATCCAGTTCCTATCCAAGTTCTCTGAGTTTAGCCCAGTCTTACTATCTATGGGTATGTCTACACAGCAAAGTTATTTCGAAATAACAGCCCTTATTTCGAAATAACTTTCCTAGTGTCTACACAACCAAACCACTATTTCGAAATAAATTTGAAATAGCAGAGTGCTTATTTCGAATTTGGTAAACCCCATTCTACAAGGAATAACACCAAATTCGAAATAGCTATTTTGAAATAAGTGCTCTATAGACACTTATTTCGAAATAGGGGGCCTCCAGCCTTCCCAGGGTGCCCTGGTGGCCACTCCAGCTTAACCAAGAACACTTCTCTCCCTCTCCCCTCCCTGGAGTCCTTAAAGGGGTAGACTCTGGCCACAGTGCCTGTGCCAGCTCCAAGCCTGCCAGCCCAGAGCCAGCAGTCACTGCCCCTGACCCAGTGGCCCCAAAACATGAGCCAGCAAGCCACTGGCAGCCAGCCCTCCACCACTCCCCAGGAGCAGTCTGCCAGCTCCCAGGAGCCTGACAGGGGCCGGAGAAGGCGGGCGCCTTCCTGGTCCAGGGTGGAGATCATGGACCTTATTCAGGTTTGGGGGGGGGGTGCCTTCAAAGTCCATGATCTCCGCACTAGATGGAGGAACGCAGCCATCTATGGCGGGATAGCTGCCAGTCTGGCCACCAAAGGCCACAAGCGAACCCAGGAGCAGGTTTGCATGAAAATCAAGTTGGTCTGGCAAGACCCCCACCCCTGAGCCCTGAGCTTCCCCTCCCCCTTCTTCCCCTTGCTTCCCCCTTCCCGCTCCCTCCTCCCAGGTTTCCTCCTCCCCTCTTCCACCCTCTCTTTTCCTCTCTCACACCTCCTTTCCCCAGTCTCACCAGAGTTTCATTCCCTTCCCCCCAGTTTTGTTAAATAAAGAGAGTTTGTGTTCATGAAAATACGTGTATTTTATTTGACATCAGGAAGGAGGGTTAGGGAGGGGTAAGTGGAAGGACGTGAGGGAGGAATGAGGCACAAGCCCCCAGCGGGGCAGACCAGGGAGGCTCTTAGTGCTCCTCAGGGTAGAAATTCTCCCTCAGGCCCTCCTGGATCCTGACAGCCCCCCGATGGACCTCCCGGATGGCAGCCTGTAGAAAGTGCAGCCAGGCTCTCAGCAGCGTGTCCAAGAGAAGCACCAGAGTGCCCAGGGGCAGCTCTGGCTCCATGTTGCCGAGTGCTGTGGTGTCCTGAGTGAGGGCAACCAGAGCACGCAGAGACAAAATGCTTTGCTGTCCCTCATCTAGGTAGACAAGCAAGCAGGGAAACCTGAGAACTGGCTGTCCGGGGGGGGTCCCTTTAAGCACAGATCTGATAGCCTCAGGCAGCAGCCCCACACAGTAAGTCCTGACCTAGTGCCCTGCTGGAACTGGTTCCAGCCAGCCTTAAATGCGATTCAGAGTCCACTCAGTGTGGACGCGCTATTTCAAAATAGCAAAAAGCTATTTCGAAATGCATTTTGTGTGTAGATGCGTTATTTCAAAATAAGCTATTTCAAAATAACTATTTTGAAATAAGATATTTTGAAATAACAGTGTAGTGTGGACATACCCTCTGAGAACTGGGGTGAAATTAAAGTTAAAGCATCAAGAGTGAGTTCAATGAGGGAAAAAAAGTGAGGAACCACCAAACTTGGCCTTCTGAGAATATTTTTCAATAAAATATCTCTCTACTGGGGCACACACCTAGCCACTGGTCAAAACAGTTCAGAAAACCACATGTCCGTTTCCACTCCCACAGAAGGTAAGGATCTCCCTGAAAAAATCAGAGGAATTAAACATTTTCCTTACTTCACTTTTGAGAAGCTTTTCTGTGATAGTTATGGTGAAACCCATGGAATGATTGCTACCTCAGAGAAAACACACACAACAGTATATTAGGGACTGCCTGCCTGATTCTGCTCTTGCTTACAACCATTTTTCATCTGTGTGATTACATTGACTTTAGAGGAATGACTCCTGATTTATAGTGGTCTGAGTTCAGAATCAGTCCATGTGTGAATACATCTTATTCCTCTACAGAAATAGGGCCAACTTCTCTTCTGACTGGTGTAAATCAGACACAGATGATCTTAAGTCAACAGCGCTTCAAGCAGCATAAATTTGGTGTGATTGCTGCTATACAGCCACAGTGAGATGTAACAATAATAGGGGGAAAAGCCCTAAGAAGCATAGAGGGGCCTGCACTTGGAGCAGATATCTCCTGTTTCGACGGACTTATGGTTTCTAAATCTTCTCTTTAAAGTTCCCAGCTCAGAATCTCTCCATTTTGTGGTGAAACTCAAAAAAAAAAAGGTGGCTCACCCTTCTCCTTATTTATCACATTCCGACTTCATTAAACCTCTTGGAGTACAAGAGCAATCAGTGTGTTCAGAGTCCATATACAACAGAATGTTGCTCGTTGGCGGGAGAAGAGAGAGGCTGAAAGGCAAGTTTTATCCAGCATATAGAGAAGAGAAAAGGGGCCAAGCTACATATTTCAAATGAAAATGCTTACCAAGTGATAGAGACATTTTGTCTGCAAGATTCAATAAACATGTCCAGTGAAGAGTATCAGCTGTGTCTACAGTGGATGAAGTGAAACAAAGAAACATCTGTTATAGATGTGTTTGCAACATATAGGAAGGCTTGGAGTCAAGGCTAAGGGTCAAGAATGCTTTATATATAGCATAAATTGCCTTTCTGAAACATAAACAATGTTCTGATACTTTGATAACATCCCCTTCAGTGAAATTACCACCTAAGGTGAATGTGCTGTCTCCTGACTCTTGATACGAAAAAGACAAAGTGGCTTTGTGTTAAGTCAATCTCTAATACTTCTTATCTAGATAAAAATCACTATACATTTAAAGTTGGACTGGATTCAAAATAACACTACCAGAGCTAGCCTGTGAGCCTTAGGAAACTTGTGACCGTAGACTCTTGTGATTTGGGGAAGCTAGAAATATAAAGGGACCCTTCTATTTTTTTATATAAGTTTCTAGCTTTTTTCCTTGCAACTGTATCAGTGAAAATGTAAATAGATTTGATGTTTGGAAGTAATAACAGTTGGGGAGCATCAGACTAGGAGAGGCAGGATATTGGGAGTGGAAGCTAGAGAAAGGCACAGATGCAGACACACCCACACTTTTTTATACCAAAGGTATCTGTTAAGTTTGGGACTGTCCAAAAGAGTCTTGTTCCCACCCCAAGCCCAGACTGAGCCCTATGCACAGTAGTATGGAAATAGTGGACAGGAATCCATTACATTTCTGAAAAGAAGGGGCACTGTGTATTGCAGGCCTGCTCAGAAATGCTGCGGCTGGGTCTGCCAGCTACTCTCCGGTCTTCATGAACACTCATCAAAATACCTGTGTATTAAGGGGCACACTGAACCTTTCTGCTTGAAATGACACATTAGAAGTGATCTGCTCTGGGAGTGCCAACCAAAAAAACTCATCTAAGTGAAAGGTCTGGGGCTCAGATGATTGTTTTTTGGTATCTAGGCTTACAGAGGAAGGACTGAGGGAGAACAGAAGCAGCTGCAACTCCAGAAGAAGGTGGAAGTGAGGGGATGGCATAGTGAAAGGCTCCATGAGCTGGGAGATACACTGTGGAGCAGACAAAGGAAAGAGAGCCCTGTTCAAAAACAACAGCAAGGGCTGAAACCCTTTCATCTCTTCCTGGCATTTTTCTTTCTTTCTAGGTATGTTGGGACTAAAGGGTTAATAACGGAGGTTGGTAAACACACATTTCTTGGCATCTATTTAATCTATTGTAGATATTTTTACAGTACCTATGACTCTGATACCTAAGCCTCTAAGTATTTATTTACCTGTGCCATCCGGTCACATTTTGGACACCAGTGTGTAAATCTGTCTCATGTTAGCATGCAGAGTATGGTTTGCTGGGAATGGTACTTTCCAGAATGATGCAAAAGAAATCATATAACAACTATCCACAAAGAGTCCCTCTCTAATTAAAGCTTCTTCTCTCTAACACTCTGACTAACCTCCCTCCCCCATACCAATCTGTGTGAAGATTTATATGAATGGCAGCTGTGCTCTCTGGTCCTCAAGTCAGGACAATTTAATCCACAAAGGGTATGTCTATGCTGGAGCTACAGTCAAGTTAAGATACACAACTTGAGCTATGTTAATTGCATAGCTGAAGCCAAAGTAGCTTAACTCTGCTTTTGGTGCCGTCTACACAGCAGGAAGTCAAAGAAAGAAGGTTTTTCCTTCGACTTCCCTTACTCCTTGTGAAATGAGGATTACAGGAGTTGAAGTAAGAAGCCCATTATTTTGAAATAATTTCAAAATAACGGGCTTGCTGTGTAGACATGAGTTACTTTGAAATAAACGTGCAGTGTAGACATAGCCAAAGTGTTTTTCCTCTTTCACACTAGAGCATGCAAGAGTAATGCCAATGAATTAAAAGGAGACATACCCACGGTACAAGCAATACATGATGAGAATCAGGCTCAGCATATGCTTGTTCCAAGCTTATTTCCGAGAAGCAGAGTGGAATGACCAGTGGTTATTCATTTTTTAGGTGGGTTATTTAAAAGAAATAACTCTCCTTTTGTTACGGTGGAATCTCCTTCTCTGATTTCACAAATGTATTTGCTACATGATCGCAGATGGCTTTCCTAATGTGTCTCTCCTCTGAGAACCAGCGGGATTGGCAGAGACAGCATATGTTAGAGTTAGTTCCAGATGTCTTCAGATGGGACAATGGTTTTTGTGATACATATCTTCCCATGGATTCAGGCAGCAGAGAGATTCCAGTATGGAGATTTAAAATGGCAGAAGTTCTGAAAAATCAATAGCTCCTTCAGCTAACTAACTTTATATTCTCCAGTGTGTATGAGCTCAATCATTGGTCTTCCTCCATTTTGTTTCTAAAGGGATAAATCCTTTACCCTGCACCAAGCCCAAGTTCGAAGAAGGATTGGCTGTAGAAGTTGGGGGTGGGGAGGAATCCTCATGTCACAGCTGCAGAGTAGCTGGCCATGCATCTGCTCCACAGTGCTGGTTGGAAAAATTCAAACAAAACATTTGTTGCCAGAATTTACAGATTTGTCAAAATCAAAATGTTCTGTGAAGATGGTTTGATTCCACAATGAACCCAAGGTTGGGAATGATGAAACTTTGCCTTCAAAAGATTTCAGAACCTGACACCTCTCCCACCTGGTTTCTCAGCAGCCTGCCCAGGGGACTGCCTCAGAGTTGGGGACTCCAGGTCTTCCAGTGTCTGCGGCTCCATGTAGTGATGAAATGGACGGCCATTGCCCTGTAGTGAGGGCTCCAACCCCTTTTGTGCCCAATTTAAAATTTTGAGGGTTTTGTTCTAAATCTGAACAAAACCAAACTTCAAAATATCAAAATCCCCAGTGAAGCAGAATGACCTCTCTCCTCGCAGGTCTATATAGCAGTCTCAGGACCACAGTGGATGCCACACATGATTCTTTTTCCATTGGGAAGTCACAGAATTATGTATCTGCCGATCTGTCTATCTACTGTTATGTATCCCTAGGATACTGCATTTTTCCAGCAGTCTAAGCTCTCCACTGTCCAGCCAATCCTAGCCTCTCCCTCTAGGCTTGCCGTCTGACTCCCAGTTTCTGCCTTCCCATCCCAGTCTCTACCCCTCCTTATATCCAGCCCCAGTTGTCTTGCACAGTCAATTCTAGTTCTCCTCTCCTCCCAGCTTCTTATCTAATCTCAGGCTCAGCTGCACCCCTTCCTTATCTTTTTTGCCCAGTCAATTCTAGTTCTTCCTCCACACACTAGCTCCTCATCAGATCTCCCCTTCTCCTCCCAGCTTTCATTCATCCTCAATGATTTTTAGTCCCATCTCTGCTTCTAGCCCTTCCCAGTCCCCATCTCCTTGCCCAATAAGTCTCTATCTCCATCCCCATCTGCCTGTCAATTTCTTTTCCCTGCCACCCATTTTCGTTTCCCCCTTTCCCAGTCTCACAAGACTCCTTGTCCCAATCTCTTTCCCTGATTTCCTCTTTCAAATCAGACAGCTTCCTCCTCTATCCTTTCTGGGTTCCAGCAGGAGGATTTTTGGGAGCACAGACGAGACTTGCTCCTTGATCCCAATTTCTGCTACCCATTCCCACCCATAACTCAGAGCAGCTTAGGGGTATCAATTAAAGATAAAGTCAAGTTTTGTCTCTCTAGCCTTGGGCTGCTAGAGTATGTGCAATTACTCTGTGGGGATGGCACATGCACCGGCTGCTCTAAGGAGCTGTGAGAGGCTTGGGCATGGCACATTCAGTGAGGATGGGACCTTTGGAGATGTAACTGTTAAAATCAATGAAGTTCCTCTTGAGTAGTAAATGCTAACTGATATTTCTCAAAATCTTGTAACTGGGGAAAATCTGGAGCAGCAGATCACAGGAACGGCAAAAGACACATCACCAATACAAAGCTCAGACCCTAGGCAAATTTTATTCCCTTGCTCCAAAGTTTGGGAACGCTAGAGCTGTACAGAGAAGAGATGTCAAGAATTTTTAACATGGGCAAAACAAAACATTTCCCCTTAGCTTCATTCTTAGAAACAACAACTACTTTGGCTGAGATTTTTCAGAAATATTGAGCCTGAAACAGACACCCAGCAAGGAAAATTTCAGCTCAACCCTTTATTTTCATAAAGTTATAAGCAACTGGGATCTTGCAATCGGAAGTGTCAGCAATATGGGTGGCGCTATCAGTCCTGCCTATAATAAGGAATTTTATACCAATATAATGGTGTTCACACTAGGGAGGGTTTACAACTTAACTATTTCAGCATAAGCTTACATACTGCTCCAGGAAAATTTTCTCATGTAAAGACACTTTAATTACTCAGGGAACAGAAGAAAGCCTCATTAAAAAATGGACACTGATAAATAGGATAGATCCAAAATTTATTTTAAAAAAAGTGAGAGGGATTTATAAACATTATAGGAAGACATGTATGTTCATGGCATTGAAAACAAAATCTCTTGTAAACAGTCCCGTACAGGGTTATGAACCTATTTGCATTAAGTTGGATTCTATGTAGGTAAAATTAATTTTATCCAGTAAGACCTTGTCTAGAGCTGCTCAAAAAAGAGAACTTCCGGTTCATTGCTGGTCAATTACTGGAGTATTCACAGCCATTGAGTTAAGGATGAAGTGTATTAATTCATTTGTTTTTACCAGTTTAAAGCCAAAGCCCTAATTTCATAAAACTCTTTTGAGTATCACATTTCACCAATGTACAAGGAAGCTAAATAAGGCTTTCCATAATGTAAATTTTTAATGTAAGATGAAGATACTTGATATATTCCCATAGGGCAGTAAGATAATTGCAACTTTTCTAGGCATGCACGGAGCATCCAACGAGCCCATAGGTAGTTAAAAAAACACACCCTAGTTAAATATTTTAATGAAAGTTACTAAGCTCATGAAAAAGACAAAGATATGTTTGCAAAAAAAAAATGGCACTGATAGGTTAGCAACTGGCATAAAACTGTATCCACAAATTCCTAAATGTTTGTAAGTTATATCTGAAGACACAAAAGACTGATGAGATTTCAAACTATGGCATGTCAAATTTATGAGCTGTAGAAGGACATGTCCCTTACCTTCCTGTAAAATGATTGGCAATAAAGGTTAGTTCTGAAACATTCTGGGGTGATTTTTAAATGTAAAGATAAATCTTAGTTAGATTTTATGAGAAAGCAGAGGGTTGATTTGGGGAGGAGAGCAGAGTGTGAGAGTGTTCAGGATCCGTCCGTCAGCAGCTGCTATTCATTAGCATTTCTGTAGTGCATGTAGCGTCTGCATGCTAATGTATCTGCATCAGAATGTCTGTCGTTTAACGCACGGTATGATGCTCACCAGGGCTTTCCTGCTATTTCAGAAGTTTATATAGAAATATAATCATTATGGAACAGAGCTGGTCAAAATTTTTTGAATTTTGAAATTTTTTCACAAGGGTCAACATTTTCACAAAATAGTGAGAAATACTCCTCTCTTCTAATTATCTCTGCTATCCAAGTGCTGACTATGGCTCTATAACTAAGGTTGATTTGAGTTTTATACTTACAAGAGGGAGTCAATATCTTTTTTTCTGCATGAAAAATGCAGCCTATGCTTCCTAAACATTACAACACTAACTCTAAGTACAGACTTAATTTTCTGGGGATTTCCACATACATCATCTTAATTAGATTCAGTTAAAATTGAGTTCAAGCAGAAACAGAGGATGGCCCATTTGGGATGGCATTAATTTCAAACTGTAGGTTCAATTCCCTGCTATGCCCCAAATTTCTTGTGTGACTGGGCAAATCACTTAGACCCAAAATTTCTAATGCAAAGTAATGGGAGTTAGGTGCCTAAATGCTTTTATAAATGTGGCCCTTTCTGTGTCTCAGTTCTTTCCTCTTCTATAAAAGGGAGACAATAACACTTCCCTAACTCCCAGGAGGTCTTGCGAAGATAAATTTTCACATTGAAGGTTGTGAAGCACTACTGCAATTGAGTCCATCTAAACCACATTAATCTAACTAATTTCCATTTTTAATATAAAATCCTTTTGTCCCAAGTGATCTCCATAATTAAGTAACCAAATGCCTCAAAATGTCCTCTATTGAAAACTCACTGAAATCTTATTAGTATTAGCCTAGTAGCTGCAAAAGACTCACAACTGAATTTCATGGGTTCATAGATTCCAAAGGCAGAAGGGACCGTTGTGATCACAGAGTCTGACCTCCTGTATGCCATGGGACATAGGACTTCCATGAATTAATTCTGGTAAATTTATGTATGTGATTAATTACCCTCAGTTACAAATATGTGCTTTGTTTCCAGACTAAGTTCCTCTAGCTTTAACTTGTAGCCATTAGATCCTGTTATGTCTTTGCTAGAAAGAAGAGGCCTTTATCACATTGTTTTTGGTCTGAGGTAGGTCCAGATAGACTTTTCTGAAATCACCCTTTAATCTCTTTATTAAGCTAAACAGATGGAGCTATTGGAATCTATCTCTATGAGGCATGTATTCCAATCTTTTAATCATTCCCATGGCCCTTCTCTGAACATCACTACTGAACACAGCATTCCACCAGAAGTCACAATAGTGCCAAATACAAAGGCAATAGAACTTTCCTACTTTTACTCAAAATTGATAGATCCAGGTTTGTGCACCTAAGGCAGTGGTCTCCAACCTTTTTAAGCACAAGATCACTTTTTGAATTTAAGTGCAACATAAGATCTACCTCAAACCCAAACACATTGCCCTGCCTCCTTTGTGCCCCTTCTCCAAGGCCCTGCCCCTGCTCACTCCATCCTTCCTCCCTCCCCCATTCTCCCTCCCTTTCACCAGGCTGGGGCAGAGAGTTGGGGCACAGGCTCTGGTCTTGGGCTAAGGGATTTGGAGTGTGAGAGGGTTCTGAACTGAGCCTAGGGCAGGGAGTTGGGGTGCAAGAGGGGGTTCAGGGTACAGATTCTGTAAGGGAGTTTGGGTCCAGGGGGCTCAGGGCTAGGGCAAGGCCTCGGGGTGCAGAAGGGAGGTTCATGACTAGGGTAGGGGTTCGGCGCTGGCTCCAGTTGGACACTGCTTATCACAGGTGGCTCCTGGGTGGTGGTGCAGTGGGGCTAAGGCAGGCTCAGCCCTGTCCTGGCCCTGCACCACTCTCAAAAGCAGTCAGCAAACTCCCTCCATCCCAAGCCCTGTTGTCCCCGCCCCCACTCCCCAGTTCTGTGGAGATAGAATACAGGGTGGGAGAGGGGCACCCAGACATCAGTGCCCCCTCTGCTCCCTTCCCTGCTCTGTACTGCAAGCAGGAGCCTTCCAGGGAGGGGAGCGGGGGAAGTTCCAAGGCAAAGGGCAGGAGATGCACAGCAGTGGGGGGAGGGGCAGCTGAAGTGCTGCACTTGGTAGCCTCTTGGCCAAAGCAGTCAGGATCACCTGTCAGAGGCTCCAAGATCTACCAGTAGATCCTGATCTACTGGTTGGTGACCACTGATCTAAGGATTGCATTATTCTTTTTAGCCACAACACCACATTGGGAGCGCATGTTCATCTGCTTATCTACCAGGAGCACCTACTCCTTTTCAGAATCACTGCTTCCTGGATAGAGTCCACCATGCTGTAAGGATGGCCTATATGCTTTGTGCCTAGATGTATAGCTTTCTGGCTGTATGAAAATGCATATTTTATTATTTTTGCCCAGCTTAGCAAGTGATCCAGATCCAGAGTTCATGGCCTCACTGTGCTATGCACTATTCACATAGCAAGAAAATGGACAGTCTAAATAGACAGGACAGACCCAATGCTATAAGTCAAGGAAATGAAGAATGAAGTCGTACCCAAATTACCTGATCTAAAGCACCATAAAGAAAATAGAAAAATAAGCCTAATGTATCCTAGCAACCCACATCCTTTATATTTTAGCATTTTACTTTGACCAAAAGAAAGGGAGAGAAGCAGTGATGTAGACACGCAGATGGTTGTTGAAATAATCTATCTACACACATGCGGAGAGCAGGGCAAGGTAGCTCAGCTACAAAGACCCAGAACATCCAGAATAATGTCTGGCAATTATTTAACACGCTCAGCAGTTGTTTCTGAAGTTGTATAGGAATTTTTTTTTTGTTGCAGTCCACCTAGAAGGTCACACACAGTCAACTTCCAAGAGTCAAGCCAATCAGAAATCTAGGAGTTACAGCTAAGCAAGACCAAATGATGTGCCTGTTCTGTGATCCGGGTCCCAGCACTGTTCGATTAGGATACAGGTGAGTGTTATTCCAGCCAGAGGTGGATTAGGGATTTGGGGAGCCCTAGACCAGAGCAAATGGGGGCCCTGCAAAGTTCCCCACCTTTTCTCCTGAGTCCCATCCCCCTGCATTCCTGCCAGGGAACTAGGGTTGGAGTTCAGCAGCTTGCCCTTCTCAACCCATCTTGCCTTTCTGGCAAGAAATGGGTCATGGTGCAGGGGCTTCACCTACTCCCGAGCAGTAACACTTGGTGGGTGGAGCAGGTCAGGGCACATGTGCCCCCTTTTTTCTGGGGGTCCCCCAATTGGCCACATGCTTTCGGAATGGGTACTTACTAGGGAAGGTCTCCATTACAGTAATGTTTGATTCACTATGGTGTATGTTATGGACTGAAAGGCACAACTGGTAGGGGGATATTTGTGTCACCTACCAAGCCTATGACATTAACATGAGTCTATCAACTAACTGCTTTAAACTGCTTCATTTCATTTAAAGAGAAAGGGGCAGAGCCCTGTGAGATGAACGCTTGTAAATTCTTGCCTGACTTAGCTGGTTTTATGGGAAGAGGATAATGACCTATAGCATTATAGAGTTCCAGGAAATGGATATTTTCTAAGCTGGTCCCAATCCCTGTGCAACTGTGGACATAGACTGCACACTCCTATTTCACCCGCAACTGAGGATCAGCCAACTATTAACCTAAGAGCTGGAATACTGCTAGTTGTGGAGATCCCCAGATTACATACTGGCAGGGTTCTGAAGTGTTTGAAAAGAGTAGGATGCTTGGAAGAGTCTTGGTGACATACACTACATGATGACACATATAGAGGAGAAATCATCTCTGAGGGAAAGGGAGTTTGTTTGGATACATCTGTGCTAATATAGGAAATGTTAGGCAGAAGCAGTGTATTTAAATATATGTAACCGAAAGAAAGCTGGAAAGTTTAGAAAAGGAACACAGATAGTTTGTTTAAAAATTATTCATAGTATTCCAGATGCTATTTATAGTGTTTTCTGTGTTCATTAAATGCTTGTTTTACGAAGAAAGTTTGGTATTTTCTCTTTGAAATTGACTGGGAACTATTAACATTTGTTTTTCAGGGGGTTATGTACAATAGCCCTGATGTTTAACTTTGTGTAATGCATTTTGAAAAGTCCTGAAAAGACAGAATTTTGATCTGGACTTCAGCAAAGAGTGAAGCTGATGTGTCGGAAGCAGAAGAGTGTAACAATTATGCATAATATTGCTTCAGTATTAGCCTACCTGTATTGCATCTTTAAAAATCCATTCAATTTAATTTGGGATAATGGACACTAAAATGTTTTAATCATAACGTTATGGCTAAGGTCTTATTGTATTGCAGGCCTGCACAACTCAGAAAGCGGCGAGGGCCATATTACTCCAAAGGAAACAGCTGTGGGCCACAAGTAGGGATGCTCTCCCAAAAAATACCGAACACGTGGGCTAAAAATTTTTGTTGAGAAAAAAAACAAAAAACGCGTGTCTCCACTTGGCCCCCTGGCATTTGTCTCTCCTGCACCCTGCCCCTTGGTGCCTTCCCCTTTCTCCTGACCTGCCCCCCTCCCTCAGCACAAGCCCCTTCCCCTCCCCTATCTGGCTTCTGCCCTCCAGGTTGCGGGGCTGCCGGAGCCTTTTTGAATCTGGCGGTCGCCGGCTGTGACGTCACAACGCCATGTCACACCAGCATCCTGGCATCTGCTGGCGTCCCGCTTTCTAGCTCGCACCCCGCCTCCTCATGCCAGAGCTGCCTGCAGGCAGCCTGGCAGCGAGAATCGCCGCACTTCCCCCTCCCTGGTGGCGCTCCGCTCCTCCGCCCGGCCAGCGGATCGGATGGGGCTGCACCGCCCGTAGTCAGCACAGGCCACACAGTGAGCCCCTGCGGGCTGCATGCGGCCCTTGGGCTGCATGTTGTGCAGGCCTGTTGTATTGCTACAGGTCAGAGTTAAGCTATGAATTTTTTAGCTTTAAAATACTTGTTTTGTGGAAAATTACACCATGATTGTGATGTACTTTATCCTAAATCCCTGATGTAACTCCATTTTAGCAAAGCTTTTTTTTGGTTTGTGTGTGTGTGTCTGGGAATATAAATTTGAGATGGAGAAGATTAGGTTTCATCTGTTCATCAGTGCAGGTTTCATCCAGTCAGTGAAGGATTGTTCCTTATAGTGCTTTTCTCTGGGAAGTTTCTTGTAAACCTTCCTCTAGGAAACTATACCATACCGTGATAGAGCTCTGTATCATGAAGATATTAATGTTCTTCCCTATCCCATTGTTCCCATTATATACCACTCTCAATAAGGTTGCCTGTACAAGTCTTGATTGAACATTGTAGTGAGTTCCTGCTCTGAAGGAACACAGGGCTGATGAAAAATTTTGCCGGACCCTACAGGGAGCCAGCTCTGGGTCCTCAGAAGGGGTGGGGCCTCAGGCAGAAGGGACTGGGTTGGATTAGGGGCTAGCCTTCCCCAGACAGCCCTTCAGCACTGCTGGGATGGAGTGCAGCTGCTGCTGTTGCTGAGGTAAAGGCCATTGGACATCCCAGTTTATTAAAATTGCTGGGCCCTGGGGCATCTGTCCCCGTTGTCCCCCCACAGTGGGCCTACATGCACATGGCTTCAGTGTGAGACAGCCAACTCAGCTGTCATGAGGCCTTATTCTTTAGGGAATAAGCAGTTTTTCAAGAGGTTAAAACTTGGCAAAATGTGGATAGTTATTTTAAATCCCTGCCCTCCTCTAATACATGGAGACGCTGGAGAGACTCAGTAAAATAGGTTTTTTTTGTTTTGTTTATTTTTTTTACAGGAAAAACACCCCCCCGCACCCACACACATACACACCTTATTCTCAGAAACAAATGTGTTTGCTGACATGGTCCCAAAAATCTAACCTGAGGCAGACACCCAGGACAGGAAACTTCAGCCCAAATGCTTAAAGTTTGCCAAAGTAATAACTAAAATTGGGTCATATAATAGGAAATGTTAGACAACTTTAACTATAATCAATATTGCCATCTATAATATTTGAAATATTCAAGTTATGAAAGGCTTTCTATCTATTTTTAGCTGCGAGAATTTTGGTAGTCAGTTTAATTACAATATATTTTATGGTTAAATCCCTGAGAGGTTTTATTCCCATTATTTCTGTCAAAACCCTGCATGATTCATCAGTCAGTTATAGTCTTGCATTACCAAGTAGCTTGAAAGTCTGTGCTTACCGCACAGCTGTGGCAGGTAGGCCAACTAATCCTCTATCTGTGCAGACTCTTTCACACAACCAATACAGACGGGCTACGTCTACATTGGCATGATCTTGCGCAAATACTCTTTAACGCAAGAGTTCTTGCATTAAAGTATTTGCGCAAGAGAGCATCTACACTGGCATGTGCCTTTGCACAAGAGATGTGCTTTTGCGCAAGAGCATCCGTGCCAGTGTAGACGCTTTCTTGCGCAAGAAATTCATGTTGCCTGTCTACACTGGCCTCTTGCGCAAGAACAGTTGTGCAAGAAGGCTTATTCCTGAGCGGGAGCATCATAGTTCTTGCGCAAGAAGCACTGATTTCACACATTAGAATGTCAGTGTTCTTGCGCAAGAACTCCCCGCCAG
This sequence comes from Pelochelys cantorii, assembly GCA_032595735.1. Taxonomy (NCBI): domain Eukaryota; kingdom Metazoa; phylum Chordata; order Testudines; family Trionychidae; genus Pelochelys; species Pelochelys cantorii. The sequence continues at coordinate 85,048,473 of CM064330.1, read as the reverse complement.
TGTAGACAGGCAGCATGTTTTTGCACAAAAGCGGCCGCTTTGGTGCAAAATCGCACCAATGTAGACACAGCCTTATTGCATGCTAATTCATTGTAGAGTAAGGGCAGTGGATGGAATCACTTCTGATATCTAAGACTCTTGGCATGTCATAGATACATGCCTTACTGTAGCTGAAAGTCCATCCTGTTGCAAAGGTGTAACTCATAAAGTCAAAAAGTCTGAGAACTTTAAAAATTGGATGAGACAGACCACAAATCCCAGGGGATGATCAGAACTAGTAATGGTCTGAATAAAAAGAGCACTCAGCCATGCTTGAAACATTTTCCATGGCTTCTTGCTGATTCAGCAAATATTCTAGGCTTCAGAGTAACACACAGAGTACTGCTGCATAAAGTGTTATGGAAAAATGATAGAACAAAAGGTCATGCTTAAATCTGAGTGCTTTAACAATTACTGTCTAAAACTGTTTTACAGAAGTAGGTAGACACTGCGCTTGTTGTGTATTTAGCTGTCTGTCAATGTTTTATCTATCTTACTGTAGTGTCTGAGTAATCATATTCAACCTGCTGAAATTATTTGTCTTTGATCTTTCATGTAATATTCCCCTGGAAGCTTTTCCCCTGAACAAGTTCTGTAAAGTTGCTAATCCATTCTGAGTAGGGAAGGTGACTTGAGTATTTCTAAAGCTGAACGTTAGTCACTTCTAATTTTGTGTGTTATCACAACAAAATCCAGTCATGCTAAATCAGGAATGTGTGTGCAGAGTTTTCTGTTCAGTCTCGCTCTTTGTTTTAAGTGGAATTCCTTGGAGTTTAAGAATGATGACCACTGTGAAAAATCAAACTGAGAGCTAAAGTCTTTTTATGCCAATCCCCAAGCATGTTTAATACCAACTTTTGACAGTTGCTTAGCCAGGCTAATGGGAACTGTGAAATGAAAAAGTGATTGTGGAGGGAGGGCAGAATGATAGCTGGCCGAAGTGATGAATTCTGCCTGTGTGCCTTGAAACCTTTCACAGGCAAACTCTTAACACAGCTCTGAATTGTTCAAGAGGAGGAAACTGAAGAAAGCAAGAAATTTCTTATATATGGTACATCAGGCCAGCTTCAATGCACAGCAGGTGGGATGTGTTTTATAAATTAAGCACCCTATAGGAAGGTAAAGCACTCCTAATGGTTTTATTTCTTTCGTTATTGATAATTCTAGAACTTAGTCTACACTATACCCCTCCCCCACCATTGATCTAAGCTATGCAACTTCAGTTATGTGAATATTGTAGCTGAAGTTAGCATACTTACTGTGGTATCTTCCACACTGTTAGGTCAGTGGGGGATGCTCTCCTGTCAACTTGCCATCTTGGTGGAGTACCGGAATTGACAGGAAAGCACTCTGAAGTCAATTTATCATGATCTAAGCAGATGTAATAAATCAACCACTGGTGGATTGATCGCTGCACCATGTAGTGAAAACAACCCCTATAACTGCCAGTGATAAATGGAGTTAGGAGAAGAAGTAAGGGAAATAATCAGTGAATAGAGTGTTTGTGGCTAACATAGCATGCATAAAAATGAGTTGCATTCCATACAATAATTCCTTTTTCTGTTGTGTCATCCAACATAAAGTTTTGCATGATTGGTCTGGTGGAATGAACGCAGGAGAACCTGACTTTCAATATGGTGTTGCTTTTGTGTGACTTTAGACAGGTCACCTTTGTGTCTCAGATTCCTTATCTGTAAAATGGGGATACTAATACCCACTTCTCTTAGACAGGGGGTGGCATTTGTACAATGCTCTGAGCATGCAAAACAGTGTTTGCACAAAGGTTGATGATGATAGTAATGTTAGAGTAGTAAATGCTTGATAGCACTTTCCTACTGAAATAAGGAAAAGCTTGTGATAGCTAACAGCTGGCTTTTTGCTTTAGGTAAAACTTAATTCTGAAACTAGAGGGGAAAAAATGCTTCTGTCAGTTTAAGACAGGCCATAGCAACAAATGAAAGCTTACCTGTTAAAAATCAGAATAGTTAGGTACCTGAAGGCTGGATGAAGAGAGGGGGGTCATCTACAAAGTAGGATACAGTACTTGTTTCTAAAATTCTGTATTCAAATTTGGATTGAGAAATGTGAAGTGGGCTCACAGCGCACTACCAACCTGTTGCCTGGCAGCTGCCCCAGAGCCACGAATCTTGAGCCCTTTCAATTGCTGCTATTTAAAGGGTTCCCAGCTCACAGCACCAGGCAGCTGTGAAGCAATGCATTAGCAGTGGGGCCAGGAGCTGCAAGCCCTTTAAATAGCAGTTTTAAGGGCTTGTGCCTGCCGGTGGCTACTACTGGAAGGCACGAGCCCTTTTAAGAACAGTTGAAAGGGCTCACACCTCCCCCGCAGCTCCCGGGCAACACATTAGCAACAGAGCCAGGAGCTGCCACAGGCCAGATCAAAGAGCTCGACAGGCCTGGTCTGGCCTGCTGACCAGTGTTCCCTCAGAGGCTCAGGGCTCTGTGCATGGAGCTAACTGACTGGATGGGGCTGATTAATCACCTGCAAAGCTGTGTTGCCCTGCAGATTAGAGGGGAACACTGCTGCTGACAGCATCTTGCCCCACCCTGTACTAAGGGCAGTGGCTCAGCTCCAGGCATGGGGGAAGGGAGGGAGGCTTCCCACATTGCCCTTGACCCCAGCAAAATTTCTCAGCTCCTATTGGCTGGAAACTGAGGGTGGTGGGGGCAGCATGTGACTACTTCCTCTTCCCTCCCCAGCTATCCACAATGCAGAGCAGCTTATTCCTTGCCTAAGGGTTCTGGTGAGGCAGCCATGGGCCAGATCTGGCCCACTGGCAACCTTTTGCCCTCCCCTGATTGGCTGCCTCTTGCCCACCCCTGATTTACAGTGATGGTGAAATTAGAAAAATGGTGTCATGATTCCATCAGTTTCACAAAAACTGAAATATTTTGCAGTGTTGTTTTGAACATATTTGTCACAGCTTCTGCAGTTTAAAAGACGTGTTTTTCTTCCTTTTTTCTTTTTTTACTGCAAAAGTAGCAGTTTTTCTTCAACTGGAATCCCTGCATGTAGCAATGGAATTTATCTGGGATGAGCTTGATGGGAATTACAATAGATTAAAACTCAATCATGACACAAACAATAAACTAAGGCAGGCCTGCACAACATACATCCCGAGGGCCACAGGCGGCCCGCAGGGGCTCACTGTGCAGCCCGTGCCGACTACGGGCGGTGCAGCTCCATCTGATCTGCTGGCTGGGTGGAGGAGCGGAGCGCCGCCAGGGAGGGGGAAGTGCGGCGATTCTCGCTGCCGGGCTGCCTGCATGCAGCTCCGGCGCGAGGAGACGGGGTGTGAGCTAGAAAGCGGGATGCCAGCAGACGCCAGGACGCTGGCGTGACATGGCGTTGTGACGTCACGGCCGGCGACTGCCGGATTCAAAAAGGCTCTGTCAGCCCCGCAACCTGGAAGGCAGAAGCCAGATAGGGGAGGGGAAGGGGCTTGTGCTGAGGGGAGGGGGGCAGGTCAGGAGAAAGGGGAAGGCACCAAGGGGCAGGGTGCAGGAGAGACAAATGCCAGGGGGCCAAGTGGAGACACGCGTTTTTTTTTTTCTCAACAAAAATTTTTAGCCCACGTGTTCGGTATTTTTGGGGATATCATCCCTACTTGTGGCCCACAGCTGTTTTCTTTGGAGTAATATGGCCCTCACCGCTTTCCGAGTTGTGCAGGCCTGAACTAAGGTTACTCAATCAGTGGATTTACTTTACTTGCTGTCAGAGCAAAGACCTTGTTGTATGATGAATGTGAGGTCAAGCAAGAGCCCTACTGCTGCTGCTCCTTATTGGCATGGGTTTTAACAATAAAAACTCTCCACAGCATCTAATGAACAGAACAAATGAGCTCTGGAATAGCAGTTACAAGAAGAAGTTGTGGCACTGTAATATAGTGGTTGAAAAATGAAATTACTGACTTTCCTGGAAAAGGACACAACACAGTAACATTTGGACACACTTTTTTAGAAAGATATGTGTAACTGGGAAAGAGAGGAAGTACATAACTGCTCTCTAAGGCTACTTCAGCATGGTTTTAATAAGTACTCTTCACTTATTATTCAGAAGGTGACTAGTCAAAGAAATCCCCTGCTTGTCATAAGTGCTTGTGGGGGCGTGAACAAGGGAATAGACCAGCTTCCTTTCCCCCTCCTCTTGAAATCCTGTGAAGAGTGTTTGTTTTTTCCTCCTGTAAACTCCCCTCCCACTCTGCAAAGCTCCCTGCCCATATTTCTTCACAGTTCAGAAGTCCCACAGGAGAGACTCACCACTGCGAACATCCTGGGAAGTTTAGAAGTAACCTCTTGAGCTTTGTGTGAGAGAGAGAGAGAGAGAGTGGCTATGTCCCCTCCTGCAATGCTTGTAAAGAATATCTCTCAACCATAGCTTTTGCTATTCGGAATTGTGAACTTGCAGCTGAGTAGGCGAGTGGATTTTCACTGGTTGGCTTAAAAATCCAACAGGATGTGGCAGAAATTTTCTGAATAATTCTTACTTTCTATGTGCAAATGTGGTGTTTTTTTCTCAGGCTACTAAAGATAATAAAGGTCTGGACAATTTACAAGCATCATCTTTCATGTCTTTAATTTTTAAAGTACTGGAAGTGTGGTCTTACTGTCCTTCCTGACTCCATGCTTTAGTAATATATCTGAAGACAAGGTTTTATGCAACTTTTCCCAAAATGCCTCCTCTTAGAGTTATTAAGTTCCCTGGGCAATAGGTTTCCTGATTCAAATGAGGAAGTGGTGACAGTAGAGCATTTTCAGAAAAAGGCACTTGGGTTTGCAACTGGCTTCCCCCAAGTCTGCTGTGTTTCAGGGCATGCTGCAAGGTCTGCATGTTGTCCCCTGCAGTCAAGGGGGAAATACACTCTGATATATTCTGAGAGCGTATGTAGAAAAACATTATTGATTGTTTACAGAGTGTGTGTGTGTGTGTGTGTGTGTTTTATATTGGACTCAGGCCAGTAGCCCAGAAGAGGAATTTTTGAAAAACAAAAATAAAGAAATAAATGTGAAAAAAATGTTTAACCCTCTGCAAAATCAAATAGCGAGGTAAGTCTAGACAATAAGTAGTGATCTGTGAAATACAAATTAATTTGTAAATTGGGAACAAAATCTTCCTGGCTAAGTAAGCGTTCCTACTACTATTGATCACATCACATATCAAATACACTGACCCAGGAACATACCCCTGCAACAAACCCTGTTGCCAACTCTGTCCACACATCTATACAAATGACACCATCACAGGACCTAACCACATAAGCCACATCAGGGCTCATACAATTGTACATCCTCTAATGCAGTGTTTCCCAATTTTATTTGGCCCTGGAACCCTTTTAAATGCAGAAGAATTTTGTGGAACCCCCAATGACCAGTCTAATATATGGACATCAATGCTGAGTAGTGACATCATCATCCCCACTCTCTGGCTAAGCTAGCATTACACAGGGACACTTATCATGGCAAACACAAATGAAAATTGTTTTTAATAAAATTCCTAAATGCTTAAATATTAATTATTTTTTTAAATAATAAAATGTTATTGTAATGGATTTTCTCACAGAACCCTTATTTTCACTTCATGGAACCCTGGGGTTCCACAGAACACCATGTGGGAAATATGCCATCAAGTTCCAGCAATACCTCTCTGCCATGTATCTGCCCCTCAGCCAAACTGGATAGTCTCTATGACAAAAGACAAATGGACCCAAATCAGATGTCAGAAACAGTAGCACACATAAACCTGTAGGGGAACATTTTAACCTGCCTGGTCACTCAATAATGGATTTAAAAGTAGCCATTTTTCTACAAAGGAATTTCATTAACCAATCATAGAGAGAGTCTACAGAACTGGAATTCACCTACTGATTTGACACTGTTACCCTGGGCTTGAGCAAAAACATTAACTGGTTGGCTCATTACAAAGCCAATTGCTTCTGCCTTCAACGTCTGCATTTCAACACCAAATATTCTGTATGGGACACATCCAGCCCACTTAATTAGTCTCATGCTCTCTCGCTCTCTCTCCAACACACACACACATGCGTACATATCTTAATTGACAGGCACTTCTGCTGTTTTTATATATATATATATATATATATATATATATATATATATTAAGTGTTTATATATATAAACCCACTGATGAAGTGGGTTTTACCCCGGAAGCTCATGATTCTATATATTTTGGTTAGTTTCTAAGGTGCCACAGGACTACTCGTTGTTTACGTAGCTGCTATATAAGTCTAGGATCAGAACAGGGCAGGGAAATTGAGCTGAGCCCAGGCTAATGAACTCAGTTGGTACTGAGCACCAGAAAGGTCTGTCAGGTCACTTTTTTAGGTGTCTAAATATGGCTTTAGCTGCTTAAAGTTTAGGCATCCCCAGTTAAAACTTTTGGACTAAGATGACCAAATAATAAGTGTGAAAAATAAAGATGGGAATGGGGATATATAGGCCCCCTATATATGAAAAGGTCCTGAATATTGGTACTGCCCATACAAAACTGGGACATCTAATCGCTCTGTTTTGGACACCATTTATATCTACATCCATAGAGTATTTTGTATATTTTTAATCTTGTTGGGTTTTAAGTGTAGTTTTCTCAGTAAGAGGAAAATAGCCAAGAGCAAGGATACAAACAATGGAAGATTACTTTCCTAAAGTAATCTTTAATGTCTACAATTGACTATATGGACACACAACCTAATAAACGTTCTCCATAGATTTTTTCCAGTCATAATCTAAAGAATTCAAGAGAAAACACACTGAGAAAAGAAGTGAGTGGATGCTCTGGAAATTAGAGATTAATGATCAGAGTGTTTTATTTATTATTAGTATTATTAGTATTATTATTATAGTTTAGTTTGTAGTGATGGAAGGGGCAGAGGTTAGAGGAATGGTGAGAAGATTTCAGAATATTTCCATGAATCAGTCAGTCTTCTGCCAAATGTATTATATCATTTTAAAACAAAATAAACATACATTAGACACAGTTTTAAGTCAACAGAACATTTTATTAGAAGCTCTATCAACTTTTCTCATAAGGAGATGCAACGGTGCATGCTTGTTTGTTGTAAGTCAACTCTTATCTCTAGAAATATATCTAGAGACCAAAAGGAAATCAGATAAGCAGATAAAGAAAGGATAAAGAAAGGAATGATTTTGGGTCCTAATCCTCTAAGCCAGTCGAGAGGTTATGATTTAAACCCTTATATCTGATAGGGTGATATGTTACCAATGGTGCTAAATGCCATCAGTTTGCCAGACTATGGAATGCTGTCTCCTTAAATGTGACTAATTCTGACGGGGGGAGGGGTTGGATTTTCTGCTGCTCACACTTTTCCTTTGCTTAAATGCAAAGGGTGAAATATATCCACCTCACACATGCAAACCACTAAGCAGGAGGAAAGGGGAATGGAATTGCAGTGTAACTTGTGGTTTGGTATAACTCTGTGCTCCTATCTAAGGGGTCAGGGCCACAGCAACCATTTCATAGCACTGTTTCTAAGATGCCTAACTTCCATTTGTGCTTTTGAAAATCTCTGTATGAGGTTGTAGTCTCATTCTTCTACTTGGGTCATTCACTCATATTCTCACACACACAAGCCAACATTTAAAATTTGAGTCCTAAAGTTAGAGCTGCATCTGTTTCAGGCACCATTGCCTAGATCTGTCAATGCCTTTCTCCCACTTTTGCCCAACTTTTCAGAGGTGCTGAGCACACAAACCTTCATGGGCTTTCATGAGTGCTGTAGTGGTGTCACCTATGAAAATCTGACCTCTTGTTTAGCTGCTTGATTTAGGGCCTCCAAATTTGAACATTTTAGCCATAATTTATTTGATTTTAGAGATCATTCATTGTTGGTAGATAAAGCAAACAACAGTGGAAATGTGTACCTTGGCGTTTTTGTGGCCTGTCATTTGCACTGTGATTCATAAAGGCTCTTGATTTGCTAGCGGTCTTTTGTTTCTGTTGTCTGTGAATGTTATTTTAAAAGTTGGTCATGGCCATCATTGACATTATAGATTTGATTATTAAATACACAGACATGGGTCCCAATCCTCAATTGACTCTATTCATGATATCTCACATGGATAGAAATGTTTAGAGTTGAAAGGGCATGGAATTTTTTCAGATTAGAGTATCATCTAATTTGCATATCAGAGCTGGTCTATCTGTCAACTTTACTTAGCAGTTCTTTGATCTATGTTAGACTGATCACAAGATCAAATTGTGATTTAAGTGAAAAATCCTTCTCTCTGCTGGGCCGTGATTCAGAAACTTCAGTAGCTGAGAGAGGTAGTAACTTTTATTGGGAGGGAAAAATCTTCTATCTTAATATACCAAACTGAAAAGGAGGAAAGTAAAAATAGAAAATGTGTATCCTCCTCCATTTTTAGACTGTTTACTTTCTTTCTCAGAGAGATTGAACTATCCATTCCAGAAAGATTCTCTCCAAAAACCACATTGCGTTTTATTTAAAATTGAAATGCTGGTACAGACTGTTTCCATTCATAATTCTTGCACATGGAGCTTGCTCTAATTAATTCAGGAGTTACTCCAATTAAGTCAGTAAAATTACATTGATTTTGACTTCATACCAATCTATAGCTGTTCGGGAAACCACAGTCTTATCAGATAAGTAGCCCCAAATGTGTGTACAATGAACCTTTTCTGTTCCTAGTAGGCAAAAGAAGAAGTAAGTCAGCTTCAGAGAAAGGAATCTCACTGACTTTGAGCAGATAAGACATGACTGACCCTGAGGAACACCATCCATCTTATCTGCACTTCTTGGCCTGACCAAATCTGGCCTGTTTAGATGTTTATGTTGAGAAAGACCATTAGCTAACACATCAGAAAGAGAGAGCGTGCTTTTCAGAACACAGTAGTTTCTGTTTGGAGAAATTCATGCAAATATTCTTGGTTCTTCTTCGAGTGCTTGCTCATGTCCATTCCAGTTAGATGTGTACATGCTGCGTGCATGGATTCCGGAGCTTTTTTCCCTTAGTAGTATCCATTAGGCCAGCCAGGGAGCCCCCCTGGAATGGTGCCACTATATGGGTGCATATATACCCCTGCTGGCCCTCTACCCCCTGTAGCCAGACATGAACCCCATCTTGTTTTCCCCCCCCTCCCAGAGAGCAAGAGAAAGGCAGTCAGCCTTTGATGCCCTGGGAATGCAGGTGTGCTGCTTGTCCCTGACTCTAATAAACAGAAACCAGACAGTAAATGGGCTAGCTGATAACCGGAGGGGCCCCCCCTCCTGCTGCCCTGATGGCTAGGCACCAGTAATTGACACGCCTACACTGTCCCAGGAGAGGAATCTTCGCCCATCACATACTAGAGTGCCCATTGTCTGCAGTTTCCCAGGTGTGAATTATGCTTTGCACCCTTCCGTGGGAAACTTGGCATTCAAAGCCATTTTCCCTAACTGGCCACTTGAGACCAGGAAGAAGCCTACGTGACCCAAGGGGTATAAAGAGGGGTTTAGTAGCCCACCCCATTTGAGCTCCAATCTATACCTGCTGGCAGGTATATGTTGTCTCCCGAGGTCTGTGGGACGCCCAGCCTCGCCCTACTTCTTCCCGAGGGATTGAGAGAAAGACGCTGGCCACGCCAAGTCTGGAACGCAGGGGTGAGAATTATACCTGCAATGTGTTTCTTATGTGTACACTTTAATTTAGTTACTCTATTATAAGTTTCTCTAATCAACCTGTTTCACTTCTATTGTAAACAAGTAAAATAAGATTGTGCCCTCATTCACTTTATAAGTTTAAATATATATATTGAACCAAGTTTTCTTTCTTCTTTCTTTTCTTTCTCCTACAAATAAGCAAGTGTGGTTTGAGTTTCTGACTTGAACCCGTGCTGCTGTACCCGAACCGAACACAAACAAAAGAACTCCAGCTGGTCATAAGGGACAGATATAGGGAGAGCTTGAGCGTTGGATCGTGTCGCTTCCAGGGGACAGATCCGTTGGGGCACCTCTCAGCCTCCCCAGGCTGCCCACTGCGACGGGACTTTGTGTCCTAGCAGTCAAAGTCTGAGGTGTAAAGCTCTCCCTGTTAAACTCTGGGGCGTCTGTCAGCCTGTTGGCTGCCCACTGCAAAGGATCCCGATCCTAGCAGTAAAGACACGGACGTTAAACTCTTTGGGGCACCCGTCAACCTCCTCCAGGTTGCCCACTGCTAAGGGACCCCACTCCTAGCAGTTAAAGTCTCGGGTGTATAGCTCACACACACCACTCACTGCCCTGACCACCGGCTGACACCCCCTCAGTTCCTTCTTACTGACCGTGACAGTAGCTGGAGTGCTGACTACTTGTTAGTCATTACCCTTAGTGCATGTGCATAATTCTCTTTACCTTTGAATGATTTAGTAATTAGTTTAGATAGTGTGAATAATTTAGGTAAGATAAAGGAGTCTTTCTCCTTTCTAGCCTCTCCCCAGCTAGGGAGGGCATGCCAGGGCCGCAGGGCTTCAAGCCGTGTGTGAAGTGCTTGAAACCTATGCCCTGTGGCGATCTGCATGACTCTTGTTTAAAGAGTCTGGGAGAGGGTCATCACACAGATAATTGCCACATCTGCAAGAGTTTCAAGTTGAGGACAAAGCGTGAGAAGAACTCTAGACTTAAGCTTATCCTCATGGAGTCTGCTTTGCAGCCGCTGGCACCAGAGCAGGCACCATCGGTATGTAGTGCACCAGCCTCGGTGAGGGAGACCTCAATGACACCGGCCAGACAGCCACCTCGTCGAAGTCCTTGAGGCTCTGATCGCAGTCCCTGGTACCGAGGAGAGAGAAGGACCTCAGGGGCAGGAGAGGCATGGCCACAAAGTATGGAGAGGCATGGCCACAAAGTATGCCCTTGTCGGTACTGGGGCCTTCGAGGCCAAGTGCCACAAAGGAGGGGCACTTGACCTCGAAGGCCCCAGTACCGACAAGGTGACGGTAAAGTCCTTCACGGAGGCAGAGTCCAGTGCCGGAGGTGATAATTGAGGAACTCCAGCAACCGTCAACCCCAGAAACATTTGACGCAGCACGGAAGCTCATCGAGTTAACCTCCCTGCATGCTGAGACCTCGGCACCGGCCAAGCCTCGGTCTGAGGGGTTTCACGAGGTGCCGACCACACAGGTGGGCCGGCATTACCAGAGCCGGCACTGGGGATGCGGCCAGCACAAGTGTTGTTACCAGCACTGGGGTACTCCAGGGGACCAGCATCCACACACACTTCAGTGGTACTGGAGGTGCCAGGACCGCAGAACCTTTCGGCACTGGTGGCGTGTCAGACTTCCTAACCTGAGCCCATGGCACCGCCTTACATTGTCCCAGCGGCACCTTATCAGTTAGTGCCTCCGGAACTGCTGCCTCATGCCTCGACACAGATGATGCCCCCGCTGGCACTGGGCCCAGTGCACAGGGGGAAACCTGCGGCCATGGCCCAGCAACAACAGGAGCATAGGTCACCGCTCCACCATGGTCAGCATCTGATTTTTCTTCAGAATCAGAGACGGAGTCAGTGCTCTCTTGGAGGTCTTCATATAGGTCCAGATCCCAGCACCGCTCCAGCTCTGGATACAGGCACAGCACCGAAGTCCGTCGGTTAGCCAAACTTGGCCACCCCAGTGGCAGCAGCAACCTCAGTGGCTGTTCCAGACACCATGGGCCTACCACCAGACCCAGGGCCCACCACCATCCATGTCGCTGTCAGTGTCATCATGCCATGAGTGTGTCCCACCAGCAGCCCCTCTCTACAGGGCTCCCATTTTGGAGTCAGCCCATTCCTATGACAAGGTGGTGGTGAGACCCACTGTGGAAGGGGAGGGCCCTAAACCTGCATCTGCAGCATCGGGGGCAAGTCAGGATGTTCCTCCTTCTGTAGCCCAGGGACAGGTGGCAGAACTGGCAGAGCAGCTGGGGGTCAGAGGGGAGTCATCTTCCTCGCCTGATGAGGCCCTGACTGACCCTGCTCCACCACGCCCATCGATGGATGCCAGAACCCACCAAGACCTGCTCAGGAGGTTGGCAACCAACCTGGGGGTGCAGGCAGAGGAGGTCCAAGAGGAGTCTGATCCAATGGTGGATGTCCTCACGGCGACCACCCCAGGCAGAGTGGCACTGCCACTTAACAAAACTGTGGACAAGATGTCTAAGACCTTATGGCAGATCCCTGCCTCTATTCCCCTTTGCAAAAGGAGGTTGAGAGGCGTTATTTTGTCCCCCAAGTGGGGCATGAACACCTATTTTCACACCCCTCTTCAGGGGTCTTTGGCAGTGCAAGTTGTGGGGCAGAAAGAGTGCCAGGGCACCCTGGAATCCATGCCCAAGTCTAAGGAGCCTAAGAAACTGAATCTGCTGGGAAGAAAAACCTATGCCATGGGGGGCCTGCAACTCTGCATCGCCAATCAGCAGGCAATGCTGAGCAGGTACGTGTATAACACATGGGCAGCCATGGACAAGTTTAAGGATCATCTCCTCCAAGATTCGAGGCAAGAGTGTGGTACCATAGCAGAGGAGGGCAAGACAGTGGCGTGTACAGCGCTGCAAGTGGCATTGGATGCTGCGGACTCAGAGGCCCGTATGATGGCCACAGGGATAGTGATGAGGAGCAGTGCTTGGCTGCAGGTGTCCGGCATCCCTCCCGTGGTCCAGAACACTTTGCAGGACCTTCCCTTCGAAGGGTTGGGCCTCTAATTTGACCAGATGGACTCAAAGTTGCATAGCCTCAAAGATTCTAGGGCTACCCTAAAGTCTTTGGAGATTCATACTCCAGCCCTGCAGAGAAGGCCACTCACCCCCAGGCTGACCATAAGGCCCTTCCAACAAGGGTTCAGCTCTGATAGGGGCAGACAGAGGGGTCACAACAATGGCCGTAATGACACTAATAAGAACAGGCGCAGGGGTTCGAGATCGGACTCAGCTAGAGGGTCCACCCCCTTCTAACCAGAAGCCCCAGTCATCGTTTTGAGGGTACACGCCAGGACAGCATTACAGTCTCTGCTCCGTCGCCCCCTTTTGGTTGTTAACTTTCCCTTTTCTGTCGGGCCTGGTCCCAGATTACTTCCGACCAATGGGTTCTAGACCTAGTAGGGAAAGGTTATGTCATTCCCTTCCTTTCCCTCCCTTCTTCTCACCCCACTTCCCCGTCCCCCTTCAGTGACCCCTCTCACAAGCTCCTGCTGAGGCAGGAAGCGCCAGTGCGTCTGCAGCTGGGGGCGATCAAACCCATTCCAGAGGAGTTCAGAGACAGGGGTTTTTACTCCCAATACTGCCTTATCCTCAAGGCCAAGGGGGGACTACACCCCATTTTAGACCTAAGGGAATGAAACTCGTTTGTAAAGAAAGCAAAATTCTGGATGGTCACCTTAGCATCTATCATCCCTTCCCTACAAAAAAGGAGACTGGAATGCTGCCCTCGATTTGAATGACGTGTTCTTTCACATCTCAGTGATCCCTTCCCACAGAAGATTTCTGAGGTTTACAGTGGGTCAGGATCACTTCCAGTTTGCAATCCTGCCATTTGGCCTCTCCACAGCCCCGAGGGTTTTTACCAAGTGCATGGCTGTGGTAGCGGCCTTCCTGAGGAATCACTGGGTCCAGGTCTTTCCATACCTGGACAATTGGCTGATAAGAGGGTCATCCCGGGAACAAGTACTAGACCATATAGCTCTGACTTGGAGATTGTTCTCCGACCTAAGACTTCTCATAAACAAGGAGAAGTCCACACTCGATCCCACTCAGCTAATAGAGTTCATGGGGGCCCACCTAGACTACATTGTCAAAAGGGCATCTCTTCCCAGGGCCAGACTTATCACTGAGTTCCATGATCAAGGACCTCCAGAGGTCCTCTATGACAACAGCAAGGACATGCATGAAGCTATGGGGCCATATAGCAGCTTGTACATATGTGCTGAGGTACGCCAGACTAAAGCTCCAACCCCCTACAGAGGTGATTGTTGAGTGTCCACAACCTGGCACCTGCACCACTAGATGCAGTGGTCACACTGCTGGGGAATGTGCTCTGCTCACTGGACTGGTGGCAGCAGGAGAGGACAGTCTGTGCAGGGGTCCCATTTGCCAGACAGAGTCTGTCGGTGAGGCTGTTTACGGATGCATTGGACACGGGATGAGGGGCCCACCTGGAGAATCTCAGGACACAAGGTATGTGGTTCCCCAGGGAGAGTTCCCTGAATAGAAACGTCAAGAAGCTCAGGGTGGTCAGGTTGGCGTGCCAGGCCTTTCTTCCCCAACTGGAGAACAGAGTGGTTTCTGTGTTTACGGACAATATGATGATCATGTATTATACCAACAAACAGGGTGGAGCTTGCTCCTCTCCCCTTTGCAAGGAAGCCCTATAACTGTGGAAGTTGTGTATCACCCAGAATATCCACCTCAAGGTGACCTAACTTCCAGGGATCAGCAGTGTTCTGGTGGACAACTCAGTGGGTCCTTTCGGGCCCACGAATGGTCCATTAGACCAGATATTATAGCAGAAGTCTTCCGGAAGTGGGGCTATCCCCATCTGGACCTGTTTGCCACACGAGGGAACGTCCAGTGCCAGAGCTACTGCTCGTACATGGGACAAGGGCAGCAGTCTCAGGGGGATGCACTGCACAATCAGTGGCCTCGGGAGCTATTTTATGCATTCCCCCCGTTCCCACCGATTCATGAGGTTCTGCTCAGGATCAGGAGGCTCGGGGCCATGGTTATTATGGTGGTGCCAGCATGGCCTCGACAACACTGGTGCACCACCCTGTTAGATGTGGCAGTGGAAGACCCAGTGATACTGCTGTTAGTTCCAGACCTGATCACCCAGACCTGGGCGGGGAGGCTATGCCACCCAAACCTGTCTTCCCTCCACCTCGTAGCATGGAACCTGAGTGCTTAGCAGGGGTGGAGCAACTTTGGTCAGAGGAGGTGTGAAAGGTACTTCTGGAGAGTAGAAAACCTTCTACCAGGGCAGTGTATGAGGCCAAGTAGAAGTGTTTTTCCTTGTGGGCAGAGCAGGTGGGGACAGACTCGATGGGTTCCTCAGTCCCTTTTATTTTGGATTACCTCCGACACCTCAGACACCAGGGCCTTGCTACATCGTCCCTGAAGGTTCATTTAGCTACAATTGCAGCTTTTCACATGGGGGAGGGACATAGGTCTGTGTTCGTGAATGCAATGGTGAAGCGCTTCCTGAAGGGGGTGGACAGGTTGTTCCCCTATGTGTGTCCTCCAGTACCCCCCTGGGATCTGAATTTAGTCCTGACAGGTCTTATGAGGGCCCCCTTTGAACCATTAGCCACCTGCTCACTGAAATATCTATTGTGGAAGGTGGTGTTCTTGATTGTGATTACCTCAGCCAGGAGAGCTTTGGAATTGAGGGCCCTCACATCAGAGCCTCCATACACCGTTTTCTTTAAGGACAAAGTTAGACTATGTCCCCATCCAGCTTTCCTCCCTAAGATGGTCTCACATTTTCATATGTCCCAGGACATTTACCTACTGGTTTTCTTCCCAAAACTCCATTCCACGCTAGGGAACAGGTCCTACATTCCCTAGATATTAGAAGGGCTCTAGCATTTTATATAGAAAACACAAGAGAGTTCTGTAAATCTCTGCAACTTCTTATTTCAATAGCCGAGAAGATGAAGGGCTCACTGGTATCGGCCCAGTGCCTATCCTCCTGGATCACTTCCTGTATTAGAGCTTGTTACGACCTTGCGGGTAGACCCGTGCCTCCGCTGACTGTTCATTCTGCAAGGGCACAGGCATCGTCCACTGTGTGTGTCGCACAGGTCCCCTTTCTTGACATTTGCAGAGCAGCCACGTGGTCCTTTGTGCACACATTTTCCAATCACTATATGATTGCTCAGCAGTCCGGGGGAGATATGGCCTTTGGGAGGGCTGTCCTGCAGTCTATTGGGAAGTAGGTGCTGATAGGTTCCAACCCCACCTCCTAAGATACTGCTAGGGAGTCACCTAATTGGAATGGACACAAGCAAGCACCCGAAAAAGAAAAAATGGTTACTTACCTCATAACTGTTGTTCTTCGAGATGTGTTGCTCATGTCCATTCCAAATCCTGCCCACCTTCCCTTTGTTGGAGGAGTCCAGCAAAAAGGAACTGAGGGGGGGGAGGGCCAGCAGGAGTATATATGCACCGATATAATGGGGCCACTCCAGGGGGCTCCCTGGCTGGCCCAACAGATACTACTAAGGGAAAAAAGCTCCGGAATCCATGCATGCAGTGCGAGTGCACCTAATTGGAATGGATATGAGCAACACATCTTGAAGAACAACAGTTATGAGGTAAGTAACCATTTTGGGGGATTGTGGGGGTTTTTTGAGTGAATGGGATTGCATTGCATCCCAGTAAGTTTGGTGTTTAACTATGTCCCCCAAATCCTCTCTGATCTAGCTATGCATTTCTAATTCACTCCATGCCATGGAATCAAGCTGTCAAATCCCAAATGAAATCCTGGGATCCTAACTCATAGGAATTGCAGTCAGAACACTGGACCAGTATTGTGTCTTCCATGGTGGTGTTCACCCACTGTTTCAGAGGGTGAAATCCTGCACTAGGCAATTGAGGTATAAACTTTCTCCAGGCAGTTACCCCCTAATCTTAGTAGTAAGAAGTTGGGATTTACCTTGAAGCCTGAGGATTTTTATCCCTTTCATTGATCTTCTTTGGTTTTTAATGTTTATTATTATAATTCTCAATATTCTTATTAGCCATAAAAATATTTAATACCCCTTTTTGAATCTTGCTAACTGCTTGGCTTTAATGATACCTTGTGTCAATGAATTCCACAGGTAAAAATGCATTATGTCCAAAGGTATTCCTTTTCAGCAGATTTGAATTTGACACCTTGCAGTTTCCATGAATGGAGTTTTCTGAAATATCTTCTCCATGCCATACATTAATTTTTATACCTCACCCATAAGGGATAGATGAGGTAATCACTCAAAAACATTGTGTTTTGCCCCATGTCACTTCATAGATGAGCAAAATTGTGAGGTTCGCATGATTTGATGAGAAATTATCAGTTATCGTAGACTCACTCAAATAGTTTATAAAATTAGCAAACCTTACAGCAAACTTACATTCAGTGACAAATCTGTGATGATACTCGGTCTTAAGTAAAATGTCCTGTGGTTTCAAGTTTCATAGCAAAGCTTTTCACAATTTACTCAAAGCTCCATAAAATAAAGCAATCCTGAATCTCTTTAGAAAAAGGTGAGTGAAGGGAAGTGAAAATATAAATGAACAACACAGGAAACTTTAGGAACATGGAAATTGCCATCCAATTAGTTTCACATGATTGTTGCCTTTTTCTCTGATCTGCCTTACTTTCCTAATGCAGTTTTCTCCTGGACTTTACTCATTTGAAGTGCAGTTGTTTTAGACCTGTCAGGTAAACCAGTTAAGCCCAAAACAATATGGCTACGTCTAGACTGGCATGATTTTGTGCAAATACTTTTCATGGAAAAGTTTTTCCGTGAAAAGTATTTGCGCAAAAGCGCATCTAGATTGGCACGGATGCTTTTGCACAAAATCATCCCTGGCCAATCTAGACGCGGTTTTGCGCAAGAAAGCCCCGATCGCCATTTTAGCCATCGGGGCTTTTTTGCGCAAAACAAATCTGAGCTGTCTACACTGGCCCTTTTGCGCAAAAGCTTTTGCGCAAAAGGACTTTTGCCCGAATGGGAGCGTCAAAGTATTTGCGCAAGAAGCAGTGATTTCTTACATTAGAATGTCAGTGCTCTTGCGCAAAGTCAAGCGGCCAGTGTAGACAGCTGGCAAGTTTTTGCGCAAAAGCAGTCGCTTTTGCGCAAAATCTTGCCAGTCTAGACGCAGCCTATATGTTTGTGTGGCTTAAATAATGCCAGCTTGTAAATAAGTAATCCTTGCTCAAATTCAAAACCACCAATGATTTCCCAGAAGATGAGATACAAGCATTTTTGGGAAACAGTCAGCCAGAATTGACTCAGGAGTTTAGCAGTGTAGTGTCTGCATATTGAGACAATGATGCAAAGCAGGAATTGGAAGCTGAATAACTGTGAATTACTAGTGAAGTGCTTCATTTTTCCTTCTATTTCTGAGTGCTTACTCATGTAAGTAGACCTACTGAACTTAATAGGAATGCACAAATAGGAGAAGTGCTGCACCTGTGTGGGAAAAGTTTTCAGGTTTCAACCCAGAAACTTGACAACTTTTACCAAAACCCCATAATCATAGAAGAAAGGAAAGACTAGTCCTAAAATGGGTGTAGACCTAAAATCCCAGATCTTGAACACCACCAACGTTGGAAGGGGATTCAGAATTCAAATGTGGATATGGATGGATCTGAATTTCTGTCTTTCTAAGAGACTGGACTCTAAACTTTGGATCTAAAATTCCCCAAACGTTCATAAGTAGGTCAGTGAGTCAGTGAATTTAACTGAAAGAAAGGCAGAAATGCAAAAGAAAACAGGAAAAAGGACTGACGCCAAAGATGATACATGTCCTAAGGACTGTTTAATTGTCAACACATTCATGTTAATTACAAGTGGGCAGTGTGAAATTTTCTGTAGAATTTGTGTTTTGCAGTTATATGCCACAACAAATGTTTTGATAGATTCATAGACCAGATGAGACTATTAGATCCTCTTGTCTCATCTCTTGCATCACATAGGTTGCAATTGTTCATCCGTTTACTCCTGTATTAAATACAATAACTTATGTTTGTCTAAAGCATACCTTCCAGAAAGACATACACTTTTGACATGGAAAATCCATCTCTTCCCTTAATGATTAGTTCAAAATCAAAGCTGTTTGTGGAACTGTGTCATTTTGGAGAAACTTTTGTAGGTCCAGTCTGGAATTTGGGTTGAGAGAGAGAGTGTGACCAACCACACAAAAGACCAGTGGTTAGGGCATATAGGGTTGCCAGGTGTCCGGCATTGACCCGGATAGTCCGGTATTTTCGCCTCTTGTCCAGTAAAAAAAATTCAGAAAATACTGGACACCTAAAATGTCTTGTATTTTCTGATCTTTTTCCTGGCCAGGAGGCGAAAATCCCGGGTGCTTACCTGGTTCTGCAGGGGAGCTGTCTGGCCCAGAGCAGGAAGACAAGATGGTGGACGGCCACCAGCAGCCTGTTAGGACCAAAAAGCCTCAAAGGCATTTCTCAAAGGGACCATGCTGTTTAATAACTCTCGGGTTCCTTTTTTTTTTTTTTGCTCAACAACTTTTGTCTCCCCCCCTTTTTTTTTCTCAACAGAATTTTTTCCCCGGTGTTTTTTTCCTGGGGGGGGGGTGGGGGAGGAGGAAGGAAGGGGCTGTTCGGTATTTTTGGTTCAACCATCTGGCAACTCTAGGTCCAAGTCACAGATCTGAATCAGGCAGAGCATAGATTTGGTCCTGGGTTTTGCATATCCATGTGAATGCTCTAACTACTAGGTTATTGGGTATTCTGGGCAGGGTGTGTTTATCAGACTCTTTAAATTCAAAACACTCACTTTGATCCACCTCAGAACAAAAATAAATGTCAAAACCTTGAACTTTGTCACAGAGTGGAATTCTTTTTTTCTGGACAGCACTATTGAGTATCTCGTATTTTCTTCTTACATAAGTACTTAGAGGCTGTAATTAAGTCTCCTTTTGATCTTTTTGATAAGATAAAACAGACTGTGCTCCTCACATATGATGCATTTGATTAGTCTTTTCCAAAACTGACCACATTCTAGCTATTTAAAATATAGTGACATAATGAGATCTCAAAAAAGGCCAATTTTGTCATAATTTAAATACATTTACTATCTTGTCACAGCAGATTTTAAATACATAAAATGTGAGCAAATACCAAAGAGCTATATGTAAAGAGAGAAATGTACCTCCCAGAATGCACTCTTCTCACATAGGCCAGGTCAACACTATGCAAGAAAGTCAACCTAAGATGCACAGCTCCAGCTCCAAGAATAGCGTAGCTGGAGTCAACGTACCTTAAGTCAAATTTCTGCAGCCTCCCCACTGACGGAGATTGATGGGCGAAACTCTCCTATCAAGTTCCCTTACTTCTCATGACCAGAGTTCCCCGATTAACCAACCCTGCCTAGTCAGTCAGCTCCACGTATGGAGCCCTGAGCCTCTAACTGGGCAGGTCTGATTAATCACCCCCATGAAGTACTGGGGTCGATGGGGGAGGGAGGGAAGGAAGGGTGCCATCACCAGTCAATTTATCAGGTCCTTACTAGAACCTCTAAATCAAACCCTGGAAGATCTATCTCTGGAGCGTCTATCTCAGGATAAGTGTAGGCCTGGCCATAGACAGATCCTTTGGCTGGTGGGAAAGCAAAGCCATGGCCCTAGTACTGCTGAGAAGCATCAGCAGGCTGTTGCCATCCCTCAGCAATAACTGCAGTTATGTTCTCCTGCACACAACGATGCAAGGGCAAAAGAGGCTCTATTCACTGCCTCCTACCTTGCAAACCTTTGGGCTACGTCTACACTGGTGCGATCTTGCGCCAAAGCAGCCGCTGTTGCACAAAAACTTGCTGCCTGTCTACACTGGCCGTGTGTTCTTGAGCAAGTAATCTGACGTTCTACTGTGTGAAATCAGGGCTTCTTGCGCAAGAACTATGATGCTCCCCTCAGGAATAAGCCCTTTTGTGCAACTGTTCTTGCACAAGAGGCCAGTGTAGACAGGCAACATGAATTTCTTGGGCAAGAAAGCCCTATGGTTAAAATGGCCATCAGAGCTTTCTTTCGCAAGAGAGCATCTACACTGGCATGGATGCTCTTGCGCAAAAGCACATCCCAGTGTAGACGCTCTCTTGCACAACTACATTAATGCAACAACTCTTGCACTAAAGAGTTTTTGCGCAAGATCATGCCAGTATAGATGTAGCCTTGCAGTGTTGAGCCTGTTCCATCCTAAAACATTTACACTTTCCACGTGGCAAGAGAGTTTTACTGAGTTATACATGACTGGATGCTAGTCAGTAGATATTGGCTAGGATCAGCATGATGAGTCAGTGTTTGTAATTCTCAATGTGCTAAGACAGCCTTTGTAGCTCCTTGGAGACTAGATGGGAGAGTGGGAGAGATGAAGTGAATGAAGGGAGGGATCAATGAATTCTAAGGACCTGAATATTGCTGAAAATGTTCTATGCTGTATTCCAGTGAAGTCAGAATTGGTGGGGCCTTCCCTTAAGAGTGAATCATATATGCAGAGGTAGTGAGGGAGCTGCACTGAGGAAGACTAAGGGTATGTCTACACTACAGATTTTTTTTCGGAAAAACAGCCATTTTTCTGAAAAAAACTTCAATTACATCCACACTGCAACCATGTTCTTCCAAAAAAAAAAATTGAAAGAACAGAGGGGTTTTTCCAACATTGGTAATTCTCATTCTACGAGGAAGAAGCCTTTTTCCGAAAGAGCTCTTTTGGAAAAAGGTGCGTGTGGAAGGGAAGGAGGGAGTTATTTTGAAAGAAGAGGAAAGCGGGAAAAAAGCACAGGTGCTCTGGTGGCCACTCTGTCCATAGTAATCACAGCTGAAATGCGAGATAGCGTCCATTCAGTGTGGACGCTATCTTTCGAAAAAGCAGATCGCTTTTTCGATGCACTTTTGCTGTGTGGACGCTCTCTTTCGGAAGAAGTTTTTCTGGAAGATCTCTTCTGGAAAAGCTTCTTCCAAAAGAAGCCTGAAGTCTAGACATAGCCTAAAGGAAGCAGGTAATGTGACAAGAACAACTATCTTAATTCATGTTTTATTAGATACTTATATGCTATAGGAGCAGTCTGAGTAACACTATATCCCTCCAAAGTGGAAACAAAGCTTAGTAAGTCTGATTCTCCTTTCTCTTATGCCAGTATAAATCAAGTATAACTCCACTAAATGAAGATACAAAGGTTGATTATCCAGTGCTTTGCCCCATGTGTGTCCCTTTACACCTGTGCAAAAGAGGTGTGTGTGTGAAATACACCCATGCCAATTTAGTAACAGCAGTGTAAATGATGATACACTGTGTGAGGCAGTGAAAATTAGGCTCATACCACCACAAAAGCTGTGTGAATGAGAGGAGAATGGGCAGCAGCAGGCCCATTAGGGTTCTACGTATGGCCTATAAGACATTTTGTTTACTATTGCCCATGTATAGGGTTGCCAGATTCTGCTGCTTTTCGTCCACGTCATGGGAATGACCCAGATGCCCAGGAACGCTAGCCTCTGGCCCCTACTCTTGTGCCCCCCTGTTTTACCAGATCTCCCCCACAAGATCCCAAAGCACACCCACCATGGCCCACAACCCTAGCACTGCTTGGCTGGGGTCAGGGAGACAAGGTCCCAGCCTTGGTGTGTTGTAGTCTTAGCATCCACAGCTCCTGCACGGCATGGACATACCATCCACAGCCCCAGGGCTTAGGCCCCAAAGCACTGGGCAGGCAACGCATTCAACCCTGACACCCTACAGCAGTGGTTCCCAAACTTTTTGGCATCACGCCCCCCCTTTTTGATTTTTGAAAAACCCTCACTCCAAATAGCAGCAAAACTTGTTGAGAAAAAAAGGAACTGAATAGGGCAGCAAAACTTGATGGGGAGGCTGGGTCGCCTCGCACCGCCCCCGGAATTTCTTCACACTCCCCCCAGGGGGGCACGGGAAGTACTCTGGCTTGGGAGAGGGACCACAGTAGGCTGTTTGGGGATGTTCAGCCTTCCCCTGCCCACAATATCCGCTGCCCATGCTATTCTACCAATACTGTATGAACTCATAAACAAGCCAGACAGATTCCAGTTATGTGTCTGTCAGTGTCCCCTGGGGACACAGAGATCTTGGCATGAGCTAGCAACTAGTCTGCCAACATCACAGCATCTACTTAAGGAGATATTTTCTGCTGATATAAATAAGATAAAACATTGTATAAGCACATAGAGGGGAGCACTATGGGAGTTTCTGTGATTTATGCTCTCATTGTATAGGAGCCTTCAAAACAGGCCAGAACTAGAGCCAATACTGTTCACTAGGGAAAGGAAGATGCACGCACACACACGCATATGCACACACACGCATTTAGTTACACCAGCTTCCACAGGCAAGAGAGAAGAAAGCCCACATCACCCTGGACACATGTAGTACACCTGTGTTTGAAACTCCTCCAAAGCCCTTCTTAAGGCAGACAGAAAAAGGATTCAGATTCATAGCACTAAGCAAGGTAGGTTGTCCACCCACTGGCCTTCAACAGTCAGAGTTGCTGCTGCCCAAATAATAATAAAACTAAAGTATATCAGCTTCAAAAGGCAAACTCAAGGGTGCTGCAGTCTCCATCACTATTGCTAGCTATTTAACCCAGGCAAGAACATGGGCTTCAGTCAGGGCTGAACCGCTGAAAGTAACTTAAATTTCTTACAGGTACTGTCCTATTACAACCCACTTTCCCTTTGGGACGGGATTTAAGGGTATGGGGATTAGCTATATAACAGTACCTGTAAGAAATTTAAGTGTGGGATGAAGAGCGGGGGCTCAGGGTAGAGAGTTTTGGGGGGCGTGGGGTATGTGTGCAGGAGTCAAGGTGTATGAGGAGAAGGTTCGGGGCAG